>CM057454.1:777692500-778292500 GCA_016271365.2 Neoceratodus forsteri
CAGTCCCTAGTTGGCTGGCAGGGAATCCACAAATGCACCCACCATCCCTTAGCACTGGAGAGCCTCCCCTCCATCAGCTCCATGCTATACATTATATAATGCTAACAACCAACCCCAGTATGGGATTCCACAGAATGCACCCTCCCTCAGTACTAGTGCGCCTGCCTCCCATACTGTATGTGACTCACAGCCAGCCCCAGTATGGGATTCCAGGACTTGCCCCCTCACTTCCTTGGGATCCAAGCTGCCTCCCTTCTACACTGTACATGGCTCACAACCAGCCCCAGTATGGGATTTCACAGATTGCACCCTCCCTCATTAGGATCTGAGCGCCTCCCTTCCTTTCTGTACATGGCTCACAGCTGTCCCCAGTGTGGGATTACAGAGATTGCAGCCTCCCTCCCGCAGAATCAGAACCGGAATGCCTCCTCTCCATGATGTACCAGTCTCAGTATGAGACTGTAGGGAATACACCCGCCCTTAGGACCTGAACACCTCACTTCCATGCTATACCTCCCCCCCAGCTATCCCCAGTATGGAAGTCCGGGATCACACCCTTTCTCCCTCAGGACTTGAGCACCTCTTCTCCATGCTGTTCCTGAATACCTTCCGTTCCCAGTATGGGATTTTAGGAATTACAATCTTCCTCCTGGGGGGGGCCTCCATACTGTACCAGCTCCACAACTGACCTTAGTATGGAATTCTAGGGATCACACCCTTCCTCTTTCAGGGTCAGAGTTCCTCCCCTCCATGTTGTATCCTCCCCTTCCCTCCCCAGCTGATACCAATACAGAATTCAAGGGATCGCATCCTACCTCTGAACTGGAGTGCGTCCCCTCCATGCTATACCCTTCCGCCAGCTGGCACTAGAATGGGAATCTAGGAATCATCCCCTCCCCATTTTGTGTACGAGGAAGACTTACACTTTATATAAAAGCTTATTTTAGAACCAAACTGATACTTTATTATCCAAAAGTCATTATTGCTACATAATCATTTGCAACTCCAATGTTTCCTGGCCGTGGGGCTACATCATCAGGGCCTGAGGTGGTCATATTAATCAAAATGCATTTATCTTAAAGGTAATAAACATTTTTTTTTTTTTTTTTACAGTCACAAAGTAATATTATAAATCTGCATTTCAAATCCCAGGAAACCCTCATTTATTCTCAATAACTGCAGTCATTCACCTGGAATAATATTTTTGCTCAGTATTTACAAATGAAGAGGGGGAGGTACCTAAAACAAACAGAAACACACTGGCTACAGAAGTTGATACCAGCCCATTTACAGAAGAAAGGGTTCTGAAAGAACTCTTAAAACCCTCAGTGGTAGGGAAAATGATGGAATCACTTCTGAAAGAAAGAATTGTTGAGTACCTAGAGGCCAGCGGGGCACAGGACCCAAAGCAGCATGGATTTACAGCAGGAAGGTCATGTCAGATGAATCGAATAGATTTATTTGACTGGGTGACCAAAGTAATAGACCGGGGAGGGGCTGTGGATATGGCCTACCTAGACTTTAGCAAGGCATTTGACACAGTCCTGCACAAAAGATTAATAATCAAGTTAGCCAGCTTGGGAGTGGATCCCAGGGTGGTAGCCTGGGTTGTAAACTGGCTGCACAACAGGACACAGAAAGTAATAGTGAGAGGCACACATTCCGAAGAAAGGGGGGTCACTAGTGGAGTACCTCAGGGCTCAGTACTGGGTCCAGTCCTCTTTAACATCTTTATAGGTGACATTGCAGAGGGTCTGGAGGAAAAGGTATGCCTCTTTGCAGATGATACAAAGATCTGTAACAGAGTTGATACACAAGGGGGGGTAGAAAGGATGAGAAGGGACTTGGCAAGGTTGGAGGAATGGTCAGATATATGGCAACTTAGATTCAATGCAAAGAAGTACAAAGTAATGCACCTGGCAAACAAAAACCCAGAAGAAGAGTACACAATAGCAGGGGAGGTACTAACAACAACAAAAATGGACCGGGACTTGGGGGTAGTCATATTGGATGATCTAAAGGTGGGTAAGCAATGTGAGAAGTCAGTGAGGAGAGCCAGGGGGATACTGGGATGCATAGGAAGGAGCATCACAAGTAGAAAAAGGGAAGTGGTTATCCCTCTGTACAGACAGTTGGTGAGACCCCATCTGGAGTACTGTGTGCAGTTTTGGAGACCTCATCTACGTAAGGACATAGACAGGATGGAAGCAGTCCAGAGGAGGGCAACTAAAATGGTGCAGGGTCTGCATCAGAAATCATATGAAGAGAGACTGAGAGAGCTTAATATGTATACCCTTGATGAAAGGAGGGACAGGGGGACATGATAGAAATGTTCAAGTACCTCAAGGGAATCAACAAAGTCCAGGAGGGTAGCATCTTTCAGAAAAAGAGATGTGTAAGAACAAGGGGACACAATTTAAAGATAGAGGGGGGACGGCTCAGGGGTAATGTGAGGAAATCTTTTTTCACTGAGAAAGTAGTGGATGCATGGAACTGTCTTCCTGGGGAGGTTGTTGGGGCTAAAACAGTGGGGGAATTCAAACATGCATGGGACAGACACAAGGCAGTTGTAGTGGGGGGTGGCAGGAAGTAGGCTGTTGGTTAACTAGAATCTACAGCTTATCCAATAGGTAGGGAATGGGCAGACTGGGTGGGCCAAGTGGTCCTTATTTGCCATCAAAGTTTATGTTTCTATGTAAAACTGAAGGTTGACAAAGCAATGGGGCCTGATGGGATTCATCCCAGAATTTTAAAAGAACTAAGGGTAGAGCTAGTGACACCACTGAGTACCCTCTTTAACAAATCATGGGAGGATGGGGTGGTACCTGAGGACTGGAGGAGGGCAAATGTGATTCCCCTTCACAAAAGTGGGAGCTGGGCAGAAGCAGGAAACTACAGACCTGTTTAGTTTAACCTCAGTGATAGGGAAAATCGCTTTTGAAGAAAAGAATTGTCGAGTACATAGAGGCCAGAGGAGCACAGGACCCAAGGCAGCATGGATTCAGAGTGGGAAGGTCATGCCAGACGAATCTAATAGATTTCTTTGACTGGGTGACCAAAGTAGTATCAGGGAGGGGCTGTGGACATGGCCTACCTAGACTTTAGCAAGGCATTTGACACAGTCCCACACAAAAGATTAATATACAAGTTAGCCAGCCTGGGAGAGGGTCCCAAGATGATAGCCTGGGTAAAGAATTGGCTGGAGAATAGGACAGAGAGGGTAATAGTAAATGGAGTCCACTCTGAAGAAAGTGGGGTTACTAGTGGGGTACCACAGGGTTCAGTGTTAGGACTGGTCCTCTTCAATGTCTTATTGAGCGACATTGCAGAGGGACTGGAAGGAAAAGTATCTCTCTTTGCAGATGACACAAAGATCTGCAACAGAGTTGATGCACAAAGTGGGGTGGAAAGGATGAGAAGGGACTTGGCAAGGTTAGAGGAATGGTCAAATGTATGGCAGCTTAGATTCAGTGCTAAGAAGTGCAAGGTAATGCACATGGGAAACAAAAATCCAGGGGAAGAGTACACAATGGGGGGTGAGATACTAACAACAACAAAAAATGGAAAGGGACCTGGGGGTAGTCATATCAGATGACTTAAAGGTGGGCAACCAATGTAAGAGGGCAGTAAGGAGGGCTGGGGGGATACTGGGATGCATAGGGAGAGGCATCACCAGTAGAAAACAGGAAGTTGTTATCCCTATGTATAGACAGCTGGTGAGACCCCATCTAGAGTACTGTGTTCAGTTCTGGAGACCCAATCTCCGCAAGGACATAGACAGGATGGAAGCTGTCCAGAGGTGGGCAACTAAAATGGTGCAGGGTCTGCACCGGAAGACATATGAAGAGAGACTAAAGGAGCTTAATATGTATAGCCTCAAGGAAGGGGGGGGGCATGATAGAAACTTTCAAGTACCTCAAGGGAATCAACAAAGTCCAAAAGGGTAGCATCTTTCAAAAAAAGAGGTGTGCAAGAACAAGGGGCACAATTTGAAGATGGGAAGGGGTGGCTCAGAGGTAATGTAAGGAAGTATTTTTTCACAGAGAGGGTTGTGGATGCATGGCACGACCTTCCAGAGGAGGTTGTGGAGTCAAAAACAGTGGTTGAATTCAAGCATGCATGGGACAGTCATAAGGCAATTCTAGGGGGTGGGTGTAGAAAGAAGTAGGCTGCTGGTTAACTAGGATCTGCAACTTATCCATTAGGTAGGGAAGTGGGCAGACTGGGTGGGCCAAGAGGTCCTTATCTGCTGTCAAATTCTATGTTTCTATGGAATGAGCTGCCCCGGAGCCTAGAATTTTATGCTAATTAAAGAATTTTAGAATTAAACTTAAAACTGTACTGTGTGATCATGCTCACCCCTGCACGCTAATGGTAGATTTATTTCTCTGCCTGAAGAAAGCAGTTGTCCCGAAGTCTTCACTTCGAAGATTACGGTTTATTATTTTACTAATGTTTTATAACTTTACTTGTATGATAACTCTGCATTAGTTAGGGTCATTATGTAAATTTGGGGGAGTGGGAGGTGTAACTTCTCCAGTTCTCTGTCGGTTCCCAGGAACCGGAGAAATGTCTTTTTGTGGCGCAATTCCCACCTTTTGGGAACCACTTAAATTTGCTAAATATATTTTAAAAGAAACTGTTTAGAGAGCATCACTTTGTGGTATTTTGTCATTTTTATCCCTGGTTCCTGGGCAGACTAGGTGGGCCAAGCGGTCCTTATCTGCCGTCAAATTCTGTTTCTTTTTACATCGGAACCAAGACAATAATTGAGTTTTTTGCTATTCTTTGCAATTGGTACCCTGATATTGTTGCGGTTCTGTATAACAACAAAAAAAGGAAAACAGAACCACATTTAAAAATGTTCTACCTAATTTTACCCTTTATAGATTTTTTTGGGGGTCTTGTTTGGGAACTGGAATGTCTCTCTAGGGTTGTCAGTGTTTGTCTTGACTGATGAGCCTAAGAAGAAGACTGGACCTACAGGCTTTAAAAACTGCAGCATTTGTTTCCAACTCTTGGCTAAGGCAGACTGCCACGAGGAAGTTCTGCCCTAAAACACAAAAGAAAAGGGTTAGAAAAAAGTGGCCCGGTGGTGCTGAGGGTGGAGACGCTGCACGCCACACCTCATGCTACTCCAGTGACCCTGGTTTGGGAACGGAGTCTGGTCATTCGGTGGTCGGCTGGAGGAGATAAGGATTGAGTGTTTGGAGGACTGTGCTCCTTCCTCAGGGAGGGGGGTTCGTGCTGCATGCATCAGCAACAAAGGGGTTTGGCCCGCAGCCAGGGCCTGGCTGCCCGTGGAGTGGAGACAGCTGCTGTACCCATTGGTGGGCGCGAAAAAACAGGAAAATACCGGGACCCGGCAGGACCCATGGTGTGGTCCCAATGTGCTGGAGGACGTACCCCTCGGGGGGGGGGTCATCAGTACCCTCAATGGAGGACATGACTAAGGCATGTCAATTCCTCCAGGCTTCCAGGCTATGGGGAAATTTTATGAGCATGCCTGCCCCCCTCCCCAGGCTCTGGTTCCATTCCCAATGCTCGCAGAGGAAGGGGTTGAGATGTACTATGAAGAGGAGAAGGAGGAGTATAAAGGAGAACCTATAGAGTCTGATGGCTGTACTAAGCAAGAGTTTGGTTCCCTTCCTTGACCTTCAGATGACTTCTACCTCACACTATATCTTTGTGAGGCAGATGGTAAATACCCTCAGCCTCTCCTCAGGAGGAGACGGCAGAGGATGAGGACAAGGTAACTTTGTGGACATGATGGGCCTAACCACTTTGGCTGCTGGCAGAGATAAGAAAATCGAGAAAAAGTTATCGGGTGGACAAGCAGGATTCTGAATAGCTCTGTTCCACTTCTCACTGTGATCATGAGGGAGTTGTCCAGACTGCTGCCTATGAAAAGGCTAAGCTACCCCTTTCCTCTTAGACTGCTGAGAAAGACTGCAAGAAGCTGGATACCATGAGTAAAAACGTTTATACTTTGACTTCTGTGCTCCTGAGGCAAGCAGACTACTTGGCCAACACAGCACAGTGCCAGTTAGGCCTCTGGAGCTCCATTATGGCAAAGCGTAAAAAGGCCGAAGGTGATCTGGCACATGATTTGGCTGATACTGCAAAGACAGCCATGGATGCCGCTAAATACCAGTCAATACTAATGATACTGCTTCCAGGGTCATGCTGCATGCAGTGTCCCTAACAAGGTTTGCTTGGCTTACAACCACAAACCTTTTTCAGGACAGTCAAACAAAAGCAGTGGAGTTCCCCTGTGAGGGAATTTTTTTGGTGACAAGACAGAGGCTTACGTGAAGAAGGTGGACAAATACAAGACCACCTACAAGAGAAGTACTGAGAAGGAAGGGCCTTCACCTTCAACAGGCCTTCTGGATGGGCAAGTAGAGGCAGGGGTTACTACCCCCTTACTTTACATATGACTTCGCCCCTTAGAGGGATTTCTTCAGAGCAGAAGGGGTCCCAGGCATGCGGATGCAAATCCCAAAGCCCAGGTGAATTAAATCCCCTGACAGATCTGCACAGTTCGCCCAACCATTGCCAATTAGAGGAAGGCTGATTCACTATTTCCAGGAATGGGAAAGAATCGCCCCAGACAAGTATTTCCTGGAAATAGTGAGTCAGGGACTGCCCTTACGGGTAAAAAAATTTCCGAAACTGCAGCGTCACAAAAACTTCAACCCTCATACTCCAACAGAAAAACCTTTTTTGCTGGAGACTGAGGTAAAAAAGTTGCAACAAGCAAATACAGTGGAGAAGGTCCCTTCCTTATGGTGGTGGAAGGGGCTTGACTCAAGATACTTCCTGACCCCTTTACTCAAGATACTTCTGACCCACAACAAAAATGGGGAGTGGTAGCCCATTTTAGACTTGAGATACCTGAACAGAAATTTATAAAAAAGGAAAAGTTCATAATGGTAACACTGGGATCAGTGATTCCATCACTACAACAAGGAAATTGGCTAGGGTCACTGGGTCTGAAAAAAATGCCTACTTTCACATACTAGTCTGGCCCAGTCACAGATAGTACCTCAGATCTGGGGTATAGAATTGCCAGTACCAGTTTGCAGCCCATCCCTTTGGCCTACCCTCTGCACCCAGAGTGTTCACAGAGTGCCTAACCATAATGGCAGCACATTTGAGGAGGCAAGGTGTGGCAGTGTTTCCCTATCTAGGTTACTGGCTAGTCTCAAAAAGTCACACCAGGAGGCCAAGTCCTCCCTTCTCTTCACACAAGACACCCTGGAGGATCTGAGCTTCCTGATAAATGCCCAAAAGTCATAAACGGAACCAGTTCAGGTCCTGGACTTTATAGGCGTTTTTGTCAGATACTCACCAAGAGAAGGCATTCCTTCCTCTGGAAAGGGTAGAAAACCTGATTGCACTTGCAAAATCCTTCAAGGCAGATCAGTCCAGACCTGCAAGGGATTTTCTACAGTTGCTGGGGGACATGGCTTTATCCCCTGCAGTGGTGCCAGGCACCAGGTTCTAAATGAGAAATATTCAGTACCAACTGGAGACAGAGCCATTGATCCCAGGGTGAGGTGCACTGTCAAAACTAGTGCCTGTTACAAAGGGTCTCTTAAGGGCATTGGAGTGGTGGAAGAAAGTTGGCAAACTCAGAGAAGGAGGTCCCTTCCTTTAACAATCTCCCACAGTCGTAGTCACTACAGATGCCTCCATCCTGGGCTGGGGTGCCTACCTGTAGGACCTCACCATAAGCAGTATGTGGAGCCTACAGGAGTCTCAGGAGCACATAAACCAACTGGAGCTCAGGGCAGGGTACCTGGCAATGCAAGGTTTTCCTTCCCACATCAGGGGATCAGTCTGTCCGGATTAGGACAGACAACACCACTACCATGTGTTATATAAACAAGCAGGGAGGAACAGGATCTTAAAAAATGTGCACAGAAGCAATGAAGATTTGGAGCCTAGCACACTCCCTGGAGGTTCAGCTGTCAACAGTACAGCTGCTGTGGAAAGACAACATCCTGGCCAATTCCCTGAACAGAATCGGCCAGAGAAACCACAGAAAGGCTCTGAACAAGCAGGTGCTAGCTACAGTGTTCAGAAGGTGGGGTACAGCAGAGATATATTTGCATCCTGGGAAAACAACCGGCTTCTACTGTTCTGTTGCAGGCTCCCCTTGGTGGGTACAGTCCCATAGGATGCCCTAGTCCTCTGCTGAGCATGGAAGTTTCTCTATGCCTTACCACTGTTCCTACATTTGCTGGGAGTGCTGCTAAAATCAAGGAGGAGTCTGCAACAGTGATCCTCATAGCTCCAGATTGGGTCAGGCAGATTTGGTACTCACTTCTCCTGTCCCTCTCCCTCAAGCATCCATCAACCTTCCCCTAAGGTACAATCTGCTGACGTTGTCTCAAGACAGGATAACAATCCCAAATCCAAGAACTCTGCACCCCAGAGCATGGTACTGGAAGAGCTAGAGTTCTCCAGACAACCTCTCTGAGAAGATTTTGGTAAATACGTAAGGTTTCCAGGAAACAAACAGCTAAGAAAACCTGTGCTTCAAAGTGGAAAAGATTTTCCCTTTTGTGCTCCTCTAGGCAGCTCAGCCCACTTCAAGCGAGCCTTCCTTCAGTCCTGGACTATCTGGTCCATCAGCAGTCCCAGAGTCTTAGGCTCTCAACCCTGAAGGTGCATCTGGCAAGGATAGGTCGGTGGCCTTGCAGACCATTTTCAAAAGGTTTTTTAAAGGTCTTGCTCACCGGTACCCTCCAGTAAGGGGTCCTGTCCCTCCATGGAACCTGAACCTGCGTATCGCCCAGCTGATGGAGGTTCCTTTCAAGCCAATGGCAACTACTGCTCTGAAGTATGTTACCTGGAAAGCAGTTTTCCTGGTGGCACTTGTATCTGCCAGAAGGGTAAGCAAGCTTTAAGCCCTCTGTACAGATCCTAACTATATCATATTCCACAGAGGCAAGGTAGTGTTGAGAACTAACAGAAAATTCCTCCCCAAAGTGGTGTCTGAATGTCATCTGAATCAGTTGGTAACACCTCCAGTGTTCTTTACAGCAAAGTCCAGCCCAGGGGAGCAAAAGCTCCACAGTCTGGATGTTAGGAGAGCTCTGAGGTTTAGTTAGACCTGGAGGAGGAGGGGTGCCCGGGGCAGGTAACAAGTTGGCTAGTGGGGACTGTAAAGCATACAAGCAGCTGAAGGAACCTAACCCAATGCTGATTGGAGTCTTGTTAGCTTTGGGAGACCACCAAACGGAGAAGAGGGGCCAAGGAAGTTCTGGTCCCTGTGGCATGCAACCCGGGTTTCCCAACCGGCTTGGAAGACCCTGGGTTCCTGATTTGGGAAGAGAGAGGTATTAAGTGTATCAAGGACATCTTTAACAAGGACAGGTTTTACACGTATGAGGAGAGTCAGAGAGGTTTGGGGCTACTGCCATCACATCACTATAGATCCCTCCAGATACGAAATTACAGCAAAGAGTTGAACAGGGTCCCGGTGGAAGGGTCTAGTTTGGCGAGTATTGAGAAAGAAGTCTATCGCGCTACAGCACAGGAGAATGGACTAATGGGGGGGGGGGCTGAACAAGACGGATCCTTTTTTCCAGATAATTCAAGGAAAGGTGGACAGCAGTGGGGAGGTGGACTTGGGGATACAAATAAATGAGGAAAACTAGGGTCTAGTATTAAGTTCCCACTTGGGGCTATTACTATGTAATAAGTATAAGGAATCTCACTATAAGTTTATTCATAGACTATACTATCCCCCAAGCACAGTACATAAGTTCCACCTGGGAATCTCACCAAATTGTGGGAGGTGTAAGACAGCCTGTGGTACATATTTTCATTATTTCTGGTAATGTCCCAACCTGACACCTTACTGGAGGTCAGTGGCTTGGAAGGTTTCAAAAATATGACGAAGCACAACTGTGGCCTCGCCTCTTTAGCATCTGTTTGGGGTGGAGAATAGTGGTGAGGAGAGCTGGGAGCCATACCCACACTGGATACGAATTATGCTAGCTATGGCAAGGCAGGGAATCCAAAATACATGGGTTTTAGGCCTTATGCCAACAGTTGAGCAATGGCGAAGGTTGATCCCACAAACCCTAGCAGTTGACTGTCTCACATATGTTTTAAAGGGCAGAGAAGAAATGTTTGTGCTGGAGTGGGGGAAGTTCCTAGACTCTCTGTCCCAGATAGAGGCACAGATGTTAAGAGAAGGTGCAATAGGTTAGATATGGGTTGGGGCAGCCACTAGAAACACCCTGGGGATACACTTGGGGGTAGAATATGAACAGCATGCCGTGATCTAGATACTTATGTGGGGGTGGGCTCTAATTTCCACAGAAATCACAGTCTTATCTGTGTCAGTTTTCGCCATTCATCACCTTTGGGTATAGTGGCAGGAGGTCACGACCCCGCAGGTGATCAAATTTTTTTTTTTGTTTGTTTGGATTGGCGGAGTCGACACACCATTGGTGCCATCCTCGAGGCCGATGCACTGCGTGGCGCTCGCAGGTTGGCCATTAGGTGTGGTCAACCCCACCCTGCCGCCAGTTCTTTGTCTCCTGCCATAGAGGTCTCACCTCGTGGAAGCTCTACTCACAAGAGGCCTGCTGCTACACCGGAGCCTTCGGCTCTGTTATCTCTTAGCCCGTTTTTCCCGACACCAAGAATGTCGACGCCGTTTATTGAAAACTCCTGCCGGTTCCGCTGTCTGCCACTACTCGACGTTGCCTGGTAAGACTGTTCCTTTTCTTTTATTAGTAATGTCGAGTCTTGTTTTTGGTTGTTTTTTTCCATAGGTCATGTCTCAGTCGGGGAAGGGCAAGAAAACTTTGAAGACTAGACTGCCCCCTATACGTTGGTGCCCATGCGGTCATAAGTATTCCGTCACCGACCAGCATGACCGTTGCCTCTCATGTCTTGGCCCACTACACGACATGGATTCATGTGACGCCTGCTTCTCCATGGACCGTTGTGTCATCGAACATCGTGCGTGGAAATTTGGATGAGCTCCACCACTTTCAGGGATGGCGCGCCGGGCTAGCCACGGTCTCTCTGCCTTTCCTCGGGTTCCCCTTCGGTTTATCCCCGGACCACAGAGGAGAATTCTGCTTCTAGTAGCCTTGCCATTGAAATTCCCTTCCACAGTGCAATTGTCCACCATCCCTCCTGGGGGTGGGCGGGAGGCATCTCCTTGGCAATCGCCCCTTCGGGGGTGAAGGCTCCCCCGGTGTCATCTCCTCGGGCTGGGAAGCCTGGGCTGGTGCCGTCCTCAGCACCATCTTGGGCTTTGACGCTGTTTGTGGTGCCGTGGGCCCTGATGGCACCATCATCAGCACCGGTCGGTCGCTCGGTGCGTGGGTGCCTTGGTAGTGTCCTCAACAGTCCGGAGCCAGCCCCCCTCAGAGGAGCGGACAGTGACTCCCGGGTCCAGGGTCAGGGGTTCTGACCAACAGGCAGTGGTGTAGGTCACCATTGCCCTGCAGCCTGGCCTCAGAGGGTTTTCTGATCCCTCAGTGGTGGTACTCCCTCAGGTGGTGTGCCTGGATCGCCCAACTTTGGTGCCGATCGGAGCACCCACAGGAGAGGAGAGTGCGGCTCCCTGGATAGTCCCTTTGGGGCCTGACCAGGGCTGCCCACTGCCTAGGCTGGCTTTTTTGAGGAGAAAGGCTCTTTTGGACTCCAAGGGGTAGGGGGTCGACATGGTGACCCTTTTCTGGGACTCACCCAGGTTCCAGAAGGAATCGTAGTGCTGATCTCCACCCTTCCTTTTTGGTTTCCTCAAGAGGGCCCAGTTCTTTAGAGGTAGGGGACTGTCCTTTTGGACTCTCATGGCCCCGGTCACCTCACAGGGGGGATTCTTCAGGGCGCAGCCTAGGCAGTTCTAGATTGGCTGACCAGCTGTCGGCTGTTGAGTTTTCTGGAGCTTCCTCTTTCCTTGGGACTCCAGGTGTGCTCTCTGGCCCAGGCAGAGGACAGCTGATTCCTGTTGTCAGCTCTGTCTCCTCTCCTCTCCTCTGCCACCTTCTCCTGCTCTCCCAGGTATTCTTGGTCCTAGCGGCCCTCTCTCCTGGGAGCAGTTCAGAGCTGTGGCTGCTCAATTTCCCCCTTATGTCAGGGCCATGGACAAACAGGTTTTTCAACCTCCCCCTGAATAGCCAGCTTCTGAATTCTTGAGGTCCTCCGATTCTTCTTCCCCCTCTTCTGGAGGAGAGGAACTGTCTCTCCTTATCTCCCCAGCTGCTGATCTCAGAGTATCAGCGATTCCTTGTGAGGATGTTGGAGGACCTGCATATCACCCCACCCATGCAGCACAATCTGGAGCACTCGATGTGTGCCTTTTTAGGTGATTTCAGTGTGGACACCCTTGTGGTGCCCCCCTGGCCTGCTTCCTTTCGGGAGGTGTCATTGCTTTTCTGGCAGAAACCCTTTTCCGGAGTCCCAGCCCCTAGGGATTTCTGCCAGAGGTATCCCCCCTATGCCTCATCCTCAATCAGGATTGACGCAGCTGGACACTCCTCATGGGCTTGGCACCCCTCACCATGACTGGCCCCCAGATCAAGATTCTATGGATTTTGACTTCTGAGGGAGGAGGACTTTCTACTCGGCACGGTTGCTGCTCTTTATTTCAGCACATCAGGCCCACTACACTGCCTATGATAGGTTCCTGTTGTCCAGGTTAGGTCAACTCCTAGCCGCAATGCCTGACGCGGAGGTAACCAGACAAGCCATTGCACTCTCTGCACGTGGCCTGGAGCTAGCAAGGCACCAAGCGAGGGCATCTTACGATGCCAAGGAGGTAGCTTCCAGGGTCGTAGGGACAGCAACCTGCACTAGGCGGATGGCGTGGCTGCATCTTTCCCAGTTGTCACCCTTGGCCCAGCGTAGGGTGATTTCCTCCCCTTACCAGACAACCCATCTTTTCTCCCATAGGGTGAGGCATCGTCTGTCAGGGCAACTTTCTACTCCTTCTGAGGAGTCCCCATCTCACTCTCCCCATTCCCAGGCCTCTCCAGACCCGTGAAGGTTCTCTCTTGGTGTGCTACCCACTGGGAGCTAAGGGACTTAGTCCTTTAGGGTTAAGGCCCCCTTCAGGAGGGGCTCAGCACTCACCCAAAGGTGATGAATGGTGAAGATTAACACAGATAAGATTAGAAAATTACGTACCTACCATAATTTTGATCTTTCTGTGTATCTTCACCATTCATCACAATCCCACCCTCCATCCCCCTTGGGCCTCAGTCTCTGGGTCCCCCTTCCTCTCTGTGCCCTCTCCTTCACCCCCTCCTTTCTGTTAGTCAGGAGAAGGGTTACCTTGGGCACAAAGGGGGATGTTTTTCTCTAGGGGGAAAGTGGTCAGAATGGGGGGCACTCCTTCCTCTGTGCCTCGGCTCCACCCTCGTGCAGTGGGAGTTGGTAGTTGCCCTCTTTTTTTGTTCTCTCTCCCCCTTCTCCCGTCAGCTTTACTTTGATTCCCTTGTCCTTTGGACACAACCTCAATTTATTTTAAGAAACTAGTTTCTTATACCAAAAATTGGATCTTTAGGGGGGGTGTATTCCCTGTATCCTGTCTTTTCTTCCAGAATAGCCAATTCTGCTTATGTTGGGGTTATTGCCAGTTATTCTGTGCCTTGAATTCTGGCAGTGTAGCCTTCTGGCTACTTCTTCACTGTTCCTATACAATCTGGAGACAGGTCAAGGTTCCAGAGTATGTTCCCTTCTCTTCTCTTCCCCCCCCCCCCACATCCTTACTTCTAAATTCCCTAACCCTTCCTCCCTCCTCCTTTTCTACTTACAGTGATGGGGCCCTCACCACTCCCCTTAGTTTTTCTACCTTATTCTGTCCTCTCAGTCATTTAGTTCTCCTTTTAGTTCGTATATCTTTTCCTTTGTCTGTCTCTTGGACTTCCTTGTCCTCCCTCCCAACCCCTTCTTACTCTACAACAACTCAGAACTGACGGGAGGGCCGGGTCGACCACACCTAACGGTCAACCCATGAGCACCTGCAAGGCCGCCTTGAGACGGTGCCAATGGTGCATCGACTCCGCCCATCCCCAAAAAAAAGAGCTCCTGTGGGGTCATGAGCTCCGGCCACTATACCCAAAGGTGATGAATGGTGAAGATGCACAGAAAGATCAGAATTACGGTAAGTATGTAATTTTCATTTTTGGCACATGGTCCTGACACTGGGACGCTAATTCCAAATTGTAGAATGAAATTTTTCCCTGTTTTGAGGTTCTGTCTTTTTATGTTCTTTAATCTTGCTTAAGTTTTTATTTGTAGTCTGCATTGTAGTTTAGCAGGTCTTCTGTGCTAGGCTTATCATAGACTTCTTATAGAATACAACTCCTGGACCAGCATGGACTGTCGTGTGCAGACTAAATTACATGATTTTTAATGAATGTATTAATAAGTTCTGTATGGCAGGATATGGAATGTTGAAAATATATGTGGTGTTTCTGCATATTCTGAAAATTTTGAAAATAATAATAATAAAAATATGATAGAAAAAACAGAGCTCTGAGGTACTACTTGGACCACACAAAGGATGTCAGGTCCTCCAATACTCAGTTTGTCACCTACAGTGAAGTCGGGCAAGGTAAACCAGAATCAAGGAGAACCATTTCTCATTGGATAGTTTCCTGCATTCAGTTCTGTTCTGTCAAAACTGGCAAGCTGCCACCTGAAGGCCTCAGGGCCCAGTCTACAATGGACATGTCTGCTTCTGTGGCAGCTTCCAGGGGTGTCTCCCTACAAGAAATCTGTAAAGTTGCAACCTAGAAAACAGTACACCCTTTCACAAAGCATTACTGTCTGGACATACAGTCCAGAAGGGATGCCAGCTTTGGCACTGCTGTCTTGCAGAACCTTTTCTCCAAGTAGGTTCTGTACCCAGCCTCCCAATATACTGCTGTGGAGTCTGCAGTTATTAAGCAAGTGAGGGATTCCTGGGCTTTGAAGAAAAAAATTACTCACCGTAGTAATGTTTCTTCCATGGGATACCTCACTATGCTTAGCAATTCCATTCCCTACCTCCCCTTCCAGAACCTGGAAAAGGTTCATATGAGAATCTGTTCTTTTCTGTTTTGCTTGAGCATTACTTATTACAGTATCTTACAGTGGATATTCAGTGTTCTAATCTTTCAAGAATGTTTCATTCCAGTTCTAAAGATTATTCTGGCATGTTAAAAAAACTTTGAGAAACTTTTTAAAATTGTAATATATTTTTGATAGCCTCTTGGCTAGTTTAGTGGTCACAGCTTGAATTTAATTGTAAGTTTCTCTAATTAGCATAAAATTCTAGACTACAGTGCAGCTCATTCCACGTGAATGATTGCTGTTGTTAAGCACAGTTAAGCACAGTCAGGAATCCCTTGCATTGAATCTTAGCTGCCACACTCGACCACTCCTCAAGCATGTTTAGGCCCCTTCTAATTTTTTCCACTCCCTGGAGTGTCGACCCTGTTGCAGATCTAAGGCACTTTCCACACTACACCGCTACAACCCTGTAACGGTTACAAACCGTTACAGCCAGTAAATGGCACAGTGTGCCCACACTGTCAGTGCACCGTCATGATGATGGTTTGGGACCATTACTGCCGGTCCACACTGCAGGTGACGGTTGACCGTTATGGTCGGCACCTTGTCCCACAGTACAGTGGCATAACCGGTTCTGTAACCGTTGTTGAAACCACCTCACGAGTGGTTTCGACAACGGTTACGGAAACGCCTCCTGTAACGTTACAGGTTTAAAGGCAAACCGTTGCGATAACGGTTTGGACCCCATGTAATGTTACAGAGGGGAGGTTTCGGTGTAGTGTAGACAGGGCCTTCGTGTCATCTGCAGAGAGGCATACCTTCCCCTACAGCCCCTCTGCAATGTCACTCATGAAGACATTAAAGAAGACTGGCACCAGCACGAATCCCTGTGGTACCCCACAGGTCACCCCCCCTCTCTTCGGATTGAATGCCATTTACCACCACCCTCTGTGTCCTGTCACTCAACCAGTTTCTGACCCTGTTTACCACCTTGGGGCCCACTACCAGGCTGCCCAACTTATTTACCAACCTCCTATGTGGGACGGTGTCAAGGTCCTTGCTGAAATCTAGGTAGACCACATCTACCGACCCTCCCTGATCTACCTCCCTGGTCACCCAGTCAAAGAAATCTATCGGCTTCCCTTCCCATTGTGAATCCATGCTGTCTCGGATCCTGTGCTCTGCTGTATTCAAGAAATATCTCAATCCTTTCCTTTAGCAGCGACTCCATTAATTGAAAGGACTATGAAGTCTGAAGTCGATGCTGTGTGCATCTTCTATGGAACAGTAAATGTATCATTGACCTAGACTGGACTGCTTCTGACATCCACAGACTGGCTGGTAAGGAGCAGAAATTGCAGGTGGCAGGGCACGTGGAACTAGACATCACATGTCAATTGGGCTTGGACAGCAAGTGATTGGCTCTTGGGGGCCCTTTTTGTTATACCAAGTTAATTGCTTTAGCAGGTGGTGGGAAGGTCCAGAGGAGGGAACAGAGCAATGTGTGCTTATTCGTAGCTAGTTGTTTGATGTGGGAGGGTACGGTATCATACACTACTACAGACGTTGTATTTTTGATATACAAAATTATACAGTACTTTCCAGTGGGCCATCATTATTTTATTCTGACTCAGTTACTGGCCTGATGGCCACCAGGTTTTGTTACCTAAAATCAGCCCCTGTACACATATGTCATAAATATTACCAAGTGATGTTGCCATATTTATTTATTTATTTTTTTAATCAACATTGTATTCCACTTCAACACAAAACAAATGTAAAGGACTGTATACAATGAACAGACTTTGATCATATTGTCTGGCCGGAGTTCGGCAGTGTGCCCAGGATCCGATGTAGATACAATTCTAAGCTAGCAGTCATGCTAGTGGGGATGGCAACACTAGTCTGCTGCAGGGAACAGTTAACTAAGTTACAATAAAACATCAGTAATGTTCAAAGTAAGTATCAGCTGTCTCACCACAAATACTGTAGAATACCATTCCATTCTGAATGCAGTATTCTGGTCTGGAAACCCATTTGTGGGAAGTCCTTCTGTTCTCGGGTAGCTCTAGTGTGTGCTAAGGTCCCTCCTGGCCCTCTTGGGTCTATACCTGTAATTATCTTAGGGTTGTTGCTCCCTCATTGCACGGAGCTATCCCTGCTTCTTTGGGGGGCACACGGGTTAGCATCTTGATCGTTGTTGGCCAGCTGGATTATGTATGTTGGCATAAAATGCCTGGCTGGTATCTTACAATATGTTGATGCCAGATAGGCACCCCAATATGTTCATGCACTTGTTTAATCAGTTCACCACAGCATTATACACTCTATCAAAGCTTGCCATTTTACCTAGTTCCTGGAGCTAATCAGAGCAGTCAGGTGCCTGCTGCCCCCTCCAGTGTCATTGGATTACTCTCTTTGCGGTAACCAAGGTCCCCGTCAGCCAGTTGCTTTACCCTGGGGCGAATCTTCCATCAGGAGGTGTGGGATCAAGGTGACATACCATAAGTAGGAGGGCTGTCAAATTCACAGATGCATTCAGTGTGTCTCTACAGACTTGCTGTACCTCCTTCCAGTATTATTTTAGAGCATGGCATTCCCAAGGGAGATTTGTGATAGGTCCTTTGTCTGTATTGCAGCGCCAGCATCTATCACTGCTGACTGAGCCCAATTGGTGAAGCTTCTGTGGTGTCCAGTGCCTCTGTTGGAGGATTTTGAATGGCATAAACTACGTGCGTCTCTGGTGGCCATCTGATCCAGGCCTCCTGCCTTATTTCATATCCCAGCTCTTGATTCCACCTAGGGGTTCCATGGGATCTGTATTGAATTCCATCAGTTTTTTGTATATCGGGTTGCCCTTAGAGAGGCATCCCATGGTGGAATGTTAAACCCCCTCTCTTTCATCAGACCCCAGCAGCTTGAGAGCTGGCTCTATCAGTTGTCCGAGGGCATCTTGTAGCTGAAGGTACTTCCAATGCTGTTGCTTGCTTAGAATTCAGCTTGCAGCTGAGTGTATACCTTGAGGTGGCCTGTTGACTGGTTCATCAACTGGTCTGGTCGAGGTATACCATTGTCCGCCCAGTTTTTCCACACTATTGGGTTCTTGTCTATAGTGAGACTTTTGTTGGCTCATAGTGGGAAGTCAGGGGAGTGGGCCAGTCTCCAGTGAGTTTGCTTGGCCCATTTCTTCCAGGTGGCTACTGTTTCAGATATAGTTGGGTGTTCTTTCGAGCCTTTAGGTAGGACACCAAACCGAGCAGTGTGCTGTCTAGACTGGCTTCTAGGACTGATTCCTCACAGTCGACCCATTTAGGCTGAAGCACCTGTGGGCCTCCTGTAGCAGCCTGGAACAGCTGCAGGAGCATATGGGCACCATGCTTCTGTGTGAAGTCTGGCAGGTATAAACCCCCCTTATTTGCAGTCTGTGTGAGTTTTTGAAAGCTGAGCCACCTGGGGCCCTGATCCCATAAAAGGGTTAGCATCTTCCGGTATATGTTTTTGAAAAGCTCTGGATGAAGCTTGATAGGGAGGTTGTCAAGGATATACAGTACATAAGTTACATAGGATGGTCAGAGCTGATTAGACTTTCGTCCATAGTGCTCGCATATAACCACCCCTTTTATGCAGTGTATCTAATTTTAACTTAAAACTGTCAATAGAAGGGCTGCTCACAATTTCAATGAGTACTGCATTCCATATTGGTGTTACTCTCTGGTCGAACCATTTCTATTTCCAGATTTTACAGTTTTCCCCTTTTAGTTGGAATAGGTGGGCCCTGGTGTTATAGGTTTGTTCTCTAAAGTTTAGGCCGAATCTTTCCCATAAATCACAATCTGTCAGGGCTTTAAATAGTAAACACATACCTCTTCTAGTTCTTCTATACTCCAGTGAAAAGATGTCTAGATCCCTCAATCTGGTATCATAATTGTGCCCTGTTTATCCTGTTATAGTACGTGTGGCCCTCTTCTGAACCCTCTCCAACATATTGATTTCATTTGTTTTGTACAGTGACCACACTTGTGTGCCATATTCCAGTATCGGTCTCACCAGGGAACCATAGAAGGGGACAAATGCCTCACCCCCCACCTGCTAGCAGCATGTTTTATGATGCAATTTAGTACATCATTAGCTTTGACATGCATTCCTACAATGAGTGTTGAATTGTAGGTCGTTGGATATAGTAATATCCAGGTCTTTATCTTAGGCTAATATTCTAAGAGCAGTGTTGCATAGGTAATGTACGTTGTTAGGATTTTTTTCCCCAAATGCATAACTGCATTTATCTGGATTTAAATGCAGTTGATATTTGTTGTACCAGGAACAAATATGGGTTAGGGCCTCCTGGATAATAGCGTGATCCCCAGGGCTACTAACCTCTGCCCCTAACCTGTAATAGTCGGCAAATTTTGTCATCTACAAACTCTGATGTACATAATGCAGGGATGTGACATAGATGTTAGAGACATGGTCCCAGGACTAAACCCTCTGGGACCCCACTCGTTATATCAGACAAATCCGAGAGTATGCGCCTGACACCAACTCGCTGCTTTCTAACCCGCAGCCAGGCGTTTAGCCAAGATATGATGTTTTCATGGATTCCCATTTTTGTGAGGACCTGCACTAACTCATGGTGTGGAAGCTTGTCAGAAGCCTTGGTGAAGTCGAGGAAAACCACATGCCCTGATCCACCCTCCTCCAAGCACCTGCCAGCCCTGTTGTAAAACTCCCAACATGTTGGTTTGGCATGATCTGCCTTTTTTGAAGCCATGTTGAGAATTATCCCCCAGATTATTATCTTGTATATACTCTCTAATATAATCCTTGATAAGCCCTTCCAGTATTTTACATAGGGTAGATGTTAAGCTTACTGGATGGTAGTTTGCTGGATCTTTCTTACTACCTTTCTTAAACAACGGAATCACTGTAGCTACCCTCCAGGGGTCCACCACTTCTCCCCTGTCAAGTGAATACTGAAAATGCAAGCAATAGGGGAAGCTAGCTCACTAGCTAATTCTTTTAATATTCTCATGTAACCCCCCTACAAATGGGGGTTCCTGAAGAGTCTTCTTTGAACTTGCCTAAATGCCCACTGACAGGCTGGTGTCCTGCGTTTTAGCAGTTTAAATGTGATTGCCAGAAAGTGCCTGTATAGCCTCTGTGTACTGTCTCTTTAAGAGCTGCCTGGATTGCAGTCATAATTAATCTGAGAGGGAGCTCTGTTAGAAGATGTACTTGTTTGCTGATCATTTGTTAGAGTAGTAATAATATTGCAGTTTGTTCTAAACTGCCTTCTTTGCAGCATGGACAGTTATGTTTGTTTCCATCATCTTGGTCCTAGACTGCAGAATAGGCCAGTCAGTACATCTGGTACTCTAAAATGGAGCCTGCCTACAGGGGCTTGGTGAGGCCAAAACATGTAGGAATTGTAGTTTTGGGCTTTTTGAGCCTGAAATAACCTGGAGGGGGAGGCCTTGTTGTGACTGACAGACAGATCAGCCAACCAAACATTTTGGATCTTGGGGAAAGTCCCACACTGCTTGTAGTTTCAGTTAGATCTGAGTTGAAAGTAAAGAAGTAACAGCTCAAGATAGTTTTGAGCAACAGTCCAGAGTGGATTCATGTGGAAGAATGGTGGAAAGGTCTGAGTTTGGCCTGCATGCCTGCCTGCTGTTCCTGAGAGGGAACTTGTGCTTTTTTCAGACTGAATCCACGCTTGGAGAGCGAATTGTGACCAGGCTTTAACCTCTCGCTCTCTTTCTCTCCTTCTATACACCAGCCAGAAATTAATTTAGGCTCTGAGCCACAGACCCTAATTTGGACCAGCCACACAGTTTAGGCACAATGGCAAGGCATGCGGAGAGGTAGGGCGAGAGAGGGAGCCCTTGTACTGCTTACAGGCAGTTCTCTGATTCACTTTTTCTCCTCATGAGTCATTTCTTCTAGTAAACCTTCTCAAACACCTTGCCCTTTTTATAGTTTAGTTCTAAGGCTTTTAAGCCCAGATGTAGGGTGAGCAACTGGAAGAAGTGAGAACTTCAAAGAAACCAACCAGTGCTAGGAAGAATGATTGGCAGGTAGTGATAAGAAAAGGAAAAGTAGCGCAAGTGAATAGTGAGGGTATGGCAGAAGGGGATATTAGGGTAAGTAAAAGAGTCTGGGAGCGAACTTTAAACAGGTTCTTACCCCTGGCATGTGTAGAGAACTGGGGGCACATGAGGAATGGGTTTCCAGTAGAACTGTGGCACACAGAACCCATCTGTGTAAGGACACCAGAGCTCTTGTAGAAGTGAATTATTCTTATTTATTTATCCATTAGAAAAATGAGCATATAAACTATACCAAACATAGCCTTCCGCAAGAGCTCTGGTGTCCTTACATAGATGGGTTGTGTGTGCCACAGTTCTACTGAAAACTGATGCTGCTTACTGTTTGAGCACCACATTCCCTGTGCACATTCTTTTAGTATTGGACTGGGCACGTGAGGAACTTAGGGCACGAACAAACATGCGGGGTAAGGTCAGTATGAAGAAGACAGGAGGGGAGAGCAGAAAGAGGGGAGAAGGAGGTTAATTCAATATGGAAGGAGTCAAGGAACAGGATGAAGAAGGGGGAGAAAAGGGTGAGTGCAAGGAGAGAGGAGCACGACAGTACAGAGCAGCGGGCACCAAAGAGAATACAGAGGGATGGGGCAGAAACATAGAAGTTGACGGCAGATAAGGACCGCAAGGCCCATCCAGTCTGCCCATTTCTTTTTCTACCTTGTAAATGTGCCATTGGCCTTTGCTCTGTCAGTGACCTATCTATTCATAGTCATTTGTATTGCTCCCTTATGCCTATCCCATGCCTGTTTGAAGCCCTGCACTGTATTCATAGCCACTCACTCTTGTGGTGTTGACCCATGCATCTACCACCCTTTCTGTGAAAAAATTTCACATTCCCCCCTTAATCGCCTCCCTAATCTCATGCTGTGTCCTCTTGTCCTGCTATTTTCTTATATTTAAACATGTTAGACTCTTTCACCTTGTTTATGCCCTTAAGGTGTTTAAATGTCTGATCATATCACCTCTCTCCTCCTTTGCTCAGGGTATACATATTGAGCTCCGTCTAATCTGTCCTTATATGTCTTCTGATGCAGTCCCTGCACCATTTTGGTTGCCTTCTCTGGACTGCCTCAATTTGGTTAATGTCCTTGTGAAGGTGTGGCTCCAATACTGCACGCAGTATTCCAGATGGGCCTAACCAATGTCTTGTACAGAGGGATTATTACCCCTCTTACGACTTGTGATACCCCTACTAATACACCCTAACACCCCCTAGCCTTACCTACTGTTTTAGAGGTCTGTTTGGATGATTTTAGGTCATCAGTGATGATGATGCCCAAGTCTCTTTCTTCCTTTGTGACTGCCAGCAACTCCCCTCCCAGCCTATAGGTGGCTTCAGGGTTTCTCTTCCCTATGTGCATGATTTTGCACTTCTTTATGTTAAATCCCAGTTGCCACTCTTCTGACCATTCTGCTAGTTTATCCAGATCTCTTCTCATTCTGCCCACCCCATCTGGATCATCTACTCTGTTGCAGATCTTGGTGTCATCTGCAAACAGACAAGCCTTACCCTCTAGTCCATCTGCAATGTCACTAATGAAGATGTGAATAGACTGGCCCCAGGACTGATCCCTGAGGTACCCCACTTGTGACTTGCATCTCTTCTGACTGTATACCATTTACCACCATCTCTGTTTTCTGCCAGTCAACCAGTTTGCCACCCAGTTGACTAACTTCGACCCACCCCGAGCCTACCTAGCTTATTTATCAATCTTCTATGTGGAACAGTGTCAAAAGCTTTGCTGAAGTCAAGGTAGGCGACATCAACTGTCCCCTTGGTCCACCACTCTGGTTACCCAGTCAAAGAAATCTATGAGATTAGTTTAACAGGACCTTCCTTTGTAAACCCATGCTGTCTTGGATCCTGTGCCCCTATGTGATTCCAGGTGTTGCACTATCCTTTCCTTAAGGTGCCTCCATAATTTTGCCCACTACTGAGGTAAGACTGACTGGTCTGTAGTTCCCGCCTCCTCCCTGCTACCACTCTTGTGGAGCGGGATCACATGAGCCCTTCTCCAGTCTTCTGGGACCTCTCCTGTGCTCAGAGACTCACTAAACAATTCTGCTAATGGCTCTGCTAGTTCCTCCTTTAGCTCCTTAAGTACCCTGGGATGTATGCCATCAGGTCCCATTGCCTTATCCACCCTGAGCTTAGCAAGCTCCTTGTAGGACCCTTTCTTTGTGAGGGAGTAGTGCCACCTCCTCCCTGTGTCCATGATGCTGAGCTGTGGGCCCTGCCCTACCTTCTCTTCAGTAAACACTGAGCAAAAGTATCTATTTAGGATAGATGCCTTTACAGGGTCCTCCTCCTCACATGCTCCCTTTTCTCCATTAAGCTTAGCAATACCCCTCTGGACTTTCTCCTTTCACTAATGTATCTATAGAAAGTCTTGTCACCTTCTTTACTGTTCGTGCTAGTGTTTCCTCAGTTTGGGACTTTGCCTGCCTTACTGCCTTACCTGCTTCCCTTTAGGCAGTTTAGTATGCCTCCTATCTTCATCCCGCTGTGTTCCCTTATATTTCCTGAAGGCCAGCCTTTTGGCTCTGACCTTTCTGCTACTGTATTTGAGAACCAAAGTGGTTTCCTTCTTCTTTGCACTTCCTTTCTGTCTAACACAATGGGATGTTGCTTCAAGTATTGCATCCTTAATGCTTGTCCACTTTGCCTGTACCCCTCATGTGTGTTTTTTTTGCCAGGGCTAGCTTAACTCTGTTGGCCATCTTATCAAAGTCAGCTCCTCTGAAGTCCCATATTTTTGCCTTGGAATGGGATGATTTAGATGTAGTAGCCAAATTGAACCATACCATGTGATGGTCACTGGCCCCCAGGTGACCTTCTACCTGGAGATCTGTGATCCCTTCTTTGTTAGTCAGTACTAGATCTAGGATAGCCCTGTCTCTTGTGGGTTGCTGTACCAGTTGTTTGAAGAGGAAGAAGGTGATTAAAAAAAAAAAAAATATGGGATCAGGTGGGAAGATGAGCATGAGAGACAGGGATAAGAACACAGAGGTGGCAGGTTCACCAGAAGCTGGAAAGGGGTCAACAAACAGAAGTGGGAGAAAGGAATGATTGATGGTCCTTGGGAGTTCCATAGTAAAGGGGATACACTGGATTAGGAAATGGGACCCAGATAAAAGAAGGGTGGTCTAATTTTATTAAAATCTGCATGACTGAAGTCCATAACCCTTGTCCTTGGGTGACTCATCTCTGCCCCAATTCTTATTTTGAACCACACCAAGTGATGGTCACTGGACCCTAGATTGTACAAAGTCCAGAAACTGGGAGAAGTTGAGGGTGCAGTGAGCGGTAATCAGAGGGGTATTGAAAAACATAGAAACATAGAATTTGACAGCAGATAAGGACCGTTTGGCCCACCCAGTCTGCCTATTTCCCTACCTGATGGATAAGCTGCAGATCCTAGTTAACCAGCAGCCTACTTCTTTCTACCCCCAACCCCTAGAATTGCCTTATGACTGTCCCATGCACGCTTGAATTCAACCACTGTTTTTGACTCCACAACCTCTTCTGGAAGGCTGTTCCATGCATCCACAACCCTCTCTGTGAAAAAATACTTCCTTACCTTACCTCGGAGATGCCCCCCCTCTATCTTCAAATTGTGCCCCCTTGTTCTTGCACACACCTTTTTTTTTGAAAGATGCTACCCTCTTGGACTTTGTTGACTCCCTTGAGGTACTTGAAAGTTTCTGTCATGTCTCCCCTTTGCTCGAGGCTATACATATTAAGATCCTGTAGTGTCTCTTCATATGTCTTCCGGTGCAGACCCTGCACCATTTGAGTTGCCCTCCTCTGGACAGCTTCCATCTTGTCTATGTCCTTGCGGAGACTGGGTCTCCAGAACTGCATGCAGTATTCCAGATGGGGTCTCACCAGCTGTCTGTATAGAGGGATAACAACTTCCTGTTTTTCTACTGCTGATGCCTCTCCCTATGCATCCCAGTATCCCCCCAGCCCTCCTTACTGCCCTCTCACATTGCTTGCCCACCTTTAGGTCATCTGATATGACTACCCTCAGGTCCCTTTCCATTTTTGTTGTTGTTAGTATCTCACCCCCCCATTGTGTACTCTTCCCCTGGGTTTTTGTTTCCCAGGTGCATTACCTTGCACTTCTTAGCACTGAATCTAAGCTGCCATACATTTGACCATTCCTCTAACCTTGCCAAGTCCCCTCTCATTCTTTCCACCCCACCTTGTGCATTAACTCTGTTGCAGATCTTGGTGTGTCATCTGCAAAGAGACATACTTTTCCTTCCAGTCCTTCTGCAATGTTGCTTGTAAAGACATTGAAGAGGACCGGTTCTAATACTGAACCCTGCAGTACCCCACTAGTAACCCCCCTTTCTTCAGAGTGGACTCCATTTACTATTACCCTCTGTGTTCTATTCTCCAGCCAATTCTTTACCAAGCTATCATCTCGGACCCACCCCAGGCTGGCTAACTTGTATATTAATATTTTGTGTGGGACTGTGTCAAATGCCTTGCTAAAGTCTAGGTAGGCCATGTCCACAGCCCCTCCTGATACTACTTTGGTCACCCAGTCAAAGAAATCTATTAGATTTGTCTGGCATGATCTTCCGCTGTGAATCCATGCTGCCTTGGGTCCTGTGCCCCTCTGGCCTCTAGGTACTCGACAGTTCTTTCCTTCAGAAGTGATTCCATCATTTTCCCTATCACTGAGGTTAAACTAACAGGTCTGTAGTTTCCTGCTTGAGGTACCACCCCATCCTTCCATGATTTGTTAAAGAAGGTAGTCAGTGGTGTCACTAGTTCTACCCCTAGTTCTTTTAGAATTATGGGATGAATCCCATCAGGCCCCATTGCTTTGTCCAACTTTGGTTTTAAGAGTTTTTTCAGAACCCTTTCTTCTGTTAATGGGCTGGTACCAACTTCTGTATCCAGAGTGTTTCTATTGTTTGTTTAGGAAAGAGCTATGGATCTCTATGCAAGACAGATCAGCAAAGATATGAAAAGAAAGAGGCCGCTCTGGTTCTCCAGAGAGGTAGTGAGAGCAGTAAGGGGGGAAAATAGCCTTCAGGAGGTACAATAGTATACAAGGAGGAGGACAGAATGAAGTACAAGGAGAAACGGGTGGCAGGACAGAGAGTTACAAAGGCGAAGGCGGATAACAAGGAACAGATAGCCAAGTCGGTAAAGACAGAGGATAAGACATTCTTCAGATACCTCAGTAAGAAAAGGAAGTCCAAGGCAGGAATAGTGAGACTGGTAAGGGAATGGGGTTCCAGTAGAAGGGGATCTCCAGAAATCAGACTTACTGAACAGTTACTTGTGTTCACTTTTCACAGAGGAGGGAGAAGGGAATGGTCTGGTGTTGCATAAAAGGGCACAAAGGGTCGGGAGTTGGACACTAGTCCATTCACAGAGGAAAGTGTCCTTAAAGAACTGTCCAGGTTAAGGGTAGACAGTGTAATAGATCTGGATGCAGTTCGCCCTAGGGTGTTAAGGGAGCTCAGGGAGGTGCTGGCGGCACCTTTGGTATCACTAGTCAGCCTGTTGTTGGATACTGTGGAGGTTCCAGGGGACTGAAGAGGGTGAATGTGGTGCCTCTTCACAAGAGTGGTAGTAGGGAAGAGGCAGGTAATTACCATCCGGTCAGCCTGACCTCATTAGTGAGAAAGGTAATGGAGTCACTCCTTAAGAGAGAATTGGTGAATACCTTGCAGACAGCGGTCTCCAGGACCAGAGGCAACATGGATTCACAGAGAGGAGGTCCTGCCAGACAAACCTAATTGATTTTTTTGATTGAGTGACAAGGGTGGTGGACCAGGTAGGGGCAGTGGATGTGGCCTGTCTGGACTTCGTCAAGGCTTTCGACACTGTCCCACACTGAAGGCTGGTGAACAAATTGAGCAGTCTGAGAGTGGGTCCTAAAACAGTGAGATGGGTGGAAATTTTGCTTAGTGGTATTTAACCCCTAGATGGCGCTATCCCAGGGGCTACTACCCCTGCCTGATTTGCCACTAACAGGTTGAGGGGCCTGGATCCGATGGCGGGTGCCTCCACCCAGAGGTCAGGGTTTGCAATAGTTAAACTAACTTGGTTACAGCCCTCTGGGACACTGCAACCCCCCTTTCTTCCCACTAGTGGCCCACACAATATATCAGAATTACCTTCACAGTATACACTTACCCCCAGGACTGGTTCAGGCACTGAGACCTCCTGTAAAATAAGATACAGTGCAACAATCACAGTACAATACTTTGACATAGACAAATACCTCAGGCAGTATAACTTTGCTGAAACAAGCAGCTCTGATTTATTTAGGGGAATATAACAAGGACAGGGGAAATCAGGTTAATTAGCTTATCAGTTTACTCATCTACCTATGGCTCTGTGCACAGGCCTATCCCTACCAGTTACTGTCCCTGGGTACCCAAGCCCTAGTGGCTAGTCCAAACCGTGGCAGCTGGTAGGGGCCCTTTCACACAGAGAAAAGAAAAATTAGTTAAACATTCAGCAGTACAGTAATTCCATTTGGATTCAATGTGGCAATTCAACAGGGAGCGACCCTGAATTAGTACTCACGACCTCCAAACAAGATAGGGTCCTTCAATGTCAGCAGGGCTACTCTTGAGCTCCACGAGATTCCGCACACATTTATATGGCAAACTGCAACAGGCAAAAGTCCTTTAATGGCAGCAGGATTCACTCGAGCTACACAAGCTTCCTCACACATTTATATGGTAAACAGTCACAGGCAAAAGTCCTTTAATGGCAGCAGGATTCACTTGAGCTACACAAGCCTCCTCACACATTTATATGGTAAAAAAAGTACTGTACCAGGCAGGCTGCTTCTCTATCCCGATCGCAATTACTGCATAATACCGGGAGAACACACAGCAGATTCAGTTCCTGACAGACCGAGTACAATTCAGCAATTTCTCCAGTCTTCACAGGGTGAGCCTGGTTTCTACTCTTCAGATATCCTTTGATTCTCTTCACAGGATGGATTCAGTCCTAACAAGCAGTTACACAAGCTGCAGACCGGAACTCTAGGCCTTACACACGTTTCCCGACTAAAACTGCACACCGAAAAAAGCACACAGCTCCTTCCCACTTCACTGCCAGAGCTCAACTGAAACTCCAGCAGACAAAACCGGGCACTTCCTTTGAGTTCCTCCCAGTTCTTGGCTGGATTGGCTGTCACTCACAATAGACTGCCCCTGTTGGTCCAAAAAGGCGCCGAAGTCTAAACTACATCTCCCAGAGTCACTGCCCATACAATCCTCTTGTGGCTGGCTCAGATTATGAGTTCAAGTTCTGATTCATCCAAGGCACCATTTTAGATCTACCTTAACCCACACTGATTGGTCCAGTTCAGCAGTTCAAAACTAGAATGGGGAACTAGGCAAACACAGTTCTGACTGCAAAGAAAACAGGTTAGACAAACTGTAATTTCATTATTACTCTAAATGATTTCTGGCAAACAGTTACATCTTTCAGATAGGTTCCCTTTGCACTCCTAGTGATTGCAAAAATGGAGTGAATTGGCAGCAGCTCGAGTGGTACTCAAGCAGAGAAGCACACAGTCCCCCATACAAACTAATTATGTCTGCAAGCAGACAGCTCTTAAAGAGACAGTACCAGAGGCTCTAAAAACACTCACTGATAAATGGCTTAAACGCCAAACACCATTTCGGCTTGGAGCATTCAAGCAAGCTCCTGGAAGTCTTTTGGGAAAACCCATTTGCAGGGGGGTTACAGGTAGAAGCCAGAGGGTGGTGGTAAATGATGTTCACTTGAGGGAGGTCAGGTGGCAAGTGGGGTGCCAGAGGAGTCAAGTATTGGGCAGTGTCCTCTTTAATATCTACATTGGTGACATTACGGTAGGATTGGAAGGGAAGGTGTGCCTATTTGCGGATGATACAAAAATCTGCAATAGGGTGGACATGCCAGGGGTGTGTGGAAAGGATGAAGGAGGACCTGGGGAAGCTGGAGGAGTGGTGAGGAAATTAGCAATTGAGATTCAATGCAAAAAAGTGCAGAATCGTGTACTTGGTGTATAAAAACCTACATGCCATGTATGAATCGGGGGAAGGGGGTCGTGAAAGAAAGAGGGAAGGAGAGGGACCTGGGGGTTATCATAGAGGATGACCTAAGGTGGCAAAACACTGTGCTAAGGCAGTGGGAAAGGCAAATTGTATGCCGGGCTGTATGGGGAAGGTAATAACCAGTAGGCGGAGGGAGGTGATACTGCCCCTATATAAATCACTGGTGAGACCTCACTTCGGGTATGGTGTACAGCTCTGGAAGTCTCATCTCTTACTTGGTGTCAGCATGGCTCAGTTGGTAGCACATCTGCCTCTGGACCAGAAAGTCCTAGGTTCTCGTCCCACACTGGGATTGGACTCATACCTAAAAACGCTGTGCGGTATTAGGGGGGTGCTGTACTGTTAGAATGTGCCATCCTTCAGATGAGATGTTAAACAGAGGTCCCTTTTACCAATCCCGGTGCTGCCCTGGTGGGGTCCAGGTGGAAGTAAAAAAACTTAAGGCATTCTTTGCAAAGAGTAGGGTACATTCACTGTGTCTTGGTTAGTATTCCCCTTCCCTTAAAACTGGTCCATGCAATTGTCCAAGCTGTGTGTGGGTGTTGATGTGCGATATGGCCACCACTACACATTGTCACTTCACTACCAGTCTAGCATTGCTTGTACGCACTTTGAGATACATTGTGTAAGAAAAGTACTATATAAATGCTAATTCTTCTTTATCTATGTAAGGATATATACAGGATGGAGAGGGTACAGAGGGGGGCGACCAAAATGGTGTCAGAAGCCTTATGAGGAAAGGCTAAGAGATCTAGATTTGTACTCCCTTGAGATCAGGAGAGAGAGAGAGAGAGAGAGAGGGGAGATATGACTGAGACATCTAAATACCTAAAGGGACTAAACAAGGTACAGGAAGGGAGCATCTTTCAAAGAAAAAGCTGTCCAGAGTAGAGGTCACAATAAGAAACTGAAGGGGTCAAGTATCAGAGGGAACAGGAGAAAGTATTTCTTCACGGAAAGGGTAGCAGACCCCTGGAACAGCCTCCCAGTGAAAGTGGTGGGGGATAGAACGATTGCAAGATTTAAGAAAGCATGGGATAGATACACGAGTATCACAAAAGCTGGTAGGGAAGGTAACCCGGAGTCTGAACTGGGTCTGGAGACACCATTGGTAGGGGAAGAGTGCAGGTAGGTAGAGGCTGGAGACCATGTAGGATCTGCAGCTTTATATTAGGCAGGGGAAAATGAGCAGACTGGATGGGCCAGGCGGTCCTTTTCTGATGTCAACCTCCATGTTCTTAGTTCTAGGAGCTTACATTATGTTAAGATGGAAAAAAAAATGCTCAGAGTGGTCACTCAGCTTTCGGCAACAGCTGAATTTTCATTTTATCCCCCTGTTCATTTCATCAAGCTGTGGTTATTTATTTTTCGCTGAACAAACCAAATTTGGCACATATAATTATAGCGGAACCTGTTTCCCTGACCCTAGCACACTGCTCAGAAAGCTGAGAGAGAGAGGGCGCTTCTGTTCAGTGCTTTCATGTAGTTCTTCCCTTCACCTCCCCTCTGTAATTTTAGCACCCCTGTGGATATTTTCCAACACCTTGCCGATTTAACAACTTTTTTAGGGCTTTTAAGCCCTGAACAGAAAATGGGCAGAGAGAAGCTGTTTAACTCTATTATCAGCTCCTCTACAGAGCAGCAGCCTGGCTTTCAGTGATAAGCCAGGTCTTCACTTTCACTCCTTATTTCTTAAGCCAAGCATCCATTTTAGTCCCCCTTTTAATCTTAAGTGCCCTCGTCTCTCACAGCAGCCAGACAGATATAGGGGAGCTTATCTCCCTGATCTTAGTACACTTTGTTAACCAATGCAGTGCGGCACCCCAAGGAGGAGAGAGAGAGAGACCACATCTTGTCTGTCATAGCGTCAGTCTCCGCGGCAGTATGCACCCTCCACTTTTGTCTCAACTGGCAGCCTGCCACATAACTGCAGCTGTGCAAGATGCTCCATTTTCAGAGCATAATTCAGCACAACGAGCTACTGGCTCATTTCTGGGCAGCATATTTGGGGTAAAAGAAGTGAAATTTAAATACATTCTTTACTTTCTCCATCAAAGGAGAAAGAAATACCCCCAATTTCATTCATTCATCCTCAGCCTGGAGGGGAAACAGCTTTTCATATTCCCCTCCAGCACTTTTCAACATCTGGGCACTTTCATTTTTAGTAGCCGAAAAAGACACAACTTTTCTCATTGTTCCCCAGCCCTTTCTTCAGCGAGGGCACTTTTCAGATATACCAGATCTGGTCCTCTCAGACACCAAACCTTTCCCTTGTGCATAACATTTCTGGCAATGCAACATGTAAGTGCTACATAACAGTATTAAACAAGCATTTGTCAATGCCGAATGTTTGCTTGCTGGTATTGGCAGTGGTATTGTAGAAGTTACAGAGCTGCGTAATAGGAATAGCAGTGAAGTATTGAACTGAAGCCAACCCCACCACCACCCTGCAGAGAGTGACAGGCATTGGGGTATGTGTTTGGGTCGTCAGGCATAACGGCCACGCCATTTCACCACACCCCACCCTGCAGACACTGACAAGTGACACGGTGTTCCTTGGTGTCTTTGGCCCTTATGCGCACCCCATTTCATTTGGAAATATGGTGAGATGGGTGCGATTATAGGAGAATGGGGTGAAGTTTGGGGCCGAAGAGTCCAAGGCATACCTCGATGCCTCTCACTGACTGCAGGGTGTGGAATGGTATGAGCATCACAGGCAAGAATCCCAAGTCACACCCCTGATGCCTGTCATTCTCTACAGGGTTGGGCGTTATGGTTGGAAACCCTAATACCTCAGGCATTCGTTGGTATTTTCACTCCAAATTTGCAACATGTTTGTTTTGTGGCCCCACCTCATGAACAGGGGGAATATCAGTTTGTTAGCCGAAAGCTGCTTATGCACAGTGACTACGGCATTTAGCACCACAACTGCAAAAACATTCCGAACAGGATGTAAAATATGACAGCTGTACTGTTCATGGGGAGGTGTAAAAAAATGGCAATGTTGCAAATCTGTAGTAAAAATATTTAAAAAAATGGTGAAGTCACAAGCGTACACAGAAACTGTGCAACACACACCTGTAATATAATTAGGTTGGAGATTTTTTACAACAGATTGTCAACTCAGGCATTTTGGTGCCTCCGATCATGAACAGTGTCACTGTGATTTTCTTTATCTGTGCCTAACAATGATTTCCCACAGCGGCCACGCATCTCTGCGCTGAAAGTGTGAAAACACACTTCAGCCATGTTGTGAAAAATGACAGCTGTACTGTTCATAAGGAAGTGTGGAAAAATGCCACTGGTGAAAATCTGGACTGAAAATATTACAAAGTCATGAACTAACGAGGGTGCGCGGAAACTGCGCAATGCTCACTCGTAACACAGTCATTTTGGGGAATTTTTCAGCAAATTTTCAACATAGCCATTTTAACACCTCTGCTCATGAACAGTGTCACTGTGATTTTCTTAATTTGTCCCAGACATTGATTTCAAGATAATCGACCGCGCCATTGTGCCTACATGGAGGAAACACGCTTTTGGGTGAGATGAAAAGTGACAGCTGTACTACTCATAAGAAGGTGGCAAAATGGCAATATGGGAAATCTGAGGAAATATTGAAAATTCGCGAACTTGACGAGCGCAGTATAGGAACTGTACAACGACGCCGAAACAGTCATTTTAGGAATTTTTTCACCAAATTTTCAACATAGCCATTTTAACACCTCGCTCATGTACAGTGTCACTGTTATTTTCTTAATTTGTCCGTACATTGATTTCGAAGACACTGACTGCGCCCATTGTGCGCTACATGGGTGGAAACACATTTTGGGTGAGATGTGAAAATGACAGCTGTACTGCTCATAAGAAGGTGTGGTAAAATGGCAATATTGAAAATATGGAGGAAAATATTGAAAATTCACGAACTACGAGCATGCGTGGAACTGCAAGCGAGCAGCTTAATAAAGCGGTAATTTTTGAATTTTGGCACAAATTTTGAACATGGGGTTATTGGGACCCCTTCTCATGAATGATCACTGTCATGGCATTATTCAGGCCCACAGAGTGACGGCGTGAGTGATCATGTAAATCACCCTTCGGCCCAATAACGCCATGACAGTGACATCATTCATGAGAAGGGGTCCTAAAACTCCATGTTGAAAATTTGGTGCAAAAATTCAAAAAATGCCTGAGATATGCAACAAAGTTGAAAACCCCATCTAGCCCATTATACGCTTACCGGCATTTTCTCAGTTCGCGGGTCGGGCTTTGAAGAGTGCAGACGTGTTCCTGGTCCACCGGAAGACTGCTGCCGAGGTCCGGGAGGTAAGTATGGGGTGAGGGGTGGGAGGCAGGTGCGCAGTGGGTGGGTGCGGTTGTGGGAGGGGCCAGGAGACTATGTGGGACCGTTTTTCTTTCAGGTGTAAAAAAAAAAGGACGTGGGACATTTGCCACTATGGGGTGGGCTCCCAGCGTGGCACTTACTACTTGGGGGTGAGGATCGTGGAGCCGACGGGGATTAGGCACCCCGTCGGCTATATTAGTTGCCACGTTGGGGTGGGCACCCAGCGTGGCATTTTGGAAGGCTTTGGGCGGGGAGGCGGGGAACGCAGCACAGTATACAGTGCGTATGGCGTTGCACGCCTGTGTGGGCATGTGTGTGGGGAGCGCGCATGAGCATGGCAGCTATCGCTGCTCACTGCCGAAGCTCCCTTTTGAACTGTATGCCACTGCATTTTGGAGCTTGTCATAGACAGCTCCAGCATGCATTGGCTTACAGGGGCCGTGCCTGCCAGCACACTGACTGAATTGGAGGAGGAGGAGGTGACACAACTCCGAAATCTCCGATGATGGCACTATGTTTCTTGCACATGCGTGCAAGCAAACATAAAAAGGACTAAAATTTGTGCTGCAGAGCAGCAGAACAGTACAATGACTCATACTTTAAATGTGCGCTTATTTAGCAATTTTCATCTGGGGTGCATGTACAGGAGATAGAAGTTAGGGGAACCTCTCGGTGACAGCGACCACAGCACGGTGTGGTTCAGTTTAGACATGGGTAAGGAGGGCATCACCACCAAGACCACAGCTTTAGATTTCAAGAGGGCAAATTTTGAAAAGATGAGAGAATTGCTAAGGGAAGACCTGGGAAGCATGGAAGAGGGCATGGGGGTGGACCGATTATGGGATATCATTAGGGGGGCCATTCAGAAGGCTATAAGCCGCTGCATCGAATAGTGGAGGAAGAAAATTGAGAGCCAGACTACTAAGCTGGTTTAACAGGGAGGTGGCCAGAGTGGTAAGGGAAAAGAGGGCAGCCTACAGGAAATTCAAAAAGACAGCCAGGGAAGAGGACGAGGTAGAATACCAGAGAATGGCTAAGGTGGCAAAGAAGGAAGGTACAGCAGGCAAAGGCACAGAAAAGGCTCCAAATAGCCAAAGGAATAAAGAAGGGGCGAAAGGTTTTTATTTTTGCTACATAAGCGAAAGACAGGACAAGAAGGATGGCATTATCAGGCTCAGGAAGGGGAATAACTGAGTTGATGAAGATGGGAGCAAAAAAATGAATACTTATGCTCCATCTTTACAAAGGAAAGGATGGACCGGTGCCATGTGCAGGGAATAGGAGAGAGGAAGGGGGATGCAGTAGGGGTCATCGAAATTGAAAGGGTGAGGGAGGGGCTGATGGTTCTGAGGGTGGACAAATCCCTGGGGCCAGACGAAATGCAACCCATGTGCTGAAGGAGTTTGCAGAGCAGCTGGCATGGCCACTGGCTGCTCTCTTCAATGGATCTCTGGAGTTAGGAGTGGTGCCGCTGGAATGGAATAGGCACATGTTGTGCCAGTCCACAACAGCAAACCAAAGGAGGACTTGGGTAACAGCAGGCCAGTCACCCTGACTTCGATAGTACGTAAACTTATGGAGACCATACTAAAAGAAAGCCTGGTGAGATACATAAAAACATAGACTTTGATGACAGATAAGGACTGCTTGGCCCACACAGTCTGCCCATTTCCCTACCTATTGGATAAGCTGCAGGTTCTAGTTAACCAACAGCCTACTTCCTCCCACCCCCCACTATAATTGCCTTATGTCTGTCCCATGCATGTTTGAATTCCCCCACTGTTTTAGACCCCAGAACCTGCCCAGGAAGGCGGTTCCATGCATCCACTACTCTCTCTGTGAAAAAAAAATTTCCTCACATTGCCCCTGAACCGTCCCCCCTCTATCTTTAAATTGTGCCCCCTTGTTCTTGAGCATCTCTTTTTCTGAAAGATGCTACCCTCCTGGACTTTGTTGATTCCCTTGAGGTACTTGAAAGTTTCTATCATGTCCCCACTGTCCCTCCTTTTGTCAAGGGTATACATATTAAGCTCTCGCTCTCTCTTCATATGGTTTCTGATGCAGACCCTGCACCATTTTAGTTGCCCTCCTCTGGACTGCCTCCATCCTGCCTATGTTGTTGCGGAGATGGGGTCTCTAAAACTGCACGCAGTACTCCAGATGGGGTCTCACCAACTTTCTGTACAGAGGGATAACCACTTCCCTTTGTCTACTTGTGGTGCCCCTCCCTATGCATCCCAGTATCCTCCCGGCTCTCCTAACTGACCTCTCACATTGCTTACACACCTTTAGGTCATCTGGTATGAGTACCCCCAGGTCCCTTTCCATTATTGTTGTTAGCACCTCCCCTGCCATTGTACTCTTCTCCTGGGGTTTTGTTTCCCAGGTGCATTACTTTGTACTTCTTTGCATTGAATCTAAGTTGCCATACGTCTGATCATTCCTCTAACTTTGCCAAGTCCCTTCTCATCCTTTCTTCCACCCCTTGTGTATCAACTCTGTTACAGATCTTTGTGTCATCTGCAAAGAAGCATACCTTTCCTTCCGGACCCTCTGCAATGTCACCTATAAAGACATTAAAGAGGACTGGACTCAGTACTGAAGCCGGAGGAGAATGGTCTATAGGATGAAAGATAGCATGGGTTTGTGGCAGACAGATCGTGTCAAACGAACCTGATTGAGTTCTTCGATTGGGTCACAAAGACAGTGAACAAGGGCCAGGCCATGGCTGTGCACTGTGATTTTTGTGGAATCCTCATAGGGCATGCCCTGCTGGTCCTGAATCATTTTTGTTACCCTGTGCTGAACTGACTCCAGCCTATCCTGATCCTTCTTGAGGTAAAGACTCCAAAACTGAGTGCAGTACTCCAGGTGTGAGTTCACCAAGGATCCGTACAGGGAAGAATTACCTTCCTTTTTCTGCTATCAGTACCCCTCTCAATACATCAGAGCATCCTATGTACCCTGCTGTAAGCCTTGTTGCACTGACTCGATTGCTTTAGGGAGTCGCTGATGATATCTCCAAGGTCTCATTCCTCAGCCGTGCAATGACACCCCCCCCCAAAAAAGTTAAAATATTAGCATACCTATTGAATCTGCTTTTTATGTGCTCCCTATATGGGCCTCTGTTGGCTCTGTGCAGAACCTATTTCACCTGGTTCTTGGTTGCTCGCTGCTCTAAGGCTGCAGGCCTCCGAGGTCAGCTCTCTCTACCAGGATGGCCACAATGGACTTTGAGAGTGCCTGCCTTGGGCCCAAACACCATCAAGAGTGGTCATAGTGGGTAGCCCTCTGGGCACCGTTGATCATCCTACAGTGTGGTTTTGCATGCAGATTGGACAGAAGAGAAACGATACCAGAACGAGGGTCCTGGATTTCAGCAGAGCATATTTTAAAGAAATGGGAGACTACCTTAGGAAATACCTTGAAGGGGAATAGCTGGAGGGGGGAGTTGAGTCAGAATGGAAAATGAGGGAATAACAAAGGTAATGATGAGCTGTTTGATAAAAAGGAGCAAGAGGCCATTGTGGTTTTCATAGGAGGTGGCTAAGGCAGAAAGGGAGAAAAAACAGCTTTTAGGAAGTGTAAAGAAACCCAAATGCAGGCGGACAGGGAGGCATATCTAGATAAACAAAGGGATGCAGGAAGGAGGGTAAGGACAGTAATAGCTCAGACTGAGGAGAGGATTACTCAGGATGTCAAAAATGGGATAAGACTTAATTCAGCTACGTGAGCTAAGAAAGGAAGACAAGGGATGGTATAGTGAGGATCAGGAGATGAGGGGACTGTGCAGAGGAAGACCAAGAATTCAGTTCAATGCTTTACAGTAACTGGTAATTTCTGTTTTTCTTTTAGAGTTGGATTGTGGGCTTTTGGTGACACTGTACTTTCTTTGTTGTCTTTACTTAGAATTGTTTTTGGGCTGTTGAGGATTTAAAACGTAGTGGTGGTGTATTTCTTTGCTGTCTTTGGTTGCTGCAAATTTTCGCCCCCCCTTCCCCTAACTCTTGATTATATGCCCTGTTAAATCTGATTGACAGGAGCTAAACACTGGGTATAGTAAGGGTGTGGAGTAGGAGGGGCATACCAGGAAAGGAACAGCAGCAAGTGAAGAGGTGACTGCTCTCTCAGTGAAAGGGAAGTAAATGCAAATCTAGGAGCTTTCATTATTACTTCTTCGCATTGATATTGCATTGGGGAAAGGAGGAGTAGGAGTTTGAGGAAGGTTGTGCAATGGCTACTTAAAGTCTGTTTTGAGTGTGGATAGGAAGGATAGGAATATAAAAGCAGTTGCTCAATATATCTAAACGTGTGCAACAAAGAAGGTAAGGGAAATAAAGAAAATGTTTTGCACTGATAGAGGAGGGAGAGGGGAGACTTGGGGGAGTGTTTGGTATCCTGCATCTGCAAGGGTGAGAGGTCGCTGGTGGGCAACGACAGCGATGAGTAGAGTGGTAGGCTGCAACAACTGCGGTGCACTAATCTTTCTAAAAATTGCCTGGAGTGTGGGAGGATGTTTAGTGTGCAACCACATAGAAAACCTTAGAAAGGAGATTGAGGGTCTGCAGGAGGAACTAAGACAGGCAAGGCAGATTGGGGGTGGGTTTAGCCCAGTGTTGGAGAGAGGAAGAAGGGGAGATGAGGGGGGGGCGATTTAAGCCAACAGTGGTGAGGAGAGGGTCAGAAGAAGGGAAGCAAAGACAAAGGGGCCTAGGCCAGGAAGAACAATTGCTGGGGAAACCAGGTCAGGAGACAAAAGACAAATGGAAGGAGGAGATAGGGACTTGTGAGGGAGGCGAGAAGTGGCAAAAGTCATGGAGTGGAAGGAGAGAACAGGTTACTATGAAGAGAGAGGGAGTGGGCATTTGTGAAGGGCCTTCAGAAAATAGTTGTGCACTGCTAGAGAGGAAGAAGGTAGAGGAGGGAAATGATGAAATTAGAGAAGTAATTGATAAATACCTGGACCAAACTGGAGCAGGGGGAAGTTCTGCTGGGAGAATTGCAACAGGGGTAAAAAGGGGGAAATAATGTGCAGGAGGAAGAAGAGGAGCTGGAAATGAGAGAGGAGATGAATGGAAGCAAGCAGAGAGTAGAGGTAGAATCTTAGTGCTGGGGGACTCAGTACTAAGAGGAGTTAGTGGGTAGCAGGGGAGAGGTATAGTCGCATTTGGTGGGAGGCCACAGAATGACAGCGGAAAGGGTGGGACAGTCTGTTCTGAAATATGCTAGAAGGGTAGGGACAAGCCTCATTTAATTATACATCTTGGGACAAATGACCTGGCTGACAAGACAGTAGATACAGTCAGAGGAGGTTTGAGGAACTAGCACATTTATTTATGTGAGGAGCAGAAAGATCAGTAACTTTTGGAGATACTTCCGGTGCCAAAGGCAAGCACAACAAGAAAGCTGAGAATAGAGGAATTTAACGGATGGCTAAGAACCTGGTGTTGTGCTAAAGGGTATGGGCTGTTGGGGGGACCTGGGAGGACAGTAGTCTCTATGCCAAGGACAGACTACACTTGAGTGAGGATGGAAAGAAAGTGTTGAAACAGAGGATGGAGGAGTACATAGGAGGTTGGGAATTTAAACTAGGAGTGGGGGGTGGCAGTTGGGGAAGAGATCTGCAGAGACCACAGGTTGGGAAACCATATGAGCTTACCCCCCATAACAGTGACAAAGGACAAATGGCAAGTACTGTTGGTGATGCTAGGAAAGGAGGGCAGGATGGGGGGAGGGTGGAAGGTGGTTACCCTTAATGCTAGGAGTCTTGGGAGGAAAACTGCAGAGTTACAGGTTCTCATGGCAGAGGAGAGAGGTAGACATTGCAGCCATCACGGAAACATGGGCCACCCAATACAATGACTGGGACCTGTCTGTACCAGGGTACAGGTTATTTCGTAGGGACAGGGTGACTGGGAAAGGAGGGGGGGGTGGCACTGTATGTGAAGGAAGGACTGAAGTGTGTAAGGGAGGAAGGGGAGGAGGGTAGTACGGAGTCACTTTGGATGCAAATCCAGGATTCCAAGATTAGGATTCTTAGAATGCGGGTGGTGTACAGGCCACCATCTCAGACGGAGGAGTTAGACAGGGAACTAGCGGGACAGATCAGGAGGAACTGCGAGAAGGGTAGTGTGGTGATTGTGGGGGACTTCAACATGCCAGGAGTGGACTGGAGCACCCCAACAACCAGGAACAGAAGGGAGCAGATACTGCTGGATGCCTTCCAGGACAGCTTCCTGCTGCAAATGGTCAGTGAACCAACCAGGTTAGGGAATACCCTTGACCTTGTGCTGGCAAATGGGGACTTTGTGAGAGAACTTACAGTGGAGGAACCGCTGTCAGGGAGTGACCACCACTCAGTATGGCTCACATTGGATATGGGCAAGGAAGGAGTGGAATCTGGCACAATAGTGCTGGACTTCAGGAGGGCCGACTTTGGGAGGATGGGGGAAGTGGTAAAAGGGTACCTGGCCAGAATTCAATCTAGTATGGACACTAACCAGAGGTGGGAGCTCATAAAGCTGGGGATAGTGGAGGCAACCAAAACCTGCTGCAAAGCCCAGAGCAAGAATGCTAGGGCTAAGAAACCGATCTGGTTGAGCAAGGAGGTCATGGAAAAGGTAAGTAGGAAAAGAGCTGCCTTTAGGAAGTACAAGGAAACAGGGAGGGGAGGACAGGGAGGTACTTGACAGAATCGAAAAGAGGTGACAAAGGGCAGTAAGGAGCCAAAGCATATCTCAGAACTCAGGCTGGCACAAGGCATTAAGAAAGAGAAGGACTTCTTTAAGTACATCAGGAGAAAAAGAGCTGTAAGGACCACATAGTAAGGATTAGGAAGGAGGGTGGGGTGGAAGCAGGGTGTGATAAGGCGGAAGCACTAAATGAGTACTTCTGCTCAGTATTTACTAAAGAGAAGGGTGACACCCAAGGTGGGAGAAATGGCAGAAGCAGGAAGTGGTGAGATGGGAAATCATAGAGAGCAGAGTTCGAGAGGGGTTTGAAGGCACTGAGGGTGGACAAAGGCGCCAGGCCAGATGGCATCCACCCCAGGGTAATGAAGGAGCTGGCAGAGGTCCTTGCAGGACCTTTAGCAGACCTATTTAATGCCTCACTACATTGGGGTGTGTGCACTCAGGACTGGAGGATGTCACGTGGTGCCCCTCCACAAGAGTGGCTAAGGATGAAGCGAAACTACAGACCAGTGAGCCTCACATCCATCGTGGGTAAGCTAATTGAGACTATCCTGAAGGAGAGGCTGGTGGCCTCCTAGAGGCCAAAGGACTACAGGACAGCAGACAGCATGGCTTCATACATGGCAGATCCTGCCAAACCAACCTGGTCGAGTTCTATGACTGGGTAACTAGGCAACTGGACAGGGGCCATGCAGTGGATGTCCTGTATCTGGACTTCAGTAAGGCATTCAACTCAGTGCCACATGGAAGACTGGGAAGGAAGTTAGTAGGCACAGGGGCGGGTGCAAAGCTGGTGAGATGGGTAGGAAACTGGCTGCAGGGAAGGCAGCAGAGGGTGGTGGTGGGTGGGGAGCTCTCACACCCAAGGGCAGTGATGAGTGGTGTTTTACAGGGCTCGGTGTTGGGATCAGTGTTGTTTGGGATATTCTTTGCAGACATATCATTGGACATCAAGAGCAAGATCAGTCTGTTTGCTGATGATACCAAGGTAGGCGCGGTGGTGGATGACCTGGGGATGGCAGGGTTGCAGGATGATTTGGCAAAGCTTGAAACCTGGTCAGACACCTGGCAGCTGAGCTTTAATGCCAAAAGTGCAAGATGCTGCATTTGGGATGAAAGAACCCAAGGAGGAGTTACCAGCTAGGGGAAGTGCAGCTAGCCCAGACAGAGGAGGAGAAGGATCTGGGTGTGCTCATTACAGGTCAATGAACAACTTCGGCACAATGTGGGAAGGCAGCTGCAAAGGCCAACAAAATGCTGGGTTGTATTGCAGGGGTATATCCTTGAGGAAGGAGGAGGTGATTCTGCCACTGTATAGGTCATTAGTTAGACCACACCTGGAGTACTGCGTGCAGTACTGGCGTCCGTATCTGAAGACGGACATTAAGTTACTGGAGGGGGTGCAGCGCAGAGTGTCAAAGATGATCAAGGGGCTGGGGGACTTATCATACAAGAGGAGGTTGAAGGAGTTGAACATGTACTCACTGGAGGAGAGGAGAGACAGGGGTGACATGATTGAAACCTTTAAATACATGAAAGGAATAAACAAGATTGGTACAGAGGGGCTGTTCAAAGTAAGGGAGGAAAGGGCCACCAGGGGCCATGATATGAGACTGGAGCGAGGAAGGTTCAGGAGGGAGATGAGGAGACACTTTTTTTTACAGAGAGGGTGGTGGCTGGGTGGAATGTGTTACCTGCTGAAGTGGTATGCAGTAGAACAGTGGACTGCTTCAGACGAGGATGGGACAGGACAAGGGGGAGGGTTAATGAAGGGGAAGGGTGGAAAAGAGGGGCAGCTGCAGAATAAGGGGTGCTAGCTGCACATTAAAGCAGACTTGATAGACCCCTAGGCCTTTATCTGCTGGCAAATTTCGTATGTTCATATGTTTGTGAGAAAAAGCTAAAATGTTAAACAAATATGTCTTGGTCACAGTGGAAGGGGAATGGAATTGACAACATGCACTAACAGTCACTGGGGGGAGGAGAGAGTGGACACAAGTCCATTTATAGAAGAGAGGATCAGCTGGGGATTAGAAGCTTTAAAGGCAAACAAGGCGATGGGGCCAGATGGGATCCACCCAGGGGTACTAAAAGAACTGAGCACAGCGCTAGCTGCACATCTGACAACACTGTTCAGCACCTCATTGGAGGCGGGGATGGAGACAAATGGGCTGCAGGAGCACTGGTTGCACAGTTTCATAGCGGGAGGTCATGCCAAACAGTTCTCACAGTTTTCCTTGACTGGATAACCAGAGAGGTGGATCATGGGAGGGCATGGATGTGGTCTGTCAGAACTTCACTAAGACCGTTGGCACACTGTACCACACAGTAATCTGATTAAGAAGCGTAGCAACCTGGGGGTAGGGGGGTGAGCTGGGTATCTGACTGGCTGAAAGATAGAAGGCAGAGGGTGATAGTAAATAGCAGTCACTCGGGGGGGCAAGAACATGACCAGTGGAGTACCACGGGGATTGGTACTGCTCCTGTCCTGTTTAATGTCTTCATGAGTGACACTGCTGAGGAGTTGGAGAGGGAGGTGCGTCTCTTCATGGATGACATAAAAATCTGCAACAGGGTGGACATCTAGGAAGGAGTGGAGAGAATAGAGAGAGATCTGGGGAACCTAGATGAGTGATCTAGGGAGTGGCAGCTGGTTTTCAGTGTCAAAAAGTGCAAAGTCATGCACCTGGAGTGGGGAAGCCCAATTGCTGTGTATACGTTGGGTACTAATAGTTACCAAGTAAGAGAGGGACCTTCAGGAAATCATATCTGATGATCTCATGGTGGTAGGGCAGTGCAACAAGGCAGTAGGCAAGGCCAGTGGGATGCTGGGGTGCATGGGGGGGATTTCTTGCAGGAGACGATAGGTAGTGTTGCCTCTGTATCTCTCACTGGTGAGACCCCACCTGGAATACTGTGTCCACTTCTGAAGGCTGCACCTTCACAAAGATATTGACAGGGTAGAAGTGGTCCAGAGGAGGGCTGTCAAAATGGTGTGGGGATTGCACGAGAAACCGTATGAGGAGAGGCTGTGAGAGCTCAACATTTTCTCCCTGGAGGAGAGGAAAGGAGAGCGAGAGGGGACATAATTGAAACCTGTAAGTACCTTATGGGAGTGAACAATGTGCAGTAGGAGAGTCTCTTTTCACAGGAGGAGGAAATTCAGGAGATACGTGAGGAAGTTCTTTTTTATGGAGCGAGTGTTTGAGCTGTGCAGCAGCCTGCCCAGGTGGTGGGTGTCAAGACCACAAACGGCTTCAAACATGACTGGGACACAGTTAAGGGCTTAAAGTAACCCAGGGGGTAGCAGAAAGGCAGGGAACACAGGGGTGAGTAACATGGACATAAACCCTGTATAAACCCCAGGTATTGGAGCAGGATAGTATATTACGGGTAGACTAGATGGACCAGTGTTTTTTTCTGCTGGCCGCTTCTGTGTTTCCTCACACTTGGTACAGTACCCTAACTGCCTGGCTGACTGGATTAATTTTAATTGGGACCCACTGACACATGAGGAAAGTGAGGTAGACCACTGTAAAAGAACCTAAAGTTGAGACAGAACTGGAGTGAAAGCTAACATTACAAAAGAAAGTAATTCAGATCAACACATGGTAATTTTCTGTGAACTTGTAGCTTTTGTTGGGCCTGACTTCTTGTTCTGCTGTGTAACACTAAAGTTCCTTTGTTTCATGATGGATTAATATGGCCGAAATGTCTTGGTAGGATTTGTTTGCACCACAATCAAGAGACCTGGAGTACTGCGTGCAGTTCTGGAGACCACTGCTGCACAAGGACATATATAAGGTGGAGACTATCCAGAGAAGGGCAACAAAGATGGTGAAGGGCTTACACCATAAAACATATGAGGAGAGACTAAGGGACCTCAATATGTTTTCACTGTACACCTCTCAACCTCCTGCCTTGTAAATCGGGGACAAGACTTACAAAAATCAGGGACAAAGGTTTAAAATCAGGGACACATCTTAAAAAGTGGCGATATCTACTCAGGGAGCTGGTAGAATAAGTGGTGTAGTGTAAAATGCATTGTCTAAGGAACAATACGTCTAACAGTAATGTGTAACATTATATTATGCTTACAACCCCCACTGTTTGGTCATGGAAACACAATTTGTAGGAGGGACGGAGTAAACTGTTGAAGTAAAATCAGGGACAGTTGAGAAGTATGATTCACTGGAGGAGAGGAGACAGCGGGGGGACATGATTGAAACTTTCAAGTACCTCAAGGGCATAAATAAGGTGTAGGCAGGGGAGCTTCCAATGTAGAAAAAGTACTAGAACAAGGGGGCACAATATGAAATTGGAGGGGGGTAGATTAAGAGGTAATGTAAAGAAGTTTTTCTACACAGAAAGGGTAGTTGACACATGGAATAGTCTGCCACAGGAGGTAGTGGGGGCAAGCACAGTGGAGGGGTTTAAGCTTGCCTGGGACAGGCACAAGGGAAGCCTGAGTGGGGGAGGGAGTGATGACAAGCCATTGATCACATAGGATCAGTGGCCACGTACAATGCATAGGGCCTACAGGCAGACTGGATGGGCCTAGCGGTCCTTATCTGGCAACAATTTCTGTTTCTAGACATGTCATCACAAAATCATGCCTCTCTTTATATGCCTCTTTAATTAATTTGAGTAGAAAACCGTTTAAACCTGTAAACTGAGTAAATTATGTTTTGTTTTCCAGGATTGATATGTATGTGTTTGGAGCCAGAGATCTGATGGAACTTTTAGTATCACAGCCCTTTCTACCTCCAGAACAAAAGGAAAAAAATCTAACAGTTATTACTGACAAGGCCACAAAGCGGTATCTCCCAGTGTTTGAAAAGGTATGTAATTTTGAAGACAGATTAAGAATATGGGACATATTCTTACATTACTGGACTGCAATGTGGGAGGCCCCTCCGTAAACTCATTGAACTGACTCTGTAAGTATTTTACTGTCAGTCTAATCTTAACACACAAGCTGCAGAGCTCTGTGTTGCTATGGTTGGCCTCCAAAGGCTACAGAGTGCCCCTCCCCAACAGATACGGTGCACTCAACAGCAGTGAGGGTCAGAGGGGTACCACTTTAACTGTTTGTGTGCTTCAGCTCATGTGGCGCAAACTACTGGTACAGATCTAATAGGTCATATTTCTCCCATTTTGTACATGAAGAGTGGCAGCATGCTATCAATATATTGCGGTCAGTTGCTGTGGCAGTCCATGCCCCAGGGCTTCCTCAAGTTGCGGTCTGTTTTTACAAGTGACATAAAAGGCTGAAGTGAACGATTTTATTACTCTGTATGCCAGGAGCTATGTTAGAACTTTATTACTCTGTATGCCAGGAGCTATGTTAGATATGGGTACGATATTGCACAGTTCAGTTTATGGACAGCAGCAATTGGTTCTCTTTCATATCTGTACTGTACATATTATTTTATTTATGTTTGTAACATTTTCACCAGGAGAGCGTGCTGAGCTGAAAATAGCTCTTTTCCAGATGTATCGTAGGCCAAGGGTATTGCGGAGTGCCATAAACATTATGGTGCATCATTATGGTACAGTGAAGTGAGAAAATTGTAAAGTTGAAACAGTAGCAAGAAGTGCTTGGCCCTCCTGAAGCTATTATCCTCGGGGACTTAAACTTCGACTGGTTGTCCCAGGCCGCTGCACCCCTTAAGGAATTTTGTGATGCCCATGGCCTTTCTCAACTTATTGGAGAACCTGCACGCCCCAACAAAAAGTCCCCTGCTAACAGTACACTGCTGGATGTCATTCTAGTAAACAATCCGCACCTATTCTGTCTTGCAGGAGTCTTCTTCACGGACTTGGTGACCACTGTGTTATTGCTAGCATAAGGACTACCCAGAACCCAGCCTCCATGTCAAGGTTTGCCACTAAGAGGGACAGGTGCCACTTTGATCTGCCTGCCTACCTTGACGAGCTAAAATTCTCAGTGCACTGGCAGGACTTTTGTCTTGCCAACTCGGTACAGTTGGCCTGCGAGATCTTTTCCAAAATTATGACTTTGGCCCTAAACAAGCATGCCCCGCTTGTAAAAACTAGGGTAAAGGGGAGAACATGTCGCTGGTTTACACATGATCTTAAAATCAGTTTCACTGAATAGAGACAAGCTCTGGAAAAAAGCACGAACCACTAAAAACCTGCTGGACTGGTGTAACTTCAGGAAAGCTAGGAATGAATGCACCAAGCTAACGAGAGATGCAAAGGTGTCTTACTTCCGAGCGGAATTGGACTCTGCTTCCAGGAACTCTTCCAAATTTTGGAAATCCAGTAAGGATATGCCTGGACACACCTTGGCTAACTCCTTGCTTGCAAGGATCACCTCTGGCAGTATCTCCATCTGCGACAAAGTGGAAATCCTGGATGCTTTCAACAATCACTTTGCCACTGCAGGCCTGGCTTTTGACAACTCCCCTGCAAGCTCCCTTTGCTCCCTACTGAATTCCCAATGCCCGGAACCCCCTCTAACCAACTCAGTCTTCTCCCTCCAGCATGTTTCCTTGAAGGAGGTCAAAGAACTCCTACTAAAGCTGGACGTTAAGAAAAGCATAGGTGCTGACTTTCTGGATCCCTACTTCCTACAAGCCTCCTTCCACATCCTGTCTGCACGTATTACTCACCTATTTAATCTCTCTCTGTCTCTCGGTACCCTCCCATCTGTATGGAAAACGGCTCATGTTATCCGCTTCTTCAGATCTGGGGACCCTTGTGACCGGAATAATTACAGACCTATTTCTTTATTCCCTACACTGTCCAAACTTCTGGAAAAAAATTGTAAACTAGCAACTAAAAACCTACATAGAATCCACAAACCTCCTAAATCCTATGCAATCTGGCTTTGGGGCACAACACAGTACTATCACGGCCCTAGCTAAAGTCACCAACGATTGGCTCCATGACCAGGAAAACAAGAAGTTTGTTTGAGCCTTGTTCTTAGACCTGAGCAAAGCCTTTGACACTGTCGACCACGACTTGCTCCTCTCCTGTTTTAAAGCCACAGAACTGGATCCACTGTCCCTTCCCTGGTTTGCAGATTACCTCTCCAATCAATGGCAGCAAGTAAAGTCAGATGGTGAACTATCCCCCCTCAAACCTCTGCAAAGAGGGGTTCCACAGGATTCGATCCTGGGCCCCCTACTGTTTGCAATCTATGTGAACAACATTGATATCAACATAACCAAGGCCAATATTCATCTCTTCACAGATGACACAGTCCTCTACTTTAGTTGCCCCTCTTCTGAAATTGCCTGCAAAGAATTACATTCGGAATTCAACATTCTACAGCGCCAACTCCTCAAGAAAAAACTGCTACTAAATGCTTAAAAAACCAAGGCTATACTGTTCTCTCCCTTTCCACTGGACGCAAACCCTACCGCTGCTGGCACTGTCCCACAGATCACCACAATCCTGGGTGAAAACCTAGAATTCGTTAGCAAGTTCAAGTACCTAGGGGTCTGGCTCAACTATAAACTCTCCTTCACTGACCACATCGAAGACCTCCTAAAGAAATTAAGATAGAGACTTGGTCTCTTTTATAGGATCAGCAACTACCCCACCAGTAATGCCAAACATCGACTGGTCCAAACCATATTTCTCTCCTTGGTTGACTATGCAAATTTCCTCTATAGTCACTGCCCTGCATTGCATCTAGCCAAACTGGATAAGTTGTATCACAGGGCATTAAGATTCATTACTGGACTACTTCTTGCCACCCATCACTGTGCTCTCTATGCAGCTGTGGGATGGCTCTCCCTCCATTTCAGGAGAAACAGGAATGCTCTACTCTGGACGTTCAAAGCTATCACCAAGAAACTTCCTCCATATATCTCCGGTTGTCTCCCACTCTGCGAACCTGGACCTTATGCCCTGAGAAGCTCTTCCTTCTTCTATCTGAAGGTACCCAGGCTGAGAACATGCTACGGAAGAATGGCTGTGTCTTTTGCGCTACCTTCCTTGTGGAATACCTTACAAAAAACCCTGAAGCTTAACTCCTTAATCAGTATATCTTCATTCAAGTCCTTATATAACAGCCTAATTAAAGAAATCTGTAACTGCTTTCAGCACCCATAATTGGAAAAACTCCCCTATAGTTCCGGCCCGCTTTGCCCACTAGTAGATAGGACTGACATACTCAAAACGTCATCAGTACATGTCCTCCCCAAGTCACGGAAAGGCACTTACACTCAGCACTGTGTTAGCCCCTTAGTTAACCCTGTCTGTACTCCTCCCCCGCCAAAGGACTTCTTATTCCCTGTACTGTACCTATGCGTTCCTTGTATTCTCTGAATTGCCACTACTGTATATTGTCTGAAATTTATTATTACTTGTACTTTTGTCTCGGGTCCATCTTGTAAATGAGTTTGCTCAATGGTATTCGCCTGAATAAATAAAGATTTGATTGATTGAAAGTAAAACACGATGAGCAGAATGAAACTTCAAAAACTGCACCTCAGCAGGCATGTAGAGATCAGCAGCAACAGAACAGTGTGCCTTGTGCAAAGTCCTTATAATTGTGAGACCGTATACGGGCAACAAAAACCTGCATAGAAGGGGGAATAACTAGCGGAAGGAGGGAAGTGATACTTCCACTGTATAGACACACAGAATACTGCGTCCAGTTCTGGAGACCCCATCTTCAGAAGGATATAAACAGGGTGGAGGCTGTGCAGAGGAGGACAACCAAAATGCTGAGTGGCCTACACAACAAACCGTATAGAGACAGGCTGAGGGAGCTAAATATGTATTCAGTGGAGACAAGGGGAGAGAGAGGGGAGACATGACTGAAACAAATGCCTCTGGGAGAAACAGAGGGCAAGTAGATATAATCTTTCAAAGAAAAGAGTACTGTAGGACTAGAAGCCACAACATGGAGCTGGGGGGGGGTGGCTCTGGGGGAATGTGAGAAAATATTTTTTCTCACAGAGAGTGGTGGATAAGTGGAATGGGCTGCCAGCTGTGGTAATGGGGGCGGAAACAATTTTAGACTTCAAGAGGGCATGGGACAGACACAGGGAGCTTGAGAATGCAGTAAGAGAGGACAGGTGGCTAATTAGAGATACACTGGTGCACGAAAAGCACTATAATGGGCAGACACAGTGGGCCTGTGTGCCCTTCTGCCCTCATCTGCTGTCAACTTCAATGTTTCTATGTAAAAACAATGTAAACAAGGCAGGGGTGGATATGATAACTGTGGGGCATAGTAAATGAGGAGAGAAGGAGAATGAGAATAATTAGGGAGAGGGCACAAAAGGGGGTTTTGTGCAAGAAAAGGCATCAGAGATGCGATTGCAGAGTGAAGTCCTCAGGGCAGAGGATGATGAGGCGGGGGGCTTGACCACAACCAGGGAGTCTTGTAAGAGAAGAAAAAATTACTTGCTGTAAGATGTTTCTTCTTAGAGATCCATCACTGTGATTTCTAGTAAGCATTATCTTTCGGCTGGAGTGTGATGCCCTGGAGATTGAACTTTATGCTGATTATGGAACTCAGAATCCAAATTCAAACGTTGCAGTGTGGTCAAGTGCCCCTAGAGGCCTAATGTTAGATTTGTAAAAGTAAGGGAGCTATGACCACTAAAACAGCACGGTTTGCATCTACACTGCTCTTAACATGGTTTAAGGCAACTGTTTTGACCCGAAACCTGCTCCGATCAGGTTTCTAGCACGGTCTGACCGGGCTACAGTGTGGACCCGAACTGTGTTTGCTGTTCTTATAATGTTATTGACTGCTGGTAATGTTACAAGACCTCCAATGTGGACATGGCCAAACTTTCTAGTTCACCTTTTCCAACTTCATCATAAGTACAAAAAACAAGGAAGAAAAAAAAAAAACAGCTGTGTGCTTTGGGACCTCACAATCTCTTGTCCATTCCTGGTAGTAGCCTTGTGCTCTTTTTATATCCAGCTTAGCCTCCTCTTAGTGGGAACCACGTTTGTAAAAAAAAAACACTTAAAAGCTAAACAAAGTGATTGTAATAAATGCCTCCCCAAATACAGTGCACCCTCCATCATCTGCCCCCCTGTCATTCGTTACCCTCCTTATCTGCCAGCTTAACTTCCTGTACCATTCTCTCTGTGTGGAAATTCCCTCTGTTATCCGCCACCCTCTCTATCCACCATCTGCCAGTGCTTCCCAGTGTACAGGCTACATCTTTTCACAGTATTCTACCTCTGTCATCCGTCACTTCACAGGCACTGACACAATGCATTATGGTCCCAATTTTTTGGTTGTAAATATCTTGATAAGAAATATTTTACAATGTACTGCTGATGACTGTTACATTTGAGAATAACTTAGGTTTTTAGTAACATCACTGAAGAAGAGATTATTGAAATTGTCAGGGGCGAAGAAAATGAAGATTTCACATTAGAAGCAAGGGTCAATTTTATCATCGTTTTACTTGGCTAGGGCATAGTGCCAATTTACCTCGACTACTACAAATAGCCCTCTACTAGTCCATCTTGGCTAGTGCAAGTTTTCCATGGCTGTCATAGAAGTTAAAGAAGTCCCTACTTTAACAGGCGCTAGTCATCCTGCTCTCCTTCATTGTTCCAGATGGCCAGGTGTTAACAGCTCTTTACAATCTGCAGTTACCAGGCAGTGCAAGGCCAGGACCTCACAGAAAGACTGTGTGTGTGTGTGTGTGTGTGTGTGTGTGTGTTGTGTGTGATTGACACACCGTTGTTAGGGTTTCCAGCTAGTGTCTAAGGTGGGGACCCCACAAAAGACTCAATGTGAGTCATTGTTACCCCCGTTGTTAGGTTTTCCAACAAGTGTCTAGGCTGTGATCAGGGATGGTGCACTGTTACATCACTAGCTCCCAGTGTTCTGAGTTTGTGTCTAAATGTGATGTGTCCCACAATAATTATTAATTTATTTATTTGAATTTTGGTAACTGGGTGGGCTCTCTGAGACAAATGTCCCTTTTTCATGGGCGACCCGTGGGGAGGGGAGAGTTACAGAGGGAGGAAAACAGTGAATACAATAAATGGTAATACATGGCAAATGTACGCAGATACTTTAACAGAGACTAACATAATATACAACAGCAATGAACAAAGCACATCATCACATAGACAGTGAATTCAGTTACATCATTCTAAGACTGATAAAGGGATAAATTATAACTGTAATACAATATACACAGACATACATGCAGTGTGGTGAAGAAAAGGTTTATTCGGGAGAGGGAGGAGTTGAGGGGAGGAATAGTGTGTCAGGGTGGCGGGGTGAGAAAAGAGAGGGAGTAAAGAAGGGGGGAAGCACATGTAGGCAGTGGGGGGATTAGGAGTTAAGGCCAGTGTTCCTCATTTTCCTGCATTTTGAGTATCAGTGTCCAACATTTCAGTGACAAAATGTTAAAGAGGTACACAGGGTGTGCCATGCAGGTAGTGGGTTTTATCCCAGCCTCCCCATAGTCACTCCTTCAACTGTCCCAGTCTCCCAAATCAGAACTTTTCCTTGACACCACTGCAGGCTGATGGGAGAGGAGGACTTGGACACCGGAGTTAATCATGACAAATAAAGTCAAAGAGATGCCCATCACTGATTACTTTATAAATGAACTAAACTAGATTTTAATAGTCAAGCTGGGGCTTTTAAGTAATTAAGTTACCAGACTGTACACAAATAAAGAAAACGGATAGGTAACACCTAAATATAGTCTGTGCTAATTTCCCCATATTTTACCAATGCAACATAGAAACACGTTTGTTATCTGCCACCCTCTATTGTCTGCCAAAATGTTGGTAACCAAAGTTGGCAGATAATTGAGGGTGTACTGTATGTCAGATTAAATGTGGCTCCCTTTAGGTAGGAACTGCGCTATGCTGTGAATCAGTTGGTGGCTCCCCAATGAAGCAGCCAATTAGAAGAATCAGTAGCTCTATTTGAAAGAGTGCCAGCTCCCGACTGGGCTCTGCTTGTTCTTGGAGCCTACAAAAGCCTTCCTGGCTAAGATTTGCAGCACACTGTGGGAGAGTGGTTGAGTGGGGTTCTGCTATTTCACTACCTGCCCCCCCAGCGGATGACTCCGGACTCTTCAGGTGACTGACAGGGACCAAGGGAAAAACCCTCTCTACAAGCTGCCAGCCATCGCAATGGAACTCTTGCAGCACCTCACTGAAGGAGCCAATTAGAAGAATCAGCAGCTCTATTTGAAAAAGGGCGCCGACTCCCAACTAGGCTACACTTTTCTTGGAGCCTACAAAAAGCCTTCCTGGCAAAAATTTGTGGCACACTGTGGGAGAGGGGTTGAGAGGGGGTCTGCTATTTCACCAGCCGAAGTGACATTGTATGAAAAATTATAGGAGGGGGAGCTAGAGTTTTCATGTACATGTACCACAGCATAAAGGCTGTCTAATCAGGACAGTTTCCTATAGAGTCTAGGTTTACTCATGTCGAAATCCTACTCTCTTAAGCTCACCTGCAAGGCTCTCTTACTGGCTTCCAAGCTCTGACTGTCCTCTCCTGCATACACCCCTCCCTCTAGTAAAATTCCTACCCACGTGCTTACTTGTTCAGTGTCCATACCAGTCTCTTAGGGTGTTCTTATTGCTGATTCTACAGTGCATACGATTTGAAGTGTTTCTGAGCCATCCAGACTACTTCAAACTGTAACATTCTTGAAATATAACTGAACCTTCAGAAAATGCATCCTGCACTCTAAATGTATCTACTAGCTTCCCTTGTTTGTTCCTGGAGCTTAGCTATTCCTCTCCTGGGCCCCCTTATTAATCCCAAGCTACATAGGAGCTTGTTTTAACTGTCTATGCCATAATCCAGTGGTGCTCTTAATGCTGATATTAGGAATGTTCTGAGCCACATAGAATGCTCTGAATTGTATCATTCTTGTACAATACTCTACCTAGCGTATCTTGAAGCTCAAACCTACAGGCTTGGGCAACATTGGGAAAACCAAGCAGAGTAGCCACAACGTTTCCTGTTAGGCTTGTGGACTATTTGTCTGGCACCAAACTAAGAAATGGCACTAAAGGGGACAATGCCTGCCCTTACATATATTTTTATGGTTCTAAGTATGGACCTGATACCCTACACCCATACCTTGAATACTGGTAGAAGTCCTATACTATTCATCACCCTCTGTCACTAAACTGCCCCCAAGAGGCTTATAAGAGCCCCTTCTAACCCCAGGAATCCTTCAGTGTGATTAACTGCAGCAGTCCACTTCCAGTATTGAACTGCCCCGGAGGAATTTTGGAACGGTATGCTAATGACGTAACATCTATTTGCTCGTGCCACCATTCAAATCTGCTGCCATTACCGACTGTTGCGTTCTGTAATGCTCAGATTTCTTTCTACACTTCCCTGTTAGGACGCCTTGGAGACTGCTCCTCATCGTTGTGGAATAATTCTTTAATTTTCACCAAAAATATAAGTATTCAATTTTTGTTTACAGTTAGAGCTGCTGCCTTTACTTTCTACTGTAATTTAACACTATAGTTTTTAGTGGTATTTTATTTCAATTTTTTGGTTCCTCAGTGGTCCATTGAACCACAGGGAAGTGTTTTCTCTATTCTGTATTTCTGTTTTAATAAAAAAAAACATAAGGTTTCTCATTTGGGACCCTTTTGAAGTCTTCAGTAAACTTCAGTTAATTCTGAAGTTTTTTTTTGCGGTTTTCATCGGTTTAGTAACCGACCGCACTGCTAAGAGAGAATTATATCTCCTATGTTTCTAAATTTACCTGTCTGTTTGTGGGTTTTTTTTTTTTTGGGTGGGGGTCTTTGGTTATGTCAGATAAGCCCAAAAAGAAGACAGGACCTACAGGTTTTAAAAATTGCACAAAGTGTGGGAATATTTTCGCCAAAGCAAACAAACATGGCCTGTGTTTGTTCTGCTTAGGCTCCTCACACTTCCAGGCTGATTGTGACATATGTAAAACTGTTCCAGCTAAAACCGGGGAACAGTGCCTGGAATGTTTAAAAGAAAAAATTGGAGGGCCGGCCTGATGGCACAGAGGGCTGAGACGCTGGACACCTTACCTCGTGCTACACCGGCGGCCGTGTTCGGGAGCGAGCATGGGCTGCCAGAGGTCAGCGGGGGGCTGGGTGGGGTGAAGCTGGATTGAGATGCCTCCTCTCCAGGGAGGGATGTGGGTTTCCCTCAGCTCTTGCCGGCCTCAAGGTGGAGGCTTGCAGGCAGCACAGGCAGAGAAGGATCCAGGCACTAGGTTGGGAGGGAGAAAGGGGCTGCTGCTGGAGTGGCAGGGTGAATGCGCACCTCCATGCAACTGGGGCCCCGGGAGTAGGGGGATGAAAAACAGGAAAATCCTCCCCACCCCACTCAGAATGAAGGACAGCACCTCGAAGGCTCCTACCAGTGACGGGCACTCACCGCAGACAAGAGATGGTGGACTTGAAGCAAGATGGCAGCGGTGTGTGAGCTGCCTGAGCTGTGTCTGTGAACTGCACTGCGTTTGTTAGTTTAGTTGTAATTAAATATAGTAATGTAGTAATGTTACAGCAGTCACTGTCGCTTCGTTTGATTTTGCATACAATTTTATTGTTTTAAAGTAATTATTGTCGAAGTGTGCTTAAGTTACGGTTGCGTATCTTGTTCGACCAACGGTCCCTTGAAATCATAGACTGTTTTAGTATTGCTACTGGATATTTTGAAACACCTAACTGCAATGAGGCTTAGTGAAGGGTTGCTTTAATCGGGAGTAACTGAATCAGTAACTGAAGACAGAGTAACTGTTCTAGTGGCATTGAAACGGACTTTTGATCATTGAAATGGATTATCGATTGTTGAAGTTGATTGCTGAAGTCTGTCTGATCTGACTCCAGTTGGAAAGCGGAAGAACAACGCGGGCTGAGGAAAGAGTTGTCACATTACTGGAAGGTTACTCAAGTGTGTTGCGAGGGAATTCTTGCTGTCCTTGGTGGACCAGTTAGCCAGACCGGCTTTCCCTGAGGTGGGTACTGGGTCTAGGAAACTCATCTGTGGGGGCTGGGGGTGTTGACTGAAGGGTGGGCATTTGCCTAGCTCCCTTGAACTACCATGTGCTACCTGTCTTAGGTCGGGCGGCTCTGGTGGTTTAGGTGGAGGTGTTTCTTGTTTGATTATCCATCTGCCTCGGGGTAGGTTGGGGTTGGCAGAAAAGATCTTTGTTTTGCTCCCTCAGGACAGATCCTGTTACGAAGACAGCAATTTGTGAACTGCAGCAAGCCTCTTCCATTTTCATTGCCTTTATATTTTTGATTATTCTGCAACTCTGGCTGGGTGGTGAGAGTACCCCAAATTTCCCAACCTGTATTATTGAACTGTGGTTTGGAAAAGCATCTATAATCTGGTTTATGGCTTCGGGGTATGAGAGACTGTAAGGCCAAAAAGTATATTTTTTCTGGGACTCATGAATTGAATCAAGTGAGAGTTGATTCTGTTCTCATTTAGGATTCAGGAAGGAAAGAGATTCTGGGGACTGGTTTTTGGACTTTTGAAACTTCGACTTTATTACTGTTTGATTTTGTTTTACATTTCTAGCCTGGATTTGCTAATTTTAAATTGTTAGTAATTATTGAAATAGTTTTATTGTTATTTTGGGGTTGTTTTTGGGCTGGGATTTTATTTCGTTTTTTTCTTTTTATATATAATATTGTTTTGTTTAACTCCTTCCTTTGTGAGAGAGAGTGAAGGAGTGACTTATTATTTTTTGTTATTTGGTACTTATGGGTTTATTTTTGTTTATTATTTTGTGTTCTTTTCTTATCTTTTTGCAGTATTGCTAAAATGTGGTGGGGAGGTTTAGCAATGGTTGGGTGTTATTCCCCCACCAGGCTCAGGGAATTACGTCCCTTTGAATGCCCTCCATTGTCATCTGACATCTATTTTAGGTGTTCTGAGTTGGGCATTCTTGGAAAAAATAGGCGAAGGTGGAGAGCTGGGCCTGTTGGGGACAGGAAAGGGGTGGGCGGATTTTGGTTTTGGGGTCCAGGAGATGTCCTGGGGCAAAATGGGGTCAGGATAGGGTTACTCCTGTCTTGTTCCCGTACCCAAGGGTTCCGATGTCGATGGACAGGTGCCGAGGTCTTCCTCGACAACTCATCCTGCCTTGGCGGAGTTAAGCAATGCCAGATCTATTAAAAACAAGACAGCTATTATAGCTGATCTTGTTGGGTCAACTAATCTGGCTTGCATCACTGAGAGCTGGCTGGATGAAAATCCAGGCCCTATATTGGCCTTGGCAGTTCCAGCTGGGTTTTCGGTGATACACCGTCCAAGGTTGGATAGGTAGGGGTGGGGATGTGGCCAGTATGTTTAAGACTGAGCTGGGCCCTTTGGATGTGCCATTAGGAATTACCAGATCCTTTGAATATATCCTGGGAGAGGGTGTAGGCTGCAGGATTCTCCTCGTTTACCGTCCACCAGGTGACGGTGGCGATTTCCTGCAGGAGATAGCAGACTTCATCGTTGACTTAGTTTTGAGGTTCACCAGACTGATTGTTCTGGGTGACTTCAATGCCTGGGTCGACGATGAACTCTCGCATTTTGGTCAAAATCTCCTCCAGCTGATGGTAATGCTGGGCCTAACACAGGTGGTTACCTCCTCGACCCATGTAGGGGGTCATTCATTGGATCTGATATTTCTTTTGGGTATGGAGATAACTGATTTGGGGGTGGAACCAGTCAGTTGGTCTGACCATCACACCATAAGGTTCAGTTTCAGGGCCTCCCCAATTACGTCTGCCCCTACGGAGATGGTTCGGTACCGCCTTTTAAGGGGTGTTAACCCCAGTGACCTAATGGCAGTACTGGATCTATTGGGTTTGTCGGGTGAGTGCACGAGTCCAGATAATCTCATACAAACCTATAATAAGGCTGTGGGCGATGCTCTGGACAAAATTGCTCCTGTTCGTGTTCGGCCTCTCGCCCTCCGTCCAAGGAGCCCCTGGTTTGATGGCTCCTTGAAGGAGTTGAGGCGAGTTGGCCGAAGGTTGGAGAGAGCCTGGCGGAGGTCCGGCAATGATGCTGATAGCTATCATAATGTGCCATCAACATAAGCCTATCAGTCAGAAATCACCCATAAGAAGGCAGAATTTCTGTCCAGGGAGATTTCTGCTGCACAGAACCGACTGGCTCAGCTTTTTCAGACTGTGGACAGACTGTGCAATCCAGTCTGTCTCCAGCCTAAAGAAGCTTTTTCTCAGCTAAGATGCGAGGAGTTCGCTCAGTTTTTTGCAGATAAGGTTGCCAGCATCAGGTCTGGCATCGGTCTGACCTCTGCTTTGGGGGACTGCGGTGATCGGTGGGAAGTGGCATGTACTCGGTCTGACTGGTCAGACTTTTGCCGGCTGGAGTTCAGTGACATTGTAAAGATCATCCAGACATTGCGCCCAACTAGTTGTAGTTTGGATCCGGGCCCTACACCCCTTTTAGTAGGATGTGTAGAAGTTTCTGCCCAATCCTTGCTGACATTGTCTGGAAGTCCTTGGAGAGGGGGGTCTTTCCCGACACCCTCAAGGAGGCGGTCGTTCGACCACTTCTTAAAAAATCTTCCTTGGATCCAGATTGTCTAGCTAACTACCAGCCTATCTCTAACCTGCCATTTGTTGGTAAGGTTATTGAAAAGGCAGTTGCGCTGCAACTGGACGATCATCTTATGACTCACAATGTCTGTGCTACTCTCCAGTCTGGTTTTAGGAAGAAGCACAGCATGGAGACTGCCCTTGTCTGGGTATTGAGCGATCTCCTAATGGCTAGAGATCGAAAGGCATGTACCATTCTGGTTCTTCTTGATCTCTCTGCTGCATTTGACACTGTAGACCATGGTGTGCTACTGGAGCGCTTGTGGGTTTACTGTGGGCTGTCTGGTACAGTCCTCAAGTGTTTTCATTCTTACCTCACAGGCAGGTCTCAGAGAGTTGCCACTGGAATATATTCCTCTTGCGTTCACTCCCTGCCATGTGGGGTACCGCAAGGTTCCATTTTGGCTCCCATGTTGTTTGCAGTGTATATGCTACCATTGGGAGAAATCATTAGGTGATACAGCCTGGGTTTTCGCTGCTATGCAGATGATACCCAGCTGTATCTGTCCTTTCTCCCCGGCCAGGGTGATGCACTCTCCATGCTAAACAACTGCCTTGCTGAGATCAGACTTTGGATGAGTTCCAGCTGGCTAAGACTGAATCCGGATAAGACTGAGGTACTGGTAGTGGACCCAGGTCGCCCAGGGGGCGGGTTTCGGAGTTGGACAATCCTCAGGTCTGTTACTTGGTGGTATGCCGCTCCCTACCTCCGATCAGGTGCGTAATCTGGGCGTTATTTTTGATGTGAGGCTGACCTTAAAATCTCAGGTATCAGCTGTCATCAAATCCTCTTTTTACCATCTGAGGAATATCGCCCAGGTGAAACACCTGGTTCTGTCGGGCGATATTCCAACATTGGTCCATGCCTTTGTCACTACCCACCTTGACTACTGCAATTCCCTTTACCTAGGGCTACCTGGGATTGATATCCACTGCCTGCAGCTAGTGCAGAAGGCGGCAGCCAGGCTTTTGACTGGGACATCTAGGACCAGTCATATTACACCTGTGCTCCGCAAACTGCACTGGCTGCCTGTTAGGTGGCGGATCACCTTTAAGGTTGGTCTACTAACCTTTAAAGCCCTACACGACCAGGGACCCATCTACCTGAAAGATCTCTTGATTCCCTACTGCCCCCTCTACCCTCTCCATTCCACCAATGAGGGATTGCTAGAGAGTCCCACGGTTAGATTGAAAACATCAGGTTCACGTGCTTTTGCTTTTTCAGCCCCAGCCCCGTGGAATTCTCTACCTCGTTGGTTGAGAGAATGCCCAACCGTCGATAGGTTTAAAACTGGTTTAAAAACATATTTATTTAGTTTAACTTTTATTTAAATATAATTAATATATTATAATGCTGTTTTAATCTATTTATGTATATGTTTTATGTACAGCGCCTTGGTTGTGAAAGGCGCTATATAAATAAAGCTGATTTGATTTGATCTGAAGGTAAGTCCCGGTTTACCATTGGCTGGGAAGGGGGTGACCAGAATGGGGGCAGGGGAGGAACGAAGGCGCACAAACAGATGATTTAAAAAAATAAAAAATAAAAAAAAATGGAGGAACTGAGTGTTTTTTTTCCTGATCAACCATCTTCTCCTTCTAAAGATAAAAAGGCGGAGTCTAAAGCCTCTGACGAAGGTGAAGGTTTCAAGGTGAAAAGAACCACTGACCTGGTTCTGGAACAGTCTCCAGCACAGAAAAAGTTTAAAAAGAAGCATACTGAGCCTCCAGGTGAAAAGCCAAAGGAGCCCTCAGTGGAAAAAAGTAATGCCCTCGGCTGAGGCTGTAGCTCAAGCCTTGCAAATTTTGCAGGCATTATAGGGCTAGGTCCTGGTTCCGCAATTGGTAACCCTGGTTCCATTAGAACCACGTTCAGTTCTAGCTCTGGTTAGAACACCAGTTCAAGGACCCATTCAGATCTCCCAAGACCCCTCATACGAGGAGTATGATGAGGACGAGGAGGAGCCCATCGAATCAGAGGTTTTTCCGGATCAGGAGTTTGAGTCAGCTCCTGGACTGCCAGAGGATTTCTTCTTCCATTTCACTTTTGTGAGGCAAATGGTGGAGGCCCTGGAATACCTACTAATCAGACAGTGGAGGAGGAGGAAGAGGTGGATTTTCTGAATAAGATGGGTCTGGCCCCAACAAAAAGGATCCTTTTGCCCATCCAGAAATCCCTAAAGAAACATGCCCTCAAGGTGTTGCAGACACCAATTCTATTCCAGCAGTTAATAAAAAAATTAAAAAAAAAGCTGATAAGAAATATCAACTGACTAGGTCAGGGGTGGAATTCCTGTTCCAGCACCCTGGTCATGAGGCAGTAGTACAGGCTACTGCCTGTGATAGGACAAAAGTGCCACTGTCCTCTCACCCTCCAGAAAAGGATTCGAGAAAACTGGACAGTATGGCAAAGAAGGGGTACTTGGCTGCTTCTTTGTCCGTGAGACAAGCAAATTAAATGGCATATGCAGCCAGGTATCAGAAATATCTCTGGCCTTTGCTGAGAAAGCACCACCTGCTATGGCTTTAGAGATGATTGAAACAGCCAGGCATGGGTTAGAGGCCATTAAATACCAGTTCCATATGGCAGTGGACGCGAATGACACTGCAGCCAGGTGGATGGTCCTAACAGTAGCTCTAGGAGGTTTGCTTGCCTCAGGACAACAAACCTCACCCAGAATACCCAGAACAAGCCCATTGACTTCCTTTGTGAAAACAGTTCCTTGTTCGGAGACCAGACTGAAGCCTACATGAAAAAAGTGGATGAATACAAAACCACTTATAGGATCAGTGCTGCCAAAGAAAGGCTTCTGCCTCCTACAGGGCACAGGGAAGGGGAGGCAGAGGAAGGTCAAGCTACGGCAGACCTTTCTTTTCAGGCCCAGGCCATCCTTACATACCAACAGCAGTGGGGGGTATTTTAGGGGTAAGGTCAGAAGGGGCTCCAGGCGTGGTAACCAGACCACCCAGTCTACAGCCCAGGCAAAGCAGACTCCCTTGATCCACAGGTCATTGTCTCCTCCCACCACCAGTAGGAGGCAGGCTAGCTCACTATTTCCCAGTTTGGAAAGCAGACACCACAGACAAGTGGATCTTGGAAGTACTGAGCCTGGGACTGGCCCTCCATTTCAAATCCTTCCCCGAGGTAAGGTCAAAGCCCTTCAGACCAGCATCTGTCTCACAAAGGGCACTCTTGGAAAAAGAGGTGTCGGGTCTGCTGACAGTAAGGGCAGTGGAACCTGTTCCAACCTTACAGAGGGGAAAAGGATTCTATTCAAGATACTTCCTCACACTAAAAAAGAATGGGGAGTGGCTACCCATCCTGGATCTAAGAGCTCTGAACAAGCACCTAACAAAGCCAAAGTTCCGAATGGTAATACTGGCAATGATTCTCTTCCCTACTGTTCAGGAAGGAGACTGGCTGGCATCCATGGATCTCAAGGATGCCTACTTCCACATCCCAATCGGAATCTCACAGAAAATATCTCTGGTTCAGCCTTCACTCTGGCATTACCAGTTTGTAGCTCTTAACCTCCGCCCCCACAGTTTTCACAAAGTGCCTGGCAGTGGTGGTGGCACACTTGAGAAGGGGGGGGTAACAGTGTTCCCCAACCTGGACAACTGGCTAGTCATAGGTCAGTCTCCACAGCAAGTAAACGTGCCCTCAAGTACACCCAGGACACCCTAGAGTCACTGGAGTTCATCATCAGTGTTCAAAAGTCTGCCCTTCAGCCCACTCAGGTACGGACTTTCATAGGGCAGAGCTGGACACTCGGCAAGGGAGAGGTTTTCTTCTTCGGGAAAGAGTGGACAATATCTTTCAAATTGCAAGCCCCTTTAGCCTCAACAGGCCGCAGCCAGCAACACATCTCCTAAAGTTACTGGGACATATGGCGGCAGCAACAGGAAAGGTCCAACGTTGCAGATTCCAGATGCGGGACATACAGTTCCATCTCAGAGCACACTGGTGCCAAAAAAAGAGACTCCTTGGCAAAGCTGGTCCCAGTGATAAGCACACTTCTGCAGGCTCTATAGTGGTGGAAGGACAAACGTAATATCAAGCTAGGGGTTCCCCTTCAGGACAGAGTCCTCCTCCCCGGTACTCAAAACAGACGCCTCCCTTCTAAGATGGGGGACACACTTGGAACACCATACAGTGCACTGTACATGGTCCCCAACAGAAGCACTGCTACACATAAACCTGTTGGAGATCAGAGCAGTCATGTTAGCACTTCAGTCCTTCGTTTCTTTGGTAAAGGGCAAGGTGGTACAATACCAGTCAGAACAGAGAATACCACTACCATGTACTACATCAACATACAGGGAAGGACAAGGTCTGACCTCTTGTACACAGAAGCAATGAAGATATGTGGTCTGGCCTACTCCTTGCAGGTGTCCCTGGTGGCCATTCATCGGCCAGGGAAAGACAGTACTGTGGCAGATCCCCTCAGCAGAATCGACCAAAACCACCAGGAGTGGTCCCTCAGAAGACAAGTACTAGAAGTGGTGTTTTGGAGATGGGGAACTCCCGGAATAGAGCTCTTCACATCAGAAGAGAATCGCCAGCTACCCAGGTTCTGCTGCAGGCCTCCAGTGAAGGGCACAGTACTATCACTGGATGCACTGGTGTTGGATTGGACAGGGATGTACCCTTATGCATTTTCCCTATTCCCACTGCTCCTCAGAGTGCTGATAAAACTCAGGTCTCGACCTGCAGCTATAATTCCAGTAGCCTCAGCCTAGGCCAGGCAACCATGGTACTCTCTATTTCTCTCTATATCAGTAGCCCAACCAATCAGCCTTACTCAGAGGCACAGTCTCCTGACCTCCTCTTAGGGCAGGATTCTGTATCCAAATCTCGGGTCACTCAGGCTCAAGGCCTGGCTCTTGAGGACTAAGAGTATGCTAACTTGCAACTCTCTGAAAGTGTTCTTGGGGTGATTAGGGGCTCCAGAAAGCCTGCTACACAGAAAACATATGCTGCAAAATAGGAAAGGTTTTCTATTTGGTGTGGCACCAAGGGCTTGGTACCCAGTCAGTAAGGTCTGTCAGGCCTTCTGGACTATCTTACCCATTTGCACTCCTTGGGCCTACAGCCTCGACCCTTAAGGTCCACCTGGCATCAGTCTCATCCTGTCTTTCAGCTGGTAAGGGCATTTCTCTAGCAGACAACCCTATTTTTAAGACACTTTTCAGAGTTGGCACACTTGCACCCTCCTCATAGGGAACCTGCGCCTGCTTGAGATCTTAATGTTTGCATTGCTACACTCATGGAACCCCCATCCCCTTTGAGCCTGTGTCTGTAGCACACCAGAGGTTTGTAACCTGGAAAACTATATTCCTAGTGGTCATTACCTCTGCCAGGAGGATAAATGAGCTACAAGCTCTCTGTATAGTACAGGATTACTTATCCTTTCACAGGGACAAGGCGGTCCTCAAGACGAAAAGGAAGTTCCTCCTTAAAGTAGTCTCAGATTTTCATTTGAACCAGACCGTCACTCTGCCAGTCTTCTTCACTGACCATTCCTGTTCAGGGGAGCGGAGACTTCACAGTCTGGATGTTAAGAGAGCTCTCTGGTACTATCTTGAACACAGTAAGGGCCATTGGCAGGACAGACAGCAGCTGTTCCTGACTCAAGTTGTGGGAAAAGGAAAGCCAGCTACTAAAAGAACCATCTCACGGTGGATAGTAGCATGTATCCAGTTCTGTTACAGCAAAGCTAGTAAGGAGCCCCCAGTAGGCCTGAGGGAGTATTCTACAAGGGGAACAGGTGCCACAGTTGCAGCTTCCAGGGATATTCCCCTTCTGGAATTCTGTATAGCAGCTACATGGAGAACAGTATGCGCCTTTACCAAGCATTACAATCTGGACATTCAATCCAGGGTGATGCCAGGTTTGGCACAGCAGTGCTGCGGAGCCTGTTTCCTAAATAGAAATTGTTCTGTGCCCACCTCCAAAGGTACTGCTTCATAGTCTGCTACAGTTAAACATATTGAATTCTTGGGGTTAGAATAAAAAATGACTCACCTTATTAATCTTGTTTCTTCCAAGGTATTTTTCAATATGATTAACTCTCCCTACCTATCTCCCCTTCCAGAACCAATTGCCCCCTGCATCACAGCTGGTTTAATGTATTGTAGGTCATCCTGGGTTTTACTAATCTTTTAAAACTAGATGGCTCTTTGTTCCTCTAGTTTAGTTCTTGCTGACATTTCCAGGGGACAGGAAAAGGGGATTGTTTTTAAATTGCTATTTAGTATTGTTAGGCAAGCTTAGGGTAGGAGTCTCTACAAGCAGGCTCCAAGAAAATCTGAGCATTTGTAGAACGCAGCAGTTGGTAAGGGCAGCAGATTTGAGTGGTGGTGGTGCAAGTCAAAGATGTTCCATCATTAGCATACCGTTTCAAAATTTCTCCTGGGCAATTCAACACTGGAGGCTGGCTGCTACAGTTAATTATTTTATTTATTTTTATTTTTTTACTTATTGAAATCTTGGATTACAACCTTTGAGCTACAAGCTCATTTGTAAAGGTTCCACATCGGGTATAAAGGATCAATATACACAGTATAATACCAGGAATACGGACAGACAGAGAATGCTGTAGGGAAATAATCACATTAACAAGAATAATTATTGCAGCTCTGTACTTGGCCTAGAAGATACAGACTTTTTAGATGGAGAAAAGTTGATTAAGCACCACAGTAGACCTTGATTGGAGGAGAGGGGTTATAGATAGGGGTGAGGAAAAGGGTGGCAGTAACCTCAGACTCGGGGTCACTTTGTCATAGGGGGTAAGTGAAGAAAGGATAATTGAGGCTGAAGGTGAGGAAAATGGACAGTGGGGTGGGTTGAAGACCCAATGAAATGGATTGAGGGGCAGGAGTGGGAGGGGGGAGCAGGGGGAATGGGGAAAAAAATTGTTGAGATGTGGGTTGGGCAGTTGATAAGTGCAAAGGTTGGGGGAGTTCCATGTCAGATTACAGGGAGAGGAGATCAGGGGAAGCAGGAGCAAATCTGTTGGCTGGCCAGGTGAGATTTGAGTGCTGATTTAAACAGGCCAATTTTGCTGATAGCATTAAGTTCGGGTGGGAATGAGCTAAGCCAGAGTGGGGCCCTGTATTCAAAGGATCTCTGGCCTTGAGAATTTCTCCAGAAGGGGACCTTGACGGAGAGATTGTTAGATGCCCTGGTAGTCCTAGTAGGTTCAATTGGGTGCAGGAGGGAACTGCTTCCAGGTGGTAACAGGCCTAGGATTGCTTTTTTGGCTAGGAGACTGACTTGGAAGAAATAAGATCACTAAGGTGAGTAATTTTTTCTTCCTGATTACCCTCCATGGGTTACCCGGAAAGGGAAACTGCTGTAAGTTAATTTCTTTCCTGACTGAGCAAAAAAGAAAAGGCATACGGCCATCTACTGATGCCACAGAGAGAACGCTAACAATCCTGCTAAACCTGCTGAGCGGAAACACTGAACTAAATTCAGGACCTCTCGGAAGCAACATGAGAATTGGTTCTCCCACTGACTCGGCCTGGAAAAATATCCATGGACTAAATATTGTTCACATGAATGTAAACAGCCTAAGGACCAAAGCGGATGAACTAGAAGCATGGGTCAAAGCATACTCCCCAGATATTGTCACCATCTTGGAAACATGGCTGAAGCCAAGCATACTACCCCACAAGGTAGAGCTTCCTGGTTACACAACATTCAGGCAGGACAGGCTAGAGAAAAGATGTGGAGGAGTCCTAATCCATGCCTGGTTCGCATTTCAGGCCACAGTTGTTCCAGCTCCAGGGCTGAGGAATTCTGTCTGCAAGTCTTGTCTTCATTCAGTTACTAGTAGGAAAAGAAAAGTCACTCCTGATAGGATGCATCTACAGCCCACCTAAAGTTGGAGTACCTGCCCTTAATAACCTAACTGAAACATTGCATGACCTCCTCCTTTGGAGTATAAGGATAATCCCGGGAGACTTCAACTTGCATTGGACCAAAGACATCAAGAATATGGTAAAAGGCGCACTGAATACAGCCCAGCTTACTTAACTAATAAAATAGCCCATGAGACTAAATATTAAAACTGGGAATCTTACAACTCTTGACTGGCTACTTTTATCCAAACTGGATAGATTCAAAGCCACACGGATTGTGGCGGACTTGATAAGTGATCATTCATCAGTTTTTGGAATATGGAAAAATAATTTTCAGAAGCCCCCCCCCCAAAGAACTTTCTGGGCCAGAGACTACAAACTTTGACCAATAATCATTTATCAGAACACTAAAAGATGTAAAATGGATGGAAATTCACTCCCTACTATAGACACACCCCTAGACTCTTTTCAAATAAACTTCCTCCTACTGCAAATAAACATGCTCCACTAAAACAACCAAGAGTCAGAGGATAGCAATCTAAATGGTTAACCAGGGAACTCAAAAAAAGCTCATCAAACAAAGGGATAAGGTGTGGGCAGCCTTCAAGACCTCGAACCTCCAAAAAGACTAGTCTAAATACAGAGAACTGTGTAACCGATGTAAACGAGATTTAAAGTCCACTAAACGTAGCTATCTAAGGAACTGGCAGGACAAGAATCTACTGGACCTAAAAAGTTCTGACCTCAGATAAATGCCCTTCTAAAGGGCACGACTTAAGCAATACAACTGAAATACAAACCAGCGATAAACATTGCAGCAACCCCAGGGACTCAGCTAGGGAATTGAATTCCTTCTTCACCAGTCTTGACAAGTTCAAGATTTATCCTCCAGACCCCCCATCCACACCCCTTGGACCAACAGTAAATGATCTACCTTATCCCAACTTCCATTTCAGACTCGTGTCAAGGAAGGAAGTGCTGCACCTCCTCAAGAGACTGAAAACTACTGGTGCTGCTGGCTTTGACAACCTTGACTCAAAACTCCTCAGCTTTGGGGCACCAGCAATAGCCCCACCCATAGCAAGGTCTTTAATCACTCAATCTTAGATTGCAAAGTTCCTCCTCCTGGGAAGCAGCCCTCGTGACAACAGTACACAAAGGCAGAGTGCAAGAAAATGTTAAAAACTACCGTCCAATCTCCATCCTCTGTACAGTAAGTAAACTACTTGAGAGACTAATTTACAACCGATTCATTACATCGAGCTGCACAACATACTTACAGAAAACTAGTATGGCTTCTGTAAAAAAAACATGGGACTGTCATGGCCCTTGTCCACCTGACTACAGATATCCTGGAAGCATTTGACCGTGGCCATGCAACAGAAGCGTAATTATAGACCTGACCAAAACCTTTGATTTAGTGAACCACCAGTTACTCCTCACCAAGCTAACTTCACTGGGATTAGACAATTTGGAGGTACGTTGGTTCTCCGATTACCTAGGAGGCAGGTCCCAGTTTGTAAGATGGAAGGGAGCCCTGTCAGACAAATGCTCCATCAGTTATGGTGTCCCTCAAGGGTCAATACTGGGTCCATTACTAGTCTCACTCTGTGTCAACAAGAAGTTGAATAGCTGTGAGGAAGCTAAAATGCCCGTCTATGTGAACAACGCAGTTATTTACCGTAACTCAAAGGATATCACTAAACTAAACGGCCTGCTCAGTAGAGACCTACACATGCTTCAAAACTGGTCATTTATCAAAAAAGTGGTCCTTAACAGGAAAAGAACTAAGACCATCCTCTTTGGTCCCAAAAGCCTAGGCCCTCAAAGGGATATCTTGCTAAAACCCTCCTTCTCTGATGGCTCCCAAACTGAAGTATTTCACTCCATCAAGTATCTGGGAGTCCTCCTCGACCAAGACATTATGTTCAAGGACCATGTAGAAAGCCTGACTACAACCTTGCACCAAACAAATAGGTCTTCTCTCTGCAGATCAAGCCCATACCTTACCAATGAATCGAGACTAAAAATAGCCAACTGTACCCTTCTGCCTGCCCTACCTTATGGCTGCCCTGTCCTGTACTCTGTCAGGGGCACAGAACTGGACAAACTCAGATCCCTGTATCACGCAATAGGGCAGTTCGCCATAAGGGCAGGCAATAAAGAACATCACTGTAGAGTGCTCCAAACCCTGAACTGGCCCTCACTCAAAGGAAGGATGGAACTCTCTTTACTATCTCTAGCCTTCAAACGGAGAAGCAACAAAGCTTCGCCCCACCCAGTCTGAAAGACCTCCTAATGTCGAAACTGGACAGACACCAACTCAGAACATCCAAACGGTCTCTCCTTGAGATTCCTAGAGCTAGGACACAAGCAGGGAAAAGATCTTTTGCCAAGTTGATCCCAATCATTTGAAACTCTCTTCCCAGCAACATACAAGAAAGCTCCTCAATTGAAATCTTCAAAAAAGGCCTAAAGGTGCACTTTGTAGAAAGTAGCTCCTATAAGTGTTACTGCTGAAAGACCCCCTGACATAGATGCATAGCATCCCCCAGCACCCCTTCCTGGCTGCCAATAGTGAACGTAAATAAATATTTCAGAGTCGATCTGCTTGCCAAACTAAAACTGAACCTAACTTATTCAGGGGAAAACCAATTATCATGCCGTATGAGCGTATATATTGAATGTTTAGAATGGAATGTATGTGAACCACACAGTGAGTTCTTGTAACTAATCTTGAGTGTTGTATAACTGCCTGCTCCTAGCCATTGTTTATTGTATTCTTCCAGTCTGTGATCTTTCTCTGTAATCAATCCCAGGTCGCCCCTAAAAAAGGGTCTCCCAAGGCCCAGTGGGCTTACCCAGTCAACAAAATTCAAATAAACAAATTGGGAAGCAGAGAACTGCAAAAATTATAAATATACTAAAATAACCCTAACTCAAAATTATTCAAGAACTGTCTAGGAAAAGTCAGATATAAAGATAAATATGCACTCTAGACCAGAATACTGGAGCTATACTTTGGAGCAACTTCTGTCTTCAGCAGAGAAGTAAATCTGACGCAAGGGGTGGGGGGTGACCACACTCCAGAGTTTGAACTTGTGTTCTAAGTTCCATTATTAGCATAAAGTTCTATCTCTGGGTTATCACACTCTAGCCAGAGGATAATGCCTATTGTAAAGCATCTGTGATGGATTCCTGGTGTTAGAATGCAGCTTGACCAGCAGAGGTTTTAGCTGAGGAAAGAGAGAAGTGTTGCTCACATTTTCTTAGGTGGTAGGAGGAGAGAATGACACCAGAAAGAAGGGAGGTTAATTAAGAGGGAAGGGTCCGTAAACAGAAGCTAGAATAAAAGTAAATTTTTTTTTGTCCAGTAGAATCCCTTTGCAACGAGGCACAAGGCAGGGCTGCCCTTTGTGCCCCCTACTTTTTGCCCTCATGCTAGAACCTCTGGCCATAGCAGTTAGAGCACATCAGAACATCAAAGGAGTCATGGAGGGAGGCCAAGAACAAAAAGTAGCCCTCTGTGCGGACCCGGAGAAATAAATACCCCGCTGTTGCAGACCCTTACAGAATATGGGTCTCTAACTGAATATAAAATAAACTTCCAAAACTCAGAGACAATTTTGAGCACCCCCCCCCCCACACACACACACACACAACTTTAAAAGAACATACCCCTTGGCTTGGGCAGTTAAAAACACCTTCAGATATCTAGGCATTAGAATATCAGTCGACATATCCCAACTTTTTAAAAATAACTACTTAAAGCTCTTGCAAGAAATACAGGCCGACATGGCAGGATGGCACCTGTTACCATTAACCCAATATGGTAGAATTCAAACGATGAAAATGAACCTGTTGCCTCGACTTTTATTTCTATTCCAAACACTTCCACTTCCAATTCCAAGATACTACTGGAACCACCTCCAGAAGGACTCTTATAGATTCATATGGGCCAAGAAACACCCCAGAATATCCAAAACTCTTTTACAAGCACCAAGGGAGAAGTGGAGCCTGGCCATGCCTAGCTTCTACTGTTATTGTCTAGCAGCAAAGGGAGCTCAGTTATGCACATGGGTGAATCGCAGAGAAAACTCAGTGTAGTATCAATTGGAAGAGGCCACCTTAAAAGGTTGGTGCCTTTGGACCTTGCCCACAGATAGTATCCCCCTGGGTGTTTGGGCGATGACAGAGAACCCATGAATAACACCCTCCCTCAGAATAATTGTGAAACTGAGGACAGTTACACACACACACACACCAGAGGGCCCAGGGCCCTTGCCTCTGATTGGACACGAGGCAGCTTTTGAACCTCCCAGGTCGGATTGGGGATATAGGTACTAGGCATCTGATAAATTAGCAATGTTCCTGCAGTGCCTTGACACCCAGGAATGTATGTCATTTGCCCAACTTAGAGCCCACTCCGCACTCCGCAAAGAAGACCATTTTCAGTTTTTGCAGGTGCCGCATTTCCTGATGTCCCCAGGGGTACAGGCCCAAATCCATAGAGATCATACAGAATTAGTCTTTTCTCTATTTGGCTGCACTAATGAGGGAAAACGCTCATTATCTGTCTCAACTTTATATGATATTAAACCAGCAGAATCCCCAAATAATGCACAAATTTAGAAATAGTTGAGAAAATGAATTTGGATCACTGATACTACCAAGGCAATGGACTAGAAGACTGGGAAGAGGCTTGCAGATCACAGCCACTCCAATTTGTAGATTATTCAGTTGGAAAATATTGGTTAGATTATTTTTCACCCAGACAATTACCAAACATTTTTGGGTTAGCCGATCATATCTCTGTTGGTGAAGATGTAGAGACAGAGGAACACATGGTCATATGTTCTGGATTTGTCCAATGGTGCAGGGTTTTGGAAAGGGATCCATGCACACATACAGAGATTGATGGGTCTTCAGATCCCATTTACATAATCTGAATTTGCTTTGGGCTTTCCAACCTTACTAACAGGGAATAAAGGGACTAGGACCTTAGCTCAGATACTTAGATTGATAGCAGTAAAATACATAATAGCTAAATGGCTGTCTCCCCATCCCCCTGCTATACAAGAGTAGCAGACCAGGGTGACAGAGGTAGAGAGAATGGACTATATCACGAGCTGAGTAAGGTTACAAACAGAAAAGTTCCTGGAGATATGGTGCCCCGGCATCAAGAAATAGATAATCCATAGACCATACACCAAGAATGAAATAGGAATGAATTGGAGACTAAGGTACTGTAAACAGGTTGCATTTAAGTTAATGGACTTCATAGTTAAGATATGTTTTAAAGTTAACAGACATTTTAAGTTTAAGATAACAAGAGTTATATCTGAATAAGAATAATCTGATTTAAGTTTAAACTAAAATACATTAATAGTGTACAAGTTACTTACTGTAGAATCTAAAAAGTGTGATATGTTGCATTATACAAAATGTCAACTAGTGATGGTTATAATATTTATGATATGTGTAATGTAGCCTATTTTAAAATCAATAAAAGAATGAAGTTAAAAAAAAATGTTTGTTTGACATGATTTTCCCTTGTGAAGCCGTGCTGCCGGTGGTCCTGCAGCCCATATGTCTCCAGGTATGCTCTCTCCTTCAGTGGGAACTCCCATTAACTGCCCTACCAGTGATGTGAGACTGACTGGTCTGTAATTGTGGGCCTCCCCCTGCTGCCACTCGTGCAGAGGAATGACACTGACTGTCCTCCATTGCTGTGGAACCCCCTCAGTTCCAGTGAGGAGTTGCCAAAGGGTCAACTAGTGCTATGCTCAGTTCCTTAAGTACCTTTGGGTGATCCCATCTGGCCCCATTGCCTTGTTTTCCTTAAGGGCTCCCAACCCTTGGCAAACAATGTCTTCTGTAAATGGACTTGTGCCCCTTTCCCCAGTGTCTGTTAATGCATGATGGCCCTTCCCCCTTCCACTGTGAAGACCGAGCTGAAGTATTCATTTAAAATTTTAGCTTTTTCTTGGTCATTCTCTGCATCCCCAACACCCAGTGCCTTCCTGTTTCCACTCACATACCTAAAAATGGTCTTATACCCATTGTTTGTACCTTAACAATGTCCTCAGAAGAATGAGAGGCTGTATGAAGGCACCAAGCAGAGACTCGAGTTTTAGTACAAGCAATAAGTGCAGTGGAGAACCAGGGAAGATAGCTTTAACACAGACCCTTCCAAGAAGGGTATACTGTTGCAGGCAGCAATGAATTTAGATGGAAATTTAATAAGGGCATCATCTATATCCCTGGATAATAATGGCACAATTGTTTAGCCTGTTGTCCGCTGCGGGTTTCCTGGGTCTTCTACATATTGATGTGTATCAACAAAATAGAACGGGCAGATCTTTGCTATAGTGTTCTCTAGCAGCAAGATGCAGGGACATGCCATAAAGCTTGTATGTGTCAAATTCAGGGATAACTTTAGGAGACAGATCTTCCCAGAATCAGTCTTCTCAATTGATTGGGGCCAAAGACACTAGGACACTGTTGGAGCATCCAGATATTTTTGCAGGCGGGAGCCAACGTCTTGTACTGACTGTGCCTGAGCACCTCACATGATGTCACGCATGCCAGCGGGTAACCATCGCCAGCTCCCTCATGCACCTCGGTTTCTGTTCTTCCAGCCATAAAGAAGACACCTTGGGAGCGACAGCACCTCAGTTTCTCCTCTTCATCACCATTTTTTAACTGCATCAGTACCGGCAGTTATTTGTGGTGCCTTGGTACTTCATATTTTTTTTCCACAATGCTAAAGTCTGAGAAGAAGGGGGCTAAGAAGAACAAAAAAGTCCAGCAGCCTCTCATCACATATCATTGCTCCCAGTGGGAAGCAGATGGCTGCTACACACCAGCATTAGTGCTGTATGGCCTGCCTTGGCCCTCAGCACAGCATGGATGAGTGCAATGCCTTTTTTCTATGAACCTTTATGCCCTCAAGATCTGTGCAGTGAAGTAGGGTTGACTGACCACTACCTTCGGAGTCAGGCATTGCACCTGTGTGGCCAAATTAAGATCATTGGGCCTTTCCTGTGGGCCTCTTCATGGAACCTCCAGTTCCTTGGAAGTACAGGATTCTCATCTGCTTCACCCTGCTGAGGTATCTGAGGCCCTGGTGGGTCTGATGGACAGCCGGCTCCTTCAGGGTGGCCAGCTCCAAACTTCCCACATTCTGTCTGCCTTGGGCAGCAGATTCCCCCAGTGGTGAGGCTGAAGCTATACACTTGGTCTCCCTTTGGTGACTCCTTGGGATTATGGGCATATGACGCCCTTGATCATTTCACCGTTCGCGGCCACAACGTCTCTGACACCATTCGTGATGTTGAGGGAAGGACTGGTACTGGGGCTGTGCTGTGTCTTGTGGCCCATGGCAAAGGCCATGGTGTTGGTCCTGGGCCCGGCACCAGGTGTGACCCTGGTGACAGTGTCATTCCTGGAGTCATCCCTGGTTCCAGTCAGGGATGGCTCTGTGGTCGATGCTGGGGCCATTACCAAGCCAAGCACCGAAGACCATTCTGGCTGCAGCAGCGGGGGTGAGCTCATCTCAGAGTCAGCTGCTGACCCTGAGCCTGGTGCAGGAGGTAGCACCAGTTCAGAGTCTGGCCTGGAGACATGGATGACGTCCACTTCGCCGCAACCCACACAGTAGTCTGAGGCATTCAGTCCCCCCGATCAGTTTAAGGCATTCATCAGGGAGTTGAGAGGGCCTCCCTGGTGGCCCCACCCTGGGGGGGGTAAGCCAGGGTGCACCCCAGGGGCAAAGGTAAGTCCCAGATGATGGGTGGGTGGTTGGAGTACAAACCAATGGTTGGCCAGCCTGCAGCAAAAAAGCATACTAAATAAAATAAAAAAAGAAATAAATAAAAGGCAGTGCTCTCTCTGGAGCCACTGACTGACACCATCACTGGTGTGGACCGGGGCTGCTCTGTGGGGATTGTACAGCTCTGCTTTTCCCACCTCAGGGAATTCACCCCAATGGGCAAGGACCAGGTTGCTCCTCTGATGTAGGACAATCTGTTCAGATAGTCATGTCAGGCCTTTTTCTTGGGCAAGGCCCCCCCTGTGCAGTCCCACAGCCTAAGTAGAGGCCTTCAAGATACTGATTCTTGGCTCCCTTCTGGTCCTCGCTGACTCCTGCAGAGGTTGCTTGTGTTCATAGGCCCAGAGGAGCCACTTACGTGGGAACAGCACAGAGAGTTTGGTGGTGCCTTAGGTACCTTCCATAGAGACTTAGGGCCCAGTTCCGTCCCTTCTCTCTGGCACAATCAGCCTCTGGGTTTGGAGCCTCCCCTTCATCAGCATCCCCCTCAGTGGACAGTGAATCTTCCATCCACATGTCCTCAGCTGCTGTGTACACTGTGCACCAGCGATTCCTGATGGTCATGCTGGAGGCACTTGACACTGGATCCTATACAGCCCACAATCTGGCAGTCCTGCTGTTGGGACTCCTTAGAGTTGCCAGTGATGGCACTACTGTCATCCATCCCTCACCTATAGCCTTCAAGGAGGCAGCACAAGTAGTATGGAGGCATCCCTTCTCTTGTCCTTCAGCCCTAAGGGACATCATGCTCTGGTACTGTGCGCCCACAGAGTCTACAGATGCAGTACTTTACCCCTCTTTAGGGCTGGAAGTGCTGCAGACCTCATTGGGGCCAAGAAGCCCCACATTAACTGACCTCCAGAGGCGGTTCTGATCAGACATGCCCTTGGGAGAAAGGTTTTTACAGCATGCACCCTTATGTGCACTACTGCACATCAGGCAGCCTTCAGTCAGCATCTGTGGTTGCACTTGGGTTAGCTGCTAGCTGCAGTGCCTCAAAGCAAGATAGTTGGGCTGCCTTTCTGCTTGAGGCCTGAAGGTAGCACGGCACCAAGTCAAGGGCATTGTGCAGTGCCAATGAGGTTGCCTCCTGGCTTGCAGGAACTGCATTCTGCCTTAGATAGATGGTGTGGCTTCACTTCTCCAGACTGGCACTTCTGGCCCAGCTTAAGATACTACACTCAGTTCCAGGGGAGCTCATTTCTTCCCCCTTAGGGCCAGATGAGAGCCATCTGGGTTCCCTCACAATCTAGTGCCACCCTTAACCAGTCTGTGGTCCCACCAGACATGTAAGGAGCCCCTGGCCTTGGGTGTCCTCCCCCATGCACAGGGCAGAGAGACCTTGTTACCCTCGGGGTGAGCCAGCTCCTCCCGCAGAAAGAAAAGAAGCTTAGTACTCTGACCCATAAGTATGAATCAGTGGTGAAGACCGATTCCTGGAAGATATGAAAATTGTGTACTTACCGTAAATGTTGATTTTCCAGAATATCTTCACCATTGATTACCACACCCTGCCCACCATCCCCTGCTCAGACACAACCAGGGCCCCTGGGCATGCTCACCCTGCTGGTGCTGGAAGCACCACAAGCGCACTGGCTGGGCAACTCCCCAGTCACACACAGAAGGTTTCTTTTTTTTTTTGTTTGTTTTTTCTTGTTGTAAAGAAAGCACAAAAGAGAGCTGGTCACTCTTCGGATGCCAACTCTTGCCAAAAAAATAAACTGGGCTGAGGGTCCTTTTGGGGCCTTCTCACCAACCCAAAAAAAAAGGCATTTGGTGGGGGTGTTATGAAAATAGTTCCTTTCTCGCCCTCTTTCTCCCTGGCTGGGGTATATCCCCTCTGTGGGGATATCCCTGTTAGATGCTAAATGCAGCATATTCCCCTGGGCAGCTGCTCTGCTTTGGGGAGGGGGGATGTTATGCACTTTTTTAGATCAAACACCCTAATGTTCACACAGGGTTGCATCCCTCTGGTTGCAGGAGAAGCAAGTGACTTGCTGCAGTTCTTTTTCTGACTGTCAGGCTTTTTGGTTGGTATGTCTGGGGAGATGAACAAGTCTTGACTGGACTGCCCAGTCCTGCAACTCCGGATATACCTAGGATTCCCCTTCTCTAATTCTGTGGGCTAAAATGTCTCTAGCACTCTCTTATTTTTCTCCATTTTGTGTCTGTCCTGGTGAACAGAACTGAGGTATGTGAGGGAGAAATGACCCACCTGCAGAGACAGTGGATGTGAAGACAGTGCAGTCCTTTGTTTGAAAAGCATACTTTTCATCCCTCCTTCTAACATGAGTTAGAGCTGCCATGTCAGACTTGTACATCATCTCCAGCTGGTGCACGATGCCCCCGAACAAGAATGTTCATTTCAAAGATGGTTTCCCATGTGGCTGTTCTTGAGCCTCCCAACATTCCAAAGGCTGATCTGGAGTTTCCAATGAAAAGTGAGTGGTTGCCCTTGGTAATAAGAGTCAACCACCTAGTATATAGCGGATCATGCATGTGAGGGTTGTTGAAAACAAGGTGGTTATTTTATTGAGTAAAGCTGGAGGCAGAATGAGCCACAATGCTGAAGGCAAAGAGACTTGTTCTGCCCCTAGCTTCATGAGGAGAAATTACCACCGAGTTCTTGACACACAGCCATGCCTCAGTAAGCAAGACCCAACAGGTTGTGCAGTGTTGCGGGATACCTGTACACCCAGGGCGTAGTGAAGCCTAGTGCCACAGGCCCTGTAAGTGTGGGTATTCTCCAACACCGCACTACCTAAAGGATTTTATCTTGCTTAGAAAATGGGCTGTGTTGGCCTAACACTCTCCATTTTCTTACTGTGGTAGGTTGGGGCTTTAAAGCACTTCAAGCAGCTCCGAATAGAGGCAGTAATGAGCGGGGGCAGAGGGCTGTCTGTGTAGGTATAAGCTATACTGTAGAAATGTGAACTGAATACTGGCTCTTTTCCCCCCAGTGTTGACTGATACCCTCTCCCCCTGTGGCTGCTGTAGGGGGTTACAGGATTTCATAAGATTGAAGGAAAAGTGGCTTATCCTGCCCCCAGCTTCATGAGATGAAATTACCACTGAGCTCTTGACACACACTCGTGCCTTGTTACATTACATGGTTAGGAGGATATACGTGTAGAATATTTAGTACAAGAAAATGTTGTTATTCAATAGAATCCAGACCAGGTTTTACTTGGAGCATATTAGGTTAGATTCTGTTTGGATTGATAGTAGCTTAGGTGCAGGTTATCATGTTCGTTTGTTGATAGGAGCTCCGATCCAGGTTTTTCTTGGTGCTGGCCCTGACTGATTAATTAATTGATTAGTTGACTGATTATATCCATCCATCAGTCTGCTTCAGCTATGGGATCACTGTCACTGAAATGATCTGAAGCAGTTCTACTTTCATCTTGAAATGTATGTTTTTTTTCTTTTAAGTAAATATAGTTTTGTTAGTTTGAAGACTGCCAGTGTGTGTACTTATAGTAATTGCTTAAAGAGCTACTGACGCCTCGAAGAAAACCTTGAAAACCTTAATAATTAGGTGCAATTCTGCTTGCATTCCATATATATTCTATTTAATTTTCCTCCCCGTTATTTATTTCTATGGAAATGTGCATGAATACATTATCTTTATCCCTCACTTTTCCTTTCGAGTTCATCTGCTTCTATAGCTTACTCCCTACTTGAAGTCATAATCCTCTGTTGTGACATCACAGTCTGTTGCCTCGAGAGTAACTGTGATGTCACAAGCAATGCATTATGACCTGCTGTAGGGAGAAGGCAGCAGGAATAGATGAACTCTTCAGGAGCAAAGATCCTGTTTTCATGCAGATGACCTCAGTAATAAATAGTGGAAAGGAGAAATACAGAACTAATGTGAATTAGAAAATGGTCAAACAAATCCTAGCATTCTGACTGGCTAAGACACTAAGATTAGCGGGTGGGTATTTCTGAATAGAGCCCGGTAAAAACACAAGTTCCAGTTTGGGGTGCCCCATTACTTGATATATCATTGGGCACCCTGAATTTTCAAACTCCATCGCCGCTACTGTATCCCCGCTCGCTCAGCGCACTAATTGTGTCCCCCCCATACACACACACACACACACTCACCGGTTGATCTAGCGAATTACAGCATTTGTTTTTCCCTCAAATCATGGCTCCATCCACAAAATCCAGCCTAATTTCTTATTACATTCCATGTTTAAAAAAAAAAAAAAATGGCAGGCTCAAACCGGCGGTTCCATGCAGCACTATGCTTGGCACCTAGCGGCATTCACTTTTCAGCCACTCAGTTTTCCAGCGAACAGAAGATAAACCCAGAATGAACACACTACAGTTCTTATATTTCTTAACACCATTTTTTTATATGACCCATATTGCCAGACTCCAGCACAGTGTCCGCCATATCTTATGGCGCTGGTCTCACTCGGTTCACCCACTTCTTTCGCTCCTATCCCTGAGGGCAAACTGGAAAAAACAGAGCTGTTTCAGCTTTCTTTTGTTAAAAAAAAAAAATGTTGAAACGTACCTCTTCTGTGCCATACCTTCTAACTTCCTCGATGGGTTATTGGCACCGCAGAGAAACACCTGGGGGCACGATGCCAGTTTAAAAAAAATAAAATAAAAAAATGGATGACCTCCTCCATGTCGTTCAGTTGGGCGGGGTCAGGGTCACAGGGGAGTATAAACACTCATTTTGCTCAAAGTACTGTATTAGGTACTCATGACCTCTGTCAGTGTGTGTGTGTGTGTGTGTGTGTGTGGGTGGAACTACGGAACCTCCACTGAGACAAAAATCCCTAGCTCCAAAAAAAAAAAAAAACACGCACACATTGTAATACAGGCGGAGGAACTATTTTATTATAAAACTTATGGTAAACTAATATTTTACAAAGTATTTTTTTATTTTATTAAACTACTTACTGTAAAACTGGATATTTTCACTCTAAGAAAAGTAAAATAAAATGGTGCTAATTTTCCAAAACTGAACATTTTGCACAGAAATGAATTAGGCAGTAATCATTTAGTGCTAAATTATATCTGCACATTTTTGACCAGTTAGTGCCATGCACTAAATTTAACTAATGTGAAAATAACCCGTTTTACAGTATTTTTTACAGTGCCCATTTTCTAAGTGCAATAATACCCTCTAGGGTGGATGGTATTGGGGAATACTGGACCTTCCAGGGTCTATAAGAACCTCCGCCTGCGACATCTGGCCTCATTACACCCCTGGGCTGTCTGATATGCCCTAATACCACCCACCCTATTTGGTATTATTGCTTACATATAAGCTGAACTGTGGCTAAATATTATGTTTTGTTAAAGTTCTCTTGAAGGTGTCAGTTGCTATTTAAGTTGTTGAATGCTAAAATTAGGTGTGTTTTAAGTTTGTTTTTTTTATATAGGACTTTTGCTATAGTTTCATGTGATTTTGTTTTGTTGGGCAGTGTCACTCTGTTGTATGCAGGCTATTTTTACTTTGTTTTTTAAGCAGTGAAAGATGGTATGACATCAGTGGGGTAGGCTAAGTTACTTTGGTTTATGTAGCCTGGCTTTCATTTGCCTTTGTAGGCAGTACACATTAAGTATGTTATCATGCAGTGGGTAACTTGGCTGACATGCCAGTCAACACATCATTATGTACTGCAGTAAGAACACTCTGTTTTGGTTTGTTAATTAACATGTCAGTCATCAGCTATGTACTGTGTGATATCATCAGAGTGCGTGGGGAGGGTGTTCTCAGGAACGGGAAATTAGATGTAATGTTGTTTTCACTCCAGCTGTGTCATTATTAATTTATTCCCACTCCAGCTGTGTCATACACTTTTATTTTTTGGGATTAGTGATATGCATTGTGTCACATTTCTAGGAGGACCCCCGCCCCTCTCCCATGGTGCACGACCATGGTTGGCATAACAATTTCAGGTGGCGCACAGTTAAGCGGATGCACCTCCCATAGGTGTGACCAAGAATTGGTTCCTTTATGTTTTACTTTTTTCCCCTAATTAATCTGGAAGGCATTTCTTGGGGTAGGGCCCCACACACAAGGTAAGGAGGGCCTTGCACATTATGCATTATTACCTTATGTACATCATGTTCTCTTTACAAGCTTAAGTGGCATATGGTGCTAATAATTCTGTTAAAATCGTGGGTATATGCTAGCATAACACTTACATGCTGTTTATACTCCTACAGGTTTTAAGCCAGCATGGTGGAGATTATCTGGTTGGGAAGCAGCTCAGCTGGGCAGATGTTCAACTGCTTGAGGTGATTTTACTGTTAGAAGAGCTGTTCCCCTCCTTTTTTTCCGGCTACCCTCAGCTACAGGTAATGTCAATACACTTTTCTTAAAGATAAAAATAATTATTAAAACATAATGGTCAAGTTTTAAGAACAGGTGTGCAGTAGCTGTCTCTGGACTGCCCCCTACCCTCAATGGTGGCCATCTGACTGCACTAAATCAGAACAGACCGACCTGGCTGTGGACTCACTTTTGATGTTTTACTCATGGGCCCAGATATTCAAAAGAGTTGAGCCATGCGCAATAGGGTTGCGCCTGTGCAAGTCCAAAATGCGCCATTCTGCGATAGTTAGCAAGAGGCAGTTGCGCCCCCCAAATCATGCTGAGCAACAGTGCAATGATAATGAAGGCATGCGCAACTGAAGGGAGGAACCATGCATAAACTGCACAGCCCGATATTTAGCGGGCCGTGCAGAGTTATTGAAGCACAACCCTCCGCCTGCACAACTACGCCAAAAAAGAGATCAAGTCGAGGCCACCCACAGGTGAGCTGCCGCAGTGCAGGCACGACACAGCAGCTGCCACCTGTGGGTGGCTCTCCACTCGTTCAGGCGGCATCCCCCATGCCCCATCGGCGGGCTGAAGTGTCCCCATTAGCCCGATCACAGGCAGAGCGTTATCCCCCCATTAGCCCGATCGTGGGCAGAACATTATTCCCCCATTAGCCCGATCGCGGGCAGGCGTTATTGCCCCATTAGCCGATGGCGGGCAGAACTGTATGTTCCCTCAGCAGCCGATTGCGGGCATAAAGTCAAACCCCCTCCCCGAAGTCAATATCCCTGGTGATCTGGTGGCCCACCACCCCTCCCACCCACTGAGCCCCACCACCCGCTCCCCCCATCAGCTGGCAGCACCCCACCCACCTGCCGCCCGCTGCCCGCCGACTGACAGCTCGGTAGGGCTGCCGCCGATGGTTCAGAGCAAGAGAATGAATTAATTCACATATCTGGACTACCTTATGCAGTATGGCTGCACGCCCGTGGCTCTTGCTCTGAACCAATGGGTGTGCAGCCCTACCAGCTGATCAATCGTGGTGGCAGGGCAGCAGGTGGGTGGGGTGCTGCCACCCGCTGGCTGACGGTGGGGGGCGGGTGGAGGGGCTCCCGTGGGTGGGAGGGTGGGGCCACTAGATCACCAGGGATATTGGACTTTGGGGAGGTTTGACTTTATGCCCGTGATCTGGCTTCTCGTGGTCCACTGGACCACCAGGGATATTGGACTTTGGGGAGGGGTTTGACTTTATGCCTGCGATCTGGCTTCTCGTGGTCCACTGGACCACCAGGGATATTGGACTTTGGGGGAGGGTTTGACTTTATGCCTGCGATCGGGCTGCTTGGGGGCATACCGTTCTGCCCTTGATCGGGCTAATGGGGATGTGTTATGCCCGCGATCAGGCTACGGGGGGGATACTATCATGCCCGCGATCGAGCTGCAGGGGGCGTCGCTCCCCGACGGCTGCTGCCTGGTAGGGCGCCAGGCGCAAGTCGTCGGATCAGCGCATCCCCATGCTAATGGCATGCAAATGGGGCCGTAATTAGATGCAGATGGCCCCCCCATGCGCCTTGCATAAATTATGGCCCCATTTGCATGTCACCTTTTGAATATCGCAGGTTTGCTCATGGCGCAATGGAACTTGCGCCACCGCATCTGAATGCTCCACTCTGACCACTTGCGGTGGCGCAGTTCCACTGCGCCATGCACAGTGGCTGTGGCCAGGGGGCGATATTCAAAGAAGTTGCTCAATAGTGCAACTCCGTTGAATATCGCCTTGGCCACACCCCTGCGCAACTTTTTTGAGCAGCGCAAGGGCTTGTATCACAGAATGGCGCAGTTTGAATATCTGGCCCATGGAGTTTTATTTTATCAGTTAGGCCATTCTAAGTCCTCAGTGCTGAAATGGTCCCATCCCACCCACCCCACCCCCCTTCCTGATGCAGGATTGTAATCTGTCGCTGTCTTTAAATTTTTTTTTTTTTTTGTGAACTTTGTTTATTCGCTCTGGGGCCATGGGCATCCTTCAGGAGTACTCTCTCAGCTGCTGCCTCTCCCTCCCGGCCTCAACCCCCGCTTCCCACAGGCTCCACCCAAATAACTCTGGCAGGTCCAGCCCCCCGGATCACCCACTGGGGAGGGCTGCCCTCTTGGCCGTTCTTCCTGAAATTAGACAGACCTGCCTTGTCGTCGGGTTGGCTGTGGGAGTCCTAGGTGCACTGGGCTGACAGTGGGATGTGGGCAAGCCCCTGGTGTCTCTGCTATCTCACCGGTGCTCCAGAGGGTTTTCCGGCATTTCTCCCCTGCGGAGCATGGACATGTAATGGTGTCCATGGTGTTGAGCACCGATGCCCACTGACACTCCGCCCCCAGCATCTGCTTTGCACCTCATGTTCTGTTGCTGCTCCCGGCCACCACCAGGAGCTGCACTGGAGCGGCACAACCCCAAATCCCTCCTTGGGAAGGGAGAGCAGTCCTCCAGATGCTTGATCCCTTCCTTCCCCCACTGCCTGCAGGCGTGGCGGGAAGTGTGGCATCCAGCTCCTCAACCCTCAGCGCCACCGGGCCGGTGGTCTCTCTTGAATTTTTATGCCTGTACATAGTATCTTTTGCATTATGTATGCAATAATTTGGCCAGGTCACTCCTGTAATTGGGATTTGCAACCCAGTGTACTCACCCAGTAAATAAATTGTAAAATAAATATATATTCATTGCTCATAAAGTGGTATAATTGTACTTTCTGCTATCAGTCCCTGCTCTAAGAAGACTCAAAAAACTCTGTTGCACAAAACTTGTGAGGTGTGAGGTTAAAAACCAAAAACAAGGCAGACATGCCCCCAAGCTAGGCCACATTCCAGAGCACATGCAGATAGGATGGTCATGAAATGAAACTCTGAATGATAACAATCGCACGTAGTACCATGGATATCATTAGATCCCCATATTACAGAAGAAGTTCTTTTTATTCCAAAAAAGAAGCCTCCTTAAACTCTTGCATGAGGGATAGTTTGTATGGAGTGGATCACTTGTCCCTGAAAACACACAAAAAGGTGGTTTGTAAGACCCAAAAGCACAGTATACTGTGAACCACTGTTACTATGATGTCAAAAATTACCCACGGTATCAATACTATGACTTTCAATATAACTGTATACCATAAAACCATGATACTGGCACCTCCCTACATGTTTAATAAGTTGGGGTCACTAGAAAATGTGCAGTTCCAACATTAAAAATATGTCTCATTATCTGTTTCTGAGGAGAAAGCTACAAGGTGCTTTCTTGCCAGAAATTTTTTTTCTTACTTGCTATACAAACAGCAGCAGCAGATTTTGTTGTAAATGACCACTCAATCATTCGATGAAAATCTTTATTTTGCCAGGTGGAACATCATTGAGACAAGTTCATTTACAAGATGGACCTGGGGCAAAACAGTTGCCAACAGGGTTAAGCAATCACAGGTTGCGTGAACATACATAACAGTTACATAGTAATAATAGCATAATAACAACATATAACCATCGCATGTGACAAGATACTTGCACCACAACATAGCAATAGGTTCAACAGGAGGTAGTGCCATTTAAATACAATTGCATGGATACAGGTATATGGACATAAGGTAATGAGCTAAAGTTTATACAGTAAACATCATTGGAGAAGTTGTAGTGAGCAGGAGTGGCAGATCCTCCAGCATCAAAGTGCAAAGAAAACTGAGATGTAAGAGTCCTTTGATAAGTACTGTAGGCATGGCCTGGCAAGTGGGGTAGGAAGGAGGGGGGTTATACAGGGGTCAACCTTAACTTTGTTTTGCACTAGCCAGCAGGGCAAGTTGATTCAAAATTGCACTAGCCCGCAGACGGTTGCACTAGCCCTTAATTATAATGGTAAGTTTTGATCACTTATACAGGAAACAATGCAAGCAAAACCAAGAAATACTCTGATTATTGTACATTCATCCTGCTCCCACATTGCTTCCAGCTCTCCAGCAGAAAAACAAAGACTGCAATGCCATCACAGACAGTGAGCGCCCCCCCACACTGTTTTGTACCATAGCCTTCTCTCTTCCTCTTTCTGCTCCCCCACCAAAGAGAAGGAGGCTATCATAATAGTAAATGTTCAATCAAGCAGTCCTAGCCCTGAGCACACAATAGCTGACAACATCATGCACCTCACCACACTGTCACCACCACTCACAGGGCAATGAACAGAGTCAGGCAGAGAAAGACACTCTCTGTCCCCACCCTATAGTCAACTGGAGACCTGCACTTTTGAAAGTTTTTGTACAGTCTCAAGTGAGCCAGGAGCACATCTGAGATTTCTTTGGGGTGGGGGCTAAGTGGCTTGGGAAATAGAAAACTATGACATTTTTATTTGTAAAAGCATTGATTTTAATATGCTCTGCCCCAAAAATAACAGATCTTTCTTTAACATTGTCTTTCATCAGCCATGGGGAAACGGTACACAGGCATATCACTATACTATTTCTATTTCTGTATAGGATGATCTATGCACCCCAGGAATGCCTATTTCAAGGTTTCAAATTATGTATTTTATCAAGGTTTATTTTTGTATCATACATGATACAAAGCTTTGTTTTTTAGGCTGAAAGGACATGCTGAGTGGGATGAGGGTGGAACTGTATGGATGGTGATGGCTGGCATGGTCCATTTAGAAGAGCTGGGGACCCCTACACTTGCCAGTAATGGCAGCTATGGATCATGGATGGTCACTTCAGAGTCTGGCCTGCAGTGGTGTCCAGGGAAAAAACAGAGTTCAGAGATGTGAAGAGGAGAGGGAAGTTATGGTGAGGCTAGGATAAACCCCACCACCTGCAGGGCCAATTCTGTATACTTCTTTGCATTTTGTCACTGAAATGTTGGATACAAACACTCAAAATGTAGAGAAATGAGGGGGCACTGGTCTTAATAATATTGGACAAATTGTTAGACACAGACACATTCAGAAAACTGGAAGCTAGTGACTTAACAGCACTCTACCCTTGGTCACACCCTGGACACCAACTGAAAGTCTTAACAGTGGTGTGATAATGACTCACATTGAGTCTTTTGTGGGATCCCTCTCTTGAACTGTCAGATAATTGCAGCTCTTAATGAGCTGTTAATCACATCTGGTCATCTGGAACATTGAGAGAGATTAGCACGAGGACTAGAGAATGCTAAAGTAGAGACTTTTTTAACTTCATTAACAGCCATGAAAATCTGCAGTAGTCAAGATGAGCAAGTAGAGAGTTAGCTGCACTAGCCCTGGTCAATTTGCACTAGTGTTTGGGCTAGTAAAACAATGTTAAGATCGACCCCTGAGGGTATAGGAAGTGGGGAGGGAAGGTCAGATGAGATAGGAGAGGGTTGGACATAATGGCCTTGGGGGGGAAGGGACACAACACAACAGATGCCACAGGCAATGGTTGGGGTTGAAGTCCAATATTTGAAGCAGACAGATCGTGATGTTGGGACCTTGATTTGGACAATAACAGAAGGGAGGACTCAAATGATGCCTCAGGAAATGGTTGAGGTTTAAGTCCAGAATTTAAAGCTGTGACAAATTGTGATGTTAAGACCTTGACTTGAAACAATGACAGACCTCGGAGAAGGTCCTAGGAACAAGGATTTGAAGAGGGTGAACATGACAGGAGAAGAAAGCCTTAAAGTTTTCTGGATCTTATTCCAGAGTGTAGGAAGATTGAAGCTTATTGGGGCTCTACCAAAGCATGTTTTAACTTTAGGAATAGCCAGAGATAAGATGGTAAGACGTCTGAGAGAATAGGCAGTAGGGATGCAGGGAGTTAGGCAGCTTGGGAGGTACTGAGGTAATTTATGAGTGATTGTCCATAGAATAGCATTTTTTTGCCTCCTGAAGCTAAGGGAGCTCCAGTCTATGGAAGAATAGAAGATGCAGTGGTGTGTGTCATAAGGGGCATCCAAAATGAACCTAAGGGCTCTGTGGTATAGGGTATCAAGCTTGGAGAGACCTGTGCTAGTATTGTGTCCATATAGGAAGTGCACATAGTCTAGGAGAGGCAAGAAGGTAGCTTGGACTAGGAGTTTTTTAGCCTCTTGAGTTAGTGAGTGCTTGATCCTGAAGAAAATACTGAGCCTTTGATGCAGTTTCTTAGTGAGTTCATCAGTGTGATCAATGAAGGACAATTTGTAGTCAATCCAGACCCCCAGGTATTTGAATATTTCCATGAACTCCAGGGCTTCTCCTAAAAGGCTGCTTATGTGAGGAACCTTATCTGTTTTTTTTTCTTTTTTTTTTAAGATGCAAGGCCAGTGGAGAGAAAATCATGGCCTTAGTTTTTTTGGCATTGAGCAGGAGTTTCATGTTGAGTAGATTTTTGAGAGGATGTCGAAATCATTCTGGAGGTCCAAAATGGCTTGATCCAGAGTTGATCTGTCAATGTATAGCACTGCATCATCAGCGAAGAGATGGATACTAGATGACTTTAGGCCAGTGTCAGTTTGATTACTATAAATGGCAAAGAGAAGTGGACCAAGTATGGATCCTTGGAGGACACCTCTAAGGAGTATTTCTTTGGCAATAGGTCTCCTTCAGCCTCGACCTGCTGCTTTCTGTCCACAAGATAGTTTGCGAACTAACTTAGGGCCTGGTTGTCCACATCAACTTTCTTCAGGCTCACCAGGTGTAAATCGTGATCCACCATATCGAAAGCCTTGCTAAGGTCCAGAAACAAGGCGCATATGTATTGTTTATTATCAAGTGCTGACTGCCAGTCATTTATAACCTTAGCAAGCACAGTGGAGGTACTATGCATGGGATGGAAACCAGATTGAATCGAGTTTAGTAGATTAAAAATTTCCAGATGAGATCTGAGCTGTTCATTTACTACCTTCTCTAATAGTTTTGACAAGGCCGGGAGCAAGGATATTGGGCGGTAATTATTTAGGTCACAGGGGCCCCCTGATTTGAATAAAGGGATGACATAGGCCATCTTCCAGACCTTTGGAAGGGAGCCCTGATTGACAGACAAATTGAAAAGGTGGGTAATAGGGGGAGCCAAAATATAGTAGGCCAACTTTAGGAAGAAAGGCTCAATCATATCCGTGCCCACACTTTTCTTAGTATCAAGTTGAAGAAGGACACAACAAGTTCCCACCTAGCTGCAAAACCTCTTTGAAGAAAATTTCTTTTAGAACTTGGATTTTATTGTGCCTCACACTGCATTCTGAGATGGGCTCCCTCCATTTCTGCATTGGACACTATTCCACACTAGAGGTCCTGTAACATTACAAGCAGGTGAAAATGTTACAGGAGACCCCAAACACAGTGCGTCTTCACACTGAAAGCGTTACGAAACCATGTATGAAAACAGTGTTGAAACCCTGATACTGTCGGGATTTTAGCACAGTTTATAACATGGTTCCACTTGAAACACGCTTACCTCAGTGATGTGGACGGCAGTCTATGGCGAGTTTCTTGGTGATTGTATAGGACGGCTGATGAGTTGCAATATAGCACCCTTTACAAACCGTGTCTCCTTAACATGGTTTGCTCCAGAATGCGGATGCATGGAACACACGGAATTTGGCAGTGTGAACATGCTAGCATGGTAAGTCCTATAACCTTATTGAAAATATTACCTAGTTACCATTGCAGGTGTGGACAGGGCCAATGTCTAGAAATATGCAGCACAGTATCAAGAGTACAGTGAGAAGAAGGTTTTATTAAATGGCCCTTCTCCAGGACTCCGAATTTACCCACTACCACTGCCCACTTCATTACATCAGTGATGCTCCTCTTGGCTGAGGCCAGCCTTTGTGAGTCAACCAGTGTCCACAAGGAGGTCCTTATGTACTTGTTTACTTGGCAATCATGTTGGCTGTCCCTAGAGACTGGAGGACCCACTCGCCATGATACTGTTAGCCTTTCCTGCTAAATATTTAGTATTGTGGTGTAAAGTCCCAAACAATAACCACCGGATTTCTTTCTGTGGGAAATTGTATGTTTATATGTGAGCAAGAGCACCTGATGGGATGCACGTTTAGCAAGTTATATTGACGCTCTTCCAGTGTTTAAAAAAAAAAAAAAATACAATGGGTAGCTATGGCTGCTACAAATGCTGAGTTCTTATTGAATGAACCATAGAAACATAGATGATGATAGCAGATGAGGACTAATTGTTCCACCTAGTCTGCCCATTTTCCCTACCTACTATAAAACCACAGACCCTACCTGATCTCCAGCTTCACCCCCCTGCCCTACCTCTAAGGTTCTCTTATGCCTGTCCCATGCATTCTTGAAGCCGGTTACCATTTTTGCCATCACCTGCTATGCCTAATAAAGAGACGCATCTTCCACTGGTCACTCTACCATCCTGCATGTGACTGCCATTTACTACCACCCTCTGCCTTTTACCTTCCAAATAGTTGATTACTCAGGTCACCACCTTCTGCCTCACCCCTAGGCTGCTAAGTTTCTTTATTAGCCTTCTGTGTGGTACAGTGTCAAAGGCCTTACTAAAGTCTAGATAGGCCACATCCACTGCTGTCCCCTGGCCTGCTCCACCTCTCTAGTTACCCTGTCGAGAAAAAAATTACTCACTGTAGCAATATTGTGTCTTCCAAGGTGTCGTTTGGTACAGTATACTTGACAATTGCAGAATACCAACTGGATTCAGCTGCCCTGGAGGTGGAGTCAGTGGTAATGAGATTCAGGAATTCACCAATGAGGAGAGAGCAAGAGGGTGTGCTACCAGCAGTCAGCCTAGAGGGCACCAGAATTATTTTGAAGCTGCAAGGGGAAAAACAAGGCCCCAAGTATGAACCACCACAATGGGAATAAAAATTATCTAAAAAAACATTAAAAATAGAGAACACCAACAACTGTGAAAAACACTTTGCTTCAGAGCAAAAACAGTGAAAATGTTGGCAAAGAAAAAGGAATGCAGAGCCATCCTCAGTCAGTTTATGTAGTGGAGGATGGGTGGGAGGTCAAGCATACTAAAGGACACTTTGGAAGAAACAATATTACTACAGTGAGTAATTTTTTCTTCTTACCCCAATGATTGCTTGACAAGTGCGGACTACAAGGCAGTGCAGTTGGGAGGCAGGTACAGAAGCCACTTAGGAAAGAGGCTGTGCCGGACCACTGTGCCAAATTTGGCATCTGATCTGGACTGTACTTCCAAGCAGTAGTGCTTCCTGAAGGTATGAACAGTTTTCCAGGCGGCTGCTTTGCAGACATCGAGCAGGAGAATATCCCTTGAGGCTGCCACTGTGGCAGCAGTGCCCCTAGTGGAATGGGCCCTGAGGGGTCTGTTTGCAAGCTTTGCTGTAACAGAACTGAATGCAAGAGACTATCCAACGTGAAATAGTCCTCTTGGTGGTTGGTCTGTCCCTCCTACCTCACCATAGGTGAGAAAAAGCTGAGTACGGGAGTCCCTGAACTGCTTGGTATGCTTCAGGTAGTAGGTCAAGGCTCTTTTTACATCCAAGCTGTGAAGCTTACATTCACCTGGTATGGATTTTTCTGTGAAAGACTGGGAGAGTGATGGATTGGTTGAGGTGGAACTCAGAGACCGCCTTAGGCAGGAACTTCCTATTTGTTCTAAGTACTGCCTTCTCCCTGTGGGCAATGATGTAGTTAGGCTCGGTACACAAGGCCTGCAACTCTGAAATCCTTCTAGCAGAGGTGATGGCAACTAGGAAGACTGTTTTCCAGGTGACATACTTCAAGTGAGCAATAGCCAGGGGCTCGAAAGGAGGTTCTATGAACTTGGCTATGCAGAGGTTCAAGTCCCAGGGAGGGATAGGCTTCCTTATTGGGGGCTGAAGATGCAGCAGGCCTTTGAAATTCTTCTTGAAAATAGAATGGGAAATAGCAGATTTTTTCTTTCCCAGCAGAGAGGTAGGCCAATATGACTACTAAATGCACCTTAAAGGGACACAGTCAACCTGTTTTGCATCATCTTATTTCTAGTTGAAAACCCACATTTTATGATTGCTTACCTTCTCTAAAATTCATTGATGTTGCTGTTTGTTTTGTCTGTCTCCTTGTTTAATAGAACTGAAATACATGGTAATGTATATTTATGAACAACTTTGTTTTGTTTCAAATCCTCAATCTGTTCTTATTGAATACTTCCTAAACATCAGAAGCACCCCCAAACAGTGCAGTCACTCATGAGGCAGTATCCACCTCAACTCTCACTGCATCATGAATGGTTAGACTGTGTTGGAGGTGTTCCCAAGTCCAGGAAAGATGCAGTGGGGGTTGATCAAGGAATGGAAAGAAACCTGTTTTCGTGTGGTAACACCAGTATGGCGGGCAGTCTGTTTTTCACTTTTTAAAAGAAATCAGAATCAAACTGCTAGTTACATCAGCAATCTTTACAGAATGTTAGCAATCATAACATGTGTTTTTTAAACAAGGAACACTCTGAGGTCTAAAGGGATTGACAGTGTCCCTTTAGGGGATGAGACTTTAAGGCCTGATGACTGCAGGTAAACTAAGTAATCCAGTAGAGTAGGCTGAGTGGCCCAGAGAGGATCTATCTGCTTACCTCTACACCACAAGGAAAATCTTTTCCACTTGGAAGCATAGGTCTTTTTAGTGCTAGGTTTTTTAGCCATATGAAGGATCTCTAGGACTTGTTCAGAGTACTGAGAGTCAGGATACTCTAACTCTTCAAGAACTAGGCCTGGAGGTGAAGAAAGACTATGCTGGGATAGGCTACCCCTGTCTGAGACAGAGTCGGGAGACTGGCTTGGTGGCAAGCGAGTGGGCTTCCGGGCTGAGCGAGCAAAGAGTAAGGTGTACCAGGGCTGTCTTGCCCAGTCTGGAGCCACCGGGATCATGATGGTTGGCTGGTCCCTGAGCTTCAAGAGAGTTCTGTGCATCAGAGGAAAAGGAGCGAAGGCATAGAGGAACATCCCTGCCCAGTCAGAGTCAGGGCATCCACCAGCAGTGTACCCAGAGCTGGAAGTCTGCAACAGTAAAGCGGGAGCTGATGGTTTGGGTTGGAGGCAAAGAGGTCTACCTCTGGAAAGCCACACCTCCTGAACACCGTATCCAGGACTTGTGTGTTTAGGGTACACTCATGATGGCCCTGACTGATATGACTGAGATAGTCTGCCAATACATTGTCCTTCCCTGGCAGGTAAATGGTAGACGGGTGTATGTCTAAGGAGTAGGCCAGTGACCACATTTTCATGGCCTCTGTACAGAGTTTGGTGGACCTTGTGCCACCCTGTTTGTTGATGTGGAACAAGGTGTCACAAATGCACTCCGGCGGTCAGGCCCTCTACTACCAGAGTGCCAACCTCTGAGCACAATAGTGTGAACAGGTAACAGACAGGGTAACCCTCCTATCTGCTTTTGGGTCCAAATCACCTTTGGTCTCAAGTTCTGGGGGGATTCAAACTGTGAACCTTATGTTAGCGTACCCAAATGTACAGGCTCAGGTAATATTCTCTTCGGGGGATGCAATATATCTTTCGCCCAAGAGCACATAACCAGGTATCCCAAAATGAACCCTTTTAACTCTGTAAGAGACCTTGGGTATATTCTTACCTTTTTACTTAAGCTTAGTAACACCATCAAGCTATTGGAACAGTTGTCAGACTTAACCATCTATATGTCACATGCAAAAAAAGAACTGGCAGACACCCAGGCAGTCTTTACAAGAAAAGGTACTTTACTAAAAGATTATAAAAATATGAAAAATGTAAACACAGAACAATATATCAAAAAGCTCACAATCACATAAAAGAACAAGGGAAGATTACAAAAGAAAACTCCTACCACAATACATTTAGACCTTTGCTGTCTAAGGTATTACCTCTGGAAGTGCTTAGTTAAATCAGAGAACTATTGTCTCTCTGGAATCCCAAAATAATATGACATACAGTTCAGACACATGTATTAGTTTAAACTGTGTCTCCACACCCCTTCTGTGAGTCATCTAGTTCCTCCTTTTATAAGCAAAAAAATACAAACATGATGTCCTATCAGGAGGTATGTTAAATAATGTCACATCAGAAGGAAAAGCACTTCCTACTTCCTAAATATGACTCCTTAATTAAACATTTTATCTTTGCTTTCGGGTGGTTCTTGTTCCAAAGGCAGATCAAAGGGTTTTACAGCTTTTAACACCATGTTGTTATCAATGTTCTTCCTATAGGAATCATAAAACTTTACGAGCACTATATCCTGGCAGCTGGATCAGGTCTAATTAAGACCAAAAAAACATGAGACCTTTAATTAGGTCTTTCTGGTCTTGCATATCCTGTAGCTTCACTGAAACCTGGGGGGTGGGGGGGGGCACCCATGAAAGCACAGGTTGTCTTATGTGAGACAATAACATACTTTATTTTTATATTATAAATATCATACAACAATCATAACCAGCTGGCCAAGCATCACAATCCTCCCCGCCTAGGCTGAATTTGGGGGCTCTATCCCCTGCATGGGATGAGCTCCCCAAGTCAATTCACTCCTCATATAGGTGCGACAAGCCATCTGTGTTCTGATTGGTCATGCCAGCCCTGTGTAAGATCATCATGTCATACCTTTGCAAGGCAAGACTCCATCTTAATAGTCTGCCTTTAGTTTTTCCCAGTAGAGTCAGCCAAACCAGGGGGGTTGTGGTCAGTTTGTACCTCAGAATGCTACCCATATAAGTATGGCTTTAACTTCTTTAGGGCCTACACTATGGCAAGACACTCCTTTTCCACAGTAGAGTAAGCCTGCTCCCTGGGAAATAGCTTTTTACTCAGGTACACTACGTGGTGATCTTTCCCTTGGTTGGATGTCTGACCAGTACTGCCCCAATACCAATGTCTGAGGCATCAGTCTGGACTATAAAGGGTCTGCTATAGTCAAGACTTGTCAGTATAGGAGCACTGCACAGTGCCTCCTTCAGTCTGGTAAAGGTTTTTTCACAGGCTGGTTCTCAGGTAATTTTCTTAGGCATCTTTTTCTTTACCAGGTCAGATAGGGGAGCAGCCAGGGCACTGTAATTGGGTAAAAATTTCCTATAAGTACCTTGCTGTCCCTAGAATACTCCTGACCTGCTTCTGCATTTCTGGTCTGGGCCATGCCTTGATCACCTCTATTTTTACTTGGTTAGGACGGAGCTTCCCCCAGCCTACAACATGCCTGAGGTATGCCACTTCAGCCATGGCCACCTGGCACTTCTCAGCTTTGACAGTGAGCCTGGCCCTCTGTATCCTGCCCAGCACTTCCCTAAGGTGGGACAGGTGTTCCTCCCAGCTGGCACTAAAGATGGCAGTGTCATCCGGGTATGCCACGGTGTACTCCTCAGCACCATTTAACACCTGGTTCACCAACCTTTGGAAAGTGACCGGGGGCATTCTTCGTTCCAAAAGGCATTACTTTAAATTCAAATAAGCCTATTGGAGTGATGAAGGCCGACCTCTCCCTAGCTTTGTCAGTTAACTCTACCTGCTAGTACCCCTTTGTCAGGTCAGTAGTCGTAAGGTATGTCGCCCCTCCCAACTTGTCCAGGAGTTCATCCGGGGCATTGGGTGGGCGTTGGACTTTGTGACTGCATTCTGTTCATGATAGTCCACACAGAAATGAGTAGAGCCATCTGGCTTGAGCACAAGGACTACAGGTGAGGCCCAGGGGCTGTGGGATCTCTGGATTACCCCTAAATCCAGCATTTCCTCCACCTCCCTCCTAATGTCCTTTTGGGACAGCCTCAGACACCCGATATGCTGTCCACCATATGGACATCTGTGTCCCTGTCTTCACATCATGCGTTGCTAAGGGGGTTAGTCCAGGCTTGGTGCTAAACAGTGGGGCAAAGTCTGCTAAAACCTCCCTTACTTCCTGGATCTTGTCCAGGCCAGCTGGGGAGACTCTTTAACTGCCTCCACAGAGGACTCCCGCTTGCTTTCTTCCAGCAAGTCCAGAAGGGGGGGTATCCTTCGTCCATCTCCTCCCTAGGACGACAAACTGGAAACACCATGTCAGCCCTATTAGCATATGGCTTCATGTTGACATGGTACATTCTTCCTGTATGTCTTCTGTCAGGTAACTGTATGATATAGTTCACGTCATTTACCTTTCTAACTATTTTGTACAGTCCTGCCCACTCAGCCTGCAGCTTGTCTTTCCAGACTGGAATAAGGACCATGACTTCCTGATCCACTATGTACGAGCAAGCTCTGGCTCTGCAGTCATACCACACTTTTTGTTTCTGTTGGGCAGTTGCCAGGTTGCTCTGGGCTGTCCCAATAAGCTCCTTCAGCCTTCCCTAAACCTAAGGATGTAATCCACTATGGGAGTTCCCTGGGTGGTGTGCTTGCCTTCCCAGTCCTCCCAGATCAAGTCTAGGGGCCCATGTACCTGGTGTCCATATAAGAGCTAGAAGGGGGAAAACCCTGTTAACTCTTGGGGCACCTCCCTGTATGCAAACCGGTGAGGAAGGTATTTCTTCCAGTCCCTCCCATGCTGTTCAGCAAACGCTTGGAGCATTGACTCCAGGGTACCGTTAAATCTTTCCACAAGCCCATTGGCTTGTGGGTGATAAGGTGTTGTGCGTCTCTGCACCACCCACACTTCTCCCACAAACATTTCATCAGGTCCAACATGAAGGAACCCCCTCGATCGATGATAACCTCCTGCAGGAACCCAACATGGGAGAAAATCCCAAGTAAGGCATCTGCCAATTTGTCTGTCCTCAGTGAGGATAGGGCAACTGCCTCTGGATCCCCGATGGCATAATCCACCACAGTCAGGATGAACCTCTTCCCAGAGGAGCTGGGGGTATTTAAAAGCCCCACAGTATCCATTCCCACCCCCTGGAATGGCTCCTTCACTATGGGCAATGGAATTAGGGTGGCTTGGGTTTTCTTACCTGCCTTCCCTATTTCTTGGCACTGGTGACGAGATCTGCAGTACTCCTTCACCTGCTGGGTGAAGTTGGGCCAATAGAAATTCTGGGCCAACAGCTATGTAGTGCGCGTGATTCCCAGATGACCAGACAAGGGAATATTGTGTGCAGTCTTGAGCAACTGCTCACGGTACCCCTGGGGAATGACAAGCTGCCTGCCTATCACCCCTCCCTCTGTCTTTACATCTTGAGTATACATCAGTCCATTTTCCCAACAAACCTTATGTTTCTCATCACTTCCCTGTGCTCCGTCAGAGTCTGTCAAAGCCCTCAGCTTCTCTAGACTAGGGTCACTTTTCTGAGCAGCTGCAAACTCCTTACACGTTCCCAAGGCATGGGACAGGTCCCCTTCAGTCTCTAAACTAGGGTCCCTAGCACTAGCATCGGGGCACTCAGGATCACTGTCATCCCTAACCCTCTGACAATGGGTCACCCCTCCTTCTTCGGAGTAATCCTCCATAGCTGTTTGGTTAACTGCTAATGGGGAAATTTCTACCCCTTTTCATCAGTCTCCATATCAGGAGACACAAGCTGGGGAACCAGCCTCCCAGTGGTTTCCACAATGGCTTCTATGGGGTCCTGGGAACTACAATTTCCCCATCCCGCTTGGCTACGGTTAACTGCACACACCATCCTCTGTTTGAGATTATTGCCAAGGATGACATCAACTGCTAACGTTTTGGCTACAGCCACCTGTTGCACAGTTCCTCCTGTTTCACCCCAGTCTAGGAGAACACTAGCCAGTGGCAATGTTGTCTCCTCACCAGTGAACCCTTGTACAGTTACACATTTATTGGGTATAAGCTGACCAGGCTCTACCAGATCCCCTTTTTACCAGTGCAGGGATGCCCCTGTGTCTCTTAACCCTTGTATCTATACACTATTCACCGTGACTGGGTGCATGTGTTCCCTCATGTTCACAGGCATGTTTCCAGGGACACAAAAACAACCCACTCCTTTCCTAGCCCCATTTTGCGTATTGCTCGTATTTTTTGGGACACTGTCTGGCAATATGCACAGTTTCTTTACAAACCCAACATTTGTTTCTTTTCTCAGAAAAATCTTTTCTTTGAAACCTGGGGCTAACTGGTTTCGGTGGAGGCAGTGAGGGTTTTAGCTGCCCTGAAGGTGTGCGTTTCCCTTTTTGTGCTGCCACACCCACCCCATTCGCTCTCAGAGCAGGTCTGCTCTTGGCATAGCGGTCTGAGAGTTCAGCAGTCTCTTGTGCTGTTTTGGGATCTCGGTCTTCCAGCCAGGTTTTCAGCTCTGCTGTGCATGCCCCAGAAAACTGCTCTAACGATATAGCATTTTCAATTTTATCTACAGAGTTTGCTTCAATTCCTTCCCACCGTTTTAAACACTGACGTGGTTTCGTGGCTAGCTCCTCGTAGCTCATGTCAGGGCTTCTCCTGAGCTTACGGAATTTAGCTCTGTATGCTTCTGCAGTTAAATTAAACTTTTTTATCATTACCGTCCTCATTGTCCATTTGACCCAATGCATCCCGAGCTTTCCTGGTAAGTATCGGGGATAGCTGGAAGCTCCAGGACCCTCTAGGAATATTTGCCTGAATACAAACTTTTTCAAAGGAATTTAAAAAGGCATCCATATCCTCCCCCTCTTTAAATTCGGCTATCAATTTGGAATTTAATTTGTAACCCAGTGCTGTAGTTCCAGTTAAACCCAAGCCACTTACCTGCTCTGGTGCTGGTGGTTGGAGTCATAACTCCGCCAGTTCATGTTGCCTCTGGCGCTCACACTCTTCACGGTCCACCTCTTGCTGTTCACATTCAGCCTCTCACTGTTCTCACTCCCTCTTCTCCTCTGTGGCTCACTTCTCTCACTTAGCTTCTCTCTGGAACTCCAGCTCCATTCTGCACAACTCAATCTGCAGCCTGATTGCTTCTGGCACCAAAATGCTGGTGACCTTACCCTGCTGCTATGGCCCTTGGCTTGCACTGGCTGTGCTGTCCTCGCAATAGTGTGAACAGGTAATAGACTGGGTAACCCTCCTGTCTGCTTCTGGGTCTGAATCACCTTTAGTCTCAAGTTCTGGGGGGATTCAAACTGTGAACCTTATGGTAGTGTACCCAAATGTACAGGCTCGGATAATATTCTCTTCAGGGGATGCAGTATATCTTTCGTCTATGGGCACATAACCAGGTATCCCAAAATTAACCCTTTTAACTCTATAAGAGACCTTCAGTGTATTCTTACCTTTTCATTCAAGCTCAGTAACACCATCAAGCTACTGAACAATTGTCAGACTTCACCGTCTATACGTCACATGCAAAAAAAGAACTGGCAGACACCCAGGCAGTCTTTCCAAGAAAAGGTACTTTACTAAAAGATGATAAAAATATGAAAAATGTAAACACAGAACAATATATCAAAAAGCTCACCATCACATAAAAGAACAAGGGAAGATTACAAAACAAACCTCCTACCACAATAAATTTAGACCTTTGCTGTCTAAGGTATTATCTCTGGAAGTGCTTAGATAAATCAGAGAACTCTGTCTCTCTGGAATCCCAAAATAATATGACAAACAGTTCAGACACATGTATTAGTTTAAACTGTGTCTCCACACCTCTTCTGTGAGTCATCTAGCTCCACCTTTTATAATAAAAAAACAAACAAACATGATGTCCTATCAGGAGGTATGTTAAATAATGTCACATCAGAAGGAAAAGCACTTCCTAAATATGACTCCTTAATTAAACATTTTCTCTTTGATCTTGGGTGGATCTTGTTCCCAAGGCAGATCAAAGGGTTTTACAACTTTAAATGCCATGTTGGTATCAATGTTCTTCCTATAGGAATCATAAAACTTTACGAGCCCTATATCCTGGCAGCTGGATCAGGTCTAATTAAGACAAAAAAAAATAAAACAGGAGACCTTTAATCAGGTCTGTCTGATCTTACATATCCTGTAGCTTCACTGAAACACAGCTCTGAGTTCAAGAAGGTTGATATGATGAGAGGACTCACCATATCAACCTTCAAAGAGCAGACTGGATCAGCTTGCAGATAGTCTCGAGGGTAAGTAGTATCTCTGACATTCTCAGAGGTACTGCCTGTATGGGTGTGGGGGGTAGGGGAGGCAAAATTAGACGGGCCAAGATGAAGATGTGGTGACAGTCTAGAGGGTACCATTTTGTGGGGTAACTGGAGCGAATTCTGGGAAAGGAGGTTATTCAAGGGGGATGGCCTTCACTTAACGAGGGAACGGGTTAGTGCACTAGTGCAAAAATTTGATGTTTACATAGACAGCATAGGATGACTAGGAGCATCAACCAGAAACCGAGGGAAGATCGTCATTGTAGCTTCAGGGGTTGGGACCGGTAGGTACTTGGGGGTGAAAACATAAGGACTGGGGAGAGTTTAGCAGGAAATGAAAAGATAACCGCGAGGAGGGGGATGGATAACCTTGGGGAGAGAAGGGAGAAAGGGCGCGCATGGTGGGGATAATAAGAGTAGTTCTAACCCCCAGTAATACTCCGGTTTTCTTAACTTCTGCAGTGGCCCTTTAAGATAGAACTGCCCAGAGAGGATGGAACACTTGCAAATGATGGAACCCTTTGCATGTGACAACTTTTCAAATGCTGCCTTGAACTAACTGCCTTAGTTCTAAACCCCCTCAGATTTCATTTTCTGCCTGTCAAGTCTAGGTGCTCGGTGTTCTTCTCCTCAACTTCTACATGTGATGTGAAGAAACTTATATATATATATATATATATATATATATATATATATATATATATATATATATATAAATAATATATATTTATAAGTATTTTTTCTTTCATTTGCTGCCTTTTACTTACTGTATTTTAGCTAAACCTTAGTTTTAGTGTTCATTTTGGTATTTTTATTGGTTTCTCCCAGTTCAACATAACCGGTGGGGAACAGAGTCATTTTAGTTCTTATCAGGGTTTTCTGACTAAAAACCCTGTTAGTTTAGTTTAATTTTACTTTTGTAACCGCTTTGTCGGTTACTGAACCGATAATCTTGGTTCACTTTTTCTATGGTTCCTGGTTCCGGGACCGAGTGCAACTGCTAAATATTATTTAAAACTTACAAACTATTTAGCAGTTTACATTTTTTATTGGTTCCTGATAAAATGTCAGAAAAATCTAAAAGGAAAACCAGTGAACCTGGTTTTAAAAATTGCTCTGATTGTGGGGAAGTATTTGCTAAGGCAGATAAGCACAGTTTGTGTGTTGCCTGTCTAGGCGATGATCACCTAAAAGAAGACTGTGAAGTTTGTAAACATTTCCCAGAGAAAACAGTGGAGAAACGCCTGGAACAGCTAAAGAAATATCTTCCTCCACCTAATGGTCCCTCAGGCTCTGACCAGCCGACACTTTCTTCTGCTGTGGGTGAAACCACTGCAGTGCTACTTTAAATCCCTGAAATGAGTGATAAAATGACTAAGAGGCCTGCTGAACCAGCAGACTCCCCAGTTCCTTCAAAAAAGACTAAGAAAGTAAAGCACACAGAACCCTCTACAGGAAAAAAGGGGAAATCTGTGGGTGCTCTGGCTCTCCCTTCTCACGAGATAGCATAGGCTTTCAAGGTGGTACAAGACTTTCAGGGACTTTTTCCACTGGCCAGCAGCCACCTGGGCAGACCCCAGCCAGGCAGGTTGGCACTTTAGCCAAATCCTCATTTATTGAAGAGGAGGATTATGGTGAGTGTGAGGAGGAGGAGGAGGAGGAGGAGGAGGAGGAGGAGGAGGGGAAACCCATTGGAACCTGAGGTTTCTGCTGAGCGGGGCTTTGGTTCTTCTCCCAGAACCACTGAAGATTACTCCTCACACTTCTCTTTCGTTAGAAGAATGGCTGATGCCTTGGACATCACTACAAGTGAGGAAATTGAAGATGAGGAGGATGTGGAATACTTCGAGATAATGGGGTTATCCCCCACAAAAAAAGCTCCTCTTACCAGTGGATAAATTCTTCAAAAAGGATTATTTGAAGATTTTACAAACCCCTAAGTCTGTTCCCCCTCCTGATAAGAGACTGGACAAGAAATACCAACTGGACAGGGAGGGTGCAGAGTTTGTTTTCCCATCCTGACCACCAGGGGGTGGTGCAGGCGGCAGCCTGTGACAAGGCTAAGGTGTCCTGTGACAAGGCTAAGGTGTCCCTGGCTTCTCACCCACCAGAAAAGGCGTCCAGAAAAATCAATAGTATGGCCAAGATGGGATATTTGTCAGCTTTCTTGGCTATCAGGCAGGCTAATTTTCAAGCCTATGCGTCTCAGTATCAGAAGTCATTGTGGCAATCTGTCCTAGCTATGGCAGATAAGGCCTCATCACCCTAGTCGGCTGACCTTGCAGAAACTGCTAGGTTTGACTTGGAGGCAGTCAAATATCAGTTTCAGATGGCTGCTGATACTAAGGATACAGCAGCCAGGTGGATGGCCAATACTGTTGACCAAAGGAGGTTCGCCTGGCTAAAAGCCACAAATCTTACCCAGGACACTCAAAGGGAGGCCACTGATTTCCCTCTGGAGGGTAATCCCTTTTTGGAGACACAACAGTGGCTTATATGAAGAAGGTGGACGAATATAAAGTCACCTTCAGAAGCAATTCAGCTAAAGAGAAGGCCTCTCCATCCACCAGGCCCTATGGGAGGGGAGGCAGGGGCAGGTCCTTTCACAGCAGGCCTTTTCCAGGCAATGGCTGCACCCCAATACCAACAGTATCCCCAGCAAGGGTACTTCAGAGGTAGGGGCAGAAGGGGCTCCAGGCAGGGATCTCAAACCCAGCCTCAGTCCAAGACTAAGCAAACACCCTGACATGCCTTCACAGGCTGCTTCCTCTGTACCTGTTGGAGGCAGGCTGGCTCATTACCTCCAGGCTAGGCAAAAAATCACCACAGACAAGTGGGTCCGGGGGAAGTGAGTCAGGGACTGTCTCTGAGTTTCAAATCCCTTCCTGTTCTAAGAATCTGAGTATTCAGACCATCCTCCCTCGCAGAAAAGAAGCTGCTGGAGGAAGAGGTTCGAAACCTGCCACTGTCAAGGGCAGTGGAGCCTGTCCCAGCTTAACAGAAAAGAAAGGGGTTTTACTCGAGGTATCTCCTTACCACAAAGAAAAATGGGGAGTGGCAGCCTATCTTAGACCTCATGGTACTACACAAGCATTTGAGAAAAACAAAGTTCAGAATGGTAATATTGGCATTGATTCTGCCAACACTCCAAAAGGAGACTGGTTGGCATCACTGGACCTAAAAGATGCTTATTTCCACATCCACATAAGGGAGTCTCACAGAAAGTACCTCGGGTTCAGACGCCCATCAGGTGGAGGTAAGCAACTACAGACGGTGAGCTTGACATCGGTAGTGGGGAAGCTTATGGAAGAACTGCTAAAGAGAAGAATCACTAGCTGCTATGAAGCCAATGGCCTGCAGGACCATCGGCAACATGTTTTTCATGGAGGGCAGGTCGTGTCAAACAAACTTGACAGAGTTCTTTGATTGGGTCACCAGGGTAATGGATCAAGGGAGAATGGTGGACATTGCGTACCTTAACTTTAGCAAAGCTTTTGATATTGTGCCACACAGGAGGCTGTTGCACAAAATGAGATGCCTAGGGCTGGATCCGGTAGTAGTGAGGTGGGTGGGAAACTGGCTTAGGGAAAGAAGGCAGAGGGTATTGTAAATGGAGTGCCCTCAAAGGAGGGCTCGGTCGGTGCTGGGGCTGCTCTTTGTATAGAGGACATAGTGGAAGGGCTGGAGGGGAAGGTATGTCCTTTTGCAAACAATACAAAGATCTGCAATAGAGTGGATACCCCTGGAGAGGGTTAAAAAAATGCACATGGACCTGTATAAACTGGAGCAGTGGTCAAGGGAGTGGCAGCTGTCATTTAACACAAAATAGTGCAAGATCGTGCATGTAAGGGAAAAAAAAATGAGAGGCAGAGTACAGGATGGGGGTAGGCAAGTCCTAGAGGCAATTGAGCTAGAAAGGGACCTAGGCATAATCATTTCACAGGAACTCAAGGTGGCAAAGCAGTGTGAGAGGGCAGTGGCAAAGTCCAGTAAAATGCTGGGATGTATTGTCAGGGGGTTTACTAGCAGGAAGAGGGAGGCTATAATGCCGCTCTACAAGCAATTGGTGAGGTCACACCTGGACTATGGGGTCCAGATCTTACTTCGCGTGGGAGCTCTTGCAGCAGGCTACACCATAAGGACTATGCCGCCAGGCACTAGGACCCCACGGAAAACTTCTAACTAGCAGTACCCAGCTGGGACCACCCCCTGACATCGAACCTCCTCCAGCATCCGCCAGTGGTATAAAAGAGCGTTCCCCAACCACACCCTAGTTCTTTTCCCACCGTCAACCCATTCACATCGGCTCCACGGATGCCTGTTGTTTACCAGATGACCGTAATTTTTCCATCACTTTTCGAAGTTTTTTTCTTTTAACGTTACTAAATCAGTATATGTCTTCTCTGTTGTCATCCTCTGACCAGTGACCGACATCTAAGTGTACATGCGGGACGTAGATCCCAGCCCGAGACGGTCATCGACCTGCATCATCTGTCTGGGGCCCAACCACAACACCGACTCCTGCCCGCACTGCCAAGGTTTCAACCGCTGAACTCGGATCTGTCGTCTGAAGACGCTGAAAACCCATCTCCTAGAACAGCAGCTGGCTGCCATGCAAAAGACCCCATCAGGCCTAGGATCACCTTCTTCCTTGGGATTGGGGACTTTTCACAAATCCGAGGAGAAAAAGTCCAGTGGGAAGCACCACCATCGTGATAAGGACAGGTCCCATTCGGACTCCAGATCCCGGTCTCCGCATAGGAAAATGGCCAGTACCAGTCCCCCCTCCCGTGGGAGGTTGGACTCTGCCACTCCGCCAACCCAAGTCTCCTCTGGGTTGTCGGCCTTGAATCCCCCGGCGGTGGTGAATACACCAGGCAGTATTTCTTCGGGGCAAGGGCCTTTGACCCCTTCCCTTAATCTTAGGCCTGACAGCCAGGCCTCCGGGTCTAAGTCTTAGGATGTAGCCAGTCTAGGGGCAGGCATCAGCCACTCAGCTGCCCCTCAGGTTAGGGCTTCCTCCTCCTCCTTGTTGGTTTGTCTGACTGGACACGGCATCTGGAATGGGAATCTCACCTTGACGCCCACTCACCGAAACATTGGCCTTCAGACTCCCGAAGCTCGACACCGACATCCTCACCTTTGAGGTCTACTCTGCTGCCTGCACCCCCAAGCTACCTTCTGTTGGGGTTCAACAGCCAGAGAAGGAGCTGCCTCCCCTGATGCCAGACCCTCTATTGTCAAGGGGCCAGACACCAGGTCAGCCAGTTTACCTGCTGTCAGCTCTGTCACCGACCCAGAACCAGATGCCACAGGACCTTTCATCGCCACAGCATCCGTCAGCCCCCGACAAGCAGTCAGGTCCACCACCCAAGGAGCTTGATGACACTTCGTGGATGCCAGGCCCTTCGACCCCAGCCATGGTCATGCTGGCCAATGTCAAAGACCTTTTCTTCTCCTGGTGGGACACAGTCAAAACAGATATTATCCCTAAGGAGCCCCCAGTTCCTGCCCCTCAGCCTTTACTGGTAGGCTCCTGGCAGCGGCCTTTGCAGCCATCACCTCCCCCCCAGGGAAATCTCTCTGACTCCATCAGGCGACGGGTCCTCCAAACAATGCGGATGTCGCTTCAGATCATCCTCCAGGCATCATAGGAGGCAACACAGGCGCTCCCGCTACAGATCCTTCTCTAGGTTATATGACTCAGGCTCCTCCACCTCCTCCAGATCCTCAGGGGAGTTTTTTCTGTCCTCCCCACCACCTGGACCCCCCCAGAGGATTCCCCTGGTCTCCCCCGGATGATCCACTTTCCTGGATATGATGCGTCACATCCAGTTCCTAAACCAGTGGGAAACTGAGGATCTGAATCCAGAGAGGAAGAGGCTGGCCCATTTTCTTGGCATGACTGAGCCGAAACCCTTAGTGGTTCCACCCTTGGTGGCACCCTTTCCGGACGCCACCAGGCTTGCCTGGAGGCACCCTTCCATGGACTCCACCATGCCAAGGAAGGCGGACAGGCTGTATCACACCCCGATGAATGATCCCTTTCTTGGGGAACAACCCAAGGCAGACTCTGAAGTATTGGCAGCTGCACATGGCAGAACCAAACAGCCCTGGCACACAAGCTCCCAGCCGCCAGACAAGGAATCCAAACATTTGGACCAGTTCAGCAGGAAAGTCTGTTCCTCAGCCACCTGCACCATCTGGTTACTCAACTTTCTGGCCCACATGGTGCAGTACCAGAAAATTCTCTGGAGCAAGGCCATCGAGCTGGTGAAAAGGCAGCCTGATTCCAACCACAAGATGGAGCTTCTGGATGTGCTCCAGTCCAGACTGGATGTGGGGAAACGCATCTTAAGGTCCTCCTATGATTCAGCGGACACAGCAGCCAGGGCAGCCGCCACTAGGGTTTGTATGTGGAGGTACTCTTGGCGCAGAGTTTCTGGTTTCAGACAGGACCTTCAGCAGGCCATCATCAATGCTCCATTCCATGGGTCCATGCTTTTTGGTCCAGACATTGAGGAGATGATCTCGGACCTCCAGGACTCTAGTAAGGCCATTCAGTCTGTGCATCAGTTGTACTGATCTGATCAGACCCCAGGCAGGCATTGACAGTTTCATCACCAAGGAGGGCTAAAGCCCAAAGGACAGCAACAGAGAGGCAACTTTAGTCGTAAAGCTCCCTCTCATTCTGGTGGAGCACAGGGATCTCAGAAAACCAAATCCTCCCAGGTTTTCCTGCCCACCCCGGGCTCCAATGCCAGACTCCTGGCCCAGTCTCCCTCCTCCTGCAGAGTCTAGGGCAGAGGCAGTAGGGGGTTGGTTCTCACTTTGCCTCGGGTGGACCACCATCTCCACCGACACGTGGGTCCTCCAGTTAATAGAAAGGGGTCATGCACTGGAATTCTTACAGATTCCCCTGGACAATCCCCCGGTCCAAACCAGCTACTCCTCCTCCTCCCACCTCAAACGAATTCAGGAGGAGGTTCAGTCCCTGCTGGAAAAAAAGGCAATAGAATCCGTCTTAGCCCCACAGCGGGGGGAAGGGATTCTACTCCTGCTTCTTCTTGGTCCCCAAGAAGACGGGGGATCTGCGCCTGATTCTAGACCTGAGCATCTTGAACAATTACATAGAGTACAAGAGATTCAGGATGGTCACCTTGCTGGGCATTCTTCCCTGCTACACTAGGGAGACTGGCTTTGCTCCCTGGACATGCAAGATTCCTACTTCCATATCCTGGTTCTTCCAGCTCACAGGAGGTTCCTGAGGTTCTCCTTCCAGAGAAGGCATTTCCAGTTTCGGGCCCTGCCCTTTGGCCTTTCCTCAGCACTGCGGGTGTTCGCAAACTGCCTAGCGGTAGTGGAGGCAGCCCTTGGAGGCAAGGTCATTTCATTTATCCCTATCTTGATGACTGGCTTCTGACCGCTGCCACAAGGGATCAGCTTCTGACGGCATTAGGGGATACCTTCACCCTGTTCAGCTCCCTGGGGATTACCCTAAACATAGCCAAGTCATTTCCAGAGCCATGTTAGAGGTTACAATACACAGGGGTCAACCCTGGATACAGAGCAAGGGAAGGCCTTCCTCCTGCCTGACGGGGCAGTACGCCTTTGATCTTTGACCCACAAGGTTTCAGCTGCCTTCCAGGTCCCAGCTCGGTCTATGCTCCAGCTCCTAAATCACATGGCTACAGCCATAGTGACTGTTCCCTCAGCACACCTGTTTATGAGAGTTCCCCAGTGGACCCTCAGAGTACAGTGGGATCAGAGGGAGGAAGATCTCAACCAGCTAGTCTTGATCTCCAGAGCAGTGATGCAGACTCTCTGTTGGTGGCTCCCTCCCGAGAATCTGGAGTGTGGAGTCCCTTTTCAGAGAGAAGCCCCTGCACAGGTCCTCACAACCAGTGCATCTGGCCTGGGTTGGGGGACTCATTTTCAAAATCACCAGACATAAGGGGCATGGCCTTCTTTGGAACTGACCCTCCATATAAGTATTCTAGAAATAAGGTCAGTGCATTACGCTCTTCAAGCGTTTCTCCCGGACCTCCACCCAGGTCCCCTGTTGGTGCAGACGGACAACATGTTGGTCGTTTATTACATCAACAAGCAAGGGGGAACTCACTCCTACCCCTTCTGTCGGGGGGCTATGAGAGTGTGGTTCTGGGCTTTGGACCATGGCCTGTTGCTCACCGCAGTTTGTGTTCCAGGGGTCCAAAACGCCTTGGCCAATGCCTTAAACCAGTCACAGTCGAGGACTCACGAATGGGAACTCCTGCAGTCAGTAGTAGACAACCTCTTCCAAAGACGGGGTCGTCCAGAGCTGGACCACTTTGCGTCCCCTTGCAATGCAAAACTGCCCAATTTCTGCTCGCTCGATCACAGGCCTGTTGTTTTTTAGTGAGACACATTGTCCCTCTGATGGACAGGGAGGTTTCTGTATGCCTATCCTTCCTTCCCTCTTCTGCAGAGTTCTGCTCAAACGCCAAGCAGAAGGAGCAGAGATGATCCTCATGGCTTCGGTTTGGCCTCATCAGATATAGTTCCCACTACTGCAGCAGCTGACAGTGCAACCTCCAATTCCCCTACCCTTGTCCTCCCATTTACTGTTGCAAGAGCAGGGCAGGCTGATTCACCTGGACCTTAAATTCCTACACCTGCATGCTTGGCACCTGTAGATGTAGTCTCTTCCAGTTTTGGAGTTTCTCCAAGAGTGGCTGAGGTCTTGGTGGCAAACAGGAAGCCTTCCACTTGGGCTGCCTATGCCATGAAGTGGAAGTGCTTTTGTTTGTGGGTTTCCAGTCGGGGTCTGGACCCTCTACTGTGCCCTCTGAATGCTGTCCTTGAGTACCTCCTCTTACTGTCAGATATGGGCCTTTGTTATTCTTCCATCAAGGTGCACGTTTCTGCAATCTCCACCTATTATGCACCGGTGGAAGGCAAATATGTTGCCCAGATGGATCTGGCCCAACATTTTTGAGGGGAATTCTTCTTATCAAACCTCCCATCAGGGACCCAATCCCTCCTTGGGATCTTTTGTTTTTGTTAGAGAAACTTATGTTGCCTCCCTTCGAACCAGCCACGGATTGCAAGCTGCACTTTCTGTCGTGGAAAGCATTGTTTTTAGTTGCCGTTACTTCTGCTCTGAGGATTTCCGAGCTTCAGGCTCTGATGGCTAAAGAGCCATATTTAATTTTTTCACAAGGACAGTTTGTTCTTGAGGACTAATCCTAAATTCTTGCCCAAGGTGGTGTCCTAGTTTACACTTAAGACATCAGCCTTCCGGTCTATTATCCAGAGTACACTAATCGAGGGGAGGCCCTTCTTCTTACTCTGAATGTACAAAGAATACTAAGGTAGTACATTGATCACACCCGAATCTTCAGAAGGTCCGGTCAGCTTTTTGTTTCCTTTGCCTCCAGATCCCTGGGAGCACCAGTGGCAAAGCAGACTCTGTCCAGATGGCTGGTCCATTGCATCACCTTCTGCTACAACAAATACAATAAGCCCTTGCCAGGCTCGGTTAAGGGGCTATTCCACCAGAGGAGTTTCTGCCTCCTTTGTGGTGCTTAGGAATGTCTCTGTGGTGGACATCTGTGCAGCAGCTACTTGGGGTTCAATGCACACCTTTGTGAAGCACTACAGCCTGGACGTTGCTTCCCATCAGAGAGCTGGGTTTGGTTTGGCAGCGCTTCATGGTCTTTTGTCCTGAAGCCTCCCGCCATTGACGTTTCCACCTCTGTTTATCCAGGATCCAATTGGTACTCAGTCCTTATGGTGTAGCCTGCTGCAAGAGCTCCCACTCAGAGTAAGATAGTACAGTTACGTAAGAACTTACTGTAACAGTAAATCTTCGAGAGGAGCTCTTGCAGCAGGCATGGTTTCCCACCCTCCTTCCCCCTGGTCCTTTTCTCCTTTTTCTTTACCCTTGGTGGGGTATTCTACTCGCCTTGGTTCTCAATTGGTAGTCTACCAGGTGAACTTGGGTGTGGCCGGGGACCGCCCCTTTTATACCATTGGCGGACATCCGAGGAGGTCTGACGTCAGGAGGCAGTCCCCACTGGGTACTGCTAGCTAGAAGTTTTCTGTGCAGTCCTAGTGCCTGGCAGCATAGTCCTTATGGTATAGCCTGCTGCTAGAGCTCATCTCGAAGATCTACTATTACAGTAAGTTCTTACATAACTGTACTTTCTGGAGACCATACCTTAGGAAGGTTGTAGATAGGGTGGGCGGGGTCCAGAGAAGGGCAACAAAAATGGGGGGGGGGCTCAGTCATTTGTCATGAGGACAGACTGAGGGACCTTAACATGTACTACCTGGAGCAAAGAAGGGAAAGAGGGGACATGATTGAGACCTTCAAATACCTCGGGGGGGGGTTATAAGCAGAGTACCTGTGAGTGACATTTTCCAGCTGAAGAGATACTCGAAAACTAGGGATCATAAGATGCAGATAGAGAAGGTTAAGTTCAGAGGAAACATCAGAAAATGTTATTTCATGGAGAGGGTGGTGGACAGCTGGAACAGACTCCCAAAGGAGGTGGTGGGGTCAAGGACAGTGGCAGGATTCAAAACGGTGTGGGATAGGCACATGGTATTATTAGAAGGTCTAGTCTAGAAAGCTAGCTCCCTAGGTCTGGCTTTCAGGTAGAGAGTTTGGGCAGACTGGGTGGGCCTAGCAGTCTTTTTTCTGCCAACACATTCTATGTTTCTGTGACTCCCTTGGGGACCAGATGCCACTTATTGACTGGTCTGCCAGATGAGCACCGCATCCTAGGAGGGAGGCATCCATTGTAAGAATCCTGGAGGGCTGTCTCTGCTGAAAAGGGACCCCCTATCCTGAGGTTTTCCCTTCCTTCCACCAGTCCAGGGCCTGGAGCAAGGTTCTTGAGACTGGAATTAGCTTTGGGAGGGAATCCCACTTTTGGGATCAGTGAGCCTTCAGGTAATACTGGATGTCCCTCATCTAAAATCTGGCACCTGGGACCACAGCTGTCATGGAAGCCATGTGGCCTAGTAGTTTGATAAAATTCCTGGCCGGCCTTCGCTGGCCCAGGGCAAAGGAATTTGCCACGCCTAGGAAGTTCTAAACCCTGTCCACAGGAAACATATCCTTTCCTTGTATAGTATCTAGTTCTGCTCCAATAAAGTCTAGTACCTGAACTGGTTTGAAGTAGGACTTTTCTTTGTGATGATAAATCTCAGGGACTCCAGAGTACTTATTGTTGGTCTGAGAGCTTCCCTGACCTTGTCTGGTGACTTGTCCGCTATCAGCCAGTCGTCCAGGTATGGAAAGACCAACACTTGTCTCCTTAAGTGAACTGCCACTACTACTTGTAAAGACCCTGGGAGCTGAAGTGAGACCAAATGGTATGGCTGCAAACTGGTAATGACGGGATGGCAGCCTGAACCGGAGAAGCTTTCTGTGGGACTGCCTTAGAGGGATGTGAAAATAGGTGTTCTTGAGATCTAGGGAGGCTAGCCAGTCTCCCTGCTCTAAGGAATGGATCACCAGAGTCAGGATGACCATTCTGAACTTGGGTTTCAGCAAATGCTTGCTCAGGTACCATAAGTCCAGAATGGGTCACCATTCCCCATTTCTCTTTTTTGTTACAAAGTATCTGGAATAGAGGCCTTTTTCCCACTGGGGAAGGGGACTCTTTCCACTGGTTTTGTGGTTAGAAGTGTTTTCACCTCTAACTCCAACACCAGCTTTTCTGTTGGGGTTAGGGGCTTGGAAAGTTTGGAGCCTTGCAGAGAGGGAAACTGTTTGAACTGCAAGGTAAGTCCTTGACCAACCACCTCTAGTACCCATTTGTCTGTAGTTATGATGTGCCACTGGTAGAGGTAGTGGGTCAGCTTGCCCCTTACAGGGAGAGGGGAGGCAGCCTGGACATTGCAGTCAGGAGGCTTGTTTGGACTGGGTGTTGGGAGAAGGAGAGGAGCTGGACCTTCTGTGAGCTCTCCTTCCTCTCCCCCTGAAATAGGCTGTCATCTGAGAGTAGTCTAGGGGAATTGCCATAGGGTAGAAAGCCCTAGGATAATGGCCCCTGCCTCTGTTTCCCCTATTCTGAGATTTCTGGGAGGTAGAGGCCTATTCTTTAGCAGCATTGCTTTGATGGGTAATTTTATATTCCTCCACCTTTTTCATGTAAGCTTCAGTTTTGTCCCCAAAGAGAGAATTATTCTCGCTGGGGAAATCCATGGCCTTGGACGGTGTGTCCTGCAAAAGATTAGTGGTTCTCAGCCAGGCATAATGCCTCAGGGAGATGGCCTGTGCCATAACTCTAGAGGCAGTGTCATTAGTGTCCACAGCCATATGAAACTGGTATTTGGTTGTCTCTAAGGCTGTCCTTAACAGTTTCTGCCAGATCTTGGGCCATTCTATCTGGGGCCTGTTGACTTATGGCTAAAACAAAGTTCAAGAGAGCCTTTTGATATTGAGCTGCACAGGCCATGTAAAAGGAAACGAGAAGCAGAACAGAGGCTGTAGTGTAAGATTTCTTGCCCATTGAGTCCAGTTTTCTAGACTCCTTTCAGGAGGTTGAGATGAAAGTGGTACTTTGGGTTTGTCTCAAGCTGCAGCGTGTACCACCCATTCATGGTATGGATGCACATATAGGAATTCAGTGTTAGATCTAACTGGTATTTCTTTTCAGTTTCTTTATCTACTCCAGGTACAGAAGTGGGGTTCTGGAGATGCTTAAAAGTTGCTCTGTGAAGGGATTTATGAATGGCCAAAAGCAGCTTTGTAGCAGGGGGGGAGACCCATCATATCCAGATAGTCTGCATCCCCCTCTTGATCAGTGGTCTCCTGGGTAGTGATGTCCAGGGTGTCCACAAAAGTGAAACTCTCCTGGCCATTAGAGGGATTGCCAAACTCTTGGTCAGGGGATACATCTGGCTATATAGGTTCACCCTCTGGTTCATCATTACCCTCAATGTAGTAAAAGCCCTGGGTAAGGCCAGGTTCTGAAATATGAGGGGCAGTAGGATCTGAAGGGGCATTAAATAAATTGCCCATAGTCTGTAAAGTCTGATATATATGCCAAGCTTTAACATAGAAACAGAATTTGACGGCAGATAAGGACCGCTTGACCCACCTAGTCTGCTCATTTTCCTACCTAATGGATACGCTGCAGATCCTAGTTAACCAACAGCCTACTTCCTCCTACTCCCCCACTAGGACTGCCTTATGTCTGTCGCATGCATTCTTGAATTCCTCCACTGTTCTTGACTCCACAACCTCCTCAAGAAGGCTGTTCCATGCATCCACAACCCTTTCTGTGAAAAAATACTTCATCACATTACCTCTGAGCCTTCCCCCCCTATCTTCAGATTGTGTCCACTTGTTCTTGCACATCTTTTTCTAAAAGATACTACCCTCTTGGACTTTGATTCCCTTGAGGTACTTGAAAGTTTCTATCATGTCCCCCCTCTCCCTTCTATCTCAAGGGTATACCTATTAAACTCCTTTAGTCTCTCTTCATATGTCTTCTGGTGCAAACACTGCACCATTAACCTTTAGCAATTTCTTCAGCAGAGGGTGTATCTTTTTTGTGTCACTGGCATCTCCCATTGCCTTTCAGCGTGAGGGGCAGTGATATGTTTCTCTTTTTGTTTCTTTTGAGCTGGCACCGAATCAGAAACCTGCTCATTTGGTCTTTTTTTAGCTTGGTAATTATTGTTGTTATTTTTATCAGATTTGTTCTCAAGGGGGTCGTTAGAGGACCTATCTTTAGCTTTACTATTTTTATTTTTATTTAGTTGTTTAACCAGAAGATATATAAGCTGAAAGCTTTTTCACAGGAGCGACCTGGGAGCACAGGGAAGTTAAGTGACTTGTTCAGCGTCACACAGTATGCAAGTGGAAGCTGTGGGATTCAAACCCAGGTCTGGTCTGCTGGATGTCACCAAATTTGCAGCTCAGAGCCTTAAACCACTGTGCTATACTGCCTCCCGAATGAGAGGACTATGAGTGGAAGACTCCTCTTCAGCACTTTTATTAGAGGGGGAGGGAGACTGATAGGCCATTTCCAATCTCTTAGCCCTCCTTTTTACTGTTTTTGAGCAAAATTTAGAGCAAAGCTCACAATTATGTTCTGGACCTAAACAATTTAGACAAAGATTGTGGTCATCTGCCTTGACCACTATTGTAGAGCACTTTAAACAATTTTTTAATCCTGTTGGTCCAGTCAGTTTGTCAGAAAAACCTCTAAAACTGTGGTTTCCAAGAGGAAAAAGTAAAGAAAATGGTTGGTTCCTCATGGAAAGGACCACTTAATAAAGCAGTTCCCTATGAGAAAAATAAATTAAAGTGTAAGAAAATATGGTTCCCGATTTATATTAAAAAAAAAAAAAAAAGGAACCTTTAAGCTTTTTCTTTCTTTTTTAGCTCCCCGAGCCCAGCAGTCGACTCCGGTCTCTCCCTCGGAGATGCTCAGTCTCCAGCTGCACCGTTTCCTGACATCCCCTAAATCGCCCATGTGTCTCCCCCCCCCCCATCACTGCCATGGCAGGGCTGGGGTAAAGGAGTGCCAGCTTTACCCCCACCGCTGGAGCGAAATCCAGACAGCTGTAAACACCATGGAACCGACTTTGCCGTCCTTCGCGTCACCTCTGACTTGTTCAATAACATGGATCTGGGCCAAGTCACCAGTGCAGTCTTTGTAGACCTAACTAAGGCCTTTGACCTTGTTAATCACCCCCTGCTCATACCTAAACTTCACCACATTGGACTGGATAATAACTCCCTCGCATGGTTTTCAGATTACCTAGCAAATCGTTCCGGTAGTGTCAAATAGGCAAACACACTATCCCTCTAGCACCTGTCACTGGCAAAGACACTTGGGGGGCTCCACAGCAGTCCCCTACTATTTTCCATATTCATCAATGACCTGCCGCCATGGTGTGCATCAGTACAACTCTACCATGGATGATGCAGTACTCTACAGATCTTTCAAGGATATCCGCACCCTGACTGCGAATCTAGAGCTAGACTCCCCCCCAGAATCTTGGTTCTTAAATAACTAACTGGTTCTCAATGAGAAAAAGACCAAAACTATGCTCTTTTGTCACACCTCCTTCAAAATCCCATATGACACACCCTTCCTCTTAAAAAACGCCTTGGGTACTCCACTGCAAAAATGTCTCATCATTCAGATACCTGGGATTCACACTTGATGAGAACCTAGTGCTTGAAGCACACATAAACACCATCAAACCCACTAATCAAAAACTTGGGCTGCTCTACCGCTCAGCACCCTACCTCTCAAAGCATGCCAGAGTGACCACTGCCTCTGCCACCCTACTCCCTGGTCTATTCTATGCGGCACCTGTCATCCACTTGGTTAAGGCTCAGTTACTGAACAAACTAAAAAAGACATACTATAGGATAGCTCGCTTTGCCGTCTCAACCCCCGCCCGTATTCACCACTGCCTTGTACTCAACAAACTAAGTTGGCAAACCTTTGACAACAAATTTGACTTCCCCGTGCACTGTACCTCCTTTAAGTTGATTCATCAGCGCCCCCCCAAGTCTGATGGGCCTACTATCCCTAAAACCTACCCCTCACGTACTAAGATCTTCTAGCCTACCATTACTGGAGCTCTCGAAGGCCAGACTAAAGATAGGCCAAATATCCTATGCTGTCACTGCCCCTAGAATTTGGAACAATTTGCCCCACCCTCTACTTTCCTGCAAAACCATTAACCAATTTATTTATTTCATGTTTAGGATTAAATACCTTTAAGCACTAGGCTCTTTTACAAAGGTCCCGAGTCGAGACAAGAGACAAGATCATATCAGATGTCAGTACACAACAGGATGATATCTGAATGAAAATACAGACAAATGTTACATAGGTTACAGACAAGGTTACATTTGTTACAAAGTTTCATATGTTTCAAAGTGCAAGTACTTGTAGTTTATAGGTAGCCAAGTGCAAGGGGTTCGTCAACACAACTGGAGTGTGGTGATTACTTATATATAATCGTACAATAACTTGGGATTACCATGGACGCCAGGCTCTGGCCTTTTGTGGTAGAAAAATAGTAGCAGCCAATGGTGGCTTTGTCAAGTTGCAGAGAGAGTGGGAGTGAGATAGGCAAAGGGTTGGAAGAGTGTGGGGGGTGAGGGAGAGGAGGCAATAGCTTCAGGTGGTACATCGGCAGATATTATCAAGGGCAAGATGGGAGCATAATTCTTTTTTGAAGTGGTTTAGCTTGCCACAGCTTATTATTTCAGGCCGGGAGGTCATCAAACCACATTGGTCCCTGATATGATAGTGATCGTTGGGCCAAGAGTGGTGTGTTTAAAGGGCACTTGAACACCACCTCTGGCCGCTCTTCTGGTATTTACAGTGGGTTGGTGGATAGTAAATAGGCTGGCGGTAGTCTTAGGTGCAAGCCCCAGCTGGATTTCTTAACAAATAGGCAAGACTGGTATTTGACTCTTAGTTGGAGAGGGAGCCACCCAGTTTTAGAGTACAACGTGCAAATGTACATCAGGTGATCAGCCCCAAGAACCAGCCTGCAGCCCTTATTGAGAAGTGTTCTGATCCTTTTGAGTACAGAGTCTGAACCTGCACTGTGAATGAGTAGCCCATAGTCTAAGGATGATAGCACAAAGCTACGTGTGGACAGCTTCAGGGCCTCGGTTGTCATCGAGTGCCTGTGCTGATAAAGAACCCTGAGCTTTATGTCTGCCAATTTAGTGATGTGGTCCACATGTGTTGTGAAGGTAAGGGTGTCATCAGGTGTACACCTAGGTACTTAAAGGTGCTGATCTGCTCAATTCGATGTTGTTTTAGGCTTTGTAGCAGTAATGGGCCATATTTTGTTTTGTTGTGTGGCACTGTAAATAGCATACTCTTCATTTTTTTGTAGTTGAGTATCAATTTATTTTGTGCAAACCAGTCTTCTAAGCTATGAAGGTTGTCCTCTAGTTTGGAAGTTATAGTGGGCAGTTCCCTACCCGTAAGTGAGATAACAGCAGCAACAGCATAGAGCACCATGTGTGCCGGGCAGGTGGATGGTAGGGAGTTGATAAAAAGGCTAAACAGGAGTGGTCTGAGAATTGATCCTTGCAGTAACCCATGAATACTACCCTTTCCTTGGAGATGGCACCATTTAATCGCACACATTGTGACCTATTTTAGAGGTAACTTTCAAACCACGTCACAGAACCTGTGGACAGCCCAATAGTCGATAGGCAATGAAGTAGGAGCTGGTGATTGATGGTGTTGAATGCCTTGGTGAGGTCTGAGAAGATGGACCCCGCTGCCAGGCCATTGTCCAGTGCGATACAGAGATGGGGTAGTATATTCTACCAGAGCGGTGATAGTTGAATGTTGTTTTCCGAAGCCGTGCTGCTCAGGGGAGAGAAGATTGTACTTCTCAAGATATTCAGTAAGTTGGTCTGAGACAGCTCATTCTAAGGCTTTGGAAAGTGGTGGCAGGAAGGAAATGGGTCTATAATTTGCCAGGCTAGTTCTGTCGCCATTTTTGAACACCAGGGTGACAAGTGCTTTCTTCCATTTATCAGGGAAGATACCAGACTTCAGAGAAGCGTTGAAAACTTCGGTTAGAGGGTCAGCCAGTTTATTGAGGGTGAGTGCAATCATCTTCAGGTCGATGGAGTCACTCCCCATCTTGGTTTTACCAAGGACCCTCTTCACATACTTCAAGGTTTCAGACTTGGAGATCTGCCTAAAGTAAAAGGGCAGAACCCTATTTGGGGGTGTTAGAGGTGTGATAGGACACGGGGGCTGACTAGGCAACAGGGTGTTAAGGTAATCATTTGGTAATACTGAGCTCAGATCAGTGAATGCCAGGTTGAATGCATTCGCAATAGCCTTAGGCTCCTGCAGTGTCTTTGTTGCGGTTACTATGAGATCTGGTGGGGCCTTTGTGGCTCTACCTGTGAGAGTTTTCAATGGGTTCCAGAATTCCCTGCCATGACCCCAGCTATTTTTCAGTAGTTCCTTGTAGCAGGCAGCTTTGGCTTGCTTAATTAGGTGTGTGCAATTGTTTCAGGTGGCCTTATAGGCACAGAAGTCTGCTTGCTTGCCAGTTGCCTTGGCCTTGTGCCAGAGGTTATCTTTAGTGCGCATGAGATCCAGGAGGATTTTTGAGAGCCAGGGGTTCACAGAACCTTTTACTTTTTTTTGACTTATAGGGGGCAAAGATATTGCAAACCTTTGTAAAGATGGAGCAAAAGAAGTCAAAAGCATGATTTCCATCCATTTCTATGTTCAAGCGGTGACCAGTCAGTTAGTCTGAGGTATTGTCTGAAAGTGTCTAGCATCCCTGCTTTCACTGAGTGGGATCTGGTGATGTTAGGGGGCCGCTTAGTAAATCTATTAGTCCAGATAAATAGTACTGGTGAGTGGTCACTAAGGCAGTCGGGCAGGACTGATACTTGTGATATATAATATGGGGAGTTTGTGAGGATCCAATCTATCAGTGTGCTGGTACCTGTTTTGTAATTATGTCTAGTGGGGGAGGTGACCATCTGGGTCGGGTACATGCTAGCTATTTAGTCTTTGGCAGACGTTGTGGCATGTGATTCCCAGTTGATGTTAAAGTTACCGACTATTATTCTCTTCCAGTTGGGATTAAGCAGTCTTTGGTTGATGATGAATTGTTCCATCCCGGTTGTGTGTTTTCCTGTGGGTATGTAAACAGTGGTTAGTACCAGGATCTTGTTTTGCTGCCCAATGGAGAGCTTGATGTTAAGGGATTGCCCATCTATTTTATTTAAATTGGCAGGTAGTACTAGACCGCGGATGTTCTCCCTAAGTTAAACTAGGCACCCTCCTCCTCGTTTGGATAGCCTGTCATGTCGGAAAGATTTAAACCCATCCAGGGTGACTGCAGCATCAGGTGTATTTTTTGAGAGCCAGGTCTCAGTCAGAGCTATGATATCAGGTTTTATTACTTCTACCCACACCTGAAATTGCGTTAGCTTGGGCATAAGGCCTCCCATACTTAGTGAGACTATCTTGAGTTCCCCGATCCTTGGGGTGGCACTGGCGCCTGTATCGGTAGGACCCAGATTAGGGTGCACATTTCCTGACAATAACAGCAGTATTAGGATCAGCTTCCTGGTGAGCCATTTTTGAGAGTTCAGCTTAGGGTTATGGGTTGGTACTGCATGGGGGAGGCCATGCAGCAAGGCTGCTGCAGGTATTGATAGAGGTACCATCGCAGGAGGGGGCTGTGGGTGTTGCAAGAGTAGTAAAAGCAGTGGGAGATCTGCATATGTACCCTTGGATAAATTGTTTCTGTGTGGGAAGGTGGTTGTACTGGGAGGCGTGGGCCTTTTCAGTTAATATCTCCCACTATTACAAACCCCAGTAGAAGTAGTAGTGCTAAACTTCAGGCTAGCATTATGATAAATAAAGGTATCAGCCAGTAAAAGTATATGTGGTTCCTTTAAATAGTCAGCCTAATAAGATATTCACAGTCATTGCGATAATAGGCGTGGTCAGAATTGAGGGAAGAGTATTTAATTAAAAAACTCTACAAGGATGAGTTCTTCAACCCCCCCCCCCAATGCAAAGGTAACTGTTATTAACAAGTAAGCCACATGTGACTAATGTTACGCGTCTCTCTCAATCTCCACAACGGTCACAAACAGCCTTCCTTCTCTATCTCAAAGAAAAGCTGTTCTCTCCACTTCTCACTCTTCCTCTACCTAGAATAACATTTGTCTGTAACTTGAATCCCATGTCTCTAACCAAATGCAGTTGAATCTGGCTATTCTTGGTTATCTTGCTGTTTAAATTGTAGACATCTGGTATATGAATGGCATAAATGTCCCTGCACATGGTATAAAATGTTAATCTGCCTCCCGTTTCCCCTGGTTGCCTGTAATCCTGAATCCTTTGGTTAGTGCCTACTCGGGTATGTTATTTACCTATGGCTTAACTGTATATTGTGACTCACTGTACTGTTCTGTGTATGTTATTGTATTATGTTGTTTTGTTGGAATGCTTTATTCCTCAGGTTGTCACTGAAAAAGGAACTTTGTCTCAGTTGACCTACCCGGTCATCAAAATTCAAATTAATAAATAAATAAAATTGTGGGGGTCGGCCAGGGCACTGGTGCAGCCATCCTAGAGCCTACCAGCTCTGTTTTCCTTTTCTTTTTTTTTTCTCTCCCCCCCCCCCGTCACTACCAATGTAAGGATGCCAGTGCATGCCTTCCTGACCCGTACTGCCCTCCGGCCACCACCAGAGGGCAGTCAGCGAGCGGGCTGACAACCCTCCCTTCCCGAGAGAGGAGAACAGTCCTATGGATGCTCGAGCCTCTCTGGCTCCTGCCGATCCCCAGCGGCCCAAACTTGTCACCGGCATGGAGTGAGGTGTAGCGACCAGCGCCTCAACTTCCAGCACCACCAGGCAAGGCCCAACCACTAAGGTTTTTAAATGTTTTAGAATAGCCAGCGCAGAGGCAGGGCATCCATCTGCGACGTTGATGACCCAGGTTCGGGAATGGACTCTGGACATCAGAGGGCCAGCCGCGGAGAAGGATTGAGCATCCTAGGGACTGCTCTCTTTCTCTGGGGGGGGTGGGGGTTTGTGTGTCCAGCAAGCTACGGACCCCCTAGCAGAGGCCGGGTGAACCACAGTGCTGGCACCGTATCATTGGGGGGAGTGGGGAGGATGCTGGTTGTCATTGCACGTCCCCATCCCCGATCCAGCATACATAAAATGCTGTCCCTGAAGCATGTAGCTCTGCTCTGCCGCCTCCACTGCCTATAGTGTCTGCCAGGTGGGGCCCCGGTCTCATGGCTCCACCCTGGAGGGTAAGCCAGGGCAAGTTACCGTTGACCTTGGAGGGGACACCCGCCCTGTGGCCCCACCCTGGGGGTGTAGGGAGCTAAGTCCTTGTAGGGAGATCGGGATGCCAACACAAAACATTTAATGTTTTCGAATAAAACCGTGGATATTCTACCACAGAGGCAATATAAATTCACCTCAGAAAAAGAGCGGGAACTGCAAGTAAAACGGAATTCGAGGTTCCCTGGAACCAAAGGGAACTGTGAAAAAACTAGTAAATCAGTAAAAACTACCTCAAAACACACTAAAGGCAGCATGAAAAAAACAGAAAACTAAATATTTAAAAAAAAAAGTTTCTTCAAGCGAAGTGAGAAGAGAGCACTCTGGGGCAGTGTTGCTCAGTCAGCAGAGAAATAATTCTGGTGCCCTCTAGGCCGACTGCTGGCAGCACACCCTCTTGCTCTCTCCTCATTGGCTAATTCCTAAAGCTCACTACCATTGACTCCACCTCCGGGGCAGCTGAACCCAGCTGGCATTCTGCACTTGTCAAGCATCCTAAAGGACACCTGGGGTGAGAAATCTATTTTACGTATATTATCTCACTGTATTGGCTACCCCATGGTATATTGCTCTGCTTTACTATTGTACTGAAACTCTGCTGTATTTATATATATTGTGTATTTTATCCATGTATAATCCTACTGCATTTTTATCTGTATTCCTGTCCTACCCATGACCTGCTTGTGAATGAGCTTGCTCAGTGGAGTCTTTTCCTGATGAAATAAATACAAATGAGATTTGTTTGACATAACTTCCCCCCTGCAAAGTAGTGCTGCTTGTCATCCTGTAGTCCATGTGTCTCCAAGTACTTTATTTGTGCAATAACACACTCCAGAATGCTGTGTTATTTGGGATACAGTTTAATGGCACACTGGGGTGTGTTGAACAGCACTGGGCCTATGGCCTTGTGCCTCAGTGCACGACGGAAGAGTGCTTGTATCTTTCACTGAATGCTCGCCTTGTCATTTGTTATTGCCCAGTGATAACGCATATGGTGACTTTTTCCTATAGCAAATCAGTGACATCAAAACATCCTAGTAACTGTCATTCTTTTTGTAAAATATATACAGTCAATTCCAGTTGTGTGTTATTCGGATGTATGCACATTCCGTTTGTGTGCACACATTCGTCTGGTCCCGTTTCAATTGCCATTACTGTAATGTTAAATAATTTGGTTGTGTGCACACTGTCTTTCGGTTGTGTACACAATTCTGACAGCATTTAGCTGTCTCTAGCTGTTCTTGTGAGGTGTTAATTACTGTGTTAAGTGGCTGCTTTTGTTCATCGCTAAATTCCTTGAGTTCACTAAATCAGTAATTAACACCTAATCACTATCAGCTGGGGCTATAGTGTGTGGAGGTGTTTGAAATGGCAGAACTCACAGTCCCAGCTTGATCCCAGTAAGATTCCAGACTGCTCTGTGGTTATTCCGTTGAACGCCAGCGTGGATAAAATAAAAATAAATGTTTTAAAACTCAAGCAAAAGTTCCAGCTGCTGGATAAAGCACAGGTACCTGGTATAACACATAAAGAGTTGGCTTCAGAATTTGACATTGATGTGTCTTGTGTGGGAAGAATTTTAAAAAGCAAAGAGGATATTCTCTACAAGTGAAGCACTGGAGCCAACAAAGACCATGAGCGCAAGAGAGAAAGTGCTGCCCACAATTACAAACTCTTGCAGCAAGAGACATCTTTAATGTTGATGAAACAGCGCTATTCTTCAGAACCACACCTGATGACACCCTGTCTTTCAAGAAAGACTCTGTTTCCAGATACAAAAAGGCAAAAGAGTGAGTTTCAGTCCTTGTTTGTGCTAACAGCACCGGGACAGAGAAGATGCCATTACTGATTGTAGGGAATCCAAGAAACCTAGATGTTTTAAAGGTGTAACTATGGAGGCATTACATGCCCAGTATGCAGCAAATTCAAATGCCTGGATAACATCGGTATTGTTTCACGAATGGTTGCAGGGCATAGACAGAAAAATGAGACAGCAGCGCCACAGGATTGCCATTCTGGTGGACAGCTGCCCTACCCACAAGCCTGTTACACTACGTCTGCAAGTCCTTTTTCTTTCCCTGAATTGCACTGCATTAATACAGCCAATGGACCAGGGCGTTACAAACACTTTAAAACAGCACAACCGCAAAAAGATAAGTAAATAAGATCTTGCTTGGCATGGACTCACAACTAGACTCCCTGGAGAATTTTAGCTTCAGTGCTGTGGCAAAATCAATCTCAGTACTGGATGCTATCCACATGCTTCATGCCGCATGAGGAGAGGCATTATCGGGTACAAAAAAGAACTGTTTTCGCAAGGCTGGAATCGCCGATCAGCTGGAAGAACATGAAACGGATCTTCCAGTAGAAAATGTTCAACCTCCACTGGGAATAACAGCTGCAAATTTTGCTGAGTTCATTACCGTGGTCGAGGAACCAGCAAGTAGTGAGCTCACCGAAGAAGAAATGTGTGCCACTGTGATGGGATCAGGTGAAGGGGTGGACGAAGATGAGAACAATGAGCCATACTGTATGTAGTGCCCCTGCTACGGGTGAAGTCTGGACCATGACAGAACGCATTCACCATTACGTGGACACTAGAGAAAAATTGAATTTTAATTGGTTTTACTCATTTGAAAAAAAAAAACTTGAATCTTAAAGTAAACGGACCGCACGGCAGGCCCACATTAGATTTCTATGGCATGCCCGGACTTTAAGTGGTAATGTACAGTACTCTTGGCACTTTATCAGTCTTTTACAAAGCTTACAGTGTGTTGCAGTTTACAGTGTTAACTTTTTAAAAACTTCTATTAACATTGCTGAAAGATTTAGGATCAATCGTACATAACTGTGTGTGCATGAGTTTGTTTATTAAACCAAAGTATTTTTTTACCACTACCACACTTCTGTCCCCTTTTAAAAAGTGCCATGTTTGGTTTAGTGCATTTTGAGTTGTGTGCAAAACTTCGGCAGATCCCGAGTTGTGCACATAAGCGGAATTGATTGTGTGTATAGATATATATGTAGATATATTTATGCAATAGGAGTGGACACACAATGCTGCTGATAAATCTGTTTATCACAGCGACTATATGTATAAATCAGACTACTAATTTATATACACACTGTGTGTCTTCAAGAAATATATATATATATATATATATATAGCTACTTCGACACAACATCCCCCCGCCCTGCCTCACACACTACTTTGCCACTTTCTCCTCTTCCATGGTGTCATGTAAGCCTGCACATTCAGCTGGGAAAGAAAAAAAGAAACAGTACTTTGTTTTTCTTCTTTTTAGAATAAAAGCCTTACTCTGTAGCCTTGCTCACTCATTCATAATGGCTGTCTCCCACCATACCACACAGCTCACTCTCTGTAGGCGATCGCGCCAGCTCCTCAATGCAGTGCCTTTTAAAAACACGTGAAAATAAATTCTGAACCACAACTCACCAGCAACAGCTCCTTCAGAGACAGAGCTGATGCTGGTAACATTATGCTACCACCGCTCCAAATGCTCACTAAAAAAATGCTGCCATGTTTCTCAACATTTTTCCAAAACAAAATCTTCCCACCAATCAGTGGTAACGTCACAGCATTACCGACGATGTCAACCCGCCACTCCCATGGCAATGCCCATGACAACCACAGACCCATAATGAGGAAAGACACTACTTCACCAAAGATTGCCACAAATTTATACCAATTTAAAACAAAAGGAAAAACAAAATAAAAAATCATGCAGCACACAAGATACTTCCCTATTGCTTAAATGAAATATGCGATGAGGAGCTGTGTAATACATTATTTATCTGCACTTTAGCAGTTTGACCTCAGACACCTCACTCGTGACGTATGCCACTCATGAGGTTACCTGAGGTCAAACCTCTCTTGGGCAGATAAATCATGTATCACATTGCTCCCCATTGCATGTCCCCTATATATAGGACTGTACCCCACTGCTTCAGTGTGCTTCTTCCCCCTCCTCCCGACAATGCGAGCTGTGATGCACTTTGCTGAGAGAGAGAGGCAGCACAAACTGTTTTGTAAACCTGTTGCAGCAGCCAGTGTCTTTTTTGAAGTGCCACCCTCCGGTACCGATCGAGAGAGTCAGCGGTAGATGACTGCAGTAGCTCACAGCTGCCTGGCGAGCTGAAGTCGAGATGGAGAGAAAGAGACTCTGACAACAACAGAGAGACATGCACACTGAATTCAGAATTTGTGCAGTGTCCTGTGTCACTGCCCCATCACTTTGAGCCATGCAGTCAATGTAAGGGCTGTTGTCCTCTCTCCGGTCTGCTATTTTATGCCTCTGCAGATGTTTAAGCAGCCCTCCCCCCAACAGAGCGATGTACTGAGAGTGATAGTCTGGTTGTCCTCCAATGTGTAAGGCTGTTGACAGTGGGACATGTAAAGCAGAACGCTCTCTCTCTCTCTCTCTCTCTCTTTTATGTCGGGAGCAGAATGTACATTTCCCCAGTCCGGTCACTGTGAGTGATAGAGCAGCAGAGCGCAGTGCACGCAGTAGCGGCCCCACATTCAGGGTTCACCAGGCATGTGTCTGCAAAAAAAAAAAAAATGCTGTGCCCCAGTTGGTGCCCCATATGGTGCAGAGATTCCCCCATAGTAACAATATATAAGTGCCCTGGCTACCATCTGTTGTGCCCCGGCTGTGCCCTGGTAACCATTTGTGGCTAGAGCCGCTGCTGAGTGCACGGAGAGAGACAGAGAGAGAGAGACAGACGGAGCAAGCAATGCAGTGTGCTCCACGACAAGAGGCCAAAGGGGACCAGCAGCAAAGGTCCAGAGAAGGCATATTATATGTACAGGAAAACTCCGGACATGGCATATGTTATGTGCACAAACGTCAGAAATAATTGTCCAACTCGATTTCTGGCATTTGTCATATTCTCTCAGTAAGTTACCCTAACTGTAGAGCTATCATAATATAAATCTATGCGTTTATGTTGTACTGAGCTTAAAAATTGATCATATAGTTTTTAGTGATAATCTAATCCCTGTGAAAACTTCAATATGTTGTATCCATGCACCATTTTTTTTCTCCTTGTTATATGTCCCTTCTGATGACTGCGAGCTGCATGTGTGTCGGGGGCTAAAGTAAATGTGGCAAGAAAGGTAACAGACAGTATTAGTCACAAGAGATGTCACAGATTATCTCTGCATAAAAGCAATGCAGTATGCATTATTTGTTGGGGACTATTTTACAAGGTGGCAGGATACACTACTTTTCTTGCTATTTAAAAAGGGGAGAACCCCCTTTTTGTGATTTTTTTCCCTGTTTTGCACATAACCCATGTTATAAGTGCAATAACCCATGACAGAATATGGGGTTATTGGGGATTAATCAACACCCCGGGTGCTGTGACGACACTCGGCCTGCAGCCTTGTGCCTCACAATGCACCTAGGGTGTTAATTAACCCCCAGTAACCCCATACCCTGTCATGGGTTATTGCTTACTTAGCCACATTTTTCCTCCATCAAAACTTTTCTGATGAGATCTGATAGTGAAGCTTAAAGAGCAACTCTGCCCATTTGTAAACAAAATGTTTAAGCTCTTGCGGTTCGCTAGAGAATGTGTTGTTTAGTTCCAAGTTTTCTTTTTAGGGTTTATACCAAATCTTGGTAGCCTGTCTAAATGCATTTGACTGTCCTCTACTCATCTGATAGTGACTTTGTTTATGACGTCATAGTGAGCACAATGACAACAAACTGATGTCACAAGCTGCAACTGTGAGGAAGTTGGAGGACAGTATCTTTTTGAATGGTACAGTTAAATGAGTACTGAATTACCTGAAATATTTACCAGATCTATAACAGAAAACATTGTTAAAACACAGTAAACTCGAAAGTTAAATACAATTGTTGTAAATATAATAGTTAATTTTTTTTTATTTAGGTAGACAGTTGCTCATTAAGTCTGGAAAGAATAGAATTTTTGCACTATTCACTTCAACATCACAACTTTGGTGGGCGGCTCTTAAAATTGGGTTGTGGTGTTGCAGGGAGCCCATCCTCAGTAAAAGTGTCTATGGGCATGTTCCCCTGTGCTTTCCTTGGCTTCACTCTGTACAACCACTTCCTCAGCAATGGGGCCATTCTTCAATGCCCAATGGGAACGCTTGTCTTACACATGCAAGGATAGTCTCTACCACTGTCATTTCTGGCCCCGCCAACCCCTCAGGCAGTCACCACTGAAATTCACATTTAGCTCTCTAAGCTGATTTTCTGCGTGTTCCAGGTGGTGTTTCAATCAGGAAGTTTCTTTGATTAGCTCTGCCAAAGCAGAGAGTTCTTGGCCCACCATGTTTGATGCCTCCAAGGCCTCTGCAATAGTGTGCCTTCACTCTCTGCTCAACATAGAAACATAGACTTTGATGGCAGATAAGGACCGCTAGGCCCATCTAGTCTGCCCATTTCCCTACCTACAGGATAGGCCGCAGATCCTAGTTAACCAACAGCCTATATCTTCCTGCCCCCCACAAGAATTGCCTTATGTCTGTCCCATGCATTCTTGAATTCTCCCACAGTTTTAGACCCCACAACTTCCTCAGGAAGGCTGTTCCATGCATCCACTACCCTCTCTGTGAAATAATACTTCCTCACATTGCCCCTGAACCAACCTCCTTCTATCTTTAAATTGTGTCCCCTTGTTCTTGCAAGTCTCTTTTTCTGAAAGATGCTACCCTCTTGGACTTTGTTGATTCCCTTGAGGTACTTTAAAGTTTCTGTCATGTCCCCCCTCTCCCTTCTTTCCTCAAGGGTATACATATTAAGCTCCTTTAGTCTCTCCTCATACGGCTTCTGTTGCAGACCCTGCACCATTTTAGTTGCCCTCCTCTGACTGCCTCTATCCTGTCTATGTCCTTGCGAGACGGGGTCTCCAGAACTGGACACAGTATTCCAGATGGGGTCTCACCAACTGTCTGTACAGAGGGATAACAACTTCCTGTTTTCTGCTGCTGATGCCTCTCCCTACATCCCAGTATACCCCGGCCTCCCTACTGCCTTCTCACATTGCTTACAACCTTAAGGTCATCTGATATGATTACCCCAGGTCCCTTTCCTGTTTTGTTGTTGTTACTACCTCCCCACCCATTGTGTATTCTTCCCCAGGGTTCTTGTTTCCCAGGTGCATTATTTTGCACTTTTGCATTGAATTCTAGCTGCCATACGTCTGACCATTCCTCCAACCTTGCCAAGTCCCTTTTCATCCTTTCCACGCCTCCTTGTGTATCAACCCTGTTGCAGATCTTTGTGTCATCTGCAAAAAGGCATACTTTTCCTTCCATGCATTCTCTGGATAAAACTGTCACATTTATTATTTAGCAACTCCAGAGATTTATGCATTTGTTGGGTTTTTTTTTTAATAGGGACCCGAGGATCACTTCTTTTCTACTAGTGTTTGGGATCTCTTATGCACATGTAACCCCCCTGCAAATTGGGGTTCCCAAAAGACTTCCAGGAGCTTGCTTGAATGCTCCAAGCCTGAATGGTGTTTGGCGTTTAAGCCATTTATCAGTGAGTGTTTTTAGAGCCTCTGGTACTGTCTCTTTAAGAGCTGTCTGCTTGCAGACATAATTAGTTTATATGGGGGGACTGTGTGTTTCTCTGTTTGAGTACCACTCGAACTACTGCCAATTCACTCCATTTTGCAGTCACTAAGGTACAAAGGGAACCTATCTGAAAGATGTAACTGTTTGCCAGAAATCAGTTAGAGTAATAATGAAATTACAGTTTGTCTAACCTGCTTTCTTTGCAGTCAGAACTGTGTCTGCCTAGTTCCCCATTCTGGTTTTGAACTGCTGAACTGGACCAATCAGTGTGGGGTAAGCTAGCTCTAAAATGGTGCCTTGGACGAATCAGAACTTGGACTCATAATCTGAGCCAGCCACAAGAGGATTGTATGGGCAGTGACTCTGGGAGAGTAGTTTAGGCGTCAGGCGCCTTTTTGGACCAACAGCAGCAGTCTATTGTGAGTGACAGCCAATCCAGTCAAGAACTGGGAGGAACTCAAGAGTGCCCGGTTTGTCTGTTGGAGAGTTTCAGTCTGCTCTGGCAGTGAAGGGAAAGGAACCCTGTGCTCCTTCTGTGCACAGTTTTAGTCAAAAAAACATGTGTAGGTCCAGAGTTCGGTCTGCAGCTTGTTAGGACTGAATCCGTCCTGTGAGAGAATCAAAGGATATCTGAAGAGTAGAAACCAGGCTCACCCTGTAGAAGACTGGAGGAATTGCTGAAAATTGCACTGGTCTGTCAGGAACTGAATCTGCTGTGTTCTCCGGGTATTGTGCAGTAATTGCGATCAGGATACAGATGCAGCCTGCCTGGTATACTGCTTTCTTTTACCATATAAATGTGTGAGAGTCTCTTGGAGCTCAAGAGTAGCCCTGCTGACATTGAAGGACCCTATCTTGTTTGGAGGTCGTGAGTACTAATTCAGGTCGCTCCCTGTTGAATTGCCACATTAAATCCAAATGGAATTACTGTACTGCTGACTGTTTAATTTTCCTTTCTCTGTGTGAAAGGGCCCTACCAGCTGCCACGGTTTGGACTAGCCACTAGGGGCTTGGGTACCCAGGGACAGTAACTGATAGGGATGAGCCTGTGCACAGAGCCATAAGTGAATGAGTAAAGTATAAGCTAATTAACCTGATTTCCCCTGTCCTTGTTATATTCCCCCTAAATAAATCAGAGCTGCTTGTTTCAGCAAAGTTATACTGCCTGAGGTATTTGTCTATGTTAAAGTATTGTACTGTGATTGTTGCACTGTATCTCATTTTACAGGAGGTCCCAGTGCCTGAACCAGCCCTGGGGGTAAGTGTATACTGTGAAGGTAATTCTGATATATTGTGTGGGCCACTAGTGGGAAGAAAGGGGGGTTGCAGTGTCCCAGAGGGCTGTGACCAAGTAAGTTTAACTATTGCAAACCCTGACCTCTGGGTGGAGGCACCCGCCATTGGATCCAGGCCCCTCAACCTGTTAGTGGCAAATCAGGCAGGGGTAGTAGCCCCTGGGATAGCGCCATCTAGGGGTTACATCTTGGAGAGCACCGCTGGGATTGTGTGTCCTCTAGTGGCCATATTTACGAACCACTGTTAAAAAAAAAAAAAAAAAAAAAAAATGGGTACCCCGACAGAAGTGGCTGTGCACCGGCTGGTGGAGTGGTGTACTGGGGAGGAGATTGACCCCCAAAATGCTATGCTTATCCTGGACATCCCCTGGTATCAATACGGACACTGTACAGGAGTACTTTCCAAGGTGGAAGGTTTAAAAACCCTGTGGTGGTGGGTCGGCATGCTAATCTGCTCACCCACTTTCCCTGCCCTAGTAGACTTTAGGATCCATAGATAGCTCCAAAGTGCCACAGACCATTACCCCAGAGGGAGCCCTCACTGCCTGGAGTGATAACTAAGGACAGTAAAGACCGGGGGAATGAGCCCCACCACTGTCTGAAACTTTTGAGGAGAAATTTGCTAAATGGTTGCTGGGGAAGGAAAACTGTGGAGGACTTGAAGAAACTATTCTTGCCACCTGGGGTGTTCCTCCCCAACACCTCTCCGCTCCAGTACCCGTAATGGTGGCTGAACCAATGCAGACTCCTATTTCTGCACCTGCCATTAGTCACGACTCTTACGAAGGTTGAGGATCTTCTCTGGCACCCTCCCACCCCCAAGGGAGGATGACTGGGAGACCTGGATAGACTATGTTGCCCCCAAGTGCTAGAATGGCAATGCTCGGAAGCAGGCGAAAGAGGGTTAGTGAGAGCCTCCGAGGTCCTGCCCTGGCTACCATCTGTGCCAAATGGGCCAGTAACCCTGAAGTGACTGCACAGGCTCATCTTGAGGCCTTGGAGAATGTGTATGGAGAGCCCAGATTCTGATGAGGATCTATGGTGGAGAGTAAGAAATGCACAACAGTACCAAGGGAGTTGTTGTCTGTGTATGTATCTCGGCTGGAAAATTGTTGCAAGAATGCCTCAGAAAGGGTAGTTTGCCAGCGATTGAACTGGACCAACCAGGCTGGACAGGATCCTTAAGTCTGCCCTTCTCAGAACTGCTGTTGCTTCAGTTACGCCTGGCAAATCGACTGGAATCCCACCTCCTATGATGAGTTAATGAGAGAAATTCGAGGAGTTGAGAAAGGCGACCTCGGGAGGGACCTGCACCAATAGCTGCGGCTACACCCGAGTGACTGAGGGTGGCCCATCAAGTGAAGTTCAGGGCAGAGGTTGGCAGTCAATGAGTGCTCTGACAAGGAAAAAGATATGCCACAATGGGGCGAACTGTTGAGAGAGCTTGAGAATTAAAAACAGTCCCTTTATGAAGGCCATGCCTGCAAATACGGGCCCGACCTATATCCGACTGCATCTGCTATGGGGTGGGGTACCCACCCATGTATCTCCTGCTGATAACTGCTCCAAACTCAATTCCTTGACCATGGAAGTGGAGAAACTGACGAGATGTCTCCAAATGCTTATCATGCATGGACAGAGATGGCACCAAGGTTTCCAGTTAGTAATACCCCGCCCTGGCTCCCAGTGTGGCGCCTCGCCAGCTCAAACTCCAGAAAATATGTTTTGCTATAATTGTGGGAAGGATGGGCACATGAAAAGAGAATGCGGTCCCCAAAAGACACTGACAAAGTTGCAAATAGGCTACAAGGAGAGCTTGAGAACAAATCAGTGGTTAAGAGGTGCACGAAATGATCCCAGTGAGGGCACCAAAATGCTAATTCATGTCCTTTGTGGCAAGGTCAGTTGCCCAGGCCCCCACTACTGCCTCTCCAGACTGGTCCAGAATAGTGGGTCCTCCATGGAGACCACTGTAAAAGTGAATGGAGTGTCTACAAGAGCTGTGATTAGACAGTGGCTCCAAGTGACAATTATGTTCAAGTTGGTATCAGAAGCATTTGTCAGGCGTGCCCTTACAACCATTAGAAGGACTGCATGTATGGGGGTTAAGTGAGAAGGCCTACCCTATTCGGGTATATCCGAATTTGGCTCTTTCCCACCTCCGTGGCTGGAGTGGCGAACAAGTAGAGACCCTAGCCTTAGTGTGTCCCCCACTGGACTGTATGATGGTGTCCCTTTGTTGATTGGAAAATGCTCATATGTTGGAAGGCTGGCACAGTTGTGTTATGAAAACAGGGTCGAAGACTAGTAGAGCTTTAAGGTTCCAAGCCTAGAGGCCAGAGAGATGCTGAAAAATAGAACCAGAGGAACCGGTTGGAATTGTGTGGAAGAAGGATCCTGAGTCTCTGATCCTGGCGCCAAATGCCCAGTGTACCTTACAGGGAGAGGTCCGTATCAGAAAGGATGTTAAGAATAAAATATTAATGTTGGATGCACTAGTATGGAAAATTGCCAGAGGGACTGCTGGTCAAGCCTAGTATTTTGCCCGCTAGAGCCCATGCTTATGCCAGAAAGGTAATGGTCCAAGTTCATAATGTGTCTGAAAGAGACATTCGAGTAAATAGAGGTTGCATCCTGGCTAATGTGCATTGTGCAGACACTGTAGTGCTACCCAGCAGCAAGAGTTCAAGGAAGAATGACAGAGTAACGCCTGACTTATTTGATATCGGCGACTCCCCGCTGCCAGCTGAATGGAAAGTGAGGATCAGTGAGAAGCTTGCCCAGAGAGACCAGGTGTTTTCTTTAAAGGAATGGGACGAGGATGCGTGCAAGGAGCTGAGCACAATATCCTGCTGCATGACGAAGACCATTTGCGTGAGGAGGTCTCACGCCTGGCACCTGCTGATATAGATGATGTGAGACCGCATCTGCAAAGAGATAGCTGCTGGTGTAATACAAGAATCCAAAGCCCTTATGCTTCCCCATTGTGGTAGTGAGGAAAAGAATGGGACAGTAAGGATGTGCGTGGATTATCGCACCTTTAAACCGCGACCAATATCCCTGATCAGTACACAATGCCCCGCATTCAGGATGCTTTGGACTGCCTAAACGGGAGAAGAGGAGCTCTGTGCTGGATCTCCGCAGTGGGTACCACTAGATCCCGATGGCCCCAGAGGACCGTGAGAAGACAGCCTTTATCTGTCCGTGGCTTCTCTATGAATTCATGAGGATGCCTCAGGGATTTCAGGTGCCCCAGCCACTTTCAACGATTGATGGAGCGTGCAGTGGGGACATGAACTTACTAGAGTGCCTGGTATACCTAGATGATGTTATTGTGTTTGGCAGCTCACTGGAGGAACATGAGAGCAGATTATTTAAGGTATTGGACCGACTGGGACTTTGGCCTTAAACTGTCCATTGATAAGTGTCAATTCTTTCAAACATCAGTAAAGTATGTGGGACACATAGTATCCACCGAGGGAATAGAGACCACCCAAGTAAAGTTGAGGCCTTGACCACCTGGCCACAGCCCAAAATCTAAAAGAACTGCAAAGATTCCTGGGATTCTGTGGTTATTATCGGCTTCATCAAGGACTATTCAAGAGTGATCCGCCTTTACTTAACCTTACTCAAGGGTATCCCCAACCCACAAAAATACCAAAAGTCAGCGTCCCTCAAGACTGAAAGAGTGTATTTTCGTCCGAGTGAAGTATTTGGGGCCCGCTGGACTCCTGATTGTGAGACTGCTTTTCATGAGATCATTTATCAACTTACCCATGCTCCAGTGCTGGCCTATGCCAATCCAAGAAAACCTTACATCCTGCACACTGATGCTAGCTTGCAAGGGTTGGGGGCTGTGTTGTACCAAGAGCACAAGAATGGCCTGAGACCAGTGGCCTTTGCCAGTAGAAGCCTGACCCCATCCGAAAAGAACTATCCTGTACATAAGTTAGAGTTTCTAGCTTTGAAGTGGGCTATTGTTGACCAATTCCATGAGTACTTGTATGGGGCTAAAATACTAGTAAAACTGACAATAATCCTTTGACCTATGTGCAGACCTCAGCTAAGTTGGATGCCACTGGCCATAGGTGGCTTTCTGCATTATCTACATATGACTATGCTCTCAATACCGAGCAGGTCTGAACCACATAGATGCTGATGCTCTCTCCCGGAGGCCTGTTCCCAGAATGATTGGGTCCAATTGGCAGAACCTGACATTCGGCACTCTGCCGAAGTTTGACAGGGAGGAACAAATGTCCACGGACGCAGTGGACTGCATGGTGGATTGCTTGGGACCCTCTGAGAATTGCATACCTGCTGCTTATTGCCACTTTTCTGCAATAGACATTGGTGCACTGCCTTAGCTGGACAATGACAGTATTCGGCGGGCTCAATCCCGCGATCCCATGATCAAACCAGCTTTAGAAGCCCTCTGTGCAGGAAAAGATGTGTCCAAATTACGCTCCACTGATTTGAGAACTGCACTGTTATACAAAGAAGGTCCTAAGTTGAAATTGATCAATAGACTGTTATACAGAGAAACAGTAGACAGAGGGGACAAGTAGACAACAACAACTAGTGCTGCCCACTGCCTTTGAGACTCAGTACTGATGTCCTTGCACAACCACATGGGGCACCTTGGTATAGACAGAACACTTGACTTGGTGAGATCCAGATTCTATTGGCCTAAGATGGAGCTGATGTGGAGCAACACATTCGAACTTGTAGTCGCTGCTTACAGAGGAAAGCTTTGCCCCAGAGGGCTGCCCCTTGTTAACATCACCACCAGTGCACCCATGGAGCTGGTCTGCATTGATTTTCTGAGTTTGGAGTCAGATCAAAGAAATATCAGTAATGTGCTGGTGGTCACTGACCATTTCACGAGATATGCCCAAGCTTTCCCACCAAAGACCAAGGCTTCCACTGTGGCCAAAGTACTTGTAGAAAACTTTTTGTTCACTATGGGCTCCACAAAAATCCATTCTGATCAAGGGAGAGACTTTGAGAGTCGTCTGATCAAAGAGATGCTTTCTCTGTGGGGAGTGCGAAAGTCCAGAACCACTCCTTACCACCCTCAGGGGGACCCACAGCCTGAACGTTTCAACCGCACTTTGCTAGATATGCTAGGCACCCTGCACCCAAAGGACAAGCCTAGATGGAGCCAACAAATTAGCACCCTGGTACATGCTTATAACTGCACCAAAAGTGATGCCACTGGGTTCTCCCCCTACCGCCTGATGTTTGGAAGAGAAGCTCGACTACGGTAGATGTGTGTTTTGGGGTCTCTCCTGATGGGGTTCAAGCTGACAACTATTTACAGTATGTGCAAAAGTTAAAGGCCCAGCTAACTCATGCGTAACAACTGGCTCAAACCATGGCTGCCAAAAGAAATCTCACCAACAAAGAAAGGTATGATAAAAGGTGAAAGCACAGGAACTCCAGGAGGGAGATCGGTATTGCTAAGAAATCTGGGACTGCATGGCAAACACAAGATTCTGACAGATGGCACCATCTCCCACATTGTAGTGGGCAAACTAGATGATCTGCCAGTGTACAAAGTAAGGCCTGAGAATAATTCAAAGATGTAAAAACAATGCATAGAAATCATTTACTACCCATTGGACAAATCTTGATTGAGTCTGAGCCCCAGAAGATGCCCCTCTGGACCAGTGACTAGAGCTGTTGCTAAGAAAGATCAAGAAAGTCTGTACCTCAGAAGCAGAGTTAAAGTATTCCCTCCACAAGTCCCAGTTGAGCATGACTGTCAGTCCATATCAGAAGAAAGTGAGAGTGACTTTGAATACTATCCTTCTTACGAACTGAGTCAATTGTTTTGGGCAATCCCTAGTCAATACTGAGACGGCTGGGCCTTCTGGACTGTCTAAGCCCCAGCTTCGTCCCTGGAGCCAATGCTCCCAGAAAGTGAAGTGCAAAGCATCACATCAGAGGAAATGGAATCATTGTGCATGGTTGAACTGTTTGAGCTTTCAGGGGGAAGAAAATGATGGATTGGGTCAGACTGGTGATACACCAGAACCAGAAGAGTATTTTGAGTGCCCTGACAGTCCACTGCCAGTGTCCGAAAGCTCTCAATGCGAGCCAAATGTTGTGGACTCAGAAACTGTAACTCCTGGAGCTGAAAGTGCCCCAAGTTCTAGCCTCTCTACCCCCATGGAGACTCCCCTGACAAGTGAGGACAATGCTGAAAAATAAGGCTCAGAGTGCAGAGACTGTAACAGTTCCCCTAGAAAGACTGGTCGAGCTATAAAGCCTGTGGTGCACCTCAGTTATGATTCCCTGGGCGGCCAGTGGACCTGCCACTCAGTGTTGTCCATAAAGGAGTGTATGTGTCCCGAGCTCATTGCCCAAACTGGCGTCAGTGCTAACTCAAGTTACATGTGTTGCCCTCTAAGTATGGTGCCCTTGCCCGTCCAGCCCCAAGGTAACTGATAGGAAGGCCCCCTCTCTTCAGGTTTCATGTACAAGAGGTATAATTGAGTTATGGTACAATGTGTGTGTAATACTGTGTAAAGAGTGACGTACTGCAATGTTTCAGAAATGTGTTCTTGGTAAAATGATATATTGACTGATGATTACATGTGTGAGCCTAATGCAAATGTATATGGTTGCAGTTAAAACTATGGGTACTTGCTTGACGTGGACGCCAAGCTTTCCCAGGCCAGGAAGGTGTAACCCCGCAAATGGGGGTCCCAAAGACTTCCAGGAGCTTGCTTGAATGCTCCAAGCCTGAATGGTGTTTGGCGTTAAGCCATTTATCAGTGAGTGTTTTAGAGCCTCTGGTACTGTCTCTTTAAGAGCTGTCTGCAGTGCAGACATAATTAGTTTATATGGGGACTGTGTGTTTCTCTGTTTGAGTACCACTCGAACTACTGCCAATTCACTCCATTTTGCAGTCACTAGGAGTACAAAGGAACCTATCTGAAAGATGTAACTGTTTGCCAGAAATCAGTTAGAGTAATAATGAAATTACAGTTTGTCTAACCTGCTTTCTTTGCAGTCAGAACTGTGTCTGCCTAGTTCCCCATTCTGGTTTTGAACTGCTGAACTGGACCAATCAGTGTGGGTAAGCTAGCTCTAAAATGGTGCCTTGGACAGATCAGAACTTGGACTCATAATCTGAGCCAGCCACAAGAGGATTGTATGGGCAGTGACTCTGGGAGATGTAGTTTAGACGTCGGCGCCTTTTTGGACCAACAGCAGCAGTCTATTGTGAGTGACAGCCAATCCAGTCAAGAACTGGGAGGAACTCAAAGGAAGTGCCCGGTTTTGTCTGTTGGAGAGTTTCAGTCTGCTCTGGCAGTGAAGGGGAAAGGAACCCTGTGCTCCTTCTGTGCACAGTTCTAGTCAAAAAACATGTGTAAGGTCCAGAGTTCCGGTCTGCAGCTTGTTAGGACTGAGTCCGTCCTGTGAAGAGAATCAAAGGATATCTGAAGAGTAGAAACCAGGCTCACCCTGTAGAAGACTGGAGGAATTGCTGAAAATTGCACTCGGTCTGTCAGGAACTGAATCTGCTGTGTGTTCTCCCGGGTATTGTGCAGTAATTGCGATCGGGATACAGATGCAGCCTGCCTGGTATACTGCTTTCTTTTTACCATATAAATGTGTGAGGAGTCTCTTGGAGCTCAAGAGTAGCCCTGCTGACATTGAAGGACCCTATCTTGTTTGGAGGTCGTGAGTACTAATTCAGGGTCGCTCCTGTTGAATTGCCACATTAAATCCAAATGGAATTACTGTACTGCTGACTGTTTAATTTTCCTTTTCTCTGTGTGAAAGGGCCCCTACCAGCTGCCACGGTTTGGACTGGCCACTGGGGCTTGGGTACCCAGGGACGGCTGATGAGGGATGAGCCTGTGCACAGGGCCATGAGTAGATGAGTAAAGTATAAGCTAATTAACCTGATTTCCCCTGTCCTTGTTATATTCCCTAAATAAATCAGAGCTGCTTGTTTCAGCAAGTATACTGCCTGAGGTATTTGTCTATGTTAAAGTATTGTACTGTGATTGTTGCACTGTATCTCATTTTACAGGAGGTCCCAGTGCCTGAACCAGCCCTGGGGGTAAGTGTATACTGTGAAGGTAATTCTGATATATTGTGTGGGCCACTAGTGGGAAGAAAGGGGGTTGCAGTGTCCCAGAGGGCTGTGACCAAGTAAGTTTAACTATTGCAAACCCTGACCTCTGGGTGGAGGCACCCGCCATTGGATCCAGGCCCCTCAACCTGTTAGTGGCAAATCAGGCAGGGGTAGTAGCCCCTGGGATAGCGCCATCTAGGGGTTACACACACTTTTTGAGAAAAAATGTTTGGGATCTCTGCAGACTTTCCTGCATCTTGCCTGGCTGCTTTGGGCTTAAAAAAGGCTTGAGTAGCAGCAGCTGTACTTTTACGTTTGCCTGCAATAGTCTAGACTGTCTGAAACTTTGCCACTCAACAGTCAGATGAGTAGTTGCACCTATATGCCAAAGTTGGTGAGAAACAATTAATTACAACTTGAATTAGGTTTGCAGCTTCAGGAGTTCACACAAAGCAAGTCTGGAAGCCCCGGTAGCTGGTTCTGTCAAGATGTCTGATACTGATAATGCCCTTGATCTGAAATCAGATCAGTGATATTACAGGGTAGCCATGTGGTCATGTCCAGGTTTGTTTGTGGGTATTTTTCTTTCACTTTTTTCAAAGTAATGGCCCTCCTCCGTTTCCCAGTCATATTATTTCTCTCTTTTCAAAATTTTTATTTATTTTTTTTATTTCAACATTTGGTAACTGGTAAAGGCATGCTGAGCTGAGGCTCAATTCCAGGTGCGACCCAAGGGAAGGGGAGAGGGGATTACAATTGATACAATTTACAACAAGCTTCATTTCAGCTTGATAGAACAACAAACAGGATAGGAAAGGCAGTACAAGGTAAATACATTATATAAGACTAATAAAACACAAGGCACAAAAGTACATTTCATTGCCTGTGGTTCAGAAGTTTGCCAAGAAAGACACAGTTTAACATGTGATAGTGCAAACATGAAGCAGACTGAAAATTAAATAAGGTACAAATGAGTTAAAGGAAAAGGGGACTTTTTTAGGGAAGGAGATGCTAAGCTGGGTGCCTGGGGTATGGATATCGGATTTTACTGAGAAAGTGAATATGGTCTGGAAACATACGGGCATTTGAAAACACACCAGATCTATGCAGTAAAATAGAAAAAATAATGAATAGGGGAACGATCAACTACTGAGCTAAAATCCCATTTCAGACTTCTGGTGATGTCAAGGAACATCTCAGGCTTCACTCTTGTGGTTATGATGTCACCAGAACCTCTCTAATTATGGCCTTATAATAACTTGGCTCCATTTTTTCCCCATTAAGAAACCCAGTTATAATTTGCTGTTATAACTAGCTGGTTATAATGGCATTCATGTGCTAGGTTTCCCTAAGAGTACACATGCACATTTGCTGCTGTAAAGTACGGGATTGGAAAATGAATGTGTCAGCTGCCATTTTCAAATCCCAGCCCATATAGAGCGAAGGCTGTGGCCTGCTCTGTGTGGGTGGGAGAGGGGGATGCGGTGAAAATACATAGCCCAGCAATTATATAAAACAAAGCCTCTGGGACTGTGTAAAACGTAAATTTTACACACCCTTGGTGTGGGATGCTTTTATAAACCTCTCAAGTATGCATTTGGGGTTTCCTCCCCCACCAAACAGTCAGCCTTCTCCTCCTATCATCTCCCCTTCCTCTGGAACCTCCTCCACTCTGCCATCCATCTTTCACCCTGCCCAGGTTCCCTTACGCATCAGCTTAAACTCCTTCCCTCCCCCTCTTGCACCTGTCATCTTCCTACCTGACCTAACTTCAGTTCATTACCCCCTTCTCCCCAAGATGCGTCAGCCCTATGCCTCCCAGTTCACCTCACTTATTCTTCTTCAGAATTTGTTAGTTTATGCAGTTTAGCATATTGGAGCATGCCATGTCTCCAGATACCCATATATTGTCATTTTTGCACCTTTGCCATGTTGCGCTGCTTTTGTTTGGAACTTATTTGTATGTATACATTTATTTTCGATTTTGTACTTGTTTCCCCCTCCCCCGGGTTACACCTGGAAATGAGCCTTGGCTCAGTGTGTCTTTCCCGGTTACCAGTTTTAAATAAATAAATATAGCTCCCACACCATGGGTGTGCATAAAATAGAGAATAATGTATGGGTAGGTGGTTATACGAGAATTTTACACACACCCAAGGTGTGGGATACCACATAAACGCCCTCGGGGTTTATTAAGCATCCCACACCAAGGAAATTGTAAGTACAACCACCTACCCTTACTTTATTTTTTTATAATTACTGGTTTCCATTTTTTTGCCCCCCACCCTGCACAGGATTTTTAAACAATCGCGTAAGAGACCTGTAGTACAAGATATAAATTCATTAAGGTTTTTATTGCATTACAGGCACAGTTTTAATCATTTGTATTTGAATCATTTTTTTTAGGTAAACAAACAGTTGAAGTAGATTGTTATTTAAGATTGTGTAACTTACAATCCTTTATGCAGTGAGGCCATGACGGTTTCCATTTTTTTCCTACTTCTGGAAATTTTCGGTAAATAAATGGTAAACATGCAACTACAGTAGTATTTAACTAACAAAATGTTTAACTTTTTAAGGAGAAGTTCAAACTATTAAGTCCATTTTTAGGTTCAGTTTTCAGAGTTTGGGTTGCTGTACTGTTGCTAGGGAGAGCTCTGGTCCCCATGTGTGGCAGATAATGCGGTGTTAATCTCGCGGTGCCTGAGGAGAGAAGAGGATTAGGTTAGCGTGGGTTAGGGAGCATGTTACATGTAGGAGGACTTTTTTTTTGGTGGTGAATCGCTGAGAAGAGGGATGAGCTGACAAGAGGGCCGCGGCTGACAGAGCATGAGTCGCTGAGTAATTCAGTTCGTTTTCAGGTGTTTGTGTCTAGCGCTTCCGATAGAGAAAGCTGGCGCGTGTTTACATAACGGCAAATTATAACCAGCTTTCTCTATGGAAAAAAATGGAAGTAAGTAATTATATTCTCAATATACACAGTTTCCCATGCATTATTCTATATGCTATTGACAGTTACCTGTGTATCATTCCATATGTAGTAAACCTTGAAAGATTTATTTGGATTGTCTTGCTTATTCTGTAACATTAATGTGTGCAGTTGTTAATGTTAACCACGGTGTTTTGCTTTCTGTTGACTTCAGGCATTTAAGACTAGAATAAGCAATGTGCCCACCATCAAGAAGTTTCTGCAGCCTGGCAGCCAGAAAAAACCACCTCCGGAAGACAATTATGTAAAGCTTGTGAGGGCTGTTTTTGCCCTTTGAATGAAGTTCTCCAAACAGGAATAACCAGAAAAGCAGCAAAAAACCAAGCATCACCTATTAGTCCTAAAAAAAAAAAAAAAATTACATTTTAAATGCGTTATCTTAATATATTTTATATTAATTTCTACAATAACATTTTCTGTACTTTGTGTATGTCTGTAAGAACAGAATATTTACCATGTAACACTATATATGCAAATAGGACTGGATTTCAGAAATAAATTTAGTTATTGCTCCATACTGTAGAAAAGGTTTTGTCTTTCAAGGAACCTTAACCTTTCTCTTTTAAAATATACAGAAACTGGGAATTTAGGCATTGTTCTTCATGCTGAATTGCTTCTTGTGGTCATTCTAAACTAGTCTTATTTCCAGTCTGGTCTGGATTGCAGTAACATCGGATCAGTGAAACTTTCACTTTAGGCTTCCGCTTAACTGATGTCACAAGGTTCCCAATCTAGAACCAGCTGGTCATGGAAATAAAAATGAAGATCTGGTGGAAAAGTAACATCAGCAAGGGACCCTATCAAAGGAGAAAATGTGATGTGTTTAGTGTAATCACATGAAGCGGCTTGGTTAGGAATTTGAAACTATGCATATGCTCACATCTCAATTTGGGTTAAAATGTTGGAAGCCATTGCCACACTGATGGACCAGCGGCAGGCCGTCGAACAGCTGTGCAAGCTGCCCAGGTATGTGAGCTACATCATGTCACAGCATCTGGAGGTCAGCCAGGCTGAGGAAGCTGCTGCGTGGCAGCATGCCTCGGCTTGAGAAAGTCGGCAGCAAGCTCCAGCTCTGCAGCGACCCCTATGACTGGGCCTGGGAGTTTGCTCCTTCTGCAGTGGATGTACTCTATATGTGTGGGAGGTCACTAAGAAGACTGAGTTCACCATAGCGGAGGTGGCAGAACTTGGAAGTCGGCAATACCCATTTCTGACTAAATAAAGGTCTGGGCCTCTGGTATTCCCCTGGCTCCTAGTGTCTACCAGCACTGAGTCATAGTCTACACAGTGGACTGCTTGGGCATTTTCCCTCCCCGCAGCCCCTGCAAAAAAAAAAAAGGGGGAAAGCTGTGGAGATAACGGATAGGTTACTGGGGCCGGGGGGGGGTCAAAAGGCACAGATTTGAACAGAGTATATCCCTGGGCTCAGGATATATCCCTGGAACAATGAAGATAGCCAGGGTGAAACAAAACACCTCTGTGAGAAAAAAAAAATGGGCAAGCCAAGTTTATTTATTTTATTTAGTTTTAGTTTACTGGGTAGGTCCACTAGACAGATACAATACCTATTTTCAGGCATGACCTGAGAGAAGTACAAACAATAAAAACATAGTTACAGAGGCACTCTGGTACATAGAACAATCATTGCACATAGTAGCAAAGGGCAGATAAATGGTAAAGTGCTAAGACTTGTTTACAAAATGGAAAACTGCATTCATTTCAGTACAGGAAAGGCTACAGAAAATCAAAATCTTAGGACATTGATAGTTACTTCTCATTGTGGAACAGTTGCTCATGTACGGGTAGCATATGCAAGGAATAACCCAACAGACATGGAATTACAGTGTAATAACAGACCAACAGGTGGGATTATATCCCAATGTCAATCTAAAGTTCCGGGAGATATTTAACCGTAAATCATTATTCTGTCTGAACTGGGTTATTCTCCTTGTAGAATGGGATTTAAAGCTTGTTTCATAAGGTATCAATAGGAGTGCTTTTGTGTCTTTCAGACAGTCTGCATGTTGGTCCAGGCATTAATCTCAGCTTGGCTCAACTACTGCAATGTGTAGAGCTTACCTGTGGTCAGTTATGTCGCCAGCAGCTGGTCCAGAACTCTGCAGCAGGGTGCCTTCTATTCAGAAGTTGGATCATGTCACCCCTTCATGCCAAGCCTTGGGCTGAGTGCTGGTGATATTGTACATTGAGTACAAGGTGGAGTTGCTAACAAAACAAGCATTTGTCAATGCCGAATGTTTGCTTGCTGGCATTGGCAGTGGTAGTGTAGAAGTTACAGAGCTGCGTAATGGAAATGGCAGTAAAGTATTGAACTGAAGCCAGCCCCATCACCACCCTGCAGAGAGTGACAGGCATTGGGGTGTGCCTTTGGGTTGTCAGGCATAACAGCCACGCCATTTCACCACACCCCACCCTGCAGACACTGACAAGTGTCACGGTGTTCCTTGGGGTCTTTGGCCCTTATGCACACCCCATTCCATTAGGAAATACGGTGAGATGGGTGCGATATAGGAGAATGGGGTGAACTTTGGGGCCAAAGTCCAAAACATCTCGATACTCTCACTGGCTGCAGGGTGTGGAATGGTATGAGCATTAAGGCAAGAATCTCAAGTCACACCCTGATGCCTGTCATACTACAGGGTTAGCGTTATGGTTGGAAACCCTAATACTCAGGCATTCATTGGTATTTTCATTAAATTTTCAACATGGTTCTTTGTGACCCCACCCTCATGAACAGGGGGAATATCAGTTTGTTAGCCGAAAGCTGCTTATGCACAGCTTAGTACGTGCATTGCACCACAGGTGCAAAAACATTCAACAGGATGTAAAAATGACAGCTGTACTGTTCATGGGAGGTGTAAAAATAGCAATGTTGCAAATCTGATAAAATAAAAAAAAAAAAAAAAAAATGGTGAAGTCACAAGCGTACATAGAAACTGTGCAACACTCACCCGTAATATAATTAGGTTGGGGATTTTTTACAGCAGATTGTCAACTCAGGCATCTTGGTGCCTCCGATCATGAACAATGCCACTGTGATTTTCTTTATCTGTCCCGAACAATGATTTCCCACAGCAACCACACATCTCTGTGCTGAAAGTGTGAAAACATACTTCGGCCATGTTGTGAAAAATGACAGCTGTACTGTTCATAAGGAAGTGTGGAAAAATGCCACTGGTGAAAATCTGGACTTAAAATATTACAAAGTCAAGAACTTACGAGGGTGCGTGGAAACTGCGCAATGCTCACTCGTAACACAGTCATTTTATGGACTTTTGTCACCAAATTTTCAGCATAGCCATTTTAAGACCTCTGCTCATGAACAGTGTAACTGTGATTTGTTTAATCTGTCCCAAACATTGCTTTCACACACCAACAGCACCATTGTGCGCTACATGTGCGAAAACACATTTTTGAGCGACATATATGAAAAATGGCAGCTGTACTGTTCATAAGGAAGTGTAATAAAATGGCAATGTTGAAAATCTGGAGTGAAAATATTAAATTCAAACTTACGAGCATGCATAGGAACTGCACATGCACGCTCATAAAGTCATTTTAGGAATTTTTCACCAATTTTCAACATAGCCATTTAAGACCTCTGCTCATGAACAGCATCACTGTGATTTTCTTAATTTGTACCGTGACATTGATTTTGTGACACCGATCGCGCCATTGTGCGCTACATAGGCGGAAACACGTTTTGGGTGAGATGTGAAAAATGACAGCTGTACTGCTCATAAGAAGGTGTGGTAAAATGGAAATGTTGAAAATCTGGAGTGAAAATATTGAAAATTCACGAACCTACAAGTGTGTGTAGGAACTGCGGAGCGCACGCTCATAACAGTCATTTTTTTTTAATTTTCCCACCAAATTTTCAAAATAAGCTTCTTGACAGCCCACCTTATGAACACTGGCAGTGTCGTTTCGTTAATCAGTCCCAAAAGGTGATTTCGCGCAGTGACTGCGAAATCACCCTTCGGGCCTGAATAACGCCATGACAGTGACAGCATTCATGAGAAGGGGTCCCAAAAACCCCATGTTGAAAATTTGGTGCAAAAATTCCAAAAAATGCCTGAGATATGCACCAAAGTTGAAAAAACCCTATTTATTACATTATACAGTTTACCAGCATTTCCTCAGTTCGCGGTTGGCTTTGAAGAGTGCAGGCGTGTTCCCGATCCACGAAGATCGTCGCTGAGGTCCGGAGGTAAGTATGGAGTGAGGGGGTTGTGGGGAGGCAGGGTGCGCAGTGGGTGAGTGCGGGTTGTGGGGAGGGGCAGGAGACTGCGTGGGACCATTTTAATTTACAGGTTTTGTTTTTTTAAATTGATGGCGGGGCGTTTGCCACGCTGGGATGGGCTCCAGCGTGGCACAAGGATGACTGGTTTGGGGCGTGGAGCCGAGGGAGGATTGGGCACCCGTCAGCCATAGCAACAGCGTGGCACCAGTACTCGGGGGGGACAGTGGAGCCGACGGGGATTGGGCACCTATCGATATACTATGAGTTGCCACGCTGGGGTGGCACCCAGCGTGGCATGTGGAAGGCTTTGGGGAGCGCAGCACAGCCGACGTGATTGGGGCACCCCTGCCGCTATACGTGCGCGTGGGGGGCAGCAGCGATGCGGCGTGTGTTTCTGTGTGTGTGTGCGTATAGGGGAGCTACGCATGAGCAGCCGGTATCTTATCGCTGCTCACTGAAGCGTAGCTCCCCCTTTCAACTGTACGTCACTGCATGTCATAGACAGCTCCAGCATGCATTGGCGGACTGCGGCCGCCCCTGCCAACACACTGACTAAACTGGAAGAGGGGGTGACACACCTCCGAAAACTCGGATGATGGCACTATGTTTCTTGCACATGTGTGCAAGCAAACATAAAAAGGGCCCTAAACGAACTAGGCTCCCTAGTATCTTGGCAGCCTCCTGACCCCCTACACTCCAAGGAGGAGGATGATGATGGATTGGGGGCCTCTATGGGTACCACCCTCTATTTTAAAGTCCACTAGTGACTTGGGCTTTTGGCCCCACCCTTTCAAATTCTCTCCTGATGAAAGTCCAGTCCTTGTACTCTCTGACCTCCTTAAAAATTCTTTTATATCTCATTTAATGAAGCAGGCCTTGAAAATGGTGGTCTGAGTTGGTGTTCTTGTGTTTGTGTTGGATTTCATTGCATTAGGATTCTTTTTGTAATATTGTATTGCACTTTTATAGTACTTTTTATGTATGAAAAAAACGGATTTTGGAGAGCTGTGTTAAACAAAAAAATTAAAAGCTATTGATGACTTCAGCTGCCTTCTCCATAAACATGATCTGATGACATCATAGCCTGCCAGTCTTCCAATTTATTCCCTTCCTGGTGGGGATGCCCTAGAGTCCATTCATAGTGATAAGAACCCCATAATCAGTTTCAAGGAATTAACAAGTCTGTTTCTGTAGCCTTCTTAATAATGTGTGATTTCAGGATAGGGAAATGCCACCAGAGGATTTGTGCTTTGGGAACCATGGACACTAAAAAGTTATTACGAATTATACAATGGCAATAAAATTTCCTGGACTCTGATTGGTCAGTGTGTGCCTGAGACAGTGATGATATTACACAATAACATCACTGTGTTGATTTTTTGGAGGATTATATGGATTTTTTTTTTCCAGAAAGAAAGATATACTGCCTCACTAAGAATCTACTAAAAACATTTTTATTTTTAATTTTGTTTTGTATAACATCGAGCCATTGTATAATTGCAATAAGGCACTCCAAGGTGTGTGTTATCGTGTAATAACATCACTCCTGGGGTGGTGGAAGCACTCAGTTTCATCTCGTGCTTCATCCCACCCCAGGAATGACATTATTACATGACAACACACACCTTGTCATGCTTTATAACTTAAACAAACTCTGGAGAGCCGATATGGCTGTGGAGAGCATTTGGGATGCTTTTACCCATTATTTCTAATGAATTTGCACAATGCAGATCTGCTGAGAGGCAGCTTCAATGTGGTCTTCCTTTTACACATTTTTATGTTTGCTTGCACGCATGTGCAAGAAACATAGTGCCATCATCGGAGATTTCAGAGGTGTGTCACCTCCTCCTCCAATTCAGTCAGTGTGCTGGCAGTAGCGCCCTATAAGCCAATGCATTCTGGAGCTGTCTATGACACACTCCAAAATGCAGTGGCATACAGTTGAAAGGGGGGCTCGGCAGGTGAGCAGCGATAAGATATCGCCTGCTCATCGCGCCACTCCACACACACACGCACGCTGCATGCATGCATGCGTTGCTCCCCACTGTATAGCCAACGGGTGCCCAATCGCCGGGTTGTGCTGCATTCCCCCGCCTCCCCTAAAGGCTTCCAAATGCCATGCTGGGTGCCCACCCCAGCGTGGCAACTAATAATATAGCCGATGGGGTGCCCAATCTCCGTCGGCTGCACTGTCCCTCCCCCTGCAGGTGCCACGCTGGGAGCCCACCCCAGCTGGCAATCTATTCCTTAGGCCGATCGGGGTGCCTATCCCCCATTGGCTGAACGCCCCAACGCCCTTAGTGCCACGCTGGGAGCCCACCCCAGCGTGGCAAACTCCATCGCCGCTTTTTTCTTCTACCTGTGAAAAAACAGTCCCACGGCGAGTCTCCCCCGCCCTCCTGCACCTAGCTTCCCACACCCCCATCACCCCATACTTACCTCCGGACTCCGGCGCGACGATCTTCGGTGGACCGGGAACACGTCTGCACTCTTCAAAGCCGACCGCGAACTGAGGAAATGCCGGTAAGCTGTATAATGGGCTAGATTAGGGGGGGTTCAACTTTGTTGCATATCTCAGGCATTTTTAATTTTTGCACCAAATTTTCAACATGGGGTTTTTGGGGCCCCTTCTCATGAATGATATCACTGTCATGGCGTTATTCAGGTTGAAGGGTGATTTCACGCAGTGACTGAAAAATCACCCTTTGGGCCCGAATAACGCCATGACAGTGACATCAATCATGAGAAGGGGTCCCAAAAACCCCATGTTGAAAATCTGGTGCCAAAATTCCCCAAAATGACTGTTTTATGAGCGTGCGTTGCGCAGTTCCTACGCAGGCTCGTAAGTTCGCAAATTTTCAATATTTTCACTCCAGATTTTCAACATTGCCATTTTACCACACCTTCTTATGAGTAGTACAGCTGTCATTTTTCACATCTCACCCAAAATGTGTTTCCGCCCATGTAGCGCACAATGGCGCAGTCGGTGTGCGAAATCAATGTACAGGACAAATTAAGAAAATCACAGTGAACACTGTTCATGAGCAGAGGTCTTAAAATGGCTATGTTGAAAATCTGGTGAAAAAATTCCTAAAATGACTTTTACGAGGCGTTGCACAGTTCCTATGCATGCTCGAAGTTTGCAAATGTAATATTTTCACCCAGATTTTCAACATGTCCATTTTATTAAACTTCCTTATAAACAGTACAGCTGCAATTTTTCATATGTAGCCCAAAATGTGTTTTCGACATGTAGCGCATAATGGTGCTGTTGGTGTGCGAAAGCAATGTTTAGGACAGATTAAGAAAATCACAGTTACACTGCTCATGAGCAGAGGTCTTAAAATGGCTATGTTGAAAATTTGGTGACAAAAGTCCATAAAATGACTGTGTTATGAGTGAGCATTGCGCAGTTTCACGCACCTCGTTAGTTCATGACTTTGTAATATTTTCAGTCCAGATTTTCACCAGTGACATTTTTCCACACTTCCTTATGAACAGTACAGCTGCCATTTTTCACAACATGGCTGAAGTGTGTTTTCACACTTTCAGTGCAGAGATGCGTGGTCGCTATGGGAAATCATTGTTCGGCACAGATAAAGAAAATCACAGTGACACTGTTCATGATCGGAGGCACCAAAATGCCTGAGTTGACAATCTACTGTAAGAAATCCCCAACCTAATTATATTACGGGTGTGCGTTGCACAGTTTCTATGTACGCTCGTGACTTCACCATTTTTTTTATATTTTTACTACACATTTGCAACATTGCCATTTTTTACACCTTCCCATAAAAGAGTACAGGTGTCATTTTTTACATCCTGTTCGGAATATTTTTGCACCTGTGGTGCTAAATGCCGTAGTCACTGTGCATAAGCAGCTTTCGGCTAACAAACTGATATTCCCCCTGTTCATGAGGTGGGGTCACAAAACAAACGTTTAAAATTTGGAGTGAAAATACCAACGAATGACTGAGGTATTAGGGTTTTCAACTGTAACGCCCAACCCTATAGAGAATGACAGGAATCAGGGGTGTGACTTGGGATTCTTGCATGTGATGCTCATACCATTCCACACCCTGCAGTCAGTGAGAGGCATCGAGGTATGCCTTGGACTCTTCGGCCCCAAACTTCACCCCATTCTCCTATATCGCACCCATCTCACCATATTTCCTAATGAAATGGGGTGCGCATAAGGGCCAAAGACCACAAGGAACACCGTGACACTTGTCAGTCTCTGCAGGGTGGGGTGTGGTGAAATGGCGTGGCCGTTATGCCTGACGACCCGAACGCACACCCCAATGCCTGTCACTCTCTGCAGGGTGGTGGTGGGGTTGGCTTCAGTTCAATACTTCACTGCCATTTCTATTACGCAGCTCTGTAACTTCTACACTACCACTGCCAATGCCAGCAAGCAAACATTCGGCATTGACAAATGCTTGTTACAGTGTGGTTTCCTAGAATATGCCTGCTGATTGCTATATGTTTAGCTTGGACAGTTCGCAGAAGACGTGGCATCTTATTTTCAGTGGGGCTATGCATCTACACAATATTATGCTGCATTGTATAAAATCAGAACACACTGAAAACAATATTTTATGTCTGGAATAGGCTTCCCTGAATAAATACATTATAAAAATGGTAAAATCTGATCCCACTGAAAACAAGATATTCATCTAATCCGGAACATCCTGCTGAGTAAATACAGTGCAACAATGTGTAAAATGAAGATCACAGTGACAATGAGATGTAGCATCTCCCCACCGCTATCCAGGATACAAAATATAGGATAGGAAATATTTAAAGAGCCAGTGGAGCCAAAATAGGCAGATAGGAAAATACTAATTTTAAGCAGTAATCAATTGTAATTTTTTTTATTTCTGAGGTATTTTTCTTTTTTCTTTTGCTCATCAGAATGTATTCTATGTGATAATATTGTGCTGTATGTGTGGAACAGCTCTTAGCCTGGCAGCTGACGTAACTTTTTCTACTGCCCCACATTACATCATCAGCATTATGATCTCACTGACTGTGACATCACAAGTGAACAACCTGGCAGTCACTCACTTGCTGTTCATAAGTAACAGTGATGTCACAGTCATTGAGATCACAATGCTGATGATGTAGTGTGAGGCAGTAGAGTAAGATATATCGGCTGCCAAGCTAAGAGCTGTTCCACACATCACACCTACTAACATCAGGTAAACAATCGATTGCATTGGTAGGAGGGCTGACATCTGAGAGGATTGTGAGGGCACCACAGAGAAGGAACAGTGGGCAAGGGAGGGGTCAGGAGGAGGGGGGCAAACTAGACAGGAAGCCAGCTGATGAAGGGTGGACTGTAGTAGGACCTAGAAAAAGAGGAGCAGCAGGAGGGAGGAGAGAACACATAGTAAGGCAAAGGGGTAGGAACATGTTTACTGTACTAGCAGCACATGGGAAAGAGGACGCAGGAAGAGATTGCACAAGGGATAGTACTTATGAAGAGGAGGGAGTGAGGGACATTACTAGTGCAGAGACTGAGCATGACGTGGCAGAGGGAGGGATAATACTCGGAGAGGTGAGGAGGGAGAGGGAGGTTGGCAGTCAAACAGGAGGAAGGGGGTCTCAGTTGAGAGGGGCAAGGGGAAGACACTGGGGCAAATGGTAAAAGCACCATCTTGAGTGGCCCCAGGAATGAGAACCTGGGTGGGGGGTGGTGACGGCCACAAGGAAAGAGGAGGGGGGGTGTACTGGTGTTGAGGGACTCCATATTCAAGGGGATCAGATGGGACAGCAAGGGGAGAGGCACAGTCTGATATAGATGGAGTCCATACTGGGATTAAAGGCAGGACAGGCAATCCTAAGTTGCGTAAGAAGGGGTAGGAGGAAACCACACATTGTGGTACATGGGACAAATGACAGCGGGGGAAATGATGGTGGTAACAAGGGAGAGGATTGAGGAAGTGAGTAGGTTGTGCGAGGAGACCGGGGAGTCTGTGGCCTTCTCCGAGGTGCTCCCAGTACCCTGCGCAAGCACAATGAGAAAGGAGAGGATTAGGGAGTTGAACACATGGTTGGTAAAATGGTGTCGAACTAAGGGGTATGGGGTTGTGGGCAGCTGGGGCAGTACCTGGGATAATAAAAGTCTGTTTACAAGGGATAGGCTGCACCTGAGTGGGGAAGGGAAGGAGGTATTAAAGCAAGGACTGGGGAAGTATATTGCGACAAAGGTTGATTTAAACTAGATAGGGGGATGGCAAGTGGACAGCAGGTAGGCAGGGATCTGATAGAGTGGAGTCGCAGCCTACTCCAGGCTAGCAGGGAAGGACTTAGAGTGGTGGAAAAGGGAGGGAGTAGAAGGGAGGAGATTGAGGCCTGTGAAGGGAAGGGGGCAGGATGGAGGATGGTCTTGCTAAATGCAAGAAGCATAGGCAATAAATCAGCTGAGCTACAGGCACTCTTAGCAGTGTGGAGGGTGGATATTGCAGCAGTCACAGAAACGTGGGCAACTGAGCACTGGGAGTGAGATCTGGCAATCCTAGAATACAGATTATACAGGAAGGACCGTAAGGATGGGAGGGTAGGGTGGCTGTCTGTGTGAAGGACAAGGGATGAGGGGGAAGAAAGGAGAACAGAGGCAATCTGACTGCAGCTCCTAGACTCAAGAGGTAGGAAACTGAGGTTTGGGGTGGTGTTCAGGCCACGTCCCAGTCTGAGAAGCTTGACAGGGAATTAGCAGGACAAATCAGAAAGGGATGTAGAAAAGGGAAGGTGGTCATCATGGGGAAATTTCAGCTTGCCGGGGGTTGACTGGAACATTCCAGTCACCTCCAGTGCTAGGGAGCAAGTGCTCCTGAACACGATCCAGGAGGGTCTTCTGACACAGTTGGTTAGTGTACCTACTAGGCTAAAGAACACTTTAGATCTGGTATTGTCGAATGGGGAGGCAGTAAGGGAAATAAAGGTGGAGGACCCATTAGCAGACAGCGATCACCAAATGGTATGGTTTAATATCACGATGTGTGGGGAGCCAGAGAAATCAGTTACTCGGGGGGCGGACTTTGGGAGGATGCATGAAGTATTGAAAGGGAAACTGGAGGGCATAAGGCAGGAGATGGATGCAGAGCAGAAATGGGATATTATTAACCGGGGGGATTACAGAGGCAACAGAAGCCTGCAACAAGACACAGAGTAGCAGCACAAGAAAACCATGCTGGTTGAACAGCAAGGTAGTGGAGGTGGTGAAGGCTAAATGAGAGGCGCACCAGAGGTATAGGAGGATGGGGAGGAGTATGCAAGATGGTCCAGGGAGGTGACCAGAAAAGTGAGAGAAGCCAAGGTCCAGATGGAGCTGAGATTAGCGCAGGGAATTAATGGGGGGACTTTTCAGACACATCAGGGAGAAAAGGAAGTGCAAGGAAACAATAGTGAGGATAAAAAGTGATGGGGAGTGGATGGAAAAGGGGGGAGGAGCAGTTGGAAGCACTGAATGAATACTTTTGCTCAATGTTCATGGAAGAAAAGTGGGGACTGCTACCACCATGGGCTGGGAGAGTGGGGACGGGCGGAGAGGAGGCAACAGATGGAAGAATTAAGGCAAGTAGAGTCCTAGCGGGACTGAGGACACTGAAGGTAGATAAGGCACCAGGGCTGGATGGTATCCACCCCAGGGTGCTGAGGGAGATGGCAGAGGTGTTGGCGGAGCCGCTTGCAGATCTGTACAGCACCTCACTGGAGTCGGGATGTGTGCCACTGGACTGGAGGATGGCACATGTGGTACCATTACACAAGAGCAGGCCAAGGGATGAACTGAGTAATTATTGTCCAGTAAGTCTCGCCTCCATAGTGTGCAAACTCATGGAAACGATACTAAAGGAAAGACTGGTGTCATACCTGGAGGAGAATGGCCTCCATGATGTGAGGCAGCATGTGTTTATTTCAGAGAAATCTTGTCAAACCAACCTGATACAATATTATGACGGGGTGACAGGTGAGCTGGATAAGGGTCATGCAGTGGATGTTCTTTACTTGGACTTCAGCAAGTCCTTCGATTCGGTGCCTCATGGGCAGCTTGGGGGGAAGCTAACTGGTGTAGGGGTAGGGGCAAAAATGACTAACTGGATTACAAGCTGGCTGAGTGGGAGGCTGCAACGGGTGGTGGCGAGAGGGGGAGCTCTCAACTCCAAGGCTGGTGATGAGTGGGGTGCTACAGGGCTCTGTGCTGAGGCCAGTATTATTTGGGCTCTTCATATCAGACATTGCACACAGGGTGATGAGCAAGGTAAGTCTGTTCGCTGATGACCCCAAAATCTGAGCAGTGGTGGATGGAGGGGAGGGATGGAAGCAACTGCAGGGGGACATAAGCAAGCTAGAGGAGTGATCAGAGAGGTGGCAGCTGGGGTTCAATGCAAAGAAGTGTAAGATTATGCACTTCGGGGTGAAGAACCCAAGGAGAGAATACTGGCTGGGATGGGGGGTTAAGCTGGGGATCACTGAGGAGGCGAAGGACCTAGGGGTAATGATAACAGGGACCATGAACAACACTGCCCAGTGCAGGAGAGCGGCTGCAAAAATGAACAAAATGCTGGGCTACATAGCGAAGAGGTTTTCGTCCAGGTGAAGAGAGGTGATCTTGCCCCTCTGCAGGTCGCTGGTAAGGCCGCACTTAGAGCATTGTGTGCAGTTTTGGAGGCCATACCTAAAGTGTGATATCAGGCTACTGAAGGGGGTGCAAAGGAGGGCAACGAAAATGATATGTGGAATGGAGGGGAGAGACTATGAGAGCAGGCTAGGAGACTTAAATATGTACACCTTGGAGGACAGAAGGACAGGGGGGACATGATAGAACCATTCAAGTATCTGAGGGGGAGCAATAAGGATGGGGCAGATGGGTGTCTTTAAGCTAAGAAGGGGGAGGGACACCAGGGGCACAGACTAAGTATGGGGGAGATTTAGGAGGGAAATGAGGAGACAATATTTCACAGAGAGGGTGGTAGAAAAATTGAATGCACTACCAGAAAGGGTGGTATCATGTAAATCTGTGAGCAGCTTTAAAAGAGCATAGGACATAACAGGAGAGAGGGAGAGTGGGGGAGGTGGGGGTGGCAGTGGGATGACAAATGGGAGGGGGTGGGCAGCTGCAAACTAGGGGTGCTAGCTGCACACTCGAGCAGGCTTAGACAGGGTAGTCTGTTTCTGCTGGCACGTTCATATGTAAACAAAGGGAAAAGAAAAGGTACCTCGGATATAACAGGTAATGGTTGGCTGCTTTTAAAATCTAATATTAGTTTTAGGCAGTACACTAGCTCTTTAAAGGGACACTGCCAGCTTTTCTCCTTCGCTTCTGGCCACAATCACACAGTGTGCCTCTTGACTCTAACCTGTTAAAGATATGCGGCAGAATATTCCCATATATGAAAAAGACAGTATTTTTTAACAGTTTGGCAAAGTATCACTTAAATACCTTATTACTTGTCCCGAAGTAAAGCCCCGCCATTCTGGAAGCACATCCAGGACAGAACCCCCGTCGGGACCACGCGTCTGCCACGAGCGCGGTCCTGAACAACAGTTTTTTCATACACAGCATACTTAGTCGTAATGTGCCTGTACCCCACATGATTTCAAAACATTCCATTTATCTGCACCTGTAAACCGAGCACTGGAAGTACTTTAATTCATATTTTGAAGTTGTGGCCGAAATCCCACGCATGCGCACTGATGGCACACTCATGGGCATGCGCGGGATCTTTGAGCATGCAGTCTATGCGCATGCGCGGAATTTCACCCACGACTTCAAAATATGAATTAAAGTACTTCCAGTGCTTGGTTTACAGGCGCAGATAAATGGAATATTCTGAAATCACGTGGGGTACAGACACATTATGACTAAGTATGTTGTGTATGAAAAAACTGTTCTTCAGGACCACGCTCATGGCAGACACGTGGTCCCGACGGGGGTCCTGTCCTGGATGTGCTTCCCGAATTGCAGGGCTTTACTTCGGGACAAGTAATAAGGAATTTAAGCAAAACTTTGCCAAACTGTTAAAAAATACTGTCTTTTTCATATATGGGAATATTCTGCTGCGTATCTTTAACAGGTTAGAGCCAAGAGGCACACTGTGTGATTGTGGCCGAAACGAAGGAGAAAAGCTGACAGTTTCCTTTAAAGGAACTTCACTGTGTTCACTGACAAACAGTTTATTGTTTTATAATATATTAGATTGCAATATTTATTTTGAATGCTGTGGCCATGAAGATGGTGGGTGGGTGGGTGGGTGGGTGTGCTGTAACTCAATATATTCCCCAGAGCATAGTAAAAATGCTTGTTGATTGCTATATAATTACCGTAGCTCGGATAGTTCACACTAGACCTGGCATATGTCTGAGACTGCTTATCAGATAGTGTCTTAAAAGGTTAAAACACAGTGTAAGTCTTTGTACATTTGTTCCTCGCTAAAGATGACATTTATGAGGTATGAATCTTTCTTGAAAGACAATACTTGCCCAGCTGAAGCTTGTAGCAAGAACATGTTTAAATGCTAAGTACTTAAATGTGCAAGTTGTTGCAATTCAAAGGGGGTAAACCAAATCTCCAGTTTAGTAGGCAACCAATATTTAACAAGCTGTTTCAGTTTCCTAATGGTCATCCAATAAGCAGCTTTAGTGCTGTCGCCAACATTCTAAACCGAAAGAAGGGAGTATTTTAATTCATTTGCATAGTGATTTATAGATGTGGAAGGATACATTGAAATGTCCAAAGTGTTCCACGTTCCTCCATTTTTCCAGCTACAGACAGCAAGATGGCTGTAGGTTCCACCCACAGCCATAAAAACTGGAATGCCCCAATTATGGAGAATTTCCAGCTCCAGAAATGACAAAACATTTTTTAAGAATCTATGCTTCACATATGATTAATTGAACTTGTACAGATGTTGGAGGATACCACCAAGTCAACATAAAAATAAATTATACATTTATTGCCACCAGTCAGATTGAAAATACAATGTAATGCTTGTGATGTCTTACTTTCTATGAAATTTGGGCACTCTATTAAATGAACATTGGTTCTAGGGACATGGATATGTTCTATCCACTCTATTTGGCATGGTCCTTTCCCCTTTAAGAATTGCCGGAAAGTCTTCAAGCTGGCTCCTCCCATCCACGCACCTGAGTGGTATATCCCTAGACTCCGCCCCATGACACCAGATCTTCCTTTCCACTGGAAGAAGCAGATTCCCTCCTTCTTGCTCCCACGTTGTTGGCCCTAGCACTTTTGATCCTTTTGGATTGCTTGAAAAAACTTCACCACCATTTCAGTTCTCAGGTCCAGCACCTTCAGAATGGTAGCTCTATCTCAAACTATATCATCTCTAGAGCAAAACATGTTGTTTTGCTCCCTGGATCTTCAGGACACATTATTTCCCATCCTGATCCATCTGTCCCATCGAAGATTCCTCTGCTTTTAAGCTGAGGGAACCCTCTACGAGTTCCGGGCCATGCCATTCAGCCTCTCCTCAGTCCCCATGGTCTTCACTAAATGCACTGCAGTGGTGGCAGCTTACCTGAGGCACTGAGGGATCCAGGTGTACCCCTATCTGGACGACTGGCTGATTGCAGGTTCCTCCAGGTAGGAGGTGAAGCAGTCCAGCGACCTGGCCCTCCAGACCTGCACCTCCCTTGGCCTCCTGGTCATCGAGGCCAAGTCTGAACTCATGCCCTCACAGGTGATCTGCTTTATTGGAGCAGAGCAAGACTCTTGCCGAGCCAGAACCCAGCTCCCTGCAGACAAGGCCGAGGTTCTCTCCTCTTTTGCCCAATCATTTTGGGTTGGCAATTGTACCCTGCCCAGGACTTCCAGTGCCTTCTGGGTTACATGGCGGCCTGCACCAGTGTGGTCCAATGGACCAGTTGGAATATGCACTTCCTGCAGTGGAAGCTGGCTAGCCAGTAGTGTTGGCGCAAAGGTCACTTCGACCAGCTGATCACTGTTTCTCAGAAGGTGTGGGATGCCCTCCAGTGGTGGCAAGTCCCAGAGCATCTGCAGGAAGGGATCCTATTTGTCCGCCCCGAGCCAACGGTCATCTTGACGACTGATACTTCTCTCATAGGCTGGGGTACCCATCTAGGGAAACAGTCCATGGGCTCTGGACCCCCGAGGAGTCCTGATGGCACATCAATCTGCTGGGGTGCTGGGCAGTTCGACTGGCACTGACTGCATTCACTCCATATATTTGGTGTCAAGTGATCCAAGTCCAGATGGATAACACCACGACCATGTACTACCTCAACAAGCAGGGCAGAACACACTCCCTTCCTTTGTGCAAGGAACCTCTCTGCATTTGGACCCTCGTGCGCAGCCTGATGGCGGATCTCCTAGCCATCCATGTGGCAGGCACCTCCAATCAGCTGGTGGACGCCCTTAACTGGGTAGGTGAGGCATCTCATGAGTGGTCTCTCCATCTGGCAGTAGTTAACAGACTGTTCTCCCAATGAGGCACCCCTCAGGTGGACCTGTTTGCCTCCAGGGATAACGCAAAGCTGAGGCTTTTCTGTGCCCAACCCCTTCCCCAGCAGGGCTCGCTGCAGGGAGATGCCTTCTCAAGGCCTTGGACCCCGGGCCTCTTCTATGCCTTTCCTCCACTTCCCTTGATCCACAAGGTGCTTCTCAAGGTCAGGAGGGAGAACGCACAAGAGATCTTGGTGGCTCAGGACTGGCCATACCAGTTTTGGTACCCCAATCTCCTCAGCCTCAGCAACAGGCTCCTGAGGCATCTTCCACTCTGCCCAGACCTGTTCTCCATCAGTCAAGGGAAGGTACCCCTCTCAGACCTTCAGTCCCTGTACCTGACAGCCTGGTTCCTGAGCGGCTAGACTTCCAGGCTTTGTGTCTCTCTAACGATGTCCTCAACGTGGTGGAGGCATCTAGAAAGGAGTCAACCAGAAAATGCTATGCCTTCAAATGGAAGAGACCCTCCATTTGGTGTCAGGGCAGGGGGCTGGACCCTCTGACCTGTCCAGTGGTCAGCATTTTGGACTACCTCTGGTCCCTCTCCAAAGGGGGACTTTGGTCAACAACCCTTAAGGTGCACCTGGCAGCCATCTGTGCTTACCTGGCATGGGCTGGTCAGCAGTCGGTGGCTCAGAAGAAGGTGGTCTGGTGCTTTTTCCAAGGCTTAGATCACATTTCCACTATGGTGCGTGAACCACCACCACCGTGGGACTTATTGCTGGTTTTGGCAAAGCTCATGGGCAAGCCATTCGAACTGATGCACAGCACCTTCTTGATGGCTGTCACGTCAGCCAGAAGGATCAGTGAGCTCCAGGTGCTTTCGGTGGAGTCTCCTTACCTGGTCTTCCACACGGACAAGGTTGTCCTGTGCCCCATCCCAAAGTGCCTCCCGAAGGTTGTGTTGGCGTTTCTTCTGAATCAGGTGATGACTCTTCTGGTGTTCTTCCCAAATCATACCTCTGAGGCTGAACACAGGCTTCATACTCTGGACCTGAGGTGAGCGCTTACTTATTACAAAGAGCGCATGGCTGGAGTTTGGGGAGAGGTTTGCCAGCTGTTTGTCACCTACACTGAAGCCGCACCTGGCAGACCTGCAGCCGAGCAGACGACTGGCAGATGGATTACTTCCTGCATTGATCTCTGCTATAGATTGGTGGGAAGGGAGCCTCCTGGGGAACTAAGGGCTCATTTCACCCATCATACTGCTACATCAGTGGCTGCTTCTAGGGATGTCCCTATCCAGGAAATCCGCAGGGCTGCTACCTGGAATTCGGCACACACCTTCATTTCCCATTACCACATTGGCCTCAAGTCACACCGGGATGCTGGTTTTGGGGCCTCAGTTCTCCAGTCTCTGTTCCCTAAATAGGGGGTGTGCATCTTGCCACCTTCTTCCTAGAGAACTGCTAGGAGTCTGTCAAATAGTGTGGATAGAACAACATATCCACATCCCTAGAAACACGAGTTACTCACCTGTAACAGTAGTTCTAGGAGTGGTATATGTTGTTCATTCACACAGACCCACACAACCTCCCCTGGCTCAGGCACACAACCTCTTCTTCCAGCAGGCAAGATCTGGTGTCATGGGGTGGAGCCGAGGGATATACCACCCGGGTGGGTGGGAGATGCCAGCTTTAAGACTTTCCGGCACCTCTTAAAGGGGAAAGGACCATGCCAAATAGCGTGGATGAGCAACATATACCACTTCTAGAACTACTGTTACAGATGAGTAACCTGTGTTTACTTCTTGTTTGACATAAAGATGAATAAAAAATGGCATTACAAGCCTACTGTATTTTGAACACGTTCTTCAGTTACAATCAGCATTTTGGATACAGCAGTGAAACATTTGCTCCAGGTTGAAACAGCATTGTAGTCTAAACAAAGCTGTAAAATGTGTTTTGGATTGTTTCATTTTTTTGTTGTTGTCGTCGATTACAGTGCTGAGAGGTTGAGATTTGTGTGTGACTTGATTTGAAGTTGTATTTTGCCTCAATTTGTGCACTGCATGCAGTAGGAAGCTTTAGCTTACTTTCTTTCCTAGGAAGGACTACGGTGGATAAGTGGTTACTTTGAAGTTATATTTTGGTCTCAGTTTGGGCATTGCATGCAAAGCTTTCCTTCTAAATGATTACATCGGCCAGTCCAACTCCTGCAGCATCTCTGCACAAGGAATAGTGCTCCGGAACGTAGGTGGCTATTTTCAAAGATGCCCTCTCCTCTGTGCTTGTCTTGAGGCTCCAAATACTACTGCCTCAGATCTTTGAGCTGAAGAAACATAGACTATGATGACAGAAAAAAAACAGTCCATCCAGTCTGCCCAAGTTCCCGATTTTGTCCTCTGACCTACTGTGCCTCCAGGGTCCTAGCCCTCGCCATTCTTCCCGCTATGCTCCTCCCAGTTTCTGATACCCTGGGCAACCACTACACCCTTCATTCTGTCCCAACCGTGCTTGAAACCACCAACAGTTTTGGCACCCACCACTTCGGCTGGTAGACTGTTCCATGGCTCTACCACCCTTTCTGTAAAAACTTCCTCTTGTCTCTCCTCTACCTCCCTCCTGTCAGTTTCTATTTAAGCCCATGTGACCACAAACTAGTATTCAAGCTAAATAGTTCTCCTTGTTAATTACTTTTAGGAACTTGAAGGTCTCTATCATATCCTGTCTCCCTTCTGGTCTCCAGAAACTGTATGTTCAGTGCCTTGTGCGCCTCCCTGCAGGGGGCAGGCCTTAGACAGCTAGTGTTGGAACCCACTCTGGAGGGAGCAATACTAGACCTGGTACTCTCAAATGGAGAGAGGATCACAAATTTAGAAGTCAGTAGACATCTGGGAACAAGTGACCACTGCACATTGTGCTTCACAATAAGCACAACCATGGAGACGAGCCATACAAAAACAAGGATACTGGACTTTAGAAGGGCTGACTTTGGCAAAATGGGTGAATACCTGATGAATGCACTAGCAAATGGCCAAAAAGGAGGGGTGGAAGAACAATGGAGAAAAATCAAAACTGCTATCATAGAGGCAACAAGTCTTTGTGTGGGACAAATAAAGAAAACAAAGCGGAGTAAAAAACCACTATGGTTCTCAAAAGAGGTGGCAGGGAAGGTTAAGGAGAAAAAGGCTGCATTCAAAAAGTATAAGGAATCACAGAAGGAGCACGACAGGGAACTGTACCAATTAAAGCAGAAAGAAGTGGAGAAGGCAGTCAAAATAGCAAAGGACCAAACCAAGGGAAAAAATAGCCAACTCAGTTAAGAAGGGGGATAAAACCTTTTATAGATACATTAGGGAGCATAGAAAGGTTAAGGGAGGAATAGTGAAGATGAGCAGAGGGAGACAGTGAAAAGGCAGAGATACTGAATGAATACTTTTGCTCAGTATTCACAAAAGATGAGGAGGAGTTACCTAAATCAGACAATAGAAGCACTTTGGGTAGGGGGGGTTGACACCAGTCCATTTACAGAAGAAAGAGTCCTGAAAGAACTTCTAAAACTCAAGGTGGACAAAGCAATGGGGCCTGACGGGATTCACCCCAGAATCCTAAAAGAACTAAGGGAGGACCTAGTGACACCACTGACCACACTTTTGAAGAAATCATGGGAGGATGGGGTGGTACCTGAGGACTGGAGGAGGGCAGATGTGATTCCCCTTCACAAAAGTGGGAGCAAGGCAGAAGCAGGAAACTACAGACCTGTAAGTTTGACATCAGTGGTAGGGAAAATGATGGAATCACTTCTGAAAGAAAGAACTGTTGAGTACCTAGAGGCCAGCAGGGCACGGGACCCAAAGCAGCATGGATTTACAGCAGGAAGGTCATGTCAGACGAATCTGATCGACTTCTTTGACTGGGTGGCCAAAGTAATAGACCAGGGAGGGACTGTGGATATGGCCTACCTAGACTTTAGCAAGGCATTTGACACAGTCCCGCACAAAAGACTAATAATCAAGTTAGCCAGCCTGGAAGTGGGTTCCAGGGTGGTAGTCTGGGTAGCAAACTGGCTGCTCAACAGGACACAGAAGGTAATAGTGAATGGAACACATTCCGAAGAAAGGGGGGTTACCAGCGGAGTACTTCAGGGCTCAGTACTGGGTCCAGTCCTCTTTAACATCTTTATAGGTGACATTGTAGAGGGTCTGGGGGAAAAGGTATTCCTCTTTGCAGATGACACAAAGATCTGTAACAGAGTTGATACACAAGAGGGGTAGAAAGGATGAGAAGGGACTTGGCAAGGTTGTAGGAATGGTCAAACATATGGCAACTTAGATTCAATGCAAAGAAGTGCAAAGTAATGCATCTGGGAAACAAAAACCCAGGAGAAGAGTACACAATAGCAGGTGTGGTACTAAGAACAACAAAAATGGAAAGGGACTTGGGGGTAGTCATATCAAATGACTTAAAGGTGGGTAAGCAATGTGAGAAGTCAGTAAGGAGAGCCGGGGGATACTGGGATGCATAGGAAGGGGCATCACAATTAGAAAAAGGGAAGTGGTTATCCCTCTGTACAGACAGTTGGTGAGACCCCATATGGAATACTGTGTGCAGTTTTGGAGACCCCATCTATGCAAGGACATAGACAGGATGGAAGCAGTAGAGAGGAGGACAACTAAAATGGTGCAGGGTCTGCATCAGAAACCATATGAAGAGAGACTGAGAGAGCTTAATATGTATACCCTTGATGAAAGTAGGATGGGGGGAGGGCATGATAGAAACTTTCAAGTACCTCAAGGGAATCAACAAAATCCAGGAGGGTAGCATCTTTCAGAAAAAGAGATGTGTAAGAACAAGGGGGCACAATTTAAAGATAGAAGAATCTGCATTTATATAGCGCTTTTTCATACATCCAAAGCGTTTACAAGCAATGCTAGACTGGTAGTGAAGTGACTGAATGTGTGGCGGCCATATCGCACATCATCACCCACACACAGCCTGGATAATTGCATGAACCGGTTTTATGGGAAGGGGAATGTTGGCCAGGACACCAGGAATGTTCCATACTCTTTGCGACAAGTGCCCTGGGTTCTTTTACTTCCACCTGGACACCCACCAGGACAACACCAGGATGGGTAGAAGGGACCTCGGTTTAACGTCTCATCCGAAGGATGGCACATCCCAGCAGTACAGCACCCCCCAATACTGCACTCAGATGCCAGCGATTTTTAGGTGAAAGTCCAATCCCAGTGTGGGACGAGAACCCACGACCTTCTGGTCCAGAGGCGGATGTGCTAGCAACTGAGCCACACTGACACCTAGATGGGGGGGGGTGGCTCAGGGGTAATGTTAGGAAATGTTTTTTCATGGAGAGAGTGGTGGATGCATGGAACTGCCTTCCTAGGAGGTTGTTGGGTCTAAAACAGTGGGGGAATTCAAACATGCATGGGACAGACATACGGCAATTGTAGTGGAGGATTGCAGGAAGTAGGCTGTTGGTTAACTAGAATCTGCAGCTTATCCAATAGGAAGGGAAATGGGCAGACTGGGTGGGCCAAGTGGTCCTTATCTGCCGTCAACGTCTATGTTTCATAGGACATGCTGTGTTGGTCCTGAATCATTTTTGTTACCCTGTACTGCATCATCTCCTGCCTATCCATATCCTTGAGGTCAGAACTCCAGAAGTGAGCACAGTACTCCAGGTGCGGCCTCACTAAGGATCTATACAGGGGAAGTATTACCTCTTCCCTTCTGTTATTAGTACCCCTCCCAGTGCATCCCAGCATCCTACTCACTTTGCTATATACCTTGTTGCACTGATTTGATTAAGGGAGTCACTGAAGATAACTCCAAGGTCACGTTCCTCCAGCACTATGTCCTATGGTTCTTGTTCCCGAGGTGCACCATCTTGCACTTTTTGCATTGAATTTCAACTGCCTAACCTTGAACCATCCCTTTAGCTTTTGAAAGTCACTCTGCATTTCCCTGATTCCCTCATCACTATCCACCCTCCCACAGAGCTTAGTGTCATTTGCAAAGAGACACAACCTGCCCTGGATTCCCTCACCAGTGTCGTTGATGAACATATTGAAGAGAACTGGAACAAGGGCATATCGTTGTGGTACCCCGCTCATGACGTCCCTCTGTTCTGGTTTGACCCCATTGACCACAATCTTCTGCTGCCTCCCATTTAGCCAGTTATGTACCCCAAGTTACTATGATTTTAACTGCACCCAGATCCTCCATCTTCAGCAAGTGTCTGTGAGGCGCCGAGTAGAAGGCCTTGCTGAAGTCGAAGTAAAACAAATCTACAGCATGGCCCCTATCCAATTCCCTCATCACCCAAAGAAAACTATTGGGTTAGCCTAACAAGACCTTCTGCCACAAATCAGTGCTGTTTAGTATCCAGGAGACCATTGCTCTCCCAGTAGTCCACAGGGTCCTCTTTGACCAGTGACCATCAGTTTTCCTACAATAGAGAGCAGTGCACCCCTTCAGGTCAACACCCCGATGGTGAAACATGAAAAAAGACCATTACGGTGCATTTGCAGTAATGGTCATTTTTCTGTGTTTGGGGGGGTCCCCCCAAAAAACAAATTTTGAACGGGTGGCACAAAACCTGCATCGGTATTGTGCCGTCGCTGTGGGGGAGGTCAGCATTTTCACTGTCGACCTCCCTTGGTGCTTCCCAATAGAGATAGGACTGACTGATCTGTAGTTCTCTGCCCTCCACCTTTATGGAGTGGAACTGTGACCGACACCTTCAGTCTTTCAGAAATACCCCTGTCCATAGTGAGCTGTTGAATAGACCGACCAGAGGTTCAACCAGTATCTCCACAAGCCCCCTGAATCACCTCAGATGCAACTCACCTGGTCCTGGGGCCTTAATCTATCTTTGGGCCTGCCAGTCCTTTCTGGACCCTTTCACCTGCAAGTATTAACTGCCTCATCTCTGGGATCCCTTTAGTGGCCGCTCTAATGCCACTGTTTAGCAAGGGCCCATTGTCCTCTTTATTGAAAACTCTGCTAAAGTAATCATTAAGGAGGCTGGCCTTTTGCCCATCCTCCTATCACCCTACCCCTCTCAGCTAACCTCAAGATTCTCCCTCCTTTCTTCCTTTTCCCCCCAATGAATCAGAAGAATTGTTTTTCTCTGCTTTTGACCCTGAGTCTGAGTCTTGACTTATAATATAAAAAATATTGCAATTAAAAAGACAGTTGAACTATAATTGTAAATAACACAGCAAAATTAGGCATAGCAGTTATAAAAAGCTCAAGCTAGTAAAAATACCATAAAGCTATATGAGTTGTACTGGCTGTTCTAATCATTTAGAAGAAAAGCTTCTCCTGGACGTTTCCCTCTAGAGGTAGGTGAGTTACTACGTGCCGCTTCAGTGGCAGATCCTGGTGGTGGCAATGCAGAGGTGTTCTTGGCATGGGTGACCACATGCCAACCACCCCCACGATGCAGCAGCAGACGCATCGCAGGGTGGTGGGTGGGGCCCCAGAAAATGACAAAATATCCAACCACAGCCCCGGATGATGGCCTCAGGTAGGCTTCCCTTAGTCTAGCAGGAATGGTCGAGATAGTACATGAAATGTGAAAAAAGCAGGAAAACTGGCCTCTAAGTAGAGTTTTGTATGCTTTTTCATGTAAGAGCAGGACGCAAGTGATTAACGTTTACAGGTTGCAACATTTTTTTTTTAGTCTAGCAGAATTTTGCAAAAATCATTCAAAATGTTAAAAAGCATAAAAATTGGAACGTAAGTAGGTTTTTATGTTCTCTTTAAAATAAAAGCAGAACACATGATCTGATGATATTAAGGGGGTCAGAATATAGTTAATATACAATTATGTGATTAAAAAAAATATGCATAAGTTCCTCCCCCGGCCCGCCTCACACAGTACTTTGGCATTTTCCCCTCTGCCATGGTGTCATGTAAGCCTGCACATTCAGCTGGAAACAGTACTTTGTTTTTCTTCTTTTTAGAATAAAAGCCTTACTGTGTAGCCTTGCTCACTCATTCTTAATGGCTGTCTCCCACTGTACCACACTGCTCGCTCTCTGTGGGCGATCACACCAGCTCCTCAACGCAATGCCTTTTAAAAACACATGAAAAAATATTCCGAACCACAACTCACCAGCAACAGCTCCTTCAGAGACAGAACTGATGCCGGTAAATTATGCTGCCACCGCTCCAAATGCTCACTAAAAAATGCTGCCATGTTTCTCAACATTTTTCAAAAACAAAATCTTCCCACCAATCAGTGGTAACGTCACAGCATTACCGACAATGTCATCATGCCACTCCTATGGCAATGCCCATAACAGCCACAGACCCATAATGAGGAAAGATACTACTTCACCAAAGAGTGCCACAAATGTATACCAATTTAAAACAAAAGGAAAAGCAAAATAAAAAATAATGCAGCACACGAGATACTTCCCTATTGCTTAAATGAAATATGCGATGAGAAGCTGTGTGATATATGATTTATCTGCACTTTAGCAGTTTGACCTCAGACACCTCACTCATGACGTATGCCACTCATGAGGTTACCTGAGGTCAAACCTCTGTTGTGCAGATAAATCATGTATCACACTGCTCCCCATTGCATATCCCTTATATATAGCATATTTTTTTATATTTTTATATCAAAAAAATCACAAGAAGGAGAGATACACGTGACTCATGTACAGTTAAGGCAGGATGCTAGGATTACTTTCATTTGTAACATCAGTAAAGGGATACCAGTGGGGATTTTACATTTAAAATGCTGACACTGAGACCCTACAATCAATCAGCTGAGGCACCAAAAGGAGTAAAAGCAATGGTAAAACTTTTAAAGTATGCAGCTCTAAAGTGTCTGCACAAGTTACAGAAAGCTTGTAAAAGGCTCTCTCTAAAAAATAAACTATACAATGGAAAGATTGTTCTTAACAAAACCTTTTTGGATAGAAAGCCATATACAATTTTCAGAATGGAAATTAACAAACGTACTATGAAGAAAAAAGATTTGGGGCCAGATATTCAAAAAGAAAGTTTAAAAACAAAATGTCACCCAGTTTGTAGCAACACCCCCCCCCCTTCAAGAGCCACTGAACCAGAAAGCCCATCTTTTTTTTTTTTTTCTAACTCTATTTTTGTGCCTCTACCACTCTGCCAAACTCTCTCCGGCGACCTCCGAATCTACATTCTCTGCCTCCTTGCATGACTTGGTTGCCCCTACAGCCCCTCTCCGGCACTGGGCATCGCCCGGGTCTGCCCTCTGGGGAAGGGTCGCCCTCGCTGAGGGTGCACTAGCTCAAGTATTGAGCCACTGGGCCAGAGAGGTGGGACCAGCAGAGGGGGCTAAGCCCGACATCAGGAATGTGGACCGAGGAAGGAGGTGCCATCACCTATCGGTGGAGGGAGGGGGGTTTTATATGCTTTGGATTCCCCCCCCTGTGGAGCTCGGCTTGTCATGGCAATGTGCTGCCATGGCTCCACCCCCAGGTTCTACGTTACGCCACTGCTGTCGGCTATCCCCAGCCACCACCAGAGGTCGCTCCTCGAGCAAGCGTTGTGCCCTAACCCTCCCTGGGAAGAGAGAGCTGTCCTCTGGATGCTCAATCTCTTTTCTCTCCTGCCAACACCTGATGATCCAGGCTCATTCCCAAACCTGGGTCAACAGCGTGGCGCGAAGTGTGGTGTCCAGCGCCTCAACCCTCAGTGCCACCGGGCTGGCTCAGAAAGCCCATCTTGATTCCCATAGTATTTCACATATATTCAAAGTAAATCTTACAGTTAGTCAGGAGTGTGGCTTTCCTAACATAGTGACCAATCATTGCACACAATTTTACTGTACAGCTGAGCCATGCGGTTGTCCCACCACTCCCTCCTCCATCACCAGCATTCATCCAGGCTGGTGCCATTATACAGAACACAGAGAAAATCCACAATAAATCCTAGAGCCCAGTGTCTTTGCCCTCCAAATAGCCCAGCTGTCGTTAGCGTAAGGACAGGCCGAAACAGAAACAGGGCATCATTCACCTGCCTTCCTCCATACCACTGTCTTAATCACTTGTCTCCTCGATGCCGATGGAATTTTGAAGAGCAACTTGCCTACATCTTTTGAGTAAAAAAAAAAAAAAATAAGGCTTGCCACCTGATTGTAGTTTGAACTTGGCCGGGATAATGGAGAAAGAAGGGATTTTAACTCTTATAACATGGGTCAGCAGAAACGTGCAATCCTATTGGTGGAATCGCTCTGTATGGCCATGGATTAAATCCCCTATTTAATCAACAGTTTTGTGGAGTGACTCAGTAAACTGCCATCGTGACTCACTCCTTCATCTGGACAGTAAAAGTGAACAGCAGCTACTGAGAAATGCCGGAGCGGGAGACAGACAGCTGAAGTAGCGGGATGTAAGTGGAGCACAGTGAGTTCCACAGCTGCCTGTCCTGTAGCTAGATTCCTGTCCCCCTCACCCCTGAGAAACCAGAAAGGCACCCATACAGTTGCTTTGACCACAACCACCAGAGAGAGACATTCAGGCTTGTCTCCGGAGTATGACAGGGTTGAATACATCCATATCCCAGTTGTTATGGAGATAGAGTTTAAATGCAAGGATACATTCTGTTCTCTCCTTTTCTGTCTCTTCTCTGTCTGGTTGCACAGATTTTTTTGTGAGACCTAGGACTTGACCACCCTGACGGTCTTGCAATCCTCTGCCTCTCATTATCTCTCTATCCTCACTTGCTGTTCTGTCTTTTCTCTCCCTTTGCATATCTGCTGGTATAAAAATATATGTGAATCATTTTGTGGAAATGCAATTGATACTGGGATCCCTTTGTTTACAACTGTATATAGTTATACTGTTGAAATGATTGCAAAGCTATTTGGAACTCAAGGGGTAACCTGAAATGCAGTTTTTAAGCATTTTGCAGAGATGTAACGGAGCTCACACCCCCACGATGATGTTAGCTGTCTGTCCGAATTGTATTCAGTTATTTAGTAATGTACAGAACAAGAGAGACACAGTGAATTCCACTGTTTAATTGTAGCTCCGTTCCACTGTACCTCCGCTGCTTCAGTGTGCTTCTTCCCCCTCCTCGCAACAGTGCAAGCAGTGATACACACTGCTAAGAGAGGCAGCACATACTGTTTTGTAAACCTGTTGCAGCAGCCAGTGTCTTTTTGAAGTGCCCTCCTCCGGTACCGCTCAAGACAGTCAGCGGGAGATGGCGACTGAAGTAGCTCATAGCTGCCTGGTAAGCTGAAGTTGAGACAGAAAGAAAGAGACTCTGACAACAGAGACATGCACATTGAATTCTGAATTCATGTAGTGTCCTGTGTCACTGTCTCATCACTTTTGAGCCATGCAATCAGTGTAAGGGCTGTTGTCCTCTCTCCGGTCTATTTTATGCCTCTGCAGATGTTTAAGCAGCCCTCACCCCGATAGAGCGATGTACTGACAGCAATAGTCTGGTTGCTCTCCAATGTGTAATGCTGATGACAGCAGGACATGTAATGCAGAATGGTCTCTCTCTTTTATGTTGGGAGCGGAATGTACATTTCCCCAGTCAGGTTACTGTGAGTGATAGAGCAGCAGAGCACAGTGCACGGAGAGATAGAGAGAGCAAGCAAGCAGTGCAGTGCACTCCACAGACAAGAGACTGAGAGGGACTGGCAGAAACTGTCCAGAGAAGGTATATTATATGTACAGGAAAACTCCGGACATAGCGTATGTTATGTGCACAAATGTCAGAAATAATTGTCCAACTCAATTGCTAGCATTTGTCATGTACTCTCAGTAAGTTACCTCAACTGAAGAGCTATCATAATATAAATCTATGAGTTTATGTTGTGTACTGAGCTTAAAAATTCATCATATACAGTAGTTTTTAGTGATGATGTAATCCTGGTGAAAACATCAATATACTGTATCCATGCATAATTGTTTTCTCTTTATTGTAGGTCCCTGCTGATGACTGCCATCTGCAAGCTGCATGTGGATCTGTGGGTCTGTTTGGGGAGCTAAAGTAAATGTATTAGGCAAGGTAACAGACAGTATTATACATAAGAAAATGTTACAAATAATTTCTGCATGAAAGCAATGCAGTATGCATTATTTGTTAGGGACTATTTTGCAAGGTGGCAGGATACACTACTTTTCGTGCTATTTAAACAGGAACAAACCCTTTCTGTGGGTGTCTCCCTTGTTTTGCACATAAGCCATGTTATAAGTGCAATAACCCATGAGAGATATGGGGTTATTGTGGGGATTAATTAACACTCCTGGTGCTGTGAGGACACTCGGCCTGCGGCCTTGTGCCTCACAATGCACCAAGGGTGTTGATTAATCCCCAATAATCCCATGCCCTGTTATGGATTATTGCTTACTTAGCCAGGTTTTTCCTCCATCAAAACTTTTCTGACAACATCTGATAGTGAAGCTTAAAGAGCAACTCTGCATTTCAGTATGCCCTTTTGTAAACTAGGGCCCAGATATTCAGAAATGCACCAAAAGCCGGCACAAGTCCAGCGCAGTGCAAATCCAATGTGCTATAGTGCAACAGGAGCCATATTCAGAGGTTGCACCGGCCGCAGTGTGCCAGCACAACCTGGCTGAATATGGCACAGTTGCGCCATGCCGCAACCAGAGTTGCACAATGGCGTAAACACTGTTGCGCCATGGCACAGAAAGAGATACTCTAGTGCAACTGTGGGAGCAGAGCAGCAGAGCAACAGAGGAGGAGGGCATGGCACAGAGAAGATACCCAGGAACAGAGCCAGGGAAGTACAGTGACAGGCCACAGGAGGCCACCACCAGCAGGGCGCACACAGGCACCCAGAGACCCCCCAGAACACAACAGTGGCACAGATAGTAAGCAACAGGAGGTGCCAATGGCCAATGGAGAGCCACCAAGGGAGCCCCCCCCGCAGGCTGCAGGCCATGCCCTTCCCACACACCCTGACCAGAATAGGCCACACCCAGGACCACGCAGCCAAGCACACACACGCCACACAGGCACACAGGTGGCCCACACAGTAGGCATGGAACACATCAGGATGCACATAGTGTGGCAGACCACATGGGACAGGCCACACAACACCAAGCAGGGGCCCCAACACAGCGTGCAGCCAGTACCCGACCAAAGACCATGGCTGTGTGCCATCACCACACACATACCTGCCACTCACCCCTAACAGCCACCCCATGGGCACCCCAAGGCACAGCCACCGACCGAGGCAAGGAACACCACCACAGTGGGACACACCACAGCGCACAGCAGTGAACCACAGAAGCACAACACGCGCCCCGACACATTCACTCCACACAGACAGACACTGGGGCACTGCAGCATGGCTTCTCACACTAATGGCAAAGCAGACACTGACACAGGCAGGTAAGTCAAAAAATATATATTGCAAATCCAAACTATGTACAACAACAAAGGGGTGGGAAAGGGTAGGAAAGCGAGGGAAGGGGACTGGGAACAGGGACTGTTTAGTGGGATGAGGGTCTGTAGGGGGAGGTACAGCAGGGGAACCAGGGGAATGCTGGGGCCCATCTACCGGTGGCTATGGCCTGCAGCTCTTTGGTGCCCTCGCCGCCTCCATTTCTCCAGCAGCAGGTGGCAAACCTGCAGGACAGCCTCCATCATGGTTGAAGTAATGAGGATAAGCTGCCAGAGCAGCCTGTAGTAGACAAGCCTCCATCATCTGTGCTGGACACCTATGACAAGGGACAGGACAGGTGATCAGTGCAATGTCCCAAGGAACCATGCCCACCCACAGCGCGCAATGGTCAGTGGGAACACCCCCCCTGAGGTCCCATACCAGCCACCTGCAGCGGGGGTGGGCCAATGCCTGCCAGCAACACGGCACACCATGACAGTACACAGAGGTGGTCCCCACCGCACAATGGCCACCCGACTGCGCAATGACAGTCACATGGCACAGTGCACCAGCAGCACCACATCAACATCAGTGGCAGCTGGACGCACACCCACCCCACCAACAGCTGGCGCATGTGTCCAATGGATGCGCCACAGTGGCAAGCACCACGCACAGTGCAACACACATAGCTGCCATGGCACATGGCACAGACGGCTATGCCCACACCTACGCCCCCCGCCACCCCCATGTAATGTGCAAAGGACCATGACAGTGCCTACCTGCCCTCTGTGGCCCCACTGGTGCTGGAGCCACTCCTGCACCACCTCCATGGCCTGCTGTCCTGCCGCTGCTGCTGCCGCCACCACCACTGTCACCCTCCAGCAATTCTCAGGCCCTGAGAATGGAACATAGGTACATGTCAGTAAACATCCACAGCAGCTGCCCACCACCCCCCACCCACGCACAGGCTGAGCCCCTGCCCGACACATCCCGCACAACTGCATCGCAACACAAATGGTGGCTGGCAATTCCACCCCGCGATGCACATGATGGAAGTGCACCAATCTGCAGGGCATGTCAGGCAGCCTAACCAACACCACAGTACAGCACCAGGGCACACATGCAATATGGGCCTACTCACCTGGCTGTGGCACAGCCCCACACCTAACACTTGCCTCAAGCCTCCTCAGGAGCTCTGGGTCCCTCTGCACTAGGTCGCTATACCTGTGGCGGCACTGCTCCCCCATCCTGGCCACCCCAGTCCTCTGCTGCTGTGGGGCAGCAATCCCCTGCCGCACCGTGACCCTGGGCTGCTGCAGGGGCACCTGGCCAAAAAGTTGGGAGGCGTGGGGCTGGACACAGGCAACTAAGTTGACCAGCTCAACCTGTGTCCAGTTCTGCACTCCTGGTACCCATCGCTGAGCCATGCTGTGAAACGAAGTCGGTGATCAAAATGGCGGCAGTAAGCACACGTGGCCATGACATGCGCCAGATGCGCGATGTGAGGGAACATGCACTGTGTCCGCCCATCACACAGTCTCAGAGATGCATGGCATGGGCGTGGCTAGAAGGGTTCACCAGGTGAGGGGATGACCCAGGGGTCAGAGGTCACCCACCTCTGCGCAGTGCGCACATGCATAGTAAGACTGGCACATTATGCACTATGCCCCCCATCGCAGTTGGTGCACAGTGTGTGATTGACACCATGATACCATTCGGTGCATGCACACTGCGGGCCTGCGCACCACGCATGCGTGCACATTGCGCCGCGACTTGCTCCGGAGCAATCTCATTGCGCACGGAGCAAAATTGCAATAGTCAGACACCACATGCAAATGAGCTCATCAGCCAATGCGTGGTGCACTGGGGGCTTTAGCATGTCATTACCGTTGCGCCAAACCTCATTTGCATGCATTGCTCTATATAAGCACCACGGAACAACACAGGCCATGGACCGGTATGGCATCTTTTCGGGGTATGTTATGTATGCCGCTGTAGCTCACTGGGAGCAGCCAGTACAGCAGGGTGGGACAGAACAGGGTGATGCTGCCACTGACACACTATGCTGTCCATGTCCACAGGAAGCGACATGTTGGAACATGAGGAGGGTGAGATGCGAGGGCCTGCTCGCAAGTGCAGGACCAATTTCACAAGGGCAGAAACAGAGGCCCTGTTCAATGCCTACCTTGACAGGGAGCCCCTGTTGAGTGGTGCCATGGGCACACCAAAGGCCAGGGCTGGGGTCTGGGAGGAGGTGGTGGCATACGTGAACCAGTATGGCAGCCACCAGCAGTCAGCACAGGAGTGCTGGAAGAAGGTGGGCACAGACAAGAGGTGCATCAAGGAGAAGGTGGGGTCCATCTGTGTGTCCTGGAATGCCACTGGAGGGAAGCCTGCAGATGTGCCACAGTGCTCACAGCACAGGAGGAGTTGGTGGCAGCCATCATGCACCACAGCATGGTGGAGGGTGTTCCTGGCAGCGGATTCCAGATGGGTGGCAGCCCATCACTGCATGGTAAGTCAGTCAGCCACGCACAGCTGGGGGCATGGAGGGTGTGTACATGGCCATGCTGGTGTGCATGCAGCCGGTATGCATCTCATGTGCATGTGTGCAACCCACACGCATGCCTTGCTGCAAGATACATGCAGTGGCAGTGTAGGGGGGGCACATGTAGGCAACACATCACTAACATGCCTCTCTTTCTCTTGCAACACCAGCACGCCTCCATGCAGATGATGGAGCTCTGGTGGCAGCAGCAGCCATGGATGCTGGACCAGGCTTCTACGTCCACTGGCATCCGGGGGCCCGACAGGCTGCAGCTCACCACCACCACTGTACAGGCAGATGTCCTGGACCTGGGGTCGGACAAGGCCCTGGATGTGCTCCTGCAGGATGCCAGCCTTGGTGTCCTCTGCACAGACACAGATCAGGACAGGGTCCGACACCGATGATGATGTCACGCTCATCCTGGACAGCATGACCACCGTTGTGGACGAGATGCTACTGCTGGCCACTGACACAGACAGCATGCCCAGCACTCTGCCAGTGGTGGAACAGCTGCCTGCCACCACTGTGGGTTCAGCGGTGTGTGCTTCTCTAGCTGTGCCCTGTGGTGGAGGTGGGCACTGGGTGGTGTGCAGAGGCCGAACGGGCAACAGCAGCAGGCTTCGGGTGCCGCCAGGCAGGCAGCCAGACACAGGGTCCACCACTGGTGCACCTGCCATGCCCGATCCCCCAGCAGACACCACTGTGTAGGGTCCACCAGAGAGGGGGGTTGTGCAGCGTGGCCAGTCACCACATGGGGATCGGTGTCTGGCCCAGGAACTCCAGGCCGCCGACCTGCTGACTGATCATGCCCATTTGCTGCGGGTGTCTGTTCAGCAACAAGTGCTGCTCCCCAATGGGGTGCACGTTTTGCGTGTGGAGGTATGCCTTTTAGCCGAGCAGCAGGAGAAGGGCACTGCGCAGATCCTGGCGGGGATGCAGCACATTCAGGAGGCCACGTCTGCATCCCTGGATCACATTGCCACTGTAATCTCAGGTGGCTTTGCACTGCTGGCTGCCATAGGGCATGATCAGGCACAGATGACCCCCGCAGTGCACTGTCCACCCCATGTACCTGGCTTTGGGTGACTCCAGCACAGTCAGTGCTGGGCTCTAATGTCAGCACACCAGGCATGCCTGGGGCTGGCCTGTTTGGGCACCTTGACACCCCCGCACGGACATGGTCGCTGTCCCACGGTTCAACCCCTGGGGGGCTGTTGCAGCCCACCATGGCTGATGCACAGCCTGTGGCTGCCAAACAGCCCAGGCGCAGTCGCCCCCATGGCCGTGGTGGCCATGGTTCCATGCAGCGGTCTGCAGCTGCTGCCCAGTGCGCACATGGGTGGTGTGTGTGTGCCTACCACGGGTGTGGTGCCTGTGTGTTGTGCCATACGCTGCCTGTGTGCGTGCTTGCCTGACCGCTAGGCCATGTGGCATGGGCATGATGACGGCAATCTTGCACTGGTTGTGCCTGTGCACCAGTTTGATGCATCTGATCCACGCCACATAAACACGCCTGTGTGTGTGTGTGGGGGGGGTGCTGTGAGAGGTGCTGTGTGTGGGTGTGTACCCCTGTCTCCCCTATCTCTGCTTCATGCCTCTGTGTGTGCATGCCCAATACCATGCACACCCCTGTATGTGTGCTGTACCTGTTTGCACAGCCCATGTATGTGTATCGCACCACCTACCTGTGTGCACCATAGTGCTCCTGTGCAATGGTGTCCCAGAGTCGTCTCACCTGCTGTTGCACCGGGGATCCCTCCACCCTGGGGGTGGCAGTCCACCTCCCTCCAGTCCATTGCCTCTGTTGTCCCCACCACTGTCGCCCTCATCAGTCTCGACAGCTATCCCATGGTCAGTGGTCATGTTGTGCAGTATGCAGCAGGCCAGAAACAGGCTACAGGCTTTCAAGGGGCTGTACTGTAGGGCACCACCTGACCTGTCTAGGCAACAGAATTGTGCTTTCAGCATGCGAAAGACTCTCTCGATGATTTTGCGCATGCTGGCGTGTGCCTCGTTGTAGCGTTCCTCTGCTGGGGATGACAGGCGCCAGTAGGGGGTGTGCAGCCAGGGCTGCAGTGGATGGGCACTGTCCCCTGTGTGGATAATGACATGGTTATCCTTCTGTTATTCTATGCTGCACCCCTTGCCTGTCCATGGTGCCCATGCCAACATGCACACCCTGCCCTCCCCCATCCCAGGGTATGCTTTGCCCATCACCGCTTGCCTGTGCCATACTCACCCACTAGGTGGCCCATGGGGCTATCCCCATGTTCAAACCTGTGGCACAGCACAGAGCTGTGCCAGATGAACACATCATGTGCACTCCTAGGGAGTGTGGTGCAGACATTGGTTATACGCCCTGTGGCATCGCACACCACCTGGCAGTTGACACTCAGGCTCCCCTTCCTGTTGATGTATGCCACACCCTCAGGGCCAGGTGGCATGCAGATGCCCATGTGGGTGCAGTCAGTGGCCCCAATCACACCAGGCATACGTGCTACCCTGTGGAAGTCCTGTATGGTTGCTGTACGCTCCGCCTGTGTGCTGGGGAAATGGATGTATTTTGACCCACGTGGCAGCAGAGTGTTGAGGAACTATGTGATGAGGTGGGACATGGCCAACTGGGTTATGCCTGTGGTGTCCCCTGTTGGTCTCTGGAAGGTGCCTGTGCTGAGCAGGCACATGACAGCTGTCACCTTCGTCTCCATGGACATGGCATGGCTCCATCTGGTAGGTGCCTGCATCTCCTCACTGCACAGCTCACAGAGCTGCCTGAGAATGTCCCTGTTCAGGCGGTACCGGCCCACGATCTCTGTGTCACTGTATTGCTCGAAGGTGATGCAGGCGCAGTACCACTTGTGTCGGGCATACTGCCGACGGGCCCTTCTATGGCCACGTCGCTGTTCCTCCTGCCCCCTCACACCCCTCATTACGGCCTCCATCATGATGGGCGCACTATCCATGGCTCTTGCTGTCCAATATTGCCCAGGCCATTTGGCTGCTGCTGGCTGTGTACCACCCTGGTGTATTGCCTGGCAGTGAACTTGTCTGTCTCTCTCACTCTCTCTGCCCGTCTCCCTCTTCAATGCCACCTCTGTATCTGCCTTGGTCTTTCTTTCTTTCCTTCCTTCCTTCTTTCTCTCTCTCTCTCACACACACACACACACACACTCTCTCTCAGTCCCTCTTGCCTGGTGCAAGTGCTGTCTGTGTGCTTGTGCCCTGTATTTTTAGGAACAAGTCTGCTTGGTACATCTTTGATTTGCTCTGCACTTGTGCCATGGTTTCACGGTTGAATATCCCACTGCGCTAGATATTCAAGGGAACGCCCCCTGCACTTGCGCCTACATTCATAATAGTTGCGTATTGGCGCAATGAGATTTGTGCTGTGCACTGGCTTCCTCTGAATATGGCTCCTAGGCACAAGTCCACAACTGCTTTGAATATCCAGGCCGTAGTGTTTTTGCTCTCACAGTTCACTAGAGAATGTGTTGTTTAGTTCCAAGTTTTCCTTTTCAGGGTTTATACCACATCTTGGTAGCCTGTCTAAAAAGTCTGCCTAAATGCATTTCACTGCCCTCTACTCATCTGACAGTGACTTTGTTTATGACATCACGGTGAGCACCATGATGACAGACTGATGTCACAAACTGCAACTGTGAGGAAGTTAGGGGACAGTCTATCTTTTTAAATGGCACAGTTAAATGAGTACTGAATTACCCGAAATATTTACCAGATCTATAACAGAAAACATTGTTTAAACATGGGAAACTCTAAAGTTAAATACAATTGTTGTAAATATAATAGTTTAACATGTTTATTTAGGTAGACACTTGCTCTTTAAGTTTGGAAAGAATGGAAGTTTTGCACTATTCACTTCAACATCACAACTTTGGTGGGCAGCTCTTAGAATTGGGTTGTGGTGTTGCAGGGAGCTCATCCTTAGTAAAAGTGTCTATGAGCTGTTCCCCTGTGCTTTCCTTAGCGTCACTCTGTACAACCGCTTAATCAGCAATGGAGCCACTCTTCAATGCCCAGTGGCAACGTCTGTCTTACACATGCAAGGGTACTCTCTGCCATTGTCATTTCTGGCCCTTTCAACCCCTCGGACAGTCCACTGAAATTCACATTTAGCTCTCTAAGCTGATTTTCTGTATGTTCCAGGTGGTGTTTCAATAAGGAAGTTTCTTTGATTAGCTCTGCCAAAGCAGAGAGTTCTTTGCCCGCCATGTTTGATGCCTCCAAGGCCTCTGCAATAGTGTACCTTCACTCTCTGCTCAACAGTCTGCATTCTCTGGATAAAACTGTCAAATTTATTATTTAGCAACTCCATAGATTTATGCATTTAGTGGGTGTTTTTTTAATAGGGATCCAAGGATCACTTCTTAGCTACTAGTGTTTGGGATCTCTTCAGACTTTCCTGCATCTTTCCTGGCTGCTTTGGGTTTAAAAAAGGCTTGAGTAGCAGCAGCTGTACTGTTAGGTTTGCCCATAGTCCAAACTGTCTGAAACTTTTCCACTCAACAGTCACGAGTAGTTGCACCTATATGCCGAAGTTGGTGAGAAACAATTAATTACAACTTGAATTAGGTTTGCAGATTCAGGGGTTCACACAAAGTAAGTCTAGAAGCCCCGGCTGCTGGTTCTATCAAGATGTCTGATACTGATAATGCCATCAATCTGATATCAGATCAGTTATATTACAGGGTAGAACACTGCGGTCATGTCCAGGTTTGTTTGTGGGTTGTTGTTTTTTTTTCACTTTTTTAAAGTAGTGGCCCTCCCCCATCTGTTTCACAGTCGTATTCTTTCTCTCTTTTCAAGATTTTTATTTATTTTTTATTTCAACATTTGGTAAACAGGAAAGGCACGCTGAGACGAGGCTCAATTCCAGGTACGATTCAGCTGAAGGGGAGAGGGGATTACAATAGATACATGTAACCCTTAGGTGGCACAATCCCAAGGGCTACTACCCCTGCATGCTTGGCTAGGAGCAGGTTAAGGGGCGGGAGTTCTGAAACAGGTGCCTCCACCCAGAGGTCAGGGTTGGTAGTGGTCAAGCTAACCTGGGCACAGCCTTCTGGGACACTGTACCCCCCCCAATTTCCTTACTAGTGGCCGGAACAATACATAATAATCACTTTCACAATAACCCTGATTCACCACACAAGTACTCACACTTGTGCACTTAACCACCAGGGCTTTCCTCTGGCTCGACTCTGGGAACCCCCTGTAAAACAAGGTTTTACACAGCAAATAACAGCAGTACAGTAATTTTGCATACACTGGAACCACAGTCAGGGTAAATGCAAAAAGAGTTAGATCGGATTTATTTAAGGGACTTGAACAAGGGAGGGTTGTAATCAGGTTAATTTGCTTAAAGACTGTATCAATCAAATGGTTATGCATGCACTTCAGGGTCCATAAACAGTCTGATGCTCTGGGTACCCAGGTGAAGGAGAGGTGGGCTAGCCAGGATCATTGCCCGGGGCAGGCCGGTGTCGCAGCTGGTTGGGGCCCTGTGATGGAAGAAAACAACATGCACCACACACACTAATTGTAATCTGGAGCCAGAGGGCTCAGTTCATGAAAGAAAAGAAACAACAAGACAATCAGATGACACACTTAGATTAAGCTATTGTTGCAGGGAACTACCCTGGTGGTTAATCACAATACCCAAGATTGGACACAGGCTGGACGAAAACTGAGACTGCAGGTGGTTGATCTGCAGTGCAAAGAGAAGCTGGGCCCACACGATTCACCGAGGCATCATTCCTGTTCAAGCATGGAGCAGGGGCTGATCTCTCGTTGAAGGCTTTCTCTGTGCAGTAGGGTAGTCTGGCAGGACCAGTGTGGCAAGGCCCAGGCCATATGGAGATGAACGCGGATCCATTCCGTTGGAGCTGGATACAGCTTTCAGCAAGCAGAACACAATTCACACAGTGGGGAACCAAATCACGACCCACTATAAACACACAGCACATTTGCATGTAAGGGATTCTACTATACCAGGCAAACTGCTCTCTGGTCACAATTGCAAAGTCTCTGCACACACCGGGAGTTCAGAGGTAGCTGGAAATCCTGACAGGCCGATGCATTCAGCAAATCTTTGGTCTTCTTCAGGTTGATCCTGTCACAACTCAGTGGCTTACTTCGTTCTCACAAATTCGTATTCAGTCTGAACTGATTTTCTTCTCCCTCTCAGGGGCAGCAGGCAGGCATGCAGGCCTAAACTCAGGCCTTTCCACAGAGACTGTCTCAAGCTGTTTCTTCTTCAGCTCCAAACTTAGATCTGACTCAACTGCCAGCAAGCCTGGGAATTTCCCCAAGATCCAAAAGGTTCGGTTGGCTGATTCATCTGTCAGTCACTACAGGAGCTACCCCTTCAGGTGCAAAAAGGCACCAAAAGCCCAAAACTACAATTCCTACAGATTCTGACTCAAGACAGCTCCTGTAGACCGGCTCCATTTTAGGTCCCACCAATACTGATTGGTCCAATTCAGCAGTCCAGGACCACGATAGTGGAGATCAACAAAACAGTCCTTGCTACAAAGAAGGCAGGTTAGACAGATTACATTATCATTATCACTCTAAATGATTTTCAGCAAATAGTTACATCTTTAAACAGAGCGTCCACTCAGATTACTTATGACTGCAATCCAGGCAGCTCTTAAAGAGACAGTACACAGAGGCTATACAGGCACTCTCTGGCAATCACATTTAAACTGCTAAAATGCAGGACACCAGCCTGGCAGTGAGCATTTAGGCAAGCTCAAGGAAGACTTTTCAGGAACCCCCCTTTGTAGGGGGGTTACACCCTTCCCTGCCTGGAGAAAACATGGCGTCCGCGTCAAGTCTGTACCATCACAATATTGCAAATGTAAACTGTACGAGACATTTATACCATTAGCATGTTATGCAAGTGACATCTGATGCATCAGTCAACGTAAACTTATACATTTTACTATACATATTCTCTACACTTCAGAGTACTATATCCATTCTGACAACACATCATGCATATTTCACACAAGTAATTTACACATTACTATGCGGAATCATGTAATAACTTTTTCTACATTGAACAATGTAAGAGGGTGCCCTTCCCTATCAGCCAACTTGGGGCTAGATAGGGCAGGGGAACCATACCTAGAAGGCAGAACAATCAACCTGGAAATGGCACTTAGTCTCAGTTCAGGCAGTGAGCTGTGGGAAACATAAACCCCTTTTTGGATCACATTGACAGGCAAATCTACTGGCCTCCCGGGAGAATCATAACTGAAGCGTACTACTGGCTTGACAGCTCAGCCAGTCTTTCTGAGGGGAAAACTACAGTCTCTGTACTCTGAGCACTGGTCTGGGGACTCTCGTCACTTGTGAGGGGTGCCTCTGCCTGGATGGGAACGTCCAAACTTGGGGCACTATCGGATTCTTGCTCTGCAGGCTCTGTTTCTACAACACTTGATTCATTTTGTGAAGGCTCAGCACAATCATGCTTTGAGGCACGGAAAGGGGGCGGTCAGCACTCTCATAGTATTCTTCAAGTTCTGGTATGTCACCAGAAAGACTCAAGCCCTCAGCTCTTTCTTCAGGCAAATCATACAGTTCCACAATACACAGAGACTCAACATCTTCAGACGTGATACTTTGCACTTCACTTTCTGGGAGCATTGGCTCCAAGGACAACGCTGGGGGTTAAGGCAGTCCAGAAGGCCCAACTTCATCCTCACAATTAGTCATAGGGTGACCTCAAAACAGCTGACTCAACTCATAGGAGGGGTAATAGGCATTGTCACATTCACTTTCGTCCGAGGTGGACTGACAGTCACTATCATTCTGAACCTGCTGCGGGGGAAAGCTTGAACTTGTAACCACTGGGATAGGTCGACTCTGTCTCTTTCTTGCAGCAGCATGAGTGACTGACCCAGGGGAATCAATCTCTGAGGGTTCAGCCTCAATTATGACTTGGCCGATAGGTAGCAAGTGGTTACGGTGCATGGTCTTGACAGCTTTGGAGCTATTCTCTGGGCACACCTTGTACACGGGTAAATCATTCTACTTTCCAACTACTGCATGGGGGAGATGGTGTCACTGATCAGTAATTTGTGTTTGCCATGTAGTCCCAAATTGTGTAACAACACATGGTATCCAGATTAAAGCTCTTGAGCCCTTACTTTTTTTATCATGCCTCTCTTTTTTGGCTAGATTTCTCTTGGCGGCCATTGTCTGGGCCAGTTGATAGGCATGGTCAATTGAGCTCTCAGTTTTTGTACATATTGCAGGTAGTTTTCATCTCAGACCCCATCTGGAGAGACCCCAAAGCAAACATCAACTGGTAGCTGGGCCTCTCTCCCAAACATGAGGCGGTAGGGGGAGAACCCGGTAGCATAATTTTTCATGCAGTTGTATGCGTGTACCAAGGTGCTAATCTGCTGGCTCCATGTAAGCTTCTTTTTTGGGTGGAGGGTGCCCAGCATGTCTAGCAGGGTGCAGTTAAATCGTTCTGGTTGGGGATCTCCCTGCAGGTGATGGGGGTGCTTCTTCACTTCCGCACCCCCCATAGAGCATTTCTTTGATTAGTCGACTCTCAAAGTCTCTGCCCTGGTCAGAGTGGATCCCCTTGGGGACAGCATAGTGGACAAAGACATTTTCCACCAGCACCTTGGCCACGGTAGATGCCTTTTGATCTTTGGTGGGAAAAGCTTGAGCATACCATGTGAAATGATCTGTAACCACTAACACATTGCCAATATTCTGCTGATCAGGTTCTAAACACCAGAAGTCTATGCAGACTAGTTCCATGGGAGTACTGGTAGTAATATTAACAAGGGGGGCAACCCTCTGAGACAGGGCTTTTCTTTGCAGGCAGCCACTATAAGTCTTTACATGGTGCTCAACATCGGCCCCCATTTTGGGCCAGTAGAAGCGAGATCGTACCAGGTTAAGGGTTCTGTCAATCTCGAGGTGCCCCATGTGATTGTGGAGGGACCTCAGTACCAAATCTTTAAAGGCCGTGGGCAGGACCAATTGTTGCTTGTCTACTTTGCCACTATGATCTGCTGTCTCTCTATACAATAACTGATTGAGCAACTTCAATCTGGGGCCTTCTTTAAACAATAAAGCAGTTCGTAAGTCAGTGGAATGTAATTTAGACACATCCTTCCCCGCACACAGGGCATCAAGTGATGGCTGAATCATAGGATCTTGGGATTGAGCCCATTGAATGCTGTCATTGTCAAATTGAGGTAGTGCACTAATATCTAGAGCAGAGAAGTGGCAATAAGCAGCCGGTATGCAGGTGTCAGAAGGGTCCAAGCAATCTACTAAACAGTCCACTGTGTCCGCAGACATCTGTTCATCTCTATCAAACTTTTGGCACAATGCTCGGATGTCAGGTTCGGACAGCCTGACCCAATCACTCTTGGAAGTGAGCCTTCGTGATAGGGCATCAGCATCAATATGGTTCAGGCCCGGTCTGTATTCAACAGCATAATCATAGGTTGATAATGCAGAAAGCCACCAGTGCCCAGTGACGTCGAACTTAGCTGAAGTCTGTACATAGGTCAATGGGTTATTGTCAGTCTTCACCAATATCTTTGCCCCATAGAGGTATTCATGAAACTGGTCAATGATGGCCCATTTTAGCTCAAGGAACTCCAACTTATGTACAGGGTAGTTTCACTCTGATGGGGTCAAGCCCCTACTGGCAAAAGCCACTGGTCTCAAACCATCCTCATGGTCTTGATATAGCACAGCTCCTAGACCCTGAAGACTAGGGTAAGATTCAATAGTGGGCAAATCACCTTGGAATAGTCCTTTATGAACCTGTGGTAGTAGCCACAGAATCCCAGGAAACATTGTAGTTCTTTCAAATTTTGGGGCTGGGGCCAAGTAGTTAAGGCTTCAACCTTACTGAGATCAGTCTCTATCCCTTCTGTAGGTACTATGTGCCCCACATACTTCACAGAGGTTTGGAAAAACTGGCACTTGTCAATGGACAGTTTGAGGCCGAAGTCTTCCAGTCGGTCTAGGACTTTAAACAGTCGGTTCTCATGCTCCTCTAGGGTGCTCCCAAACACAATGACATCATCCAAGTATACCAGGCATTCCAGCAAATTCATATCTCCCACCGCACGTTCCATCAGTCGCTGAAAGGTGACTGGGGCGCCCGATATCCCCTGTGGCATTCTCTGAAATTCGTAGAACCCCAAAGGACAAATAAAGGCTGTTTTCTCATGGTCCTCAGAGGCCATTGGAATCTGGTAGTATCCGCTACAAAGATCCAAAACCGAGAACCATTTGCTCCCATTCAAGCAGTCCAGGGCATCTTGTATTATAATAATAATAATAACTTTATTTTTAAAGCACTTTTCAAGATTTCAAAGCGCTTTACAAGTCAAAAAACACAATATAAAATATCACATAAAACACAGAAATACAATAAATACATAACAACAACACATATTAAAAACCTACAATAAAACCATCCATACTATCCAAAAATAATATTAACACTCAAATATCAACTAATCATCCAAGAAGGCGCTCCGCCACAAGTAGGTTTTCAAATTTTTCTTAAATACCTCCAAGGAGGTGCACTCCCTTAACTGGCGAGGTAGAGAATTCCAAAGAGTTGGAGCTACATAAGAAAAAGCTCTACTACCAGAAGTTTTTAAACTCACTCTTGGAATCTCTAACAACCCCTAGTCAGCCGAGCGTAGCGATCGGCCGGGGCAGTAAGGCACCAGAAGTTCTGTCAGGTTGGACCCTGATCGTGAAGGGCTTTAAAAGTCAATAAAATGACTTTAAAGGTGATCCGCCACCGTATAGGAAGCCAGTGCAGTTCGCGCAGTACCGGGGTGATATGACTGGATCTCCTTGTCCCAGTCAACACCCTGGCTGCAGCGTTCTGCTCCAGCTGAAGGCGATGGATTTCAACCCCAGAAAGCCCAAAGTAAAGGGGCGTTGCAGTAGTCCAACTGCGAGGACACAAAGGCGTGGACCAACGTTGGCAAAGAGTCAGATGGAACAAGGCGACGCACCCTGGCAATGTTCCTAAGGTGATAAAAGGAAGTTCTGACAACGACCGACACTTGAGATTGAAAGGTCAGTCTGTCATCTAGGACAATCCCTAGGTTGTGCACCCATTCGGAGGTCGGAAGTGACACGCCGTCAAGAAAAATTCCAGAGGGCGAGCCATCTTTCGGCCTCATTATCTGACCACCAGGGTCCACCACCAATACCTCTGTCTTCTCTGAGTTCAATTTCAACCAACTAGAATCCATCCATCCTCGGATTTCTTCCAGACAGTTGTTAAACACCGAGAGAGCTCCATCCTGGTCAGGCGCAAAAGACAGGTATAGCTGGGTATCATCTGCATAGCAGTGAAACCTCAGCCCATACCGTCTTATAATGTCTCCGAGGGGCAGCATATACACTGCGAATAACATGGGAGACAGCACTGAACCCTGAGGCACCCCACACAACAAAGAAGTTGGGGCGGAGGAATGAACCCTCGACACAACTCTCTGTGATCTCCCGGTAAGGAATGAAGTGAACCATTTTAAAACAGTTCCCGACATTCCACATATTTGCCTCAGGCGTGCTAACAACACCAGGTGATCCACGGTATCAAAAGCTGACGAGAGATCAAGAAGAACTAGGATAGAACATCTCTTCTGATCCCTCGCCCTCAGAAGATCATTAAGCACCCGAACCAGCGCAGTCTCGTAGATATTATGGATGATTAAATGGTCTTCCAATTGGGCTGCCACTACCTTCTCAATAACCTTCCCCAAAAAGGGAAGGTTAGAGATAGGTCTGTAGTTTGAAAAACAGTCTGGATCCAAAGTAACTTTCTTCAGTAAAGGTGTAACCACTGCTTCTTTCAGGGAGTTAGGAAAGTCACCTGACTCTAAGGAACACCAGACTATCTGCACCATAACTTGGCCAATGATCTCAAGACAACCCAAAATTATGGGAGTTGGTCCAGGATCTAAACTACAGCTCGTAGGCCGCACACTATGGATGATCTTCATAATATCCACAACCTCCGGTTGGCAAAAGGAACCCCAAGAAAAACTAGGCATTGTGAGCTCGCATTGTTCCACAACCTCACCCTTACAGATTGCTGGGCGCAAGCCCGCCCTGATGTCATCCACCTTATTTGCAAAGAACCGAGCGAGCTCCTCACACTCCATTTGCGAAAAGGCTCTCCGGACTTGTAGACAGGCTAGGTTGCACAGTCTGTCCACCGTCCGAAACAGCTGAGCTGGTCGATTCTGTGTAACTGCAATCTCCCTGGACAGAAATTCTGCCTTCTTATGGGTGATTGCAGATTGATAGACAGAATAATGTTCCATCAATCTAAGGCGGTCAGCATCAAGGGCGGACTTGCGCCAGCACCGTTCTAACCTTCGCCCCTGTCTCCGCAACTCCCTCAGTGTCCCATCAAACCAGGGGGACCTGGGGCGAAGGGATAGGGGGTGCTCACGAACAGGAGCAATAGAATCCAGGGCCACCGTAACGGCCATATTATAAGCCGACACCAGTTCCCCTGGATTACTGCTAGCCAACACGGGGGATGAGAGATCAAGGACTGCAGCAAGGCCTTGAGGAGTAACACTTCACAATGGGCGGTACCTGACCATCTCCACAGGGGAAGGCCTTTTAAGGGGGGTGCTAAAATTGAACCTCACGGTGTGGTGGTCAGACCACACGACTGGTTCCACACCCATGTCGGATGAGTCAATCCCTAAGAGGAAGACTAAATCCAGAGAGTGCCCAGATCTATGTGTAGCAGTGGAAACTACCTGTGTAAGGCCCAAAGAAGACATAAGTTGGAGGAAGTGGTTTCCAAATTGTGAGAGTTCATCGTCGATCCAGGCGTTAAAGTCACCCAGAACCATCAATCTGGGAGACTCAAACGACATATCGACGAGGAAGTCTGCTACTTCCTGTAAGAAACGTTTCCCATCTCCAGGTGGACGGTAGATGAGAACGATTCGAACGCCTACACCTGCTACAACTACGCACTCAAAAGATTCAGCCTCACCTACTACCACATTCGTGAGGCCCAATTTACTCTTGAAACAGACTGCAACACCCCCTTCCCTGCGGTCCAATCTCGGGCGGTGTATCACTGAATACCCGGCCGGAACCATGGCCTCCAATATGGGGCCAGAGTTTTCATCCAGCCAGGACTCAGTGATGCAAGCCAGGTCAGCTGAACCAACAAGATCCGCAATAATAACGGTCTTATTCCTAACAGACCTGGCATTGCATAACACCGCCCGAGTTGGACAAACCTCGGAGGTTGTCCGACCTATCTGCCCACCAAATTCGGCAGTGCCCTTGGGTATGGGCACCAGACATGGGAAACCCCTGTTTGGATTCCATTTCACCCCAGGGCGCCTTCTGGACTTAATAACCCTGATACGATGGCCACGCTCATTCATCCTCACCTGTTCGCCCACCACCGCCCTTCCCACTCTCCTACGAGCAATTCCCAGCGCTCTACAGTGCTGGTAGATCTCAAATTGCAAAGGAGGGGTATAAAAAGGGCGGAGGGTGCGAAGAGAGGAGGATGAATAGCGCACCCCCGTGGAACCTACAGGCCAACACATATTTCTGCTAAAACTAAAGCAAAATACATCAAATTAAACAAAAACTAATCCTCAAAACCCATACAAAAAAACACATAAAATAAATAATAAAAATAAAAATAATAGACAAGACAATAAAATAAATTATTAAAAAATATATAAATATAAAAATAAAAATAAAGGGGAACTCTCACTACCCCAACACAAAAAATTCCCCCCTCCTTCAGCCCTCTTACAGCAAAGGTGAGGGGAAAAAACAATCTTAGCACTCTCACTGCAAGATAACATACAAACAAATAAAACAAAAAACATAGGTCTGAAGCTATCGTACTATTAAAAGCCCCCCAACTAAAAAGTCCTTGAACTTAGTGATCATTAATCATAAGCCCCACATAACAAAAGTTCATAAAGTCTCAGAGTCAATATATTTTCTTCATACACCTGGCATTCAACCATTCAAAAATTCCATCTGGAAGGAAGCATTCTTCACCAAATGAACCCCAGGAGGATGCAGAAATGCAAACTGTCCCCCCCTACTTAGGATGCCAGAAACAGCCCGACCTCTGCCAGGCTATTCCGGCACCACCTGGAGGCCCCTGAGAACACCAACCCACTGGCAGGCACTCCCCGGCCCTCCCAGGTACAGACAGCAGCACCCCGCACCCACCTCCGGGACAACTGGGCCAACCACTCAGATCCTTCTTCCTCTCTCTTCCTTCCCCGACACTCCACAGTCAGAACTCCCTGACCAAAAATTCAACTTCAAATCCTCCGGTCACTGAGTTCGAGACAGGGAGCAAACAAAGAAAGCAACAAGAAACATGCTCCTTTCCTTGGATCCACTCAATGACCAAATGTTTCAAATCCCAGTTTTATAAAGCCTCCTTCAATCTCACCACAGCCCGTCACGCTGTGACCAAGGAGACTCTCAAATCATTAAAACAGAACAGTGCCACTAAGGACAATGCAAAATCAGTGTCCGAATAAAATCTTCTCCACAGTTGCTCCCCCTTTTCTGTACACAGCTTCCCACATCGGAAGTCAAGGCAGAGTTCAAGCATAAAAAATCAAACAAACTTACTGGAGCAAACAGATTAAAACTTACTGTTCTGTACTTCTGCCAATAGCTCCCGACTCCACAGCCTCTCACACTGGAATCGGGAGGTCAAAAACGTTGAAAAGTTGAAAAGTCACCACGGAGAACGCCAGAAGGCAAAACAAATGCAGGATTCCAAAAAACAAATGCAGGAACTCCAGGACTCCAAACAATAAAAGCGGGGCTCCAGGAAACGACCGAACGGGGCTCTGAGAAACGCTCCGCAAAACCGCCAATCGCCAGACCGACAGTGCATCCCGAAAATAGCGCTACTGCAGTCCAAGCTAAAAATATATACAAAAACTCAAAATCAACTAAAAATTTTTTTAAATTAACACATCAAAAAAACGATGTATACGAGGCATAGTGTATTGTTCTGGGATGGTCCACCGGTTCAGGGTTCGATAATCAACACACAACCTCACAGACCCATTCTTCTTATGCACAACCACAATGGGAGAGGTGTATGGGCTCCTAGATTCTTGTATCACGCCAGCAGCAAGCATTTCCTGCAAGTGTATTCTCACATCATCTATATCAGCTGGGGCTAGGTGTCGGGACCTCTCTCGAAATGGCTATTCATTGTGCAGGCTTATGTGATGCTTCGCACCCTGGACACATCCCACATCCCATTCCTTCAACGAAAACACTTGGTCTCTCTGGGCAAGTTTCTTTCTAATTCTAGCTTTCCATTCAGCTGGCAACAGGGAGTCACCAAAGTCAAACAAGTTTGGAGTCACTCTCTCCTTCTCACCAGGGCACTTGTTGCTGGGCAATACTGCAGTGTCTGTGCAGTGTACCATAGCTAGGGTGCACCCTCTGTTCACCTGGATCTCCCGATCTGACACATTGTGAATCTGGACCATCACTCATTGTGCATAGATATGGGCACGAGCAGGCAAGATGCTGGGATTGACCAATAATCCTTCCGGCAATTTTCCATCACCTGGTTCATCTAACATCAGTATTTTGTTCTTGACATCTTTCAAAGGTGGACCTCCCCTTGAATGATACACTGGGTGTTAGGGGCCAGTACCATTTACTCGAGATCCTTCTTCCACACGATCCCCACCAGTTCATCTGGGTCCACCTCATTGGGTCTCTGTTGCCAGTCATAAGCCCTTTTTACTAAGGCTGGAATTCTTAGGGCCTGTCCAGTCAGCTGCCCTTGTTTCTCATGGCAGAGTTGTGCTAGTCTCCCAAACATGTGGGCGTTTGTTTCAATTAACAGGGGAACCCCATCCTACAGTCCAGTGGGGGGACACACTAGGGCCAGTGTCTCTACTTGCTCCTCTACAACAGTGACAGTTGCAGGAAAAGACAACCAGAGGCAGGCATATCCTAGATATGGATAAGACTTGTCGCTCAGCCCCCACACATGCAGGCCTTCCAGGGTTTGTAAGGGCACATCGGATAAGTGTTTGTCATACCAGTCCTGAAACACAATGGTCACTTACGACCCACTGTCAAGCACAGCCCGAGTAGGAATACCATTCACAGCCACATTAGTCTCCACTGAAGGGCCCACTATCTTGGGCCAGTCCGGAGGGACAACACCAGGGGCCTGGTCAGATGATTTAGCCACAGGGGGGTTTAAGTTAGGATGGCCGAAGCCTTTACTGTGGTCATTTCGTGCACCCCTTGACCACTGACTCATTTTCTGAAACTCTCCCTGAAGCTGGTTCACCACTTTCTCTAAGTTCTTCTGAGACTGGCATTCCCTCCTCATATAGCCATCCTTGCCGTAACTGTGATGAATGACATGCTCTCCGGGCATCCTTGGGGAAAACATAGCAGGGGATGCTGGAGTATTGATGGGAGATTGTGATCTAACTTCTGCAGGTAGTGTACCATGTCTCAAAAGTTCCTTTAGGGTGGCAGTCAATTCCTTGAGCTCAGCTGAGAAGCCACCCTCAGTAGAGGATGCCTGAGGGTGCACCCCCACCCCCATAACAGTCACGTCCTGACAGGGACCAGGGTCTCTCTCAGCAGGGGATACCTCAGCGAACGCACCAGGTTGTACTTTTCTGACTTCCTTCAGCAACTCCTCTGCTCACCGTTTAGCCCACTGCGGAACACTCTTACTGGTCTCCATTTTGGAAGGGCCTTCCGGTGCCATGATCACTTGGGCTGCACTTACCCCATAATTACAATCTCCCTCTTCACCTTCTACCTCTCAGAGTTCTTTTATCAAGTTACAGTAGTCAGGTGGGTTACCTCTCCTATCCTGGAGCCTTAACTGGATGATCTGCAGTTTATAATGCTTGGCATGTTGCAGTATGTGCCCCAGTCTCACACGGTTCAAATCACTAGCGGCTACCCCACCTTGCCGGTAAGCCTTCTGCAGAGCTCTTTCTAGGCGAGTAACATACGCAGACAAACTTTCCCCCTTCCATTGTTTGGTACCTTGGAATTCCACATCAAAGTCTCCCCTGACTCAATGCTCCCAAAATTGCTTTCAAGTACAGATAGGTACTTCTGAGCAGATGCATCAGGGTTCGTTGATCTCAAAAATGTAATGGCTTCGAGGGCGGACCCTTCAAACTTTCTATGATTCTTTTCTGCTTCTCAGCATCCACACACTGCCACTTGGGTACCAAGGGGGCTACATAGTCGATCCAGGTCTCCCAGTCATCCTTCCCCTGGGTGAGGGTGGGGAGAGTGCCCGAGAAGATTCTCAGCCTTTGGTAGGAGTCGTGACTAATGGTGGGTACAGATATAGGAGCCAGCATTGGCATGGGCACAGAAGGCAGGGCAGTAACAGGTGCTGGAGTGGGAGGGGGTGTTGTGGAAAGAACACCCCCAGGTGGCAGGAACAGTTTCTTGAAGTCCTTTATGGTTTTCCCTTCCTCCAGCAACAACTTAGCAAATTTCTCCTCAAAAGTCTCAGATAATGGTGGGAGCGCATCCTTCCCAGGACCTGTACTGTCTTTTGTTATCACTTTCCAGGTGGCTGGGACCCCTTCTGATGCAATAGTTTGTGGCTCTTTAGAGCTGTCCACGAGGTCACTACACTCTATCAAGGCTATGAAAGTTTGGGCGATCAAATCAGCCTGTCGACCCACCACCACAGGGTTTTTTAAACATTCAACTTTAGAGAGTGCTTCCTCTACAGTGTACTTACTGGTACTCAGGGTAATAGCCAGTAAAAGCAGAGCATTTTGGGGGTCAATCTCCTGCCCAGTACACCACCCCACCAACTGGTGTACAGCCATTTCTACTGGGGTAGCTATTAATCTTTAACAATAATTCATAATTTTTGGGCACTAGAAGGCACAAAATCCCAGCGGTGAACCTCCAAAATGTAATCCCTAGGTGGCACTATCCCAAGGGCTACTATCCCTGCCTGCTTGGCTAGGAGCAGGTTAAGGGGTGGGAGTTCTGAAACGGATGGCTCCATCCGGAGGTCAGGGTTGGTAGTGGTCAAGCTAACCTGGGCACAGCCCTCCGGGACACTGTAACCCCCTCTTTCCTTACTAGTGGCCAGAACAATACACAGTAATCACTTTCACAATACTCCTAATTCACCACACAAGTACCCACACTGTTTGCACTTACCACCAGGGCTTTGCTCTGGCTCGACCCTGAGGACCCCCTGTAAAACAAGGTTATACACAGCAAATAACAGCAATACAGTTCTCTTGAACACACTGGAACCACAGTCAGGGTAAATGCAAAAAGAGTTAGATCGGTTTTATTTAAGGGATTTGAACAAGGGAGAGGCGTAATCAGGTTAATTTGCTTAAAGGCTGTATCAAATCAGACAGTTATGCATGCACTTCAGGGTCCATAAACAGTCACACACTCTGGGTACCCAGGTGAAGAAGAGGTGGGCTAGCCAGGATCGTTGCCTGGGGCAGGCCGGTGTCGAAGCTGGTTTGGGCCCTGTGATGGAAGAAAACAACATGCACCACACACACTAATTGTAATCCAGAGCCGGAGGGCTCAGTTCATGAAAGAAAAGAACAAGACAATCAAATGACACACTTAAATGAAGCTGCTGTTGCAGGGAGCTACACTGGTGGTTACTCATGATACCAAAGACTGGACACAGACTGGACGAAAATTGAGACTGCAGGTGGTTGATCTGGATTGCCAGGAGAAGCAGGGCCCACACGATTCGCCGAGGTGTCATTCCTGTTCAAGCATGGAGCAGGGGGGCTGATCCCCAGGCAGGTGTCTCATTGATGGCTTTCTCTGTGCAGTAGGGTAGTCTGGCAGGGTCAGTGTGGCAAGGCCCAGGCCGTATGGAGATGAATGCGGATTCAGTCCGTTTGAGCTGGATACAGCTTCCTGCAAGCAGAACACAATTCACACAGTGGGGAACCAAATCACGACCCACTATAAACACACAGCACATTTACATGTAAGGGATTCTACTATACCAGGCAAACCGCTCTCCGATCACAATCGCAAAGTCTCTGCACACACCGGGAGTTTAGAGGTAGCTGGAAATCCTGACAGGCCGATGCAGTCAGCAAATCTTTGGTCTTCTTCAGGTTGATCCTGGTCACAACTCAGTGGCTTACTTCGTTTTCCCTCTCAGGTGCAGCAGGCAGGCATGCAGGCCAAAACTCAGGCCTTTCCACAGAGACTGTCTCGAGCTGTTGCTTCTTGAGCTCCCAACTTAGATCTGACTCAACTGCCAGCAAGTCTGGGAAGTTCCTCAAGATCAAAAAGGTTTGGTTGGCTGATTCATCTGTCAGTCACAAGAGGAGCTCCCCCTTCAGGTACAAAAAGGCACCAAAAGTCCAAAACTACAATTCCTACAGATTCTGACTCCAGACAGCTTCTGTAGTCGAGCTCCATTTTAGGTTCCACCAGTACTGATTGGTCCAATTCGGCAGTCCAGGACCAAGATAGTGGAGATAAACAAAACAGTCCTTGCTGCAAAGAAGGCAGGTTGGACAAATTACATTATCGTTATCACTCTAAATGATTTCCAGCAAATAGTTACATCTTTCAACAGAGCTCCCTCTCAGATTACTCATGACTACAATCCAGGCAGCTCTTAAAGAGACAGTACACAGAGGCTATACAGGCACTCTCTGGCAATCACATTTAAACTGCTAAAACGCAGGACACCAGCCTGGCAGTGAGCATTTAGGCAAGCTCAAGGAAGACTTCAAATGGGGGTTACATACGATTTACAGTGAGCTTCATTTCAGCATGATATGAAAGTGGCAGCTGACACATTCATTTTCCAGCCCCGTACATTACAACAGCGAGTGTACATGTGTGTTCTTAGGGAACCTAGCGCATGAATCCCATTATAACCAGCTGGTTATAACGGCAAATTATAACCGAGTTTCCCTATGGGAAAAAAATGGAGCCAAGTTAATATAAGCCCATAATTCATTTGAGAGGTTCTGGTGATGTCATAACCACAAGAGTGAAGCCCCTCCCCTCCTCACTGGATTCTACCCTCACATCTTGGTATACCCAATGCTGCACTTTTCACCCTCTCCCCACCCTTCCTACATTCCTTCGCCCCCCCCCCCCCTTCCCTCTCCCTATGACTCCGACACTTCTTATCTGTTGTCTATTTTCTCTGACAAATGCCGCTGGCTGCCTTGTTACAATACTACCCTTGAATTGTATTAATCTGTACTCTGTTTGCAATGTCCACATTGTTGTAATGTCTGTCTTGATGTTCCCCATAATTTGTATTTCTCTGACGTGGAACCTTTGTAAAAGAGCCTAGGCTCAAAGGTATTTGTAATCGTAGACTTGATAAATAAATAAATAAATAAATGATCAAACAACAAATCAGTAGAAAAGGCAGTACATGGTAAATACATTACATAAGACTGTCATAAAGCACAAGGCACAAAAGTACATGTCATTGCCTGTGGTTCAAAAGTTTCCCAAGAAGGACACAGTTTAGCGTGTGACAGTGCAAACATGAAGCAGACTGAAAATTAAATAAGGTACAAACGAGTTAAAGGAAAAGGGGACTATTTTAAGGAGGCAGGTGCTAAGCTGGGTGGTTGGGCTATGGATAATAGATTTTACTGAGAAAGTGAATATGGTCTGGAAACATACGGGCATTTGAAAACACAGCAGATCCATGCAGTAAAATAGAAAAAAATAACGAATAGGGAACGATCAACTACTGAGCTAAAATCCCATTTCAGACTTCTGGTGACATCAAGGAACATCTCAGGCTTCACTCTTGTGGCTATAACGTCACCAGAACCTCTCAAATGAATTATGGGCTTATAATAACTGGGCTCCATTTTTTTCCCATAGGGAAACTCGGTTATAATTTGCCGTTATAACCAGCTGGTTATAATGGGATTCATGCGCTAGGTTCCCTAAGAACACACACGTACACTCGCTGCTGTAATGTACGGGGCTGGAAAATGAATGTGTCAGCTGCCATTTTCAAATCCCAGCCCATATAGAGTGAAGGCTGTGGCCTGCTGTGTGTGGGTGGGAGAGGGGGATGCGGTGATAATACAGAGCCCAACAATTATATAAAACAAAGCCTTGGGGACTGTGTAAAACTTAAATGTTACACACCCTTGGTGTGGGATGCTTTTATAAACCTCTCAAGCTATGCATTTGGGGTTTCCTCCCCCACCAAACAGTCAGCCTTCTTCTATCATCTCCCCTTCCTCTGGAACCTCCTCCACTCTGCCATCCATCTTTCATCCTCCCCAGGTACCCTTAAGCGTCAGTTTAAACTCCTTCCCTTCCCCTCTTGCACCTGTCATCTCACTACCTGACCTAACCTCAGTTCATTGCCCCCCCCCAACCCGATGGGTCAGTCCTATGCCTCCCAGTTCACCTCACTTATTCTTCTTCCAAATATGTTAGTTTATGTAGTTCAGCATATTGGAACACATCATGTTTACAGACACCCATATATTGTCATTTTTGCACCTTTGCCATGTCGCGCTGCTTTTGTTTGGACCTTATTTGTATGTATACATTTATTTTCGATTGTACTTGTTTTCCCCTCCCTTGGGTCACACCTGTAAATGAGCCTTGGCTCAGTGTGTCTTTCACGATTACCAATTTTAAATAAATAAATGTAGCTCCCACATCATGGGTGTGTATAAAATTCTCATTATACACAGTTTCCCATGCATTATTCCATATGCTATTGACAGTTGCTTGTGTATCATTCCATATGTAATAAACCTTGAAAGATTTATTTGGATTGTCGTGCTTATTCTGTAACATTAATGTGTGCAGTTGTTAATGTTAACCATGGTGTTTTGCTTTCTGTTGACTTCAGGCATTTAAGTTAGAATAAGTGATGTGCCCGCCATCAAGAAGTTTCTGCAGCCTGGCAACCAGAGAAAACCACTTCCTGATGACAATGATGACAACTATGTAAAGTTTATGAGGGCCATTTTTGCCTTTTGAATGAAGTTCTCCAAACAGAAATAACCAGACAAGCAGCAAACAACCAAGCATCACCTATTAGTCCTTAATAAAAAAATAGTTACATTTTAAATGCGTCATCTTAATATGTTTTATATTAATTTCTACAATAACGTTTTCGGTAGTTTGGATACGTCTGTAAGAACAGAGTATTCACCACGTAAGACTATAGATGTGAATAGGACTAAAGTTCAGAAGTAAATTTTTACAGTTAATGCTCCATATTGTACAAAAGGTTTTGTCTTTGAAGGAACCTTTAACCTGACTTTCTCTTTTAAAATATGCAGAAATTGGGAATTTAGGCATTGTTCTTCATGCCAAACTGCTTCTTGTGATTGTTCTGAACTAGTCTTATTTCCAGTCAGTTCTGGATTGCAGTAACATCATCGAATCAGTGAAACTTTCACTTTAGGCTTCCGCTTAACTGATGTCACAAGGTTCCCAGTCTAGAACCAGCTGGTCATGGAAATAAAAATGAAGATCTGGTGGAAAAATAACATCAACAAGAGACCTTATCAAAGGAGAAAATGTGATGTGTTCAGTGTAATCACATGAAGTGGCTCAATTAGGAATTTGAGACTATGCACATGCTCACATCTCAATCTGGGTTAAAATGTGGGAAGCCAGGGCTGCCCTGATGGACCAGTGGCAGACCGTCGAACAGCTGTGCAAGCCACCCAGGTATGTGAGCTACATCATGTCACAGCATCTGGAAGCTAGCCAGGCTGAGGAAGCTGCTGCGTGGCAGCATGCCTCAGCTGGAGAAGGTCGGCAGCAAGCTCCAGCTCTGCAGCGACCCCTATGACTGGGTCTGAAAGCTTGCTCCTTCTGTAGGGAATGTGCTCTATGTGTGTGGGAGGTCACTAAGAAGACCGAGTTCACCACAGCGGAGGTGGCAGGAACTTAGAAGTCAGAAATACCCATGTCTGTCTAAAGAAAGGTCTGGGCCTCTGGGATTCCCCTGGCTCCCAGTGCCTACTAGCACTGAGTCCTAGTCTGCACAGTGGACTGCTCTGAGGGGGGGGGGATAGTTCCCCTACCTGCAGCCCCTGCAAAAAAAAAAGGGAAAGCTGTGAAGATGACAGGTAGGTTACTGTGGCCAGAGGGGTAGAAAGACACAGATCTGAACAGAGTATATCCCTGAGATCAGGATGTATCCCTGGAACGATAATAGCCATGTAGAAGAAAAAACACCTCTGTGAGAAAACAAAATGGGTAAGTCAAGTTTATTTATTTAGTTTTAGTTTACCATGAAGCCAGTAATGTATTGGCAACAGGAGAAGACACTTGTAAGCATACTATGAAAGCATCCTCAGGAGCCAAGCATGAAGGTGTAGTGCCTTCAGGTTGGGATGTAGAAGGGTCTCTTGATTCTTTTCTATGAAGGACTAGGGTGGATAAGGGGTTACTTTGAAGTTATATTTGGGTCTCAGTTTGGGCACTGCATGCAAAGACAAATTATTCACTGTAATAATAGCTTTCCTTCTAAATGATTACAACAGCCACTACAACTTCTGCAGCATCTCTGCACAAGGAATAGTGCTCTGGAACGTAGGTGGCTGTTTTCAAAGATACCCTCTCCTCTGTGCTTGTCTTGAGGCCCCAAATGCTGCTGCCTCAGATCTTTGAGCTGAAGAAAAATAGACTATGAATATAACAGAAAAAGACCAACAGTCCATCCAATCTGCCCAAGTTTTCTATTTAGCCCTGTGACCTACTGTCCCTCCAGGGTCCTAGTCCTCACCATCCTTCCCACTACGCTCCTCCCAGTTTGTGCCATCCTGGGTAACCACTACACCCTTCATTCTGTCCCAACTGTGCTTGAAACCACCAACAGTTTTAGCACCCACCACTTTGGCTGGTAGACTGTTCCATGGCTCCACCACCTGTTCTGTTAAATAATACTTCCTCGTGTCCCTCCTGTACCTCCCTCCTGTCAGTTTCCACTTACGCCCATGTGACCACAAACTAGTATTCAAGCTAAATAGTCCCCTGCAGTTCACCTTGTTAATTACTTTTAGGAACTTGAAGGTCTCTATCATATCCTGTCTCCCTTCTGGTCTCCGGAAAGTATATGTTCAGTGCCTTGTGCGCCTCATAGGACATGTTGTGCTGGCCTGGAATCATTTTTGTTACCCTGTACTGCATCATCTCCAGCCTATCCCTATCCCTATCCTTGAGGTCAGAACTCCAGAACTGGGTGCAGTACTCCAGGTGTGGCCTCACTAAGGATCTATATAGGAGAAGTATTAACTCTTCCCTTCTGCTATCAATGCCCCTCCCAATGCATCCCAGCATCCTACTCGCTTTGCTATATGCCTTGTTGCACTGATTTGATTGTTTGAGGGAGTCACTGAAGATAACTCCAAGGTCACGTTCCTCCAGTACTCTGTCCTGGGGTTCTTGTTCCCGAGGTGCATCATCTTGCACTTTTTGCATTGAATTTCAACTGTCTAAGCTTGGACCATCCCTTTAGCTTTTGAAAGTCACTCTGCATTTCCCTGATTCCCTCATCACTATCTACCCTCCCACAGAGCTTGGTGTCATTTGCGAAGAGACACAACCTGCCCCAGATTCTCTCACCAGTGTCGTTGATGAACATATTGAAGAGGACTGGACCAAGGGCATATCCTTGTGGTACCCTGCTCATAACCTCCCTCTGTTCTGGTTTGACCCCATTGACCACAATCTTCTGCTGCCTCCCATGTAGCCAGTTATGTACCCCAGGTTACTATGACTTTAGCTGCACCCAGTTCCTCCATCTTCTTCAGCAAGTGTCTGTGAGGCACCGAGTTGAAGTTCTTGCTGTACTCAAAGTAGAACAAATCTACAGCATGGCACCTAGCCAATTCCCTCGTCACCCAAGGAAAACTATCAGGTTAGTCTGACGAGACCTTCCTGCCACAAATCAGTACTGTTTAGTATCCTGGAGACCGTTGCTCTCCAAGTAGTCCACAGGGTCCTCTTTGACCAGCGACTCCATCAGCTTCCCTACAATAGAGATAGGACTGACTGGTCTGTAGTTCCCTGCCCTCCACCTTTATGGAGTGGAATTGTGACTGCCACCTTCAGAACTACCCCTGTCCATAGTGAGCTGTTGAATATACCTACTGGGAACAGAAGAAACTAGAAGGGGAAGGGATCAGATCCATTTCAGTGCAGTAGCTGTTCCTTGCTACTTTTAAATTGCTTCTTGTTGATTTCACTTAGTATCAAGTTTTTTTTTTTCTTACTACTTCTAAGGGGCTAGCAGGGCATTGTTTTAGGGCTGTTGGAATTCTGAAACCTATTTTGATGTGTTGTAAGTGGGCTGATTTGTCTTGTTTCACTTGATAGTAGGCTGAGTTTTTCTTCCTAAAAGGGGCTAGCAGGGAACCATTTGGGAGCTGTTGAAACTTTGAAATCTATTCTGGTGTGCTTTAAGTGGAGCTGTCATCTCTTCAAATTGGAGGCTTGTTTCTTCTGATTTCAGACCTATTTTGGTGTGCGTTTACTGGGGCTGTTCTGTGGGACTGTTTCTTTGAACTGGAAACCTATATCATCTAATTTCAAGCCTATTTTGGTGTGTTGGTGAGGCTGTTTGAACTGGAGACCTGCTTCTTCTGGTATCAAATCTATTTTTTGTGCTTTTAGTGGATTTGTGGTTGTTTTTTGCTGTCTTCACTAGCTGCAAAGTTTAGTGCATTGGGTGTAATTTTCTGGCCAGGGGCCTCAGCTACCTGATTGTTTCTGGAAGGCACAGGCTGGTCCCACCCACCCCAGGTACATCATTTCCTTTGTACCGGGGGGGGGGGGTTCTGACATCACTTCCCCAAAAGGGCAAAGGACATGCACCTGCCATAGCAGAAGCAGACATCCAGGAAAGGAACAGCAGCAAGTGAAGAGGTGACTGCTATCTCTGTGGAAGGGAAGTAACTGTGACACAAGGAGCTTTCATTTTTACCTGTTTGCATTGGTGTTTGCATTGTGGAAAGGTGGGGTAGGAGTTAGAAGGAGGCTGTGCAATGGTTATTTACAGTTTCTTTTTGGGTGTGGATAGGAGGAATAAGAACTTAAAAGGCAGCTCAATCTGTCTAAAGTGTATGACAAAGGGGGTAAGAGAAATTGAGAAGAGAAGAATGTTTTGCAATGATAGAGGGGGAGAGAGGAGACTTGGGGAAGCATTGTGTATCCTTCATCTGGAAGGGTGGGGGTCGCTAGTGGGCAACAAGGGCAATGGGTAGGGTGGCAGGCTGCAACAACTGTGGTGCACCAATCTTTCTAAAAATTGCATGGAGGGTGGGGGGATGTTTAGTGTGCAACTAAATAGAGAAACTTAAAAAGGAGATCAAGGGTCTGCAGGAGGAGCTAAGACAGGCAAGACAGACTGGAGGAGGTTATAGCCCAACACTGGAGGGATAGAGGGAGGAGGGGAAATGAAGATAGGGCTGTTTGGGCCAACACGGGAGAGGAGAGGGTCAAAAGAAGAAAAGCAGAGACAGGGGGCTCAGGCCAAAGAAGAACATTGTAGGGGGAAACCAGGTCATGTGAAAGAAGACAACAGGAAGGAGGAGAAAGGGACTGGTGAAAGGAGGAGAAGTGGCAACAGTCATGGAGTCGAAAGGAGGGAATGGGCTACTATGAGGAGAGAGGAAGTGGGCATTGGAGAGGGGTCCTTCAGAAAATCGTTTTACAGTACTAGAGGGAAAGGAGGAAGAGGGAGGTGATGAAATTGGAGGAGTAACAGATAGAAGTCTGGATGAAACTGGAATGGGGGGGTTCTGCTGGGGGAATTACAAAAGGGGCAGAAGGGAATACTACTGTGCAGGAGGAAGAGGAGGAGCCAGAAGCAAGAGGTGGGGAGGAAGGGAAGCAATCAGTAAGAGGAGTGGAATTTTAGTGCTAGGGGACTCAGTACTAAGAGGAGTCAGGTGGGGTAGCAAATGGGAGAGGCATAGTCATATCTGGGTAGAGGCCATGCCGGGAATGACAGCAGAAAGGGTGGGACAATCTATTCTAAAATATGCTAGAAGGGTTAGGGAGAAGCCTAATTTAATTACGCATTTGGGGACGAACGACCTGGCTGATAGGATGGAAGATACAGTCCAGAGGCAGTTTAAGGAACTAGGACAATTATGTGAGGGGGCAGAAAGATCAATAACTTTCTCAGAGAGACTTCCAGTGCCCAGGGTAAGCACAGCAAGAAAGCTGAGAATAAAGGATTTTAAAGAATGGCTAAGAACCTGGTGTCATATTAAAGGGTATTGGTTGGTGGGGGGCGGGACCTGGGAGGACAGTTTCTATGCCAAGGATAGACCACACTTGAGAGGAGGGAAAGAAAGTGTTGAAACAGAGGATGGAGGAGTACACAGAGGAAGTTGGGAATTTAAACTAGGAGTGGGGGTGGCAAGTGGGCAAAGGGACATACAGAAACCACAGGTTGGGAAGCCATATGAGCTTACCCCCATAACAGTGACAAAGTGCAAGTACTAGTGGCAATGCTAGTAAAGGGGAGCAGAAGGGAAAGGGGTGGAAGGTGGTCACCCTGAATGCTAAGAACCTTGGGAAGAAAACTGCAGACCTGCAGACTCTCATGGCAGAGGGGCAGGTGGACAGTGCAACCATCACTGAAACATGGGCCACCCAATACAATGACTGGGACCTGTCAATACCAGGGTTCAGGATATTTCATAGGGATAGAGCGGTTGGGAAAAGGGGAGCACTATATGTGAGGAAAGGACTGAAATGTGTATGGGAGGAAGAGGAGGAGGGTAGTACGGAGTCACTATGGATGCAAATCCAAGATTCCAAGAATAGGACTCTCAGGATGGGAGTGGTGTACAGGCTGTCCTCTCAGACAGAAGAGTTAGACAGAGCTATCAGGACAGATCAGGAGGACCTGTGAGAAGGGTAGTGTGGTGATTGTGGGGGACTTCCAACATGTCAGGAGTGGACTGGAGTACCCCAACAACCAGGAATAGAAGGGAGCAGGTACTGCTGGATGCCTTCCAAGACAGCTTCCTGATGCAAATGGTCAGTGAACCAACCAGATTAGGGAATACCCTTGACCTCGTGCTGGCAAATGGGGAGTTTGTGAGGGAACTTAGAGTGGAAGAACCACTGGCGTGGAATGACCACCACTCAGTATGGTTCACGTTGGATATGGGTAAGGAAGGAGTGGAATCCGGCACAAGGGTGCTGGACTTCAGGAGGATGGGGGAAGTGGTAAAAGGGTACCTGGCCAGACTTCAACCTAGTATGGGCACTAACCAGAGGTGGGAGCTCATAAAGCTGGTGATAGTGGAATCAACCAGAACCTGCAGTAAGGCCCAGAGCAAGAAGGCTATGGCAAAGAATCCTAGCTGGGTGAGCAAAGAGGTCATGGAAAAGATAAGCAGGAAAAGAGCTGCCTTTAGGAGGTACAAAAAAATGAGGGGACAGGACAGGGAGGTGTACCTGAAGGAATTGAAGGAGGTGACCAGGGTTGTAAGGGCAGCCAAGGCATCTATGGAGCTCAGGCTGGTGCAGGGCATTAAGAAGGGGGAGAAGGACTTCTTCAGGTACATCAGAGAGAAAAGGAACTGCAAGGACCATATAGTAAGGATTACGAAGGAGGGTGGTTCGGTGGAAGCAAGGGGTAATAAGGCAGAAGCACTAAACGATTACTTCTGCCCAGTATTTACTAAGGAGAGGGGTGATATCGGGGTGGGAGGGAGGCAGAAACAGAGGAGGTAATGGAAATCACAGAGTGCGGGGTTCTGGAGGGTTTGAGGGTACTGAAGAGGAACAAGGCACCAGGCCCAGATGGCATCCACCCCAGGGTACTGAAGGAGCTGGCAGAGGTCCCGGCAGGAACTTTGGCAGACCTATTTAATGACTCATTACACTCAGAGTGTGTACCTCAGGATTGGAGGATGGCTCATGTGGTGCCCCTCCACAAGAGCAGCCCTAAGGATGAAGCGGGGAACTATTGACTGGTGAACATCACATCCATCGTGGGTAAGCTGATGGAGACTATCCTGAAGGAGAGGCTGGTGGCCCTCCTGGAGGCCAAAGGACTACAGGACAGCAGACAGCATGGCTTCGTAAGTGGCAGATCCTGCCAAACCAACCTGGTGGAGTTCTATGACTGAGTAACTAGGCAACTGGACGGGGGCCATGCAGTGGATGTCCTGTACCTGGACTTCAGTAAAGCATTTGACTCAGTGCCAAATGGGAGGCTGGGAAGTAAGAAGGCACAGTTGTGGGTGTAAAGCTGATGAGATGGGTAGTGAACAGGCTTCAGGGAAGGCAAAAGAGGGTGGTGGTGGTGGGTGGGGAGCTGTCATACCCAAGGGTAGTGATGAGTAGTATTCTGCAGGGCTTGGTGTTGGGACCAGTGTTGTTTGGGATATTCATTGTAGACATATCACTGAGCATAAAGAGCAAGATCAGTCTGTTTGCTTACGGCACCAAGATAGGAGCAGTGGTGGACGACCTAGGGGGATGGCAGGGGTTACAGGATGATATGGCAAAGCTGGAAAGCTGGTTGGACACCTGGCAACTGGGGTTTAGTACCAAAAAGTGCAAGGTGCTGCATTTTGAGACAAAAAACCCAATTGGGGGGGAATGCAGTTAGCTGAGACAAAGGAAGAGAAGGCTCTGGAGGTGCTCATTACGGGGTCAATGAACAACTCAGCACAATATAGGAAGGCAGCTGCAAAGGCCAACAAAGTGCTGGGTTGCATTGCAAGGGGTATATCCTCGAGGAGGTAATTCTGCCACTATATAGATCATTAGTTAGACCCCACCTGGAGTATTGCGTGCAGTACTGGCACCCAAATCTGAAGAGGGACATTAAGTTACTGGAGGGGGTGCAATGCAGGGCAACAAAGATGATCAAAGGGCTGAGGGACTTACCATATGAGAGGAGGCTGAGGGAGTTGAACATGTACTCGCTGGAGGAGAGGAGAGGAGGGATGGGGGATATGATTGAAACCTTCAAGTACATGAAAGGAATAAACAAGACATATGGAGGGTCTGTTCAAAGTAAGGGAGGGGAGGGACACCACACCCGGGGCCATGATATGAGACTGGAATTTAGAAGAAAAGCTTCCTCTGGACGTTTCCCTCTGGAGGTGGGTGAGTTACTATGCCACTTCAGTGGCAGATCCTGGTGGTGGCAATGCAGAGGTGTTCTTGGCATGGGTGACCACACGCCGACTACCCCCCACCTCCAGGACGCAGCAGCGGATGCATTCCAGGGTGGCAGGTGGGTCCCCAGAAAATGAGAAGTGATGACCTTGGGTAGGCTTCCCTTAGTCTAGCAGAAATGGTCAAATTAGTACAAGAAATGTAAAAAAAGCAGGAAAACTGGCCTATAGGTAGAGTTTTGTACGCTGTTTTATGTAAGAGCAGGACACGAGTGATTAATGTTTATGGGTTACTAATGTGATTTTTTTTAGTCTAGCAGAATTTTGCAAAAATCGTTCAAAATGTGAAAAAAGCATGAAAGTTGGAACATAAGTAGGTTTTTATGTTCTCTTTAAAATAAAAGCAGAACACATGATCTGAAGCTATTAAGGGGGGTCAGAATACAGATAATATACAATTATGTGAAAAACAAAAATATGCATACGTTTGACTCTCTGTCCACAGATGTATTTCCAGATTATAACAAATGACACCAAATTACCTTTTATACTTTACATCACTACTTTAAAACAAGCATGCAGACCTTTGGTTTGGACTTCATCTTGTATCGTATTAAGTGTTCTAAATTATTGCACAATTTGAAGTATACAGATAACTATGATGTAGAGATGTGCTGTCATCTAAAGACAAGCACTCATTATGTTATATTTCGAAATGTGTATTACAGATATATCTTTAAAGATAAACTTTTTAAAAGATTGCAATCTCACAAAAGTGTACATCACATAAATAACATTCTGTGATCACACATAATCAGATTACAGATTGCCAATATTAAACACCTGTTACAGTTAAGGGATGAATTAAATTAAAATTATTATACTTGTTTACAGAAATTTTACCAAACTACTTAGTTACCACTGTCATTGTCTCTGTAGCATGATCCTACACAAGCACACATATCAGTACGTGGAAGTGATCCAGCATAGATGTAACAACAAGAACAAAGTGCTCTAGCTTTCGGATCAACCAGTATGTGGAAGTGAAGCATTGAAACATTTGCATGGGAATCCACTCTTTCTCACAGTCTAGAACACATACCTCCAACTACGGCTGCCTTAGTGGAGCACACAAAAAGAGTTGCATATCAGGAAGGTCACTGCTGGGGGAAAACACTAGTGGCACAGTAAGAACTGCCAAGCCCAGCTGGGGTTGGAAACTAGACAGAAAGACTGGATCCCCATTTGGACTGTCTTTCCGGAGGCAGCTAAATTATGCAAAGAGCTGATCAAATGTGGTTGCAGAAAGTCTTGCAGGACACTATGCAAATGTTTCAGTGCCTCACTTCCACGTACTGATCTGTGCGCTCACATTGGTCCTGGGCTACATATGGGGAGGGGAATAAGGGAAGAATAGATGGGCCAGTGGTGTCCTTTTCTGCTGACAAATTTCTGTTTCAATATGCCTCTAACATTATACGGCTACAGTAGTGCCTGCAAGCCTCAAGTGTTGCTTGTTTAAGCTGTGTGAACACTGTTTTAACGCAGCAGTGCGTGATTCCAGTGAAAATTTTGAACTATACTTTTTAACGCTATTTTAGATTAACCCTTGTCACCTGACTTGTATGATACCCTTCTTTCTCCATTTAGAGTCTGCTTTAGTACTTCTTTTCACACCTGAAAAAATAAAAGGAGTGTTTCTTTTAATATGGCTCAGACCAGGTTTTCAACACTATTCCTAGCTGTTTTTTAACACCTACTGTTCCATAAGGTCAGTGAGCATTGCCTGCTGCATAATAGTTCATCTTAGTCACAACAGAAGTGATTTTAAACAGTTGATGTACAAAAACAGCCGAGTATACTAATGAAAACTTGGTCCAAGCCATATTAAAAGGAGCACTCCTTTTATTATTTCAGAAGTGAAACAAGCATTTATCAATGCAAAACGTTGGTTTCTTGTTAAACAATGAAAGTCACCAAAATGAAATGTTGCCAAATGTATACTTTTAGAGGAGTTAACATTTTAGTAAGTAAAATAGTTGGGCTAGTAGATCTGCCCAGCCACTAGCCCAGAGTCTGAAAGATCTAATTTCAACATCTGTATTATTTTAATGAATGGATACCCCAGTATAAATTTAATGGATGGGTATTGCATGATGCTCTGAAGAACTTGAGCACAGAATAGGTGGCCAACTTCAGCTCCTGCTCTGTGGCCAGGTGGGCCCTGGCATCCCCGCCACCCTGGCACAGGCAGCACAATGGCTTTCAGACCCTGCTGGATGCCAGATCGCTTGCCCAGTGCTGGTGAGTGAGGCCCCCCATGACTGTAACGGGTTACTGGGTGTAACTGATGTGGCCACCCATTACAGTCAACCCACCAAAATAATAAGTAAAATAGAGGGACTTACCTGCCAGAGAGTGCCAGGGTAGGAGTCCAAAGGGATGACACCAAGACACCTGTAAAAAAATATAGAATTTGCAGCTCTTAAGGGGTTCCAAACAGGGGGGAAGGGACAAGATAGACATAAACGCATACATATCTGATGTAGATAGGAGCCTTCATCCTGTCAGACCTGTAGAAATAAAAGAGAAAAATAGGTTACTTAGAAAAAAAATGATAAAGAGAAGAAACAGAGGAAAGGGAATGAGGTTTGGTGAAGGGGGACTCAGTCTAAAACCCCTGTGCCCAATGGTGGCAAAGTAGCCAATATTTTAGTAAGCAGCCCAAGTGGGATAGTGGGGGCTAGTAGTCCTTTTACATCAAATAATATGCCCTGGTGGTCTAGTGGGCTACGAAAGGCCCTGGTGGGCCACAGTGTAAAAGTTAGTCTTGATGGACTTGTGGACTACCATTCAGTTGCAGAAGGGCCAGTGTTTATTTTAAAACAATAAAAACCCATTTCTTGGGTTCTAATGGGGCTTCCCAGAGCCCTTTTTATGCTGTGGGCATTGATTTTTGGTGGCAAAAGGAGGAACAAGTGTGGGCTGCCGTGCAGCCAAAGGACAGCCAGCTGCCAGCACGACCGCGCTTTAGTGAGAATGCCTGAGGGTGCTCCAAACTCCCATCCCACATGGAGCTTAGGCTGCAGCCTACTCCGCACGGGTGGGAGAGGAGGACAGCAATGGAGCCAGTAGGAGGTGGAGGAGGGATGTCAAGGAATTGCCTCCTCTCTACCTTCCTGATTGCTGCTCTGGTGGCAGTGTTTTAATTATTTATGCCCTATAGGGCTTAGAGGCAGCCTAGGGAGGCAAGGAGCAGAAGGAACCAGCAAAGAAGCTGCTTTTAAGTGAGCCAGACCGCGCCATAATTATGAGAGTGGGGGGTTCCCAGAGAGTGAGCGGCAGCAGGAACTGCCAGAATTGAAGCTGCACTACAGTGACCTGTGAAGCCTGGGGGTGGGGTGCTGAGTTAAAGTGAGGTGGGGAGGCGTGCAAGTGCCACAAATGGAAAACCGCACCGCGACTTAAGCGAATGGCCGGTGGGCTGATCAGCCAAGATCCGGGATCCGAGATCCGATGAGTGTAGATCCCTCTAGCTGGCAGACATGAATGGAGAGGACTGGTATTTAAATTAACCTCTGTGTCAGTTGTCCTTGGAATGGCTGCATGGCTCAGCGGCAGCTTGGCACCAGGTAGGGTTGCCAGTTGCAGGGGCCACTTTTGCAGTCATGAGGTCCTCCCTCTTTGGAAGTTTAAATTGCCACCAGAACCAGTGAACAAGGCGGCACACAAATTGCTGCATGTCTTGGTGGGCTGGACGGTCATGCAAATCAAAGGGCCAAAGCCCTCTCAGATTAGAATGGCTTTGGTCCTTTGAAGTGCATGACTGTCCAGCCCACCAAGCAGAAAGTTGCATCAGGACCACACCAAGTGACCATTGGGGTAGATGGCTGAGTCCCTATTTCTGTGAACTGCAATGGGCTCGGCAGTGACACGCCCCTGAAATCCCGTATTGCCACAATATATTGGTTTGCGTAAGCATAACCAAAGTAAAAAAGTACTGAAGCAGATTCGTGGAAAGAAGGGTATCATACAAGTCAGTAGATAAGAGGTAATCTAAAACAGAATAAAAAAGTATAGGTCAAATTTTCACCACATTCATGTACTGCTGCTTTAATATTGTTTGCCTCTTGTTTGACTGGAACCTCTGTGTCAGGCGGATTCGCTTCCATATTTTCTGAAGCTGGCATCTCAAGGAACAATTCAGCTTTTACTGCTGCATGAAATACACACTCTGATAATGAATGGTTGAACCCAATATGTCCCCCAGTTCAAGATCCCTCAGAAATGCTGAGGACATCACTGGAGGAGAAAAAAGACACTTAAAAGTGAACTGCCACACACAGGACAGTATGGAGTTAAACAGCAGTTCAGTGAACTGACATAAAAACAGTTGAAAGGCAACAACAAATCTTGCTCCACTGAGTAGTATGTGCCAGATCAAAAACAGCTATGCAGGGAACAAAATTAGCACCACACAACAGCTACAGATGTACCGAAAGCTTTATAAAGTTAGAAAAGTTACAACCATAATGCCATGCAGTGCTGGGATCGGCAAAACCACAACCAATTTCACAGTCAATGCCTCATCAGGGGAGGGGAGTGTAAAGAGAAGAGAGGTATTCAAAGCAGTCTCTTAAAGCAATATCACACAATTGTGCAACACTACAAAGCCACATAGAGTATATAAGTAATAAGCCACAACAGGGTATGCATTATAGAATTATAATAACTGGGTTAGGCTTTTTCCCATAGGGAAACCATGGCGTAATTTGTCGTTATAAAGGAGCGTTTGTAACGGCAAACACGTAAATGATTTCCCTCGCTATGCGCATGCCCAACCTACAGCTCTTCTGGGTTTTCATTGCTCACCACCAGATTTCTTCGTCGGTTGAAACTGCACCGCCGCCACTATCTCTAGGCGGTAAGTAACTATTTAAAAAAAAGACTTCCTAACAAAAATCACACCGTAAAGGGGACAACAAAATGAGAAAAAGTAAACTGCTGCTAAGTGACCGAGGACTCGGCTAAACATTATCCAGACCGTAGCCGCACCAGACCATTTATTTTATATAATTGGCTGTGTGAAAAACCTAACAGCAATTATATAAAATAAAATATGGGGTGGTGTGTGTAAACTTAATTATACAAACCCTCGGGTTGGATGCCTGGATAAACCCCTCGAGCTTCACTCTCGGGGTTTATATGCCATCCAACCCCTCAGGTGTGTGTAAAATCTCGTTACCACCCCATATTCTCTATATAATAACTGGTTTCCATTTTTTCCCATAAGGAAACTGTGGGGGTTATTTGTCATAATAAAGGAGTGTGTATTACAACAAACAACTGCATGGTTTCTCTCACTCTGCACATGTGCCTGACGCTGTTCTTAGCTTCCCGACCGCTCTCCGCTTGCCTTCTCACCGAACCTTCTCTTAACAGACATGGAACCGCCAGTCTGAGTTGGCAGTAACTAAAAATGTTTGAACCACAGGCACTAAAATTTACTTTCAGCTGCCCAAAAAAACAAAACAAAAAAACTTTGAAATATATGAAGAAAGGTGACCGTGGCCGCACGCTGTAACCTAAGCGGACTGCGGCCACACAGCAACTTCTTTTTATTTTATATAATTGCTGAGGCAAAAAAGGTAAACCCAGCAATTATATAAAATAAAATATGGGTCAGTGTGTGTAAACTCGAAGTTTACACACACCCTCGGGGTTAAATGCTTTTAATAAACCCCTTGAGCTTCGCTCTTGGGTTTTATGTAGCATCTAACCCCTCGGATGTGTGTAAACTTCTCAATATACTCACAGATCCATACTTTATTCTATATTTAATGCACATCCCAGGGGTGTAGTAATGCAGGAGACTGAAGGCAGAGTGTCCTTACACTCCTGGGAAGTACATTAAAATCCTACGATTCACACCCTGGAGGGGCTTATTACACTCATAAAATGGCTCTAAGTGTTTTTTGTGGGGGAGGAAAATGAGATTCAGCACTTGACTCTGTGTTTATAGAGATTTAATGCATAGTCAGGTGAGGTCTCTCAGACAATGAAATGTTTTAATTAGTTCCTTGCCATTTTATAAATAAAGTGCATACACAGTGAATTATGTTCAGTGCAAGACCCTTGTCTACTCCTGCTTGCAAAAAAATCAATTATCTGTTGGTCTATAGCCTTGGAGGGTATGCTGCCTCTAGCTCTGGCCCAAACAGAAAGTGTTCCATGCTCAGTCTTAGGCCACTGATATGGAAACTTTCCTGGAGGCCATGAGGGTGTCTATCACTTTCTTGGAGAAACCCTGCTTTAAGTGTCTCCTCCTGTCAGGAACCAAGCTACCAGCTGCATTGCCTCTGGGTTTGGCTGTGGAATGGGGTGCTAGCCAAGGAGATCCCCATGAAGTGGAAACCAAAAATTGGCTGCTGTGCTAGGTTCACTAAATTGGAGAACCACAGCCTTCTTGGCCACTCTGAAGTTATCAAAAGGAAACTTCATCTTGATTGTTTTATTTTTTGTAGTACCTTGGGTACCAGTGGAAGTGGAGGAAACAGGTACGCTCACTGGAATCCCACGGCAGGGACAAGGCGTTCACTGCTTCTGCCTGACCAATACTGACTGAAGAACATCAGCAACTGAGTGTTCCCTGATGATGCAAACAGATCAGTCTAAGGATGGTCTGACCTTCTGTACTGGAGTCAGAACACCTCTGTGTTAGGGACTATTCCCCTGGACGAACTCTTTCGTGACTTAGCCAGTCAGCCTAGATATTTAGTTCCCCTGCCTGATGAACTGCAGGGTGCCAGCAGGTTTACCTCTGCCTGCTGTAGCACTCTGGTCACCTCTGTTAACATTCTTGGGCTTCTTGTGACCCCCCCCGACTGTTTGTGTATGTTACAGTGACAGCAATGTCCAGCCTCACCTTCATGGCCTGGGATTAAACCCTATCCTAAAAATGGAGCAGAGCGAGATACAGTGCTTGCATCTCCAAAATATTTATCTGAAGCCCCTGCTCCTGCAGGCTCCTAACCCTCTGAGTTGTAATTTGATCTAAGACTGCTCCCCAGGCTGACCGGCTAGTGTCTGTGGTCAAAATCAATTCCTGCGGTGTTTTCAAGACAGCTTTCTTGCAGAGTTTCTTGGGGTACTCCCACTATGCAAGTGACTGCAACATCATCCGAGAAAGTGGGATCAGGGTCTAGTACTCCATCTTTAAGATGAGACGTTAAACCGAAGTACCATCTGCCTGTTCTGGTGGTAGTTCAGGTGGATGTTAAAGATCCCATGGCACTTCTCGAAAAAGAGCAGGGAAATTTCCCAGGTGCAATGGCCAAATTTCCTCCATTCACAAAAAATACCACCAACAGCTTCATCCGGTTCAAGTTCAGTTGGCATTCATCTGTATCCCCCTTCCCTGGGTAGTGCCTGAAAATAGGCAGGATTTGTCTAGTGCACTTACCCGGTCAACAAAAAATAACTAAATAAATAAATACTCCTCCCAAGCCTGAGGACCAAACCTCCAGCATTCTGTTCTGAAGAGGTCAGATGTGAAACCTGGCCCATGGCAGTATCTCTATTACTGCCATCGTCAGCCCCAAATCTGAAGTAGCCTGTGAGCAGAAACCACTGATTGAACTTTTGGCCAGAACACCTCTTGCACTAGAATCTACGTCCTGGACATGGAGAGGAATACCCTCCTCTTGTCCATTCAGAATACTGCCCCCAGGTGTTCCAGGCTCTGAGACGGCCCTGAGGAGCTTTCCTCCTGGTTGATGATCCAACCATGTGTTTTCAGGACCTCCAAGGTCCTTGCCACTGATCTTTCTGCCATCCGTGCAATTGGAGCCCAGATGAACAAATTGTGCAGGTAGGGATAAACATGATGCCCATCCTGTCTCAACTGTGCTACCAGCACAATCTGAACTTTTGAAAATAGCTGGGGTGCTGTTGCCAGTCCAAAGGGTAGAGCACAGTACTGGAAATGCCCCTGAACTGGAAACCTCAAATACCTGTATTTCTGATGTGACTGATGCATTGGGATGTGGAGGTAGGCGTTTTTCAGATCTATAGATGCCAGAAAATCTCCAAATTTGACCACCCAGATGATGGACCTCAAGGACTTCATCTTGAAGATTGCGTGCCAAACAAACTCGTTCAAATATTTCAGGTCTGGAATATGTCAAAATCCCAGAGAGTTCTTGGGGGAATGTCAAAGTAAATCAAGTAGAATCTCAGGCCCTCCTCATTTGGGAAACTGGGACAATTTCCTCAGTCTGTCTCAAGTGATCCAGTACCTGATTTAGTGCTTGTCTTTTCACTTGATTGTGGGGGTACTGGTGACTGTAGAAAACAACCTCTCATTAGCACCAGAGAAAACTCTATGGTGTAACCCATAGCCAGAATTTCTAGTACCCTTGAATCCAACGTTAGATCATTCATAGGCACCATTTTTGCAGTCTCCGACCAAGGGAAGAGGGGCAGAAATGGCCTTTGTGCCTTCACTGAGAGGCATCTCCTGTCCTTTTAGCACCTCCATTGTGTCCGTGGACAAAGAAACCTCTGCTGCTGCTGTTATCCTTGAAGCTAGAATATGCTCCTTTATTCTTTTGGTTCCTAAAGTTCCAAAAGGGCCAAAAAGCACCGCTGGACTGTCTCTGCCAGCCAAACCCCCATCCTCATGCAGTAGGATTGACCTTCTGTTGCCATCTGGATACTGGCAACTGGCCTTTCTTGTCCTGAACGTCCTTCAAAATATTGCCCGGCTCTGACCTGACTAGCAATTACTCTGAAAAGCACATGGTAAACAGTTTTGACTTGGTCGCCTGGTCTGAGTCCCAGTGGTGAAACCACACACTCTGCATGTCTGCCATGATATGATAAGCAGAATAGGCAGATATCTGTAAACTGTCCACTGCTGCATCCCCCAGAAAAGTGGACGCCATGGACATGAGCAATAAACTACTTGTCCCTCTCAGGGATGAAGTTACCTAGGGCAGTCACCCAAAAGTTTAGTGCCCCAGAAATAATAAAGGATGCATATGTTCTTTGAAGGATTACACCATTTAAAGCATAAGTCTATTGCTAGGATGTATCGACCCTCTTGTCATTGGCATCTGGCGGGGCCACAAGCATTTGAGTGGCATGGTTGTATGTCTGACTGTGTTGCACACTACCTTGTCTGCCATTTGAGGGAGGTCCCACTTCCTGGGACTTTCCTCCAGGAACAGATAACATCTCACCCTTGGCCAAGGTATCTGTTTCTGTTTCTGTGCTCTGGACAATTCCTGTTCAATAATCTGGTCACAATGCTGGAAGTTTGGAAAACACTTTAGAGCGGAGGTCTAAGCTGACAGGATGGGATTCACATCTGAGGTCTCTATTACTTGAACCTCCTTTAGATGTAGCATCCTACAAGCTTCCATTATAAGGTAAGACAGCAATTTAGTATAAAATAAAGGAGAAATCAGAATCTTTTTCTTAGGTGTCGTTCACTCCTCCTCCTCCTCAGAGGGACACTGTTACTCATCTGACAGTTCTAGTTCCATCAGGTCAGGATTCTCTGCCCCCCAGCATTTTCATCTTTATTTTCCAAGCTGTCAAGGTTGGGGGCCACCAGCAAATCTGGGACAGAAGGGATGTTCTGTTCTGTTGCACCTGGATATGCCTGTATAGGCTCCCCTTACCTGAGGGGCCTACCTTGGGGTTGGGTGTCTTGTTGGGGATGACCTGCAAGTCATCAGAGCTCAGCAACTCATTGAAGAGGAGCAAAAAGGAGTTGCGCAGCTCAGTGTTACCACTGCTGTACCACAGGTGCTCCCCCCCCCGCCTGGCTGGGAGGGACCAAAATAGGCGTTAGATTGTGTTACAGTGGATATTACAACCCCAAAGGAGAGGGCTTCATCATCCCTTTGCATGTCTTACATCGTTTAGAAATTACTAGTCTGCAATAAACCATTGAGCCAGCAAGCCAGACCGAACTGGTCTGCAACAGTAAGTAAAACTGCCTGTACCAATGTATACTTTTGTATGAAGTGTTGTCTACTGTAAGCAAAAGTATCCTCTGTGTCCAAGACCATCTTGAAAATGAGCTTGCTCAATGATGTAACTGGTTAAATAAAGTTCAATTGATTGATTGATTGAAAAGAGCAACACTCTGATCCGTGCATGACAACACCAACTCCTGCTCAAGAACACTGCGATTATTTGATAGATGAACAAGGAAGCAACTCTACCTTGAAAGTAGAGAGCACCTGTGTACTTTAAAGAGGAACCATCATTCAGGAATAAGAGCCTCACACCCAAGTGTGAGGTTGATCACAATTAGCTATTTGTGTGCAAAAACAAACACTTTTTTACTTACTGATTACTGCAGTGTAGTAGATTGCATCAGGCTAATTTTATTGACTTGTAAGCTGACAGTTTCTGTAACCAGAAATGTCAGACGCCCCTGCAGCTGACATCAGAGGAGAACTGCAGCAGTGGGAGATTCAATAGCCTACAGTGAATGTCAGAGTTTTTTTTATAAGCTGTAATCTTCTGTTTGCTGTTCTCCTGGGGCTAGATGTAGTCATAGAGGACTGTACTAAGCCCCATGAGCACAGCAGGACCAGTATAATCCGATTTTAGCTTGCAAAAATTTTAAGATGTATACTGCAGGCTATTGAATCTCCCAGCTCTGCAGTCCTCCTCTAATGTCAGTTACAGGAGATTCTGGGATTTCTGGTTACAAGAAATGGAATCTTAGAAGTCATCAAAATAAGCCTAATACAGTCTATTATAAAATGGGTGCCACAATCCTGTATTCTGATTTGTCAAAATTGGTCATCTGACCATGGATTAATCCCCTGTAAACCCACCCTTGCCGCACTACAAAATCCTGCAATGTAAAGTCACCCTTTCAGATCACTCCACCAGAGAAATTGTAGCAATCTACAACTACAGCATTCTCATTAGGGCACATCCATCCATCCAGTGGAGAACAATGGTACCCTCAGAAGGACAAACCCATTAGGTGTAAGAACTGTTTTATTACAAATGCATGTAAACAGTATTTTAGAAGTTTACCTAAATAAATATAAAAAAAAAAAGTTGCCCATTTTATAAGTGGATTAACCCACTCCAGAGCATGGGTTTACTGAGCATTAATCCAGACCTGGGGGGTTGAAGTCACTCGGACTGTGGCCCCATGCCCACAACCCCTCCCCCCAGGTGTGGATTAATGCTCAGTAAACCCATGCTCTAAATAGATATCGCATTCCTACTGCAGTAAAGAATAAGTAAAAAAAAATTTTTCACACAAAGTGCTAATTGGAATCTGCCTCAAACTTGGGTGTCAGGCTCTTATTTTATTTATTTATATAAAAAGTTTTACCAGGAAGGTACGCTGAGCAGAGTACTGCTCAATTCCAGGTGCGTCCCGGGGGAGGGGGACTGTGGAGAACAGACATGACATGTATACAGAATACAATTAGTGCTAACAAAGGACAACCATTAGTGCAATAGTACAATTACAATTAGTCCTAACAATGAGTAAACAGAGGATTGGCAGTTAAAAATGGCAGGCACAATTGAGAGTACATGACAACACATCCCATACAGTAGCAAGGGTATGCATGGATAGAGAAGCATAGTCAGCCAGGGTCACTAGCTAGGACATGGATAGTGACATATGCTAGTGTGCATGGATGGGCTCATCTTAGCCACAGGTACAGGAGGAGGAGAAATGGGCATTTATGAGGGAGCTGAGGTGCTGAGTAGAAGACGTGTGCCAGCTGTCCATGGGGATGGTGTTCCACAATTTGGGTAAGTGATGTCTGAAAGCTGATTGGCCCACCGAGGAGGACATGTGTGGCACAACTAGGAGGCAGGTGTCAAACTTCCTGAGTGAGTATGCAGGAGGGGCATACGCTGTTAGGATGGAAGTGAGATACATTGGCAAGGACTGGGACCGAACTTGGCTGTGAGCCTGGCACAATGGGATTGTCTATGATCCTGGAGTGAGGGGCGGTTGTGAGAGACCAGTAGAGAACACAGTGATGAGTGGAGGGTGGGAAATCTAGGGCAAAATGGCAGAACGTGTGAAAAAGGGGGTCCGCTCTGGCTAGGGTATACTTTGGAGTGGCACTGTAGACTACGTCCCCATAGTCAAAAATGAGAAGAATCATATTTTGTTACTTAACCTCTGTGAAATAGGTGTCTGAAAGGAAGGAAGGCACTAGCTGGGATGGAGGGTCAGAGTTGTAGTTAATTGTTTCTGGACTGCATAGGTTTACCACAGTGGGCTCAAGGAGGGTGAGAGTGATGGAACAGAGGCGCATCCCTCCAGTTGTACATCTCCACAATTCATTCGCCACTCTGGAAGAACATGGTTTCTCTATGGAGGCACCCGCAGAGGAGACCAAGGAGGATGCTGGCAACCTCCACAATGGAGACCCACAGGAGGGTGGCACAGGACCCCACAGGGGAAGGAAACAACTCAAGGTGGGAGACTCAATTGTTAGGGGGGTAGAACTGGGGGAGGGAGGGGAAAGGGCAGCAAGGTGCCTGCCCGGCGCCATGGCTTGGAGGGACAGGAAACAAATCCTCAGGATCGTGAGAGCAGCTGCAAGGGGGAGTGAGCTGGATGTCATTATCCACCTAGGGACAAATGACCTGGCTGAGAATGGGATCAGAGCAGTGCAACAGAAGTTTGTGGAGCTGGGGAGGGGCCTTAGACAAGTAGCACACACTGTAACTTTCTTGAAAGTGCTACCTGTCTATGACATGGATGAGGCTAGGGTACTCCACACCGTGGGATTCAATGACTGGTTGAAAAACTGGTGCAGAGCTCGGCGATTTGGTTTCATTGGGGACTGGAACTCCACCTGGAGGGATGCAGGCCTATACAGGTGCAATGGTCTGCATCTATCCAGGAGGGGAACCAGGATCCTAGGTGATAGGTTTAAATGCTTCATTGGCAAGCATTTTAACTAGCCATGGGGGGAAAGGCACTGAAAAGGAGAAGGGAAATCCTAGCCCCCCCCAAAAAATCAGGGTAGTTAGTGAGGTAAACACCAAGATAGAGCAGTCGATAGGGAGACGGGCAGGGGTAAATGGAGACAGACAAAGGCAGTAAGGACAGGGATGGGGCAAAAAGAAATAAAGCCATAACAAAATGGAGGGTAATGAGTACCAGTGCCCCTAGTCTAGGTAAAAAGCTCCCCGAAATGGACTTGATGGAAGAGGGATGCTTGGATATCGTAGCAGTCACAGAAGCATGGTACACAGAGAACCATGACTGGGATGTAAACATACCAGGGTACACAATCTACAGGAGGGACAGGGAGGGAAAAAGAGGAGGAGGAGTAGTAGTTCTCTATGTAAGGGAAGAGATCAAAGCAACAGAACTAAAGGGTAAAAGGGAAGAGAGGAGGCACTGTGAGTCACCCTGGAGACTGGAAATGGCACCACAATCCACACAGGGGTTGTATACAGACCCCCATCTCAGGGGGAAGAAATGGACAAGAAAATGATAGATGGCATCCTTGGGATAGCAGAGAAAGGGAAGATAATGCTGATGGGGGACCTGAATATGCCAGATGTTAACTGGAACACCTTTGCTGCAGCCACATCCAAGAGCAGGGCCATTATCAATGCCCTACAGGGGGCATGTCTCAGACAGCTAGTTTTGGAACCCACTTGGGAGGGAGCAATCTTAGATCTGGTACTCTCAAATGGGGATGGAGAGAGGATCTCCGATCTTGAAGTGGGTAGCCATCTGGGAACAACCAACCATCAGTGTGGGTCACGATAAACTTAGCTGTAGAGTCAAGCTATACAAAAGTGAAGGTACTGGACTTCAGGATGGCTGATTTTGTCAAAATGGGAGAGTGCCTCAGACAAGCACTAGCAAACAGGCAAGAAGGTGGGGTGGAGCAACAATGGGGAATCATCAAAACCACCATCACAGAGGCAACAAGCCTTTGTGTGAAGGAAATAAATCAAAATGAAAGAAAAAACCACTATGGTTCTCAAAAGAAGTGGCGGGGAAGGTAAGGGAGAAAAAGATAGCATTCAGGAAGTATAAGGAAACACAGAAGAAACAGGACAGAGAACTGTACCAGTTAAAGCAGAAGGAAGCGGGGAAGGCAGTTAGAATAGCAAAGGCCCAAACCAAGGAAAAGATAGCCAACTCAGTTAAGAAGGGGGATAAAACCTTTTATAGGTACATTAGGGAGCAAAGAAAGACTAAGGCAGGGATACTGAGGCTGAATAAAGAGGAAGGTGGTTGGGTGAGAGCAACAGTGAAAAAGCAGGGATACTGAACGAATACTTCTGCTCAATATTCACAATGGAAAAGCAGGGGGAGATACTTAATCCAGTCAATAGAAGCACTCTGGATAGGGGAGTTGATATTAGTCCTTTCACAGAAGAAAGGGTTCTGAAAGAACTCTTAAAACTGAAGGCAGATAAAGCAATGGGGCCTGATGGGATTCACCCCAGAATTCTAAAAGAAGTAAGGGAAGAACTAGTAACACCACTCACTAGCCTTTTTAATAAATCATGGGACGATGGTGAGGTACCTGAGGACTGGAGGAGGGCGGATGCGATTCCCCTTCACAAAAATGGGAGCAAAACAGAGGCAGGAAACTGCAGACCTGTAAGTTTGACCTCAGTGGTAGGGAAAATGATGGAATCACTTCTGAAGGAAAGAATTGTTGAGTACCTAGAGGTCAGTGGGGCATAGGACCCAAAGCAGCATGGATTCACAGCAGGAAGGTCATGTCAGATAAATCTAATTGATTTCTTTGACTGAGTGACCAAAGTAGTAGACCAGGGAGGAGCTGTGGACATGGCCTACCTAGACTTTAGCAAGACATTTGACACAGTCCCACACAAAAGATTAATAAACAAATTAGCCAGCCTGGGAGTGGGTCCCAGGGTGATAGCCTGGGTAAAACACTGGCTAAACAACAGGACACAGCAGGTAATAATAAATGGAGTCCACAGTGAAGGAAGGGGGTTACTAGTGGGGTGCTGCAGGGTTCAGTACTGGGACCGGTCCTTTTTAATGTCTTTATAAGTGATATTGCAGAGGGACTGGAAGGGAAAGTATATCTCTTTGCAGATGACACAAAGATCTGCAACAGGGTTGATACACAAGATGGGGTGGAAAGGATGAAAAAGGACTTGGCAAAGTTGGAGGAATGGTCAAATGTATGGCAGCTTAGATTCAATGCAAAGAAGTGCAAAGTAATGCACCAGGGAAACAAAAACCCAGGGGAAGAGTACACAATGGGGGTGAGATACTGACAACAAAACTGGAAAGGGACCTGGGGGTAGTCATATCAGATGGCCTAAAGGTGAGCCAGTAATGTGAGAAGGCAGTAAGTAGGGCTGGGGGGATGCTGGGTTGCATAGGGAGAGGCATCACCAGTAGAAAACAGGAAGTTGTTGGCCCTCTGTACAGACAGTTGGTAAGACCACATCTGGAGTACTGTGCACAGTTCTGTAGACCCTATCTCCGTAAACACATAGACAGAGTGGAGGCTGTCCAGAGAAGGGCAACCAAAATGGTGCAGGGTCTCCACCAGAAGACGTATGAAGAAAGACTAAAGGAGCTTAAGATGTATAGCCACGAGGAAAGGAGGGAGAGGGGGGACATGATATAAACTTTCAAATACCCCAAGGGAATCAACAAAGTCCAAGAGGGTAGCATCTTTCAGAAAAAGAGATGTGCAAGAACAAGGCGCAATTTGAAGAAAGGGGGATGGCTCAGAGGTAATGTGAGAAAGTATTTCTTCACAGAGAGGGTTGTAGATGCATGGAACAGCCTTCCTGAGGGGGTCATAGAGTCAAAAACCATGGGGGAATTCAAGAATGCATGGGACAGACATAAGGCAATTCTAGTGGGGGGTAGGAGGAAGTAGGCTGTTGGTTAACTAGGATCTGCAGCTTATAGGTTAGGTAGGGAAATGAGCAGACTAGGTGGGCCAAGCTGTCCTTATCTGCCATCAAATTCACATTCTATGTACTTATGTGCGGTGGGCTGGCAGCAGAATGCATCCACGGTTGCGATATAGGGCATCCAACTTGGGGTGGAGCTTTTTGTGGATGGCATCAACATGTATAGAAAAGTCGTGGTGCCGGTCGAGCCATCTAAAGGAGGAGCAAGCCTCCAGATTGGTGCCATCCAGGGTGTTGAAGGAGGAGGAGGTGGTAGGGAGCCGAAGGTCATTGAGACTGTCTTCTTGGTGTTAAGAAAAAGCTGGATTGCACGAAACCAGAGCTGAACATAATTGAAGTCCTGCTGTAACCTGGTCAACATGTATGCGGTTGAGGGGCCTGATATATATGCAGCACTGTGTCATTCGAATACATGTGTATGGATGTGTGTGGACAGGCGGAGAGCAGGTCATTAAGAAAGATGGAGAATAGGAGCGGGATGAGGACCAAGCCTTGGGGGACTCCTGTAGTGACAGAAAGGGAGGTGGAGGTGGAGACTCCAATTGTGACAGATTGTGACCTACCTACCAGGTAGGAGTGGAACCAGCTGGTGGCCATGGTAGACAGCCCTGAAAGGAAGAGCTTATCCAGAAGGAGAGCATGGGAGACAGTGTCGAATGCCTTTGCCAGGTTGACAAAAATTGCTGAGGTGATGTGACCTTTGTCCATACCCTCAAGAACGGAGTCTGTGAACCACAGAAGTGAAGTGGCAGTGGAGTGGGCCTGCCTGAAGCCAGACTGGTAAGTAGAGAAGAATGAGGAGGAGCTCAGAAAGGGAGAGAGTTGGGAGAGGACAAGGTGCTCCTGGAGTTTAGCTAGTATTGGGAGGAGGGAAATTGGGTGGTAATTACCAGGGACAGAGGGGTCACTGCCCCTTGGAAGCAGGATAACTGCATGCTTCCGTTCTGAAGGGACTGAAGCTAGGGTGAAAGGTTGAAAAGTGCAGCCCAGGGGGTGGCGATGGCAGGAGCAGCCAGGTATAGGATCTTGGAGTCTGGCTCGGAGGGGCATTTGCCCTTGGTCGAGTTTAGGGAACTCAAGGCATTGTAAACTTCTGACGGGGAGACTGGCTGGAAGGAGAAAGAAGCTGCAGTAGAAGGGGCCTGTGCAGGGGGGGTGTTGTTTTGCTGGTGCAGGGGGAGAGTGGCTAGCAGTGCCGAGGTGCAGCTTGTAAAAAGGAATTACATTTGAGCTACTGCTATAGGGTCCATTATGGGCGGTACCACCTCCGTTTAGCACTGGTGTGGGGGTTGGGAGGGTGGGAGAAGAGGGATTTGACCACCTTCCAGAATTTAGCTGGGTGGTTTACATTGGATCGAAAAGAGGCTTTGAAATAGTTAGTTTTAGCCTGTCTGATGAGTCTAGTACCGGCATTGCACAAGGAGCGATATTTTGAGTAGTCATCATGGGAGCCAGATGCTTTGTGGGACTTCCATGCCTGGTCTCTGGCTCTGATGTGGGACATAAGGTCAGCTGTGATCCAAGGCAGATGAGAGCCCCTCAGTCGAGTCTGCTTGAGTGGGGCATAGTAATCCCAGACGGTGAAGAATTTGGCCTTGAAGTACTCCAGAGTGGAGTCAATAGAAGTTGACCTGTGGATGAAGGACCAGTCTGTAGCTACCAGGTTGCCTAGGAGTGAGCCAAGGTCCAGGTAATTGTAGGATCGGGTAAGAATGGTTCTGTAAGGAGGGCCCTAGGCCTGAATATTTTCCAAACCCTGAATATCATGTGGTGATCACTTGTGCAGTCAGGTAAGAGACCCAAGGCAATTATCCGGTGTTGGTGAGAGGTAAGGGCCCAGTCCAGGAGAGACTGGTTCTGTGATTTGGGGTTCTGACGTGTGGGTTCTGTAATCAGATATGAAAGGTTTAGAACGGCCACCTGGTTGCAGAATTTGGATGTGGCACTGGAGAGCCAATTTAAGTTGAAATCCCCTGGGATATGGAGCATGCTCCCTGTGGCACTAGTTTTCAAGGAGCCCAAATGATCCAGGATGGAGGGCATAGGGGTGTCAGGAGAGCAGTAGGAGCCTGCTATAAATAGGGGGATAGTGTGGGGGAGGGAGAGTTTGATCATCAACGTGTCAATGGGCTGCGTGGGCAAACGCAGATTGATAGGGGTAAGCTGGTGGGCAGATGAGACAAACATAGCTATGCCACTGCCTCTTTTATTGCCTGGGCAGTCGTTGTGTATAATGGTGTAACCAGGTATAGTGATTTCTGCATCACCTTTGTGTTGCTTCAGCCAGGTTTCAGAAATAATCACGATGCCAGGCTTTAAGGATAATACAGTTGGCTGTAGCATGGCTAGTTTATGCAGCAGGCTGCAGATATTAAGGTGCATTAATTTAAGGTCCTGTGGTGGAAGCTGAGGATGGATGCTGGGCTCGGGGTTTGGGTCAATGTCCCCCGGAAGTAGGAGTAGTAGCATTACTAAAAGTTTGGTGACAGGCTTGGAGCACTGTAGCTTGAGTGTGGGGGATTTGTGGTTTTACGACTAACTTGGGGGGGGGACTGGGTGGTAGAATTTAGAGCCTCGAGTCCTGCATGGAAATTGGGAGGTAGGATTGAGGGGTCAACCGACCATTGGAGCAATTGTGGTGCAGGGGGCAACCCAGTTGAGGAGGTAGCAAAAGTAGGTAGGGTTGATATGGTGCAGATTGTCAAGTTTCTTCCTAGTTCTTCAGGACAGGTGGTGGGGGAGTGACACTAAGGGCAGTAGCGAAGTAAAAATAGTAAAGTAGAGAGGTAGCATGATTAGTTGAGTTTGAATAGGCTGCTAGCACAGTAATGAATTATAACGGCCACTAGTGGTGGGATAAGGTAGGCTGCAAATGGTGAAGTCGGCAGATGGGTTTTGCATGCGTGACCCACTACTATAAAGAGCCGATACAAAGCTTTAGCGGGCCAAAAAGCAGGCGTCCACGGATAGGAGTGCTGTACCCTGCTAGGGTCTCATGTGTTTGGGTGAGAGCAGCTTGCAACTGCCCTCACGACCACCAGGTAGCGGTGGAAAGAGAAAGGAGAAGAAACTGGATTTAAATCAGGTACAGGGGGCTGACGGCAAATGGGGGAAGGGTCTGAACGTGCTAGTCCCTGCTAACAGGAGAACCTTGGAGTAACAAGTAGCTTAAATGACAGCTGTGCTGTTATATGCAGAGATTTTTCATCATTTTTTTTTACAGAGACATTAACTACACAAAATTAATTTGAGAAAGACTACAGCAGCTACAGACTTAGTTTGGATAGCGTTTTACACAAGTCTAGTTAAAATATCTCAGCAGTCACATACTAAATTGTAAAACATTTAACTCAAAGTCTTATAGAAGCATTTCAGCAGATAAGAATTAGATTTTGCAAGTAGCACTTTAACCTAGCCTGTGCAGTTGCTAGCAGGCAATTACTTAGCTCAGTTAATACACTTAGCAGCCAGTGGCTGGTTTTAGCTTAAGGAAGCCTCTCCTAGCAGCATTAAATATAACTCCATCTAAAATCTCTTAAAGTCACCACTGAGAATAGACAGAGCAGGGTTAAATTAATTGCCAAATATTGCTGAAATAAGCGATCTGCATTGGTATGCCGATCATAGGAAGGTAACAGAAGTCCGTGCCTAGAAAAGATGGAGCAAAAGATAGACGAAAAACTGCAAGAAATATTGAGCCAAATGAGCACATATGATTCCAGACACACGGAGGTGGAAGAACAAACCTCGCGGATGGAAGATATAGTATACCCACTACCTGATCGTCTGGCAGCCCTAGAGAAAGAGTTTGAATATTTCAGGGAGGCCTTCGACTACCGAGAGAATTATAATCAAAGGCTTAACCTGAGGATAAGAGGCCTCCCTGAGGGGCACGAAGGTCTGGATAGCCTAGTATTTTGTGCAGTGCAACTACCAAAACTCCTAGGCCTACAACCAAAGGGGGGGCGGACACAAGCTGGAGAGAGCCCTCAATGGAGTGATGCTGCAGCCAATAGACGGGCAGCCCCCCCAGGCAAATAATCATACGATACCATAACTTCCAAGATAGAGAGGAAATACTGAGGGCGTATAGGCAACAACAACCACTTCAGTATGAAGACACCAGATTATTCATCTCACAAGACTACTCAAATAGGCTGCTCAAGAAAAGAAGAGCATTTTTTTCCAATTGTTTTACCAGGAGAGACACACCAAGCTGAAAGCGTGTTTACAGGTGCAATCTGGGAGCACAGGGAAGTTAAGTGACTTTCTCAGGGTCACACAGTATGCAAGTGGGGGCTGTGGGATTCAAACCCAGGTCTCCAGATTTGCAGCTCAGAGCCTTAAACCACTGTGCTATACTGCCTTTAATTCTGTGATGACACAGCTATGCGAGATGAAGATTGAAAATGTCCTTATATCCCTGCAACATTCAAAATACGCCATGAGGGAGCCACATACTTCTTTTGGGAGGTCAGTAAAGTGAATGCTTTTATCACTGAGCTGAAAAAGAGGATCAGATGAGCACACTGACGGGCCCATTGTAACTGTGTCTGTTTGGAGTTATTTCACTCCAGCTTGCTGATCGATTGCATTGAAACCTAATGCATCGAGCCCACAGGATCTCATCTTTCTTTTCCTTTGAACGACGACCCCCGGCTGAGTGAGGATGAAGAAGAAGAAGAATCAGCATTTATATAGCGCTTTTCATACACAGTATCCCAAAGCACCTTACAAGCAATGCTAGACTGGTAGTGAAGTGACTGAATGTGTGGTGGCGCCCATATCGCACATCATCACCCACACACAGCCTGGATAATTGCATGAACCGGTTTATGGGAAGGGGAATGTTGGCCAGGACACCGGGAATGTTCCCTGCTCTTTACGAAGAGTACCCTGGATTCTTTTACTTCCACCTGGACACCCACCAGGACAACACCAGGATGGGCAGAAGGGACCTCGGTTTAACATCTCATCCGAAGGATGGCACACCCCAGCAGTACAGCACCCCCCAATACTGCACTCGGGTGCCAGCGATTTTTAGGTGCAAGTCCATTCCGGTGTGGGACAAGAACCCATGACCTTCAGGTCCAGAGTCGGATGTGCTTTCAATTGAACCATGCTGACATGATGCTAGAATCTATGACAAAATGTAATGTCTAACTTGGAGCCCAACACCCAGCTATTTTGTGTGGAAATTTCGAGACTGGACTTGCGCATACATTTGCTTGGCTGTGGAAGCTATTGTGTTGGGACTCACCCCCCGATGCAGCTAGATTTGGAGTTCTGGCAGGTCTCCAGAGAAGAAATGGCCCGATTCAAGAGATTCCCAAAGCGGAAAAGACATCCCCAGGAAAGCCGAGAGGGTGGCAGCCGGTGTCTGGCGTGTATATTGTGTTGTGCGGCACATCCGCCATTTCCAGTCTGGGTCCTACTCACAGAATATTGTTAGCATTATGGATATTGGGGCATAATAAGTGGAATGTACAGAGAGGAGTTTTGGAGTGTCTCGTGGGAACTCAGGGTACCATGGGGAAGTTGAAGGAGGGATGGGGTGAGACACGAAGCTCGGTTTTAGGATCTGAGGCCACAAATAGATGAACACCTTCTAGTTAAAAGTGTTGGCACATAGGTTAAGGTTAATCCTCGGAGGGGAAGGGATCAATGCGACATGGATCTGCGTAATGCAGGGGGAAATTTTGAATTTAAGTATTAGTTTTTCAACTTGCTGTGACTAAGAGCAATTGAGACCTGTTTAACAACCTGTACAGTTAATTGGTTCCTGGGAGAGGGGGTTGGGGGAGGAGATGTTCATTGGCAAATGATGGGGAGTGTAGCCATTTGGGTTGATAATGACATTCAGAATGAGGGGGGAGATGGATATGGGAGGGGGGAAGTTTCGGGGGGCTTCAAACATCTGAGGATACAGAAGGGGAGTGGTCTTTTTTTCTTTAGAGTTGTTAAACTGTTCCAGTTAATCACATGTTACAAGTTAAATTAAGGTCCATCAGGTTACTTAGGAAATTTAAAGCAAACTGGGAAATACTAGAAAGAAATCTGGTACAGATACCGCTGTTAGATCTGATCAAGGGAAATTTTAAGTACTGCCATGGATACATAGGCTGAATTAAATGTCCATTCCTGGAATGTACGAGGATTCTCCACTCCCATTAAAAGGGCTACCTTTTTAACTGCCCTTCAAAGGCCCCATGTTCAGGTTGCTCTTTTGCAGGAAACACACCTGACACCTTCAGAACATAAAAAGTTGATTCAAGGGTGGGTTGAATCCTGTTTCTTTTCTTCTTTCTCCTCTCATAAAAGGGGGGTGGCAGTATTGATCCACAAACATTTACCCTTCCAGATTACTAAAACTGTAGCAGACCCAAAAGAAGGAAGATATATATTTGTCATGGGAGTATTATATGGAGAAAATGTCACATTTGGTAGTATTTACACCCCGGCGAAACTGGATCCCCATTTCTATCAAGTAATCTTGGATATTTTAGCACAATTCCAGGGCCTAATTATGGGAGGGGATTTTAATTGTACGCTCAACCCTAAATTGGACCACTCGCTGGGGAAGGGGAGAGGAGACTTGCATCCGGAGATGGAGAGAGGGACTTTCAGAGCTTAACTTGGTGGATGCATGGAGATCTGCTAACTCTGCATCATGAGAATATACCTTCTTCTCTAACCCCCCATAAGTCTTGGTCCCGAAATGACCACATATGTGTGAATGTGAGATGGTATACAAGGTTAGGTAAGATTAAACATGGCCCAATACAAATTTCGGACCATGCTGCAGTTACAACCTCTTTTAGGTTGGCTAACATAGAGAAAGGGAGCAGCTCCTGAAAGTTTCCTATATACATGTAGGCTCAAAGGAATTTAAGACCTACATAAAGGATCAGATGAAGCAGTATAAGGAATTAACCTCTCTAGGTGGAACATAGCCTATAATAACATTTGCCGCTTTCCACTTGCTGCCCCTCGGCTCACCCACCACTGTGACCAGTATAACAAACTTGACTGGCTCCCCCCACCCAACCACATGAATTTTGTCTTGGGCAGCTTCACGATCAAGGTTCTCAGAACTGGCACCCCCTAGGACTGGCTGAACTCCTCAAACTGGCTGCCTCTTCTTCTTACTCTCTTAGCTCATTGGGCCCTGTAGTTCTCAAAGTTCCTGCTACTTGAATGCAAATGGGGGACCGAGATTTTGCTTCATGTGCCCCCAGAGTATGGAACTTCTTTCCAGCCCAGGTCCACTCCTCCCCCTCCCACTCATCCCTTCGCGAGCTCCCTGTGGAATTACTTGAAGCTCTTCTCTGCGTGTGGCTGTCCTAAACCGCCATAACTAACCTTGGTCCCCTTCACTGAACTTACATGTCCTTCTTTTGGTACCCATGTGCATGTCCAGCTGATGCATCCTTCCTGCTTGGGTTGTGCTCTGTATATAATGTATTTACCCTCTGATTCAGGCAATGCTTTGACTGCGGCTCTGCTTTTGGGACTCTAAGCTGTATAAAATTGTATAATGCATTGTTCACAGCCTTGGCGACTCTATGTATATGTAACCCCTAGTTGGCGCCATCCCAAGGGCTACTACCCCTGCCTGCTTGGCTAATAGCAGGTTAAGGGGCCTGAGTTCAGAAATGGGTGCTTCCACCCAGATGTCAGGGTTCGTAGTGGTCAAGCTAACCTGAGCACAGCCTTTCGGGACACTGTAACACCCCTCTTTCCTTACTAGTGGCCAGAACAGTACACAATAATCACTTTCACAATACCCCTGATACACCACACAAGTACCTACACTGTTTGCACTTACCACCAGGGCTTTCTTCTGGCCCAGTCCTGGGAACCCCCTGTAAAACAAGGTTATACACACCAAATAACAGCAGTATAGTACTCTTGCACAAACTGGAACTACAGTCAGGGTAAATGCAAAAAAGAGTTAGATCTGATTTATTTAAGGGACTTGAAAAAGGGAGGGCGTAATCAGGTTAATTTGCTTAAAGGTTGCATCAATCAAATAGTTATACATGCACTTCAGGGTCCATAAACAGTCACACACTCTGGGTACCCAGATGGAGAACAGTGGGCTAGCCAGGAACGTTGCAGCTGGTTGGGGCCCTGTGATGGAAGAAAACAACATGCACAACTTGCAATTTTTGTAATCCGGAGCCGGAGGGCACAGTTCATGAAAAGAAAACAACAAGACAATCAGATGACACACTTATAGATTAGGCTGTTGTTGCAGGGAGCTACCCTAATGATTACTCACGATACCCAAGACTGGACACAGGCTAGATGAAAGTCGAGACAGCAGGTGGTTAATCTGGAGTGCCAGGAGAAGCAGGGCCCACACGGATCGCCAAGACGTTGTTCCTGTTCAAGCATGGAGCAGGAAGCTGATCCCCAGGTAAGTCTCTTGATGACGGCTTTTCTCTGTGCAGTTGGTAGTCTGGCTGGGCCAGTGTGGCAAGGCCCTGGCCAAATGAAGACAAATTCAGATACAGCCTATTTTGGGCTGGTTGCAGCTTCCAGCAAGCAGAACACAGTTCACACAGTGGGGAACCATATCACGACCCACTAACAACTCACGACACATTTACATGTAAGGAAATTCTACTGTACCAGGCAAACCACTCTCCGGTCATGACCGCGAAGTCTCTGCACAAACCGGGGATTCAAAAGCAGCTGGAAATCCTGACAGGCCAATTGCATTCAGCAAAATCTTCAGCCTTCTTCAGGTATGAACCTGGTAAAAAAATCAGTGGCTTAGTTCGTTCTCACAAACTTGGATTTAGTCCGAAATAATCCTCTTCTCTCCCTCCCAGGGGCAGCAGACAGACATGCAGGCCACAACTCAGGCCTTTCCACAGTTCTCCCACGTGAAACTACTCAGACGGCTGCTTGACTGTCTCAAGCTGTTGCTTCTTCGGCTCCCAACTTGGATCTGACTCAACTGTCAGCAAGCCTGGGACTTTCCCCAGAATCCAAAAGGTTTGGTTGGCTGATCTGTCTGTCAGTCACAACAAAGGCTCCCCCTTCAGGTGCAAAAAGGCACCAAAAGCCCAAAACTACAATTCCTACAGATTTTGACTCCAGACAGTTCCTGTAGTCCGGCTCCGTTTTAGGTCCCACCAGAACTGATTGGTCCAATTCGCAGTCCCGGGCCAAATGGTGGGGATAAACAAGACAGTCCTTGCTGCAACGAAGGCAGGTTAGACAAACTACTTAAGCATTATCACTCTAAATGATTTTCAGCAAATAGTTACATATTTCAACAGAGCTCCCTCTCAGATTACTTATGACTGCAATCCAGGCAGCTCTTAAAGAGACAGTGCACAAAAGCTATATTAGGCACTCTCTGGCAATCACATTTAAACTTCTAAAACGCAGGACACCAGCCTGGCAGTGAGCATTTAGGCAAGCTCAAGGAAGACTGTTCGGGAACACCCATTTGTAGGGGGGTTACATATATATCTTGTTCCCATTCTAACTGTGTTTTCCGACTGCTTGTGTTATGTTCATCTGGTTCTACCTGATTCTGTGTAATGCCTAACTTGTATCATGTTGTCCTCTGTATGAACTTGTATTTTAATGTACTCTCCCGGGTTGTACCTGAAAATAGGCAAATGTCTTGTCTAGTGTACTTACCTGGTCAACAAAAGCTACATAAATAAATAAAATAAATAAATGAGCTTTCTGCCCCTTCAGAACAAATCTTCTGTGGCGACCCGGGTTCGGGAACGGACTCGGGTCATTGGGGGTCGGTAGGGGGAGGGAGGATTGAGCGTCCCAACGGATGCTCTCCTCCCTCAGGGGTGGGAACCTACGGAACACGGAAATACTTCCGTGGTCTACACATCGCTCTCCGCGGCGGTGAAAGCACCGACCAAGAGGATAGGAAGGCGGCTCCTTCGTCAGTCGGGGAGGAAGACGTGGCAAGCACGTGAGGGCTAGCGTGCATGTCAGCACGCTGCACTCGGGCCGACGTCTCCCAAGCCGCGGACGCCTCAGGGGGGGCGGGACGCGGGGAAAAAAAGAAAAAGAACAAATCTTCTGGGATGCAAGCAAGGCCTACATCCGAGGTGCTATTATTAGTTACATGGAAAATATAAAAGACCAACTTAAAAAACAATGGGACCTCCAGGGTAGAGTAAAGGAGCTTGAGGGCAAGACAGCCCGGGGGGGGGGGGGAATACTCTGAATGCTTGCTGTGGCTCGTGAGGCCCTTAACAGCCTTTCAATGAACGATGCAAGGAAGCAACTGTTTTATTTTAAGCACAAAATATATGAATGGGGTAATAAACCTGGCCCTCTGTTGGTGAATTTAATGAAGGTCAGGAGGGACCCATCACATGTTTTGGGAGTTAGGGACCCTAGGGGCCACCTAGCTACAGGCTCTAAGGAAATTAGAGAGATATTTAAAGAGTTCTATCAGAACCTATATAAAGCTGAATGCAAGGGAAGGGAAGAAAGTATGAGGGAATTTTTGGATAAGAGAAAACTCCCCCACCTGTCAGAACAACAGCAGAGAGTACTGGGCAGAGAAATCACTAGAGAAGAGATCAGGCAGCAAAAAGGGGACTGAAACCTGGGAAGGCAAGTGGTCCAGACGGCCTCCCAGTGGAGTATTATAAATTAATAATAGAGGAGGCCCAGGAAGCCCTATGGGAAGTATTTAAAGAGATAAGGGGAGAGGGGACACTCCCTCAATCTGTAGCCAGGCTGTTATCTGTGTTATCCCAAAGCCGGGAAAAGATCCACAAGATTGTGCTTCATACTGACCAATATCACTGCTGAACTGTGACGCTAAGATCTATGCGAAGATCCTAGCCACTAGACTAGAGGGACTGCTGCCGGAACTAATCCACCTGGACCAAATGGGATTTATCAAGGGTAGACACTCATATCATAATCTCAGGAAGGTTCTTAATGTGATTTGACGCTTTTCTCGGTTCCAGTGGGGTGCTGCAGTGTTCTCCATGGATGCCGAGAAGGAGTTCGATCAGATTGAGTGGAACTACCTCTTTGAAGCACTAGGTAGAGTTGGCCTGGGTGAACAATATGTGACAATGGTTAACGCCCTATATAGAGACCCAAAAGCTTCAGTCCTGGTCAATGGCATACCCTCTGTGCACCTCTCACTTCACAAGGGCACGGGGCAGGGATGTTCCCTCTCCCCTCTGCTATTTGCTCTGGCCATAGAGCCACTTGCGATTGGTATAAGGGAGGAACAGAATATTTTGGGGGTGGAAGGTGGTAGTGGAACCTAGCATAAAGTCATGCTATATGCAGATGATATGATTTTGTATATTGTGGACCCACCACATTCAATGCCGCCACTACTGAAACCGATATCTCAATTTGCTGCATTCTCGGGGTATATGCTTAACCTGGGGAAATCTGAGATTATGTTATTGGGACAGGATGAGAGGGTGGAGGGGAATACATGGGGCCTAAAGTTGGTTGACACCGCCTTCAAATACTTAGGAATTAATATAAGTAAAGAGCTGACCTCCTTATACAGGTGGAATTATCCCCCTCTGGTGGTCTCCAAAATTGAGGAACTACATAGATGGCGAGCACTTCCCATTTCATGGTTGGGATGGATCAACTTAATTAAAATCAGTGTACTACCCCATATATTACCCCATAGATAGCCAGCCTTGGAGTGGGTCCCAAGGTGGTAGTCTGGATAAAAAATTGGCTAGACAACAGGACGCAAAGGGTAGTAGTAAATGGAATACACAGTGAAGAAAGGAGGGTTACTAGTGGGGTACCGCAGGGTTCAGTACTGGGACCGGTCCTTTTTAATGTCAAGTGACATTGCAGAGGAACTGGAAGGAAAAGTATGTCTCTTTGCAGATGACACAAAGATCTGCAACAGGGTTGATACACAAGATGGAGTGGAAAGGATGAGAAGGGACTTGGCAAGGTTGGAGGAATGGTCAAATGTATGGCAGCTCAGATTCAATGCAAAGTGCAAGGTAATGCACATGGGAAACAAAAACCCAAGGGAAGTGTACACAATGGGGGGTGAGATACTGACAACAGTAAAAATAGAAAGGGACCTGGGGGTAATTATATCCGATGACCTAAAGGTGGGCAAGCAATGTGAGAAGGCAGTAAGGAAGGCAGGGGGATACTGGGATGCATAGGAAGAGGCGTCAATAGTAGAAAACAGGAAGTTGTTATCCCTCTGTACAGACAGTTGGTGAGACCCCATCTGAGTACTGTGTGCAGTTCTGGAGACCCCATCTCCAGAAACATAGACAGAGTGGAAGCTGTACAGAGGAGGAGAAGCAAAATGGTGCAGGGTCTGCACCAGAAGACATCTGAAGAAAGACTAAAGGAGCTTAATATGTATACCCTAGAGGAAAGGAGGGAGAGGGGACATGATAGAAACTTTCAAGTACCTCAAGGAATTAACAAGTCCAAGAGGGTAGCATCTTCCAGAAAAAGAGATGTGCAGAACAAGGGGGCACAATTTGAAGATAGAGGAGGAGACGCTCAGAGGTAATGTGAGGAAGTATTTTTCACTGAGAGGTTGTGGATGCATGGAACAGCCTCCTGAGGAGGTGTAGAGTCAAGAACAGTGGGGGACTTCAAGAATGCATGGGACAGGCATAAGGCAGTCCTAGTGGGGGGTAGGAGGAAGTAAGCTGTTGGTTAACTAGGATTTGCAGCTTATCTGTTAGGTAGGAAAATGGGCAGACTAGGTGGGCCAAGCGGTCCTTATCTGCCGTCAAATTCTATGTTTCTATGTTTCTATATTATACCCCCTGCAGATGTTACCCATAGGACTGTCAGGGCAAGATATCAAAAAACTTGAGAGGGCATGTGCAGGTTTCATCTGGCAGGGCAAGAAACCCAGGGCAAGTTTGAATAGGTTGAAAGCAGATAGAAGTCAGGGTGGGTTGAATTTCCCAGATCCACGTTCCTATTTCCTAGTGGCTCAGCTCTGGGTACTTAAAGACTGGATGAATAAGACGAAAGAAGCAGGCTGGCTGGATTTGGAAGAGGCTGGGTATGTGACCTGTTTGTCATCATACCTAGTTGAAGGGGGCCGTAAAGTTTATGCATCCCTGAAACATTCCAACCCCTTGGTGGAGGGGATACTAGATAGCTGGGGGCAAATCAAGAGAATGGCTGGACATAGAAACATAGATTTTGATGGCAGATAAGGACCGCTTGGCCCACCCAGTCTGCCCATTTCCCTACCTAATAGATAAGCTGCAGATCCTAATTAACCAGCAGCCTACTTCTTCCTACCCCCAACCCCTAGAATTGCCTTATGACTGTCCCATGCATGCTTGAATTCCACCACTGTTTTGACTCCACCTCCGGAAGGCCGTTCCATGCATCCACAACCCTCTGTGAAAAATACTTTCTTAAATTACCTCTGAGCCGCCTCTTCTGTCTTCAAATTGTGCCCCTTGTTCTTGCACACCTCTTTGAAAGATGCTACCCTCTTGGACTTTGTTGATCCCTTGAGGTACTTGGAAAGTTTCTATCATGCCCCCTTCCTCGAGGCTATACATATTCAGCTCCTAAGTCTCTCTTCATATGTCTTCTGGTGCAGACCCTGCACCATTTTAGTTGCCCTCTCTGGACAGCCTCCATCCTGTCTATGACTTTATGGAGATTGGGTCTCCAGAACTGCAATGCAGTACTCCAGATGGGGTCTCACCAACTGTCTGTACAGAGGGATAATAACTTCCTGTTTTCTACTGGTGATGCCTCTCCCTATGCATCCCAGTATCCCCCCAGCCCTCCTTGCTGCCCTCTCACAATGCTTGCCCACCTTTAGGTCATCTGATATGACTACCCCCAGGTCCCTTTCCATTTTTGTTGTTGTTAGTATCTCACACCCCATTGTGTACTCTTCCCCTGGGTTTTTGTTTCCCAGGTGCATTACCTTGCACTTCTTAGCATTGAATCTAAGCTGCCATACATTTGACCATTCCTCTAACCTTGCCAAGTCCCTTCTCATCCTTTCCACCCCATCTTGTGCATCAACTCTGTTACAGATCTTTGTGTCATCTGCAAAGAGACATACTTTTCCTTCCAGTCCCTCTGCAATGTCGCTTATAAAGACATTGAAGAGGACCGGTCCTAATACTGAACCCTGCGGTACCCCACTAGTAACCCCCCTTTTTTCAGAGTGACTCCATTTACTATTACCTCTGTGTCCTATTCTCCAGCCACCTTTACCCAGGCTGTCATCTTGGGACCCACTCCCAGGCTGGCTAACTTGTATATTAACCTTTGTGTGGGACTGTGTCAAATGCCTTGCTAAAGTCTAGGTAGGCCATGTTCACAGCCCCTCCCTGATCTACTACTTTGGTCACCCAGTCAAAGAAATCTATTAGATTTGTCTGGCATGACCTTCCCGCTGTGAATCCATGCTGCCTTGGGTTCTGAGCCCCTCTGGCCTCTAGATACTCAACAATTCTTTCCTTCAGAAGTGATTCCATCATTTTCCCTACCACTGAGGTTAAACTAACGGGTCTGTAGTTTCCTGCTTCTGCCTTGCTCCCACTTTTGTGAAGGGGAATCACATCTGTCCTTCTCCAGTCCTCGGGTACCACCCCATCCTCCCATGATTTGTTAAAGAGGGTAGTCAGTGGTGTCACTAGTTTTACCCTTAGTTCTTTTAGAATTCTGGGATGAATCCCATCAGGCCCCTTTGCTTTGTTCACCTTCAGTTTTAATAGTTCTTTCAGAACCCTTTCTTCTGTAAATGGGCTGGTATCAACTTCTGTATCCAGAATGTTTCTACTGTTTGTTTTAGGTACCTCCCCCACTTCCTTTGTAAATACTGAGCAAAAATATTTGTTTAGTATATCTGCCTTTTCACAGTCACCCTCTGCCCACCCTCCCTCCTCTTTATTAAGCCTCACTAACCCTCCCTTGGTCTTTCTTCGCTCCCTGATGTACCTATAAAAGGTTTTATCCCCCTTCTTAACTGAGTTGGCTATCTTTTCCTCGGTTTGGGCCTTTGCTGTTCTGACTGCCTTCCCAGCTTCCTTTTGCTTTAACTGATACAGTTCTCTGTCCTGCTCCTTCTGTGATTCCTTGTACTTCCTGAATGCTTTCTTTTTCTCTGAACCTTCACTGCCACTTCCTTTGAGAACCATAGTGGTTTCTTACATTGTTTCATTTTGTTTATTTGCTTCACACAAAGGCTTGTTACCTCTGTGATGGCAGTTTTTATTATTCCCCATTGTTCTTCCACCCCTCCTTCCTGCCCATTTGCTAGTGCATTCCTTAGGCACTCACCCATTTTGGCAAAGTCAGCCCTCCTAAAGTCCAGTACTTTTGCCTTTGTATGGCTTGACTCTATTGCTGTGTTTATTGTGAACCATACTGTTCGATGGTCGCTAGTTCCCAGGTGGCTACCCACTTCTACATCTGTGATCCTCTCTTCATCTCCATTTGAGAGAACCAGGTCTAAGATTGCTCCCTCTTGAGTGGGCTCCAATACTAGTTGTCTAAGGCCTGCCCCCCTGTAGGGCATCTAGAATAACCCCACTCTTTGAAGTGACTGCTGCAACTGCACTCCAGTTAACATCTGGCATATTCAGATCACCCATCAACAATATCTCCCCTTTTTCTGCCATTCTAAGTATTCTTTCTATCATTTCCTTGTCCATTTCCTCCCCCTGAGAAGGGGGGGTCTGTATACAACCCCTGTGCGGATTGTGGTGCCATTGCTGGTCTCCAAATTTACCCACAGTGCTTCTTCACCTCCCTGTTTTCCCTTTTGTTCTGTTGCTTTGAACTGTGCCCTCACAAAACAATCAGCTAAAAGCTCTGACCCACCGCTGCGATGAGTGCCTTCCTGTCAGCAAGATGCCCTACACAACAATTTGACAGAGAAAATACCCTGCTAATCAAACAGAGAAAAATCCACACATCCAAGTCAGACACAGGTAAACCTCCCCAGCCCCAAAACAGGCCTGGTGGTTTGTGCTCTGAAAGCTGTCAGCCCCAAAATAAGTCAGCTGTGCTTTAAACTCTTTCTGCACTGAAAATGTTAAGAATTGTAACAAACAAACATAAACCTAGATCCACCTCCCTCTGTTGCTTGAAAGACTGTCTTTTCCTGTTTCACACTGCAGGTTTTTCTATGACAACTCCTTAACCACAGTAACTTATTTAAAAATAGTTTAACTATCACAAACTCCTACGCACCAGTAAATTATTTAAAAATAGTTTCTGTCCCAAAATCCTAGTAGTCAATCCAGCTACCCCCAAGGGACAACCAAAATGCAGTATTCAAACACAAGATAAGCAGAGTTTGCAAGCTCCTTTTTCAACTCCTCAGCCACCTGTAATTTATTTAAAAATAGTTTAACTGTCAGAAAATCCTAGTAGACAATCTTGCTACCTCCAAGGATCTATCCAAATGCAGTATTTAAATCCTTCTGAAGTTACTAACAAAATAAACAGAGTTTGCAAGCCCCTTTTTGGTTAAATACTAAATAAATATGTGAATAAAAAGCAATTACCAAGGGTAGTTAGTTTCACCTCCCACAGAATTAAGCAAAAGTGCACGTTTGTTGCAGATATCAAGTGCAATATAGAATTTCTCACACAGCTCGCAGTTGAATAAAGAAGTAGTGTCCTTCCAGGTCAAGCAAATGTGCTTTGTGTCTAAAAATTGCAGCCTCCAGTAATTTATAGTAATCTGATCTAGTCTGGATATCTCCACCCAGAGCAATTTGTTGACAATGGTTATGATGCAGCCCTTCCTGTTCCAATACAACACTTTTTGGTCTGAAAACAATGTCCTGCCTAAGGCTGTCTGTGTTTCAATTCACACTGCAGGTTTTGATATGGACATTCCCATGGTGAGCCTTATGTGCTCCCAGTGGCAGAGAACCCTTTTTTCTTGCCGGGTATGGAGGATCCCACCTTCCAAGAACAGGAAAAGGGCATAGTATGCATAAATGATCTGCGACTCGGTGCTAGTATATGCTCCTTTGAGATGTTAAAAGATAGCCTGGGTGTGCCAAGTAACCACCTAGATTCTTCCAGATTAGGAAATACATCGAGACTATACTGTAGATAAACAGAGGGGGCAGAGCTCTCAACTGGGGCAGATTGAGATGTTAGTACACCAGGCCAGAAGAGACCCCGGGGGATAATTAGAAAGACTACCCACGTCTTACGATTATTCTTACCAGATAGATCAATTAAGACTAAAATTCTGTAGGAAAGAATCCTGGGAAAAGGCCTATCGGAGGAGAATTGTCAACTATAATGGGAACACACCAGGGTCTGTTGATCTTTAATAAATATAAAGAGGCAACTTATAAATTGTATTTCCAGCTCCTTCACTCTGTATTCACCTACGTTTTGTGCTGTGTCTCATTGTTGTTGTTAATTGTATTCAACTTGTATCCTCCCGGATCATGCCTGAAAATAGGCATCCTTATGCCTAGTATGCTCACCCGGTTGCCAAAAGCAAATAAATAAATAAATAAATTCATACATAGGTTATATTGCCCTCCGGTGGCAGTAAATAGATGCAACCCAAATGTATCAACGACTTGTGGGAGGTGTGGTTCTGCACTGGGCACAGATATGCACTCCTTCTGGTCATGCCCAGTCCTACAAAGCTTCTGAGGGAAAGTAGCGCAGGAGCTTACCGCCATGCAGGGCTTGGGATTCCCAGTAACACCAGTGGCAAGGCTCTTTGGCACGGAGGAGTCTAAAGAGGAGGACTGGTCCCTTTATAAGAGGTGGATAAGAGTCCTATTAATGCTAGCCCCCAATGTATTTTAAATACATGGGTGTTCAGCTACAGCAGGGGCACTGACGGGGGGGGGACAACTGGGGCAACTGTCCCAGGCCTAGAGGTTCAGGGGGGCCCGGCCATCTGCTGACCAATTAAGAATTCATATCCCCCAAGTCACCTGCATATCACGGGTCCAACCCAAAAATTCCCTTTAAAACCCACTCACCCGCACAGTCCTTGCTATACCTGGTGACCCACTAACTCCCCAGCTTGCCATCCACATCTGTGCAGAAAGAACAAGTCAGACAGAATGAGTGTGTGTGTACTTGTGGAGCTCGTTCTCAACCTGGCCCCTCAGTGCGCATCTGCGGAACGTTCTGTGCATGCACGGACCTTTCTGAGTGGGCAGAAGAATGAGGCGGAGGACCAGAGCAGCTTACTGTTTTAAATAAGGGCATAATAACATTTAAAAAGCTGGTAAAATCACTGCGGTGATGATGTCAGTGTTGGACCTCGAGGAGTCATCTAGGAATGCGGTGGAGAGGCTGTATGAGCAGCCAGAGGTTGAGGAGCAGCCTGGGGTGTCAGCCGTCATTCCATTCCCATTCCCAAGAGGAGGAAAAAGCTTGTTGCACCAGTGCCAGCTTCCAGCGGGAGTGCTCCTGGTTATGGCGGGCAGCCGAGCATGCATCAAAGCGAACTCTCAAAAGCCTAGTGTATGGTAAGGCCCAATCATGCTCTTAAACTGTTCTTTTACCCTGAGTCTCAGATATAGATTCAGCAGAGACAGGGTGTGTGATGTACTGTGTGATGTACTGTGTGACACAGTTTAACTTAACAAGGAAAGCGAGAGAACATGGCGGTGGGAGGGCATGTCCATAGTGTCACCAAGCAGAAAAGTACACATTTCTAGAAACTGCATCCTCTACAGGGCACTCAGATCAGAAAACTGCAGTTATTGTTATTCAGTATGTGTCTACATGGCTGCCTAATGCTGGGATGTGTTTTGAGGTTACAGGGTAAAAATGAAACTGTGACTGATTTTAAAATGCAGATTCCAAGGTGGAACATGGATACAGTTGGCAAAGAAGTAGGCCAGTAACTGGTACTTTTTTAGCATTAGTAGCTGTGCTGAGCTAAAAGTTTTTCTTAACTTTTTAGGGTAGCTCTGCTATGGCTTATGGCTTATGGCTTAGACATTTAAAACATCTCTGCAGCCTGCCATCTGTCTAGTACTTTAGCCAATAGATCTTGTGATTTTCTTTCAGTGACTTGAGGCACAGTAAAATGTTCTTTGTTCTTTTTACTCCAGTCTGGTCTTTTACTTTTTTAAAGGGTAATGGCTACAAGAGATTTGAAATATCTCTGCAGCCTACTAGTCGGTGTCTGTCTGTCTAGTAGTTACCCCGGGCTCTGCCGCAGTGACTAGCATTCCAGTTGATGAAACTTGGGACCTATGGTTGGAGGTCAGATCATCACGGATCTGGTGTCCCTGATTAGCCCAGCATATATACGTATTATTATGTAGTACCTCAAGCTTTCTTAGATGCCTGTATAGCAGGGTTCACACTTAAGAACATTTTTGGTCAGCAGGGAAAGTCTGATTAAAACTGTACCTCCTCACTTAGATTTGCACTTAACCATAGCTGAATTAGAGATTATGAAAACATAAACACAACACAACACAGTACTTGTTTCAGCTCAGTTGCCAGTTATTGTGCTGCCAGCTCCCTGTTCTTCATCAACTCATGAGAGGATGAGAGGATGAAAGGGTGAGGGGGGCCCAGTCCTAAAGGTGTGTCCCGGGCCCAGAAATTTCTATCGGCACCCCTGGGCGACACTCCCACAATAGCACAGTGGCGCACTCTGGCACTGGGGGTACTAGCCCTTGAAAGGCTCTCATACTCGGCAAGGGAGAGGGGAGAAGCTTTTAACGAGGCATGGGAACCCTTCCTGAAGACATTGGGCCCTCTGGAATTGGCACTGGTGCACTAGGGCCTTTAGTTTGCGGGAGAGGAAAACGCCTGGTCCTTGGATGGGGGGCATAAAAGGCAGTTAATTAGGTTGGAGAGCCTCAGAAGAAAAACAAAGGGAAATAATTTAAGAAATTTATATACTTTTCTTAACACAACCCCATTAACCTTAGCCCCCTCCCCGAGATATGAAGGGACTTACCATAAACTTCTGGTTCAGGCCCTTTAATAAAAAAAAAAGTAAAAAAAAATACATATATATATATACTCTGACAATGCTCACTGGCGGCTCCCCCTTCCTTTCCCTACTAATTCCTCCTCCCTATCTCCCTCCTTCTACCCCACCAGCTCTCCCCGACCATAAGTTTGCACCTTTTTTTATCTTTTGCTTCGTTGGAGATTGTATTCTATTGTAACAAAATTGTAATTGAACTGTAACTTTTTTGTTTGTAAGTACTGTGTCCCTTGTACTACTGTTCTGATGTCCTCTTTGTGACGAGGTACCTTTGTAAATGAGCCTCTGGCTCAAAGGTTTCTAAACTGATGTTTAACTAAATAAATAAATAATACTGTTTACTATTGGAAATAGCACATGGAAGTAGAATGATCAATTTTATCTTTCTTTCTTCATGGATGGATTATTATGTGTAATTTTATAATGGATGGACCTATTTATGTAAATAGTTTGTGGATGTTCTGTCTTTGTAAATGTGTACTAAATATGTGTAATGTAATGACTGCTGTGTTCTAAAAATCAAATAAAAAGATTATGCAAAGAAAAAAAAGTACATTCCCAGAAAAAATGAAAGATATCAGCTAAGGGAGTTCCACAATGCCAACACCCATCTGATACCATTAGATTAATTTTAAATAGCCTATGTGGAGCAAAATATGCTCTATTAAGTAACATATACTGTATAGTTCTATCTCTTGAAAATGCATATCTTTGAAGTTAATTACAGGCTATACATCCTCACTCGCTTGACGTGCTCACACTGTGAAGATCCACTCTCCGATCGAAGACACGTCTTGCTGCTGGAACCGGCGACTGCTGTATGACAAGTAAGGACTACTGCCCAGTCAGCCTCACTGCAGTGGTGGGGAAGGTCATGAAGGCACTCATCAGGGAGAGGGTGACGGACTATCTGGAGGTAAATGGGCTGCTGGATGACAGACAGCATGGATGTACAAAAGGGAAGTCATGCCAGTCCAGTTTAATTGATTTCTTTGACTTGGTGACGCAGGTAACTGACCAGGGGAGAGCAGTGGACATGGCCTATCTGGATTTCAGCAAGGCCTTCAACACCATACCTCACAGAAGGCTAGTCAACAAGCTGGAAAGTATGGGGGTGGGGGGAAAAAAAAAGCTGGCTGGGTAGAAAACTAGTTGGCAGACAGAAGCCAGAGGGTGGTAGTGAATGGGTTGCACACCAGGACAGGGCAGGTGATGAGCGGGGTTCTCCAGGGGTCAGTGCTGGGACCATTCCTTTTCAATATCTACATTAGCTATATAGGGGATGGGCTGAAGGGTTGGGTGGCCCTTTTTGCAGATGATACTAAAATCTGCAATAGGATAGTCTCCGCAGTGGGTGTTGAGGACATGAGGCAGGACCGGACGGCACTGGAAGGGTGGGCAGAGACCTGGCAACTAAAGTTCAGTATCAAAAAGTGTGCAGTCATGCACCTGAGGCACAGGAACCTGAAGGCAGGGTACACACTTGGAGGTGAGGAAGTCAGGGTTATGGACAAGGAGAAGGATCTGGGAATAATAGTGTCCTGTGACCTTAAGGTGGGAAAACAGAGTACCAGGGCGGTGGGGAGAGCGTATGGGATGCTGGCGTGTATAGGTAGAGGAATCACTAGCAGGAGGAGGGAGGTCCTGATGCTCCTATACCAAGCCATGGTGAGACCACACCTCGAGTACAGAATCCAGTTCTGGAGGCCATACCTGTGCAAAGACACAGATTTGATTGAAAGGGTTCAGAGAAGAGCAACCAAGATGGTGCAAGGGATGCAGGGGATGAAGGGCAAAGTATATGAACAGAGATGTAGGGAATTGGGGCTCTATACATTGGAGACTAGAAGGGAGAGAGGTGACATGATAGAGAACTTTAAATATGTCAAAGGGATAAACAAAGCGTACCCAGGGCATTTATTTCACAGGAAGGAAGGCACCATAATGAGGGGGCATGGTTTGAGACTGCGGGGCGGGGGGGACTACAGACACAATGTGAGAGAATGGTTCTTCACTGAGAGGGTGGTTGAAGCCTGGAACAGGCTTCCAGAGAGAGTGGTGGGGCTCTGAGACAGTATTGGGTTTCAAGAGAGCATGGGACAGGCACATGGGGCTATGGGGGGGGGATGGGTGCTTTCAGAGGGGGAAGGGAAGAATAGTGGAGGGGGAAGGGGCAGACTAGATGGGCCAAAAGGTTCTTTTCTGCTGTCAAGTTCTGTGATTCTATAATAAGGTAACTGCAGTCGGAATTGAACCACAGTTAACTGATCTGTCATACTGCAGTTGCCAGTTCCAGCAGCAAGAGCGTGTCTTCGATTGGGCGTGGATCTTCACACTGTGAAACACGTCAGGTGAGTGAGGGTATTATTGTGGGGGGTGTAGGGGGTGAGGAGGTGGGTGCACAGTGGGGGTGGGATATGGGGGTTGCAGGTGCGGCAGCAGTGGACTTTTTTCAACAGGTTTAAAAAAATAAAGACACTAGAGACAGTTTATTTGCAGATTAAAAGGGACATGGGAGGTGGGGTTACCACTGGCCCAGCAACGATATAATAAGATTAAGAGGGACATGGGAGGGTGGGGGTTCCACTGGACACCAGTGAGCTCTGCCCCTAACCGGCGCATTAAACATATATGGGAATCAGAGGGTGGGGTACCACTGGACACCAATGATATAATAAGATTAAGAAGGACATGGGAGGGTGGGGGAACCACTGGACACAATGAGCTCTGCCTTAACCAGCGCATTAAACATATATGGGAATCGGAGAGTGGGGGGTACCACTAGACATCAATGATATAATAAGATTAAGAGGGACATGTGAGTGTGGGGATTACCACTTGACACCAACGATATACAAATAAACATATATGGAAATCGGAGGGTGGGGGTGGCACTAGACATCAGGGATAAAAAAAAAGAAAAGGGGATAGCACAAAATTGGAGGGTGGGAGTGCCACTAGACACCAGGGCTATTTACTTAAAATTAATGTGGACTGGGCACCAATGTGGGGGGGGGGCAGTGAATACCAGGGAGCAGACAAATGTCAGTCAGAAAAAAAAAATCTGACAAAATTATACATGCGTCGTGGACCCTGCGCTCCTACAGCAAAATAGGGATAGGATTATACCATCTCAAAAAGTAAGGAAATAAATTGCAAAAAAACATCACTAATGCACCAGTTAGGGTCAAAGCTACAAAAGTTGGGAAATGTGGCATTAGGGTTTACAACCCTAACACCCCCATACAGCACATCAGATGTGGGGTGTGCCTTGGGGGTACTCAGGTGTAATGCTCACCCCATTCTAGTACACTGTACACATCTGACCTTATTTACAGATGGAATGGGGTGAGCAGTGGCTTAGTACCCAAAACACAACTATGTGCTGCAGAGGGGAGTAGGATGTAAACCTAATGCCACATTCCTAACTTTATGTAGTTGGTATAATGATGTTTTTTGCAATTTGTTACAAATTAATTGGAAGGGAGCTGTGCCAGAGAATGGTAGGTGAAAATAATAGCCAAACACAATTAACTAACAGTGCCCCACAGCTTTACTGAGTAACTGAGCTCCCCAAAGAAAAGGGGAAAAGTAATTACCTGAGGCCTTAGGCTAAGGAAAACTACAACAGACCCTGTTGAAATGCCCTACAAAAAAAGGCAAGTGGCCCTCATGCAGGCACTGTAGGCACTGAAATGAGTTTTATAGCTAGCAGGTTAGTCAGTTTGAAAGATGCAGCTTAACAGGCACAATTTCTAAATTTGAGGGTGCTCTCTGTCACCAGGTCACCCCAACCTGCCTCCAAGTTGATTATTCATCTATATTAGGAATAAAGTATGGGTGTCGATACACAATGAGCCTGTGTTTCCATCAAGGGGTTTAGATACCAGTGTATGAAATTCAAGAGCGTTTTTTCACACCTGTAGCATAGAAAGGCACAGTCGCTGTGTGAAATCAACTTTCGGGATGGAGTAATGAAATCACACTGCCAGTGTTCATGAGGTTGGGTCCCCAAAAGGCCACGTTGAAAATCTGGTGAGAAAATTCCTGAAAACGCCCACGTTATGTGTCTCCGTTAAATTTATTCTACGCACGCACATAACTTTGGTACTTTTCAATATTTTGCCACCAAATTTTCAACATAGACATTTTATCACACTACCTCATGAACAGTACAGCTGTCATTTTTCACATCCTGCCCAAAATGTGTTTTTGCACCTGTGACACAGAATGGCATTACAGTTGCGCATAATTACATTTTGCCTTGCATTTCACAATTTTTCTGTACCAGGGTATATGAGGTGGGGTAATAAGATGGTTATACTGACAACTGGGTGACTGCTGTTGGGCACATGTAAGCGCAGGGCCCAGAGGGCTGTGTTCTTCCACACTTACATACATACGCACATCTATGGAGGAGCTCCCACAGTTAAATAAGGATACTATTATACAATCTCAAAAAGAAGGGAAATTCTTTGCAAAAAATTACATTATTGCATCAGTTAGGGTTTCTATTACAGTGGCAAAAGACTGGAAATTCAGTGTTAGGGTTACCAACCCTACCACCCTATCCGCCCACCCTCCACGCACCAACAGACATCACAGTGCGCCTTGGGGTAACTGGGCCTAACTCTCACTCCATTCTCCTATACTGCAAAATCTCAACTTGTTTACACATGGCTTAAATAATAATAAATACTCCCTGGTGGTCCAGTGGACCCGCTCCCAAGCCCAATCGCGGGCTTAAATAATAATAAATACTCCTTGGTGGTCCAGTGGATCCACTCCCAAGCCCGACCACGGGCTTAAATAATAATTAATACTCCCTGATGGTCCAGTGGACCCGAACCCAAGCCCGACCGTGGGCTTCTGAAAATGTAATGTTCCTGGTGGTCCAGCAGTACCCCCCTTCCCTCCTGCCTGCTCAGACCCGCCACCCCTCTTCCCCCTGGCCAGCGACAGGCTGCAGCTCCCCACCCGCAAGCCACCCGCCGACTGACAGCATACAGTATGGCTGTACGCCCATTGGTCCACTGCATGGGCCAATGGGAATGCAAACCATACTGCTACCTGATCCCAAAATGAATGAAGTCACATTCGGGACTGTCTGTGTCTGACGCTGTACGCCCGTTGGCCACACAGTGGACCAGTAAACTCTGCCACCGTGCGCTATCAGTCAGTGAGCACGAGGCGACTGCGGGTGAGGAGCTGCTCCCGCTCGCTAGCTGAAAGCAAGGTAACTGGTCTGGCCGGTGGAGTAGGAGGGTACCGCTGGACCACAGGGACGATACGTTTTCAAGCCCAGCGACCGAGTGGGGTCGGGCCCACTGGACCACCAGTATTTATTATGTTATTAAGCCATGAGTAGGACAGATGATCACTGGACCACCAAAATATTGAAGCCGATCGGGCTTGGGGCGAGTCCACTGGACCACCAGGGAGTATTCTTTACTAAGCCCGAGTGGACGGGGTGTTGCGACGATGACCGGACCATGGCTCTGGAGGTCGGGTGGCCACCCACAGCTGGCGGCTGCCGTACTGCGCCCTGCAATATGGCAGCTCACCTGCGGGTGGCCAAGCCTTGCTCCTTTTTTTCATGGCGGATCTTTGCGCCCCCCCCGTGCAGTGCAAGGCGGTGTGTGCCTGCATATGCACTGCACATCCCAGGCTGAATATCGGGATGTGCCGCATATGCATGGGCACGCCCCTCGCACTTGTGCCACATACATTACTGGTGCACCCCAAGATTTGCAAAGCGCAACATCCCCCTTTGAATATCATGCCGGGGCACATTAGTGGGTTGCACATGGTGCAACATTGTTGCGCCATGCACAACCCCTTTGAATATCCCACCCAAAGTGTACCAAAATGACTGTTGCCACTATTGCTATTTAGGCTATGTGCACATAATAAAAACATCTACTCTGGGGCTTAGAACTATTAACTAATGTTCCCCAGGCTATTATACTGAGACAAGAAATGTTTAGTATTTCTCTTGAGGCATACTGAACATGTAACCATTTTGAGGGCATAAACACAGCATATTGAATGTAAGACTGTACTGCCTAACACGATGAATTATTTTACATGCTGCATGATATTACAGGGATTTATTTAACTCTAAAAATTTATTAGTGTTTTGCTCATAAAAGTGCTAAATCTTTGTGAAAATGCATAGCTCTTGCCTCACTGTGTTTAACAAACACAGCACTTCTAGAAAATCTATATAAATACTTTCTGTACAGTTAGTATAGTCCCAAGTAAAAAACTGCTAATCAATTATTTAAAACCCTGTATTATGTACAATGCTAGGTCATGTTCTGACCAATTAACTGTACCCTTTCAGTGGACCTCAGTGGAAATGGAAAAACAGTGGAGATAGATAAGACAGAGATGGGGGGGGGCAGAGGTGGCCAACCTCTGAACTATAGCTGGAAGAATAGAATGAAGGACAAAGTATAGAATTGTTGCAACAGAAGTTTTTGTACAAGGAGAGAAAAATAATGTCCACATCAAGGAACAGGGCTAATCGCTGTCACAGGGCTTCTGTTCTGGGACACTGTGTTCTAGCAGCACCTGCCTGATACTTACAAGGTATCAAATCATTTGTTTCTGGATCTGATACTTACAAGGACATTTTAGAAAAAAACAGGGTGCTTGTTAAGAAGCGAGGTTGATGCAAGTACTTATAAAAAGACAGAGCTGCAATGGCTTGCAGATGGACACACAGAGTGAAGGAAAACTCTGATGAATCTGCTGTTTATTCTTCCTTTGTAAATATTCTGAACAAGTTTATTTTTTTTATGTTACTGCTAGTGTAAATAAATTTTTTTTGTGAATTTTACAACTGCTCCTGGTTTTTCCTATGCTTCCTGACCTGTGCCTCGACAACAGATGGTGTCAGCCTAAATGGGATTTACACCATGCATACTCTAAGCCAGGAGTTCTGTGCATGTGTACTGGACCTAGTACCAGGGAAGCAGGAAGAAAGGTATGGATTCTGCAACAGTAAGTCCAGGAGTGGTTACCAGGAAAATGGCAGCCAAACTAGCAGAGACAGATGTCCAAGCTGAGATTGTACAGCCAGCACAAGTTATGGAAAATGAACAGGCAGTGACAGAACCTGAAAGCCTGATGGACTTTTTCAAATGGTGAGCTATACAACAAAAAGAGACAGAAAAGCAGAGAGAAAAAGAGCTTCAATGTTTAGAAGCATAGCAAAAAGAAGAAATGCAGTGACAGGAGCAACGATGGCTGGATGTCTTGCAAGCTATCAAAGGCAGAGGATCTGGCACAGATCCAGATGAGCAACAAAACACAAGCAATGTAAAAACCATGAAACTTACAAAGTTGTGTCCCTCCGATGATATCGAGGCATACCTGACAACTTTTGAAAGAGTTGTCACAGCTTGCCAATGGCCAAAGCAGCAATGGACTATCAGATGGGTACCTTACCTGATAGGGAAAGCCCAACTTGCCTACAGCAAAATGGACATTGCAAAGTCAGAAAACTATGACCTGGTGAAAAGCGAAATCCTGAAAAGCTATGACATCTCCGGAGAGACCTACAGGCAGAGATTTCGATCTCTGAAGTACAACTCGGTCGACAATCCTCGAGAAGCCTTCACCCGACTCAGAGAACTTCTGATAAAATGACTCCAACCAGAGGGCAAAACAGTCTCACAGATCAACACATTTGCCATGGAGCAATTCATTAAAATCCTGCCTACAGATGTGCAGCTTTGGGTAAAGGAACATCGACCAGAAAGTGGGGAAAAGACTGTTTTTTTGCTGAAGACTACCAAATGGACAGACAAATTCCACAGCAGAGAGGCAACAGTCAAGCACCGGTAAGACACTCTTTTTCCCATTTAAACTCCAAGCCTGATAAGAACTCTGGTGGGGGTAACAAATCTGTGCCCAATGACGTTATTTGCTATAACTGTAATAGGCCAGGCCATATTGCAAGAAACTGCCGTAGTAAGAAGAGTGACACTAGAGCAGATTTGTCCTTGGCAAATTGGGGCAAGTACTTAACAGATGTGAAAGTGGGGGATAAGACTTTAAAAAGACTCATTGATTTGAGAAGCAGACAGACCCTAGTGCATGTTAAAGTGCTGGGAAAACACTGTGCAAAAGGACCAGGTACTGGTGTCATCTGCATCCATGGGGACACTCACACTACCCAAGTGACTCTGACCACTAAGGGTGTGTCGCAACAAATGAAAGTGGGGGTAGTACCTAAGTTTAGAGGTACCAGATTTTGGGATGCCAAAAAGAAGACAACTTAGTCCTTCCCCCGATGAGAAAAATTACAGGAAATGTTGGGGGCCCTTTGAAGTAAACACTCTTCGCTCAAGTTATTGTTCTTCAATCTTTCTTTTTATTTCTCTTCCCCCCTACATTTCACTTGACTTGGAGCTTGTTCACGGGGTTTATTCTTTGTTACACATCTGTAAATACATTTATTTTATGTCATTTGATCAGCATTTTTTTAATATGATATTGTCACATTTTTAATTCTTTGGTGTATACACATACCATTCAATAAAGATTATTGCTTGTGCACCCTTGTATATATTAATTTTTCACAGGGTTAATTTATTTGTACTTGTTTAGATCCTAGGTTGCATCCTAAAAAGACATGCACAGTATGTTAGTGAACACAGCGCTGCTAACAACTTGGAACAAGGTTTAACTACTGCCTGTAAGGCTTGCTCCCCATATTTCTTGGTTTGCAGCATACCTTATATATATTACTTAAAACTTCTTGTCTTTCTTGTAAAGAATAATTGTGGGCCTGTAATGACATAAACATAATTTTTTGTAAAGCTTTGCTGTTATTATGTTGTTTAATATTATAATGTGGCCACATTGTGGCTTCTATTTACTTATTTTGTTAACAGCATACCTTAAAGGAGACTGTGAGCTTCTTAGAGTGGAATTAGTGTTCTTTGTAGTCTGTGAAAACATAATCATAGTATTCCCTATTGGTCTCATAGCCATCATTTTACTTTTATAATTAAAGGTTCTAATACCAACTTCTAAATATTCTTTAATATTTGAACTGCTTACCCTCACTCTTTCTGGCTCAAGTTTCTCCTTTTTGGTTAAGTTCCTCTGCATGTAAGCACTGAAGCCCAACAAATTTTAATGGTAGCTACTTCCTGATAACCTCTTACCCCCGATGAGCCCTTGTGCCAGACACCAAGTAAATAGGTTTAAAGTCTCCACCGCCTTCACAGCTCATTTACAACGAGGTCCTGGGTAGAAGAGAGTAAAAGAAATATAAAAATAAGAATAACACAACAGGATAGGGAAGGCACATGAAGAATATTTGGCAGCTGGAAAAGAGGACATCTGGTAACCCTACCTAAACTACCTGAACCTGTGATTATTGGAAATGACTTTCCAGGATTAACTGAGTTAATCAAGGAGGGAGTAAATCCTGATGTTTCAGCAGCTGTAGTGACAAGAGCTCAGGCAAAGAAAATCTCAGATGGTGGGGACACTTTTCCTTTCAGTGACTTTGATTCGGACTTGTTTGAGCACAGCTCCAAGATCTGGAAATTCAGAAAAGAAAGACAATGCCTAAAGAAACTTTGGCAACAAATGACTGATGGACATGAAGGGTTAAAATATGAAAATGTTGAAACTAAATTGATAACTGATTGTGATTTTCTTTCAGAACAAGCTAACGATGTTTCTCTCCAGGGTTATTTTAAGCAGTTGGGGGTGAAACCAAAACAGGGTGGACCGATATTTAAAAAATGTAATGGGTTACTGTACAGAGTTTGAGTTAAACGTCAGACACAGGAACAGACAGAACAACTGGTTATACCACAGAAGTATAGAACAGAGTTATTACAGATAGCACATGATAGTCCTATGGCTGGTCACTCAGGGAGGGATCGCACCTTTGCCAGATTGCTGTATACACGTTACTGGCCTGGAATTCATGAAGATGTTGCTACCTATTGTAATTCCTGTGCTGAGTGTCAGAAAGTAGCCCCAGTCACTAGAAAAGACAAGATGCACTTGGTGCCCCTACCCTTGATAGATGTGCCCTTTGAAAGAATTGCAATGGATGTGGTTGGTCCTTTAGACAAAAGTAAAAAGGGTAATAGATTTATCCTGGTAGTACGCGACTGTGCTACTCGATACCCAGAAGCAGAGCTGGATTTACACTGCCATGGGCCCTATGCACAGTTATATCTATGGGCCCCCATCCTTATACCTCACGACCATCCCCATTCTACCACTCTACTATTCTTTCCACCACCACCCTTCCAGCGCCCGTGGCACTCCACACCCCAACTCCCACTGAAACATTACAGATGCAAATCTGTATTAAACAAATGTACCAGTCCTGCCTTAACATGCCCCTCCTCCACCCACCCACCAGATCCAGTCTTGCATGTCCTGGCATGGATCTGACCAGATGTGACATTGTCCTGTCTGTGTGTTGTGTGACATCCTCTGGATGAGATGCTAGACAGAGGTCCCATCTGCCCATCTCTGGTGCTATCCTGGCAGGTATCCAGCTAGAAATGAAAGAATCCAATGCACCTTTCACAATAATAGGGGATTTTCTCCACTGTCCTGGCCAACATTCTCCTTACATAAAACTGGTTCATGCAACTGTCCATGGCTGTGTGTGGGTGTTGATGTGTGATATGGCTGCCAGTACACCAGTCACTTCACTGCCAGTGTGTTATTGCTTGTAAAGCACTTTGGGATACAATGTGTAGGAAAAGCAAATCATACATACTAATTTTTCTTCTTCTTCTACCTATCCCCCCCTCCCAAATTATTCCCATTTTGGCCTACCTGCCCTCTCCTATGGACTCTGGCCTGCCTAAAACCCCTAAACACCATCCCTGTCCTGCAATATACCCCACATGGAGTCTGGCCTGATATTTTTTTTTTTTTACCAGGAAAGACACACTAAGCTGAAAGCTTGTTTACAGGTGCGACCTGGGAGCACAGTGAAGTTAAGTGACTTACTCAGGGTTACACAGTATGCAAGTGGGGGCTGTGGGATTCAAACCCGGGTCCCAGGTTTGCAGCTCAGAGCCTAAGCCACTGCGCTATGCTGCCTCTGATATGGCCCTGTCCTGCCACTAAAAGAACTGTTTCAGTTGGATAACTGGGGCTGTCTGTCTCTTTAAAGCAGACAATCCATCCTTGTAAACAAACAACAGGCAGTATAGCGCAGTAGTTTAAGGCTCTGAGCTGCAGACTTGGAGACCTTGGTTTGAATCCCACAGCCCCCACTTGCATACTGTGTCTGTGACCCTGATCAAGTCACTTAAACTTCCAGTTCCTTGTTGTGCTCACAGTTCACACTTGTAAACAAGCTGTCAGCTTAGTGTGTCACTCACTCCCGGTAAAAAAAAAAATAAAGAGAATATCTCAAACTGACATTTTGAAAATTAGCTCTGAACCGTTCTGTTCTCATGCAGATACTTTATTTTGCCGAAACAATTTGTGCACTGTAGCAGTATTTTACCAATCTGGACTGGTGGCAATCATGATTAATTAACTTACTTACTTGACTGCTCTGGGCTGCAGTCTGTAGACAGACAGTGGTGGTGGTGGCTCTTGACAGAGTAGAGACCATCTCCAAGTTCCTGCACCACGCTCTGGAGGTGACTTAAGTTGTCCCACATTCCAGTCCAGTAAAACACACATAGCTGAGCTGAGGTTAGGTTAGGTCTGAGCCATCATCCAGCAGCGGTGCACGGTACCACAACGTGACAGCGCGATCGATGATGACTCGAGACTGATTCCCGTCCTGTCACTCACCCGCCAAGAAGTAAAATAAAAATGTAATTCCCCAGCCTGCCCAGCCCAGCAGTGTGAGCCGCATCCACTGCTGGCTGCTTTTTTTAAACTCTTCCAACTCCCGTTCTGCGTCGGTCCGATCCCTCCAAGTAGCGACTCGTGATGTGGACTGGCGCCAAAACTGAATCTGCCAGCCGGTACTGCGTGCTGCTGGGCTCATAGCGTACACAATGCTTGCACTAACACACAGCATGGTGGTTGTTCTGTTTAAAGATATCCATCACAAGAATGTGTTGACAAGTGAGGGAGGGCAAGCACAATACTCTCAACGGTGCTGGCATTGCATTTTTTCTTAGTGTAACCTGCTTTGCACTGAGAAAAAAAAGGAAATTTTTGGATCAGACTGAAGGGCCCCCGAAAGTGCAAGGCCCAATGCACAGGCGTAGTTGGCGTAATGGTAAATCTGGCCCTGCCCAGAAGCAGTTCCAATGCATACTGTCACAGCTTCAAAGTGGCAGCAGAGCTTGCAAAAATTTTCAGCAGAGTGTGCATATCTAAAGAAATTATTACTGACCAGGGTAGTAATTTTGGTGCTGCATTACTTAAGGAGCTGTACAAACTTCTAGGAATCACTGCCATCAGAACCTCCCCCTGTCACCCTCAGACAGATGGTCTTGTTGAGCGGTTTAACCAAACCTTAAAATGCATATTAAAAAGGTTTGTAAAAGGGGAAGGAAAAGACTGGGACCAATACTTGCCATACCTACTTTTTGCTTATAGAGAAGTGCCACAGGCATCAACAGGGTTTTCACCATTTGAAATGTTTCGTAGGCAGCCAAGAGGGCCACTGGATGTGATAAAAGAAACTTGAGAAGATAACCCCATTCAGAAACAATCTATAACATCTTATATGGGTGCCCTAAGAAAGAAGCTGGCAAAATATGTTGAAATTGCAGATAGTAATCAGGAAGAGGCCCAAAACCAGCAGAAGGTGTATTATGACCATGGGGTAAAAGAAAAAGTTTCTGACCCAGGTGAAAAGGTTTTGCTATTGTTACCCACTACAGAAAATAAACTGTAAATTAAATGGCAAGGGCCTTATAGAGTGCTTAGACGTACTGGCATCATTAACTATGAGACTGAGACCCCTGACAGTTAAAATGCTACTAAAATATACCATGCTGACCTCCTCAAGAAATGGGTTGAAAAAATGCCAAAAGCTGCTTTGCTAGTTTCACCAGAAACTGATACAGAACATGTTGATGAAGCTTATGATTGACTGGAACAAACTGTAACTGCTGATGCTGTAAAGCTGAATGTTTCCTTAACCTCAGAACAAACTGCAGACATTCATAATGTGCTAAAGACATTTAACAGTACTTCTACCACAGTACCAGGCCGAGCAAAAGGGGTCGAACACGTAATAATGTCAAGAAATGCTCGCCCTATTAGGCAAAAAACATACAGGTTACCAGAGCGGTTAAGCGCTGACGTAGTTAAGGAAATATAAAAAATGAAAGAATTGGGTATCATAGAGGAGTCAAGGAGTGCTTGGTCATCTCCAATGGTAACTGTAAACAAAAAAAAGAAGGGGGTGTTAGAATCTGCCTTGATTTTAGGAAACTCAATCAAGTGTCAGAATTTGACTTTTATCCTATGCCCAGAATAGATGATTTGCTGGACAGACTGGGGAGTTCAAAGTATATCGGTACCCTCAATCTCACCAAAGGTTACAGGCAAATACCTTTAGCTAAAGAATCCAGAGGCAAAACTACATTTGCCACTCCTGTTGTATTCTGTCAGTTCACCGCCATGCCCTTTGATTTACATGGTGCACCAGCTACATTCCTGCTGTACATGGATGTAATATTATCACCTCACACTGCTTATTGTCCTGCATACCTGGATGATGTCGTGGTATACAGTCCAGACTGGAAAAGCCACCTAGAATACCTATGAGCAGTTATCCAAGCTATCAAAAATGCAGGTCTATTAATCCTACCAAATGTGCATTGGGCATGCAGGAAACCAGATATTTGGGCTATGTGTTGGGAAATGGAGAAGTTAAGCTAGAGGTTTCTAAAATAGAAGCTGCAGCTAACAACCCTGTTCCTAAAACAAAGAAATATGTCAGGAATTTTTAGTGCTGGCTGGTTATTATTGGAGATTTGTTCCCAACTTTGCTGAGTTAGCTATTCCCGTCACTAAACTCACGAAAAAAAAGTACCCAAATAATGTGAAATGGACCTCAGAGTGTGATGAAGCTTTTCAAGCCATTAAGGCTGCATTATGTTCAGCCCCTATTTTAAGAAGCCCAGACTCTGAGAAACCATTTTTGTTACAAACAGATGCATCAGAGTTAGGTCCAAATGCAGTCCTGAGTCAAAATATAGATGGGAAGCAACTTCTTATTCTGTACATAAGTAGGAAGTTGCATGACAGAAATAAAAGGTACTCCACTATTGAAAAGGAATGTTTAGCAGCAAAGTGGACCATGGAGTCCATTAAGTTTTATTTATTAGGAACTGTCTTTGTACTTATAATGGATCACAATCCTCTCTGTTGGCTTAACCAAATAAAAGATAACTGTTCCAGAATCACAAGGTGGTACCTGGCACTACAGCCATTTAAATTCAATGTGATGCAAACATCTGGTAAAGAGAATAGCAATGCTGACTTTCTGTCAAGATATGGATCAGGAATTGTGGGTTCTGACAGCTGAAAAACAAATGTATGAGTTTGAACTTTACTGTTTGCTGTACTGTTATAGAAAAAGGATACTGCACATGTGCTTAATTTCTGAAAGTTAGAAGCTAATATTAGTAGAGAATTAATAAAAAGTTTTGCAAACCTGTTTAATAAAGCAGGTTCCCTCTTGGGGGGGGTTGCATGTGACAGGGTGGAATAGGACCCTGTCCCAGTTGTTATGGAAAGAGTTTGAATGCAGGGATTTGTTCTATTCTCTCCTTTTCTGTCTTTTGTCTGTCTGGTTGCGCAACCAAATTTTCTTGAGAGATCTAGGATTTGATCACCCCGACAGTCTCACAATCCTTTGCCTCTCACTGTCTCTTTTTTGTTCCCTTGCATATCTGCTGATATAAAAAATACATGCAAATCATTATGTGGAAATGTAACTGATATTGGAATCCCTCTGTATAGAAATTATATAGTGTTAATTTTTGAAATGTATATAATTATAGTTTGAGATGATTGCAAAAAGCTATTGGAAACTCAAGAGGTTACCTGAGTGCATTTATAAGCCTTTTGCAAGAGCTGTAGAAAAGGGAGCCTCTGTTCTGGGACACTGTGTTCTAGCAGCACCTGCCTGATACTTACAAGGACATTTTAGAAAAAAACAGGATGCTTGTTAAGAAGGGAGGTTGTTGCAAGGACTTATAAAAGACAGCTGCAATGGCTTGCAGATGGACACACTGAGACTGAAGGAAAACTCTGATGAATCTGTTGTTTATTCTTCCTTTGTAAATAGTTATTCTGAGCAAGTTTTTTTTTATGTTACTGCTAGTGTAAATAAATATTTGTTGCAAATTTTACAACTGCTCCTGTTTTTTCCTGTGCTTCTTGACCTGTGCCTTGATGACACCTCCTCTTGGCCAACATTTATTAACCTAGCTCTGTCCTCTGGCTTAGTGTCTTCTGTCTCTAATGTGGCTGAAACTGTACTTAATTTCAGGAAAGGTGACCCTAAACTAGTGGACAGTTATTGTCTGATTGCAGTCTTCTGTGTGCTCATCAAACTACTAGAGAAACTGGTTGCTATCCGAGTCATGGAGCACTTCCATAAATATAACTTGATCTCTACTGCTCAGCATGGCTTTAGACAGGGCCACAGCACTACCACGGCACTTATCCAGTTCACTAATGATACCAAAGTTGCATGCTTACTGGAGCCATTTTCATAGGCTTGATCTCACTGACCATTCCATTCTTAAGCCATAGTGTATCTCACCCAATGCTGTCACCTGGTTTGCAAGCTGTCTGGGAGACAGAAGACAACTGGCTTTGCCAGTAATAAAACAGGATTGCCCCAAGGCTCCATTTTAGATCCCCTGCTTTTTTTCACTTTCATCCATAACCTCTTACTTGACCCAGTCTCATGCTCCTCTGCTTTATGCTGATGATATGGTGCTTTATAACAGCTCCAAAAGTCTGACAGAGATTAACATCCTTAAATCTGACTTTAGTGCACTGCAATCCTGGCTGTCTCATTACAAGCTGCTACAGTACATAACTCTAGCAAGACACACTATGTTCTTTGGATCTGCAATCAAGGTGAGGACATATGAAGAAAATATGGTTGTTTCCTGTGCTAATGGAGCACCACTTGTGTCTTCCAACTATTTTTAGTACCTTGGCTCATCCGTCACCTTTCCCTTGATTTCTCAATTTATATTTCTAATGCTTGCAAAACTGTTAACACTAAACTAGGCCTTACATATGGGGTGAGATATGCTCTTACTTCATCTGCCTCGTGATTGCGCTGGGCATTTTCCTACCAAGCCTGGCCTCTTGCTTCATTACCTAGAGATCTGGATAAACTGGCAAAATGGTCTGAAGAGTGGTGGCTGGGATTTAAAGGGAACAGTAGAAAAGGCACAGCTTTACCCAGGCACTACAAAAATGCCTGATTAGTGCTTTCAGACAGTAACATTTTTTTTCACAAATAACTCTAATAGATTTTTTAGTGATTTAAACCGTGGCCTTCAACTTTCACTTTCTATTGCTGGCAGCCACCATTTCATGAGTAGCAGAGAGCTTTCTGAGCTCATGTTATACTAATATGTCCTGCCAACCAATAGCTGAGGTCAAACAGGCATATTAGCATACAGTGAGCTCAGGAAGTTCACTGCTGCTCATGAAATGGCTGCTGCCAGCAATAGGAAGTGGAAGTTGTGGGTAGCTGTTCTAAATCATTAACTAAAGTTGTTACTGTCTGAAAGCACTAATTGAGAGTTTCTGCAATGTCTGAGGAAAGCGTTGTCTTTTCCATTGTTTCCCTTTAACGCAAAGACGTGCAAGATCATGCACATAGGGAAGAGAAACCATGAAGCTACCTATCGGTTGGGAGGAGAGTTGCTGACAATCACAAGGGAAGAAAAAGACTCGGGCATCATCATCACAGATGGCCTGAAAGCAGTAGGTAAGGCTAGAGGGATGTTGAGGTGTATTAGTAAGGGTACCATAAGTCGTAAGAGGGAGGTAATAAGAAAAAATTTCTCACCTTAGTAATATTGTTTCTTCCAATGTATTCTTCCATATTCATAACTCTCAGCAGTTTGCCTGCTCAGTAGAACTGCCTGGAGACATGGAACTATATGCTAATGATGGAATCATCATTGGCTCGTGACAATCATTCAAACTGCTGCCCTCATCTGCTGCACGTTCTATCAACATCTCAGATTTCTAGAAAGCCCACAAGGCAACCTATTTTAAAAGTACCCAAACCTGAATGCTGCCTAATGCAGCATAACTATACTATATCTCTAGATACTGAAACTGATGCTAATGATTATAGTATCAGTCCTACCTTAAAATAACCAGAATCACCTGGCAAAAAGAAAGGATAAGATAAAACCCCACAGGTTTAAAAGATATGTGTGCCTGTGTTTGGGATGATCAACTAAGAAGACCATTCAGAGGCTCTGGTTCTAGAAGGGAGGCAGGGAGGGAGAGTTATGAATATGGAAGAATACATTGGAAGAAACAATATTATTAAGGTGAGTAATTTTTTCTTCTAAACCCATGTATTCTTCATATTCATAACTCTCTGTAGACTTCAAAGCAATACCTTTGGAGGTGGGCAGAGAACCTACTTAGGAAAGTGGCTCTGCAGGACTAATGTGCCAAACCTGGAATTACTTCTGGACTGCAAGTCCAAACTATAATGTTTAGTAAAGGTTTGTACTGTTCTTCAGGTAGCTGCTTTACAGATCTCCACTAAAGGGATATCTCTAGAAGCTGCTATGAAAGCAGCTGTGCTCCTAGTAGAGTGGGCCCTGAGGCCAGCTGGGGCCTGTTTTCCAAATTTTGTGTAACAAAACTGAATGCATTGAACTATCCAGCGAGAGACTGATCTTGTGGATGCTGGGGTGCCTTTTCTCACATCCCCATAAGTGAGAAAAAATTGTTGTTTATCACCTCTGTGATCCTTAGTGTGGGTCAAATAGTAACTCAATGTCCTTTTTACATCCAGACTAGGGTGTCTTCGCTCCCCTAAACTGGCATTTTCTGTAAATAAGACTAGCAGTGTCAAGGACTGATGTAAGTGGAAGTCAGAAACCACCTTAGGAAGAAACTTCCTATTAGTTCGAAGCACTACTTTATCACTATGGAAGGATAAATAATCCTTTTCCACACATAATGCTTGCAATTCACTTATTCTCCTAGTAGAAGTGATTGTCACCAAAAACACAGTTTTCCAAGTGATATACTGCAGGTGAGCTGATGACATTGGCTCAAAGGGAGGTTTCATGAGCTGAGCAATATAAATGTTCAGATCCCATACAGGAACTGGCTCTTTAGTAGGAGAATGTAGAAGACATAGCCCTTTAAAGAACTTTTTAAAAATGGGATTAGATGTAAGGGAAACATTTTCCCTGCAGAAAGAAATGCTGAAATTGATGCCAAATGTACCTTCAGAGATGTATGTTTTAGTCCTTGTGAGTGTAACTCAGTAAGCTATTCCAGCAACACTGGGATTTCTACCAGGGAGGGACAAATATGCTTGGCATCACACCAGACAGAAGACCTTTTCCATTTTGCATTATACGTTTTCTTAGTAGATGGCTTTCTATATCCTTTTAGGATGTCCAGAAGAGCTTGAGAGACTTGTAAGTTTGCAAACTCTAAGTCCGCAAGAGCCAGGCCTTGAGCCTGACAGACCTGATGTTCAGATACAGGATCTTCCCATGATGAGAAGTCACTAGATTGTGCCTCCTGGGTAGGAGGATTGGTCTGGACACTGACATGTACAGCAGAAGGGGGTACCATGGCTGTCTGGCCCAATCTGGTGCTATCAGTATCATAGAAGCAGGCTGTGACCTGAGTTTGATTAGCACTCTGAAGATGAGAGGAAAAGGAGGGAAGGCATACAGACGCCTTCCTGACCAGTCCAGGACTAGGGTGTCCATGGGGATTGTACCCTTGACTGGTGGCCTGCAACAAAATAGAGGCAACATGTGATACTCATAAGAGGCAAAGAGATCTACCTCTGGAGTGCCCCATCTTCTGAACACTGAATCCAGTACCTGTTTGTTCAGAGACCATTTGTGATGTGCCTGTTGATCCTGCTTAAGGCATCTTCCAGGGTATTGGCCTTTCCTGATACATGAATGGCCTGCAAGGAAGCTTTTTAGTGAGTAGGCCAGTTCCCAGATTTTCAAGGCCTCTGTGCACAGGGGATCCGACCTTGTTCCCCCTTGCTTGTTTATGTAAAACATTGTAGTGGTGTTGTCTGTTCTGACCTGCACCACTTTGCCCTGTACAAGTTGAGAAAAATGTTTTAGTGCCAGAAACTCTGCTCGGAGCTCCAGCAGATTTATATGGAGGAGCGACTCCACGCTTGACCAAGTGCCATGGGTAGTGTGCTCTCCTATATGAGCACCCCATCCTAACAGAGAAGCATCTGTTGTAAGGATGGCTGAGGGGTTATCCCTCTGAAAAGGAACTCCTGTCCTTAGGTTGTCGACATCTGCCCACCACTGAAGGGACTGGATCACGAATTTTGTTACAGGAATCAGTTTTGACATTTTGTCTTTTTCTTTGGCACCAGTGTGCCTGTAGGTGAAACTGAATGTCCCTCATTCGGAGTCTTGCTCTCAAGACCACTCCTGTTGCTGCAGCCATCAGTCCCAATATTTGCAAGTATCTCCTTGTTGAACATAGCTTTCCCAGCTTGAATGAGGCAATCAGTTGCAGAATGGACTGAACCCTTTCCTCTGGAAGAAAGGCTCTTCCTTTTAAGGTTTTCAGTTCTGCTCCAGTGAAATGCAGGACCTGAACTGGTGTGAGAATGGACTTTTGCTGGTTTAGCAGAAAGCCCAGAGACTGTAACAGGTTTTTTGTTAATTCCAGGTGTGCTTCCACCTGCTGAAATGACTTTCCCATGACTAGCCAGTCGTCGAGATGAGGAAAAACTGAAATTCCCAACTTTCGCAGGAATGCTACTACCACTGCCAGGCATTTTGTGAATACCCTTGGTTCTGAAGTGAGACCGAAGGGCAGGGCTGAGAACTGGTAGTGACCTGAAGGGAGTCTGAATCTGAGATATTTTCTGTGAAAGTCCCTTATGGGGATGTGGAAATATGCATCTTTTAAGTCCAGAGATGCCAGCCAGTCTCCCTGCTGTATGACTGGCAAAATGAGAGACAGGGTTACCATCCTGAATTTTGGTTTTACTAGATATTTTTTCAGATACCTTAGGTCTAGGATAGGCCGCCACTCCCCATTTTTCTTTTTGGTGAGGAAGTACAGAGAATAAAACCCTCTGCCTCTCTGAAGCTCTGACACCTGCTCCACTGCTTTTATGTGGAGCAGGGTTTGAATTTCCTTTTCTAGGAGCTTTTTTTCAAGAAGAGAGGCTGGTCTGAACAGCCTTGGCTTTAAAGGAGGGAGAGATTTGAAATTCAGAGACAGTATCTGACCAAGTAATTCCAAAACCCACTTGTCTGTGGTTATGGCCTGTCAGGCCTGGAAGAAGTGAATCAATCTGCCCCCTACTGGTATTAGGGAGGCGGCCTTGGCAAAGGAGTCAGGGATTTTGTTTTGGAGGAGCCTGAGCCTGGGTGGATTGGGAACCTCTCCTGGAACCCCTCCTACCTCTGGCCCTGTAATACCCAGTCTGCTGTGGATATGGTTGTAGCTGTGGGACAGCTTTAACCTGAAAGAAGGGCCTACCATATGAGGACCTTCCTCTGCCTCCCCTTCCATAAGGCCTGTAAGAAGTGGAAGGCCTTTCCTTAGAGGAATTACTCTTATAGGTGGCTTTACACTCATCCACCTTTTTCATGTACTCTTCGGTTTGTTTGCCAAAGAGAGAATAATCCTGCACAGGAAAATCCATGGCCTTAGCCTGGGTGTCCTGTGTTAAATTTGTAGCCCTCAGCCAAGCAAACCTTTTCAGGGCGACAGTCAGAGCCATAATCCTAGCAGTATTATCATTGGCATCTGCTGCCATTTGGAACTGGTATTTAGATGCTTCTAGTCCAAACCTGGCTGTTTCTGCTAGGTCATCAGAAATGAGGGAGGGCACCTTCTCTGACATAGCCAAAACTGACTGCCACAGTGTTTTTTTGGTACTGTGCAGTGTAGGCCTGGTAGTTAGCTTGTCTGACCACCAGGGAGGCAGCTAAGTAACCTTTTTTCAACATGCTGTCTAATTTCCTTGACTCCTTCTCAGGTGAGTGAGAGGATAAAGGAACCTTCACTTTCTCACAGGCTGCCTGCTGGACTATACCCTGATGATCAGGGTGAGAATAAAGGAATTCAGCCCCTTTTCTGTCCAGTTGGTACTTCTTGTCAGCCTTCTCCAGAGGCGTGACAGAATTAGGATTCTGCAGGATTGAGAATAAATCCTTCTTGAAGAATTCATTAATAGGCAGAACGATTTTCTTAGTGGGTGTTAGCCCCATCATTTCCATGTACTCTGCCTTCTCCTGATCCTCTGTGACCTCGGTGGTGGCCAGGTCAAGGGTGTTTACTATTTTCCTTACAAAGGAAAAATGAGAGGAAAAATCCTCAGGCCTAGGAGGAGAGCCAAATTCCTGCTCTGGTGAGATTTCTGGTTCAGTGGTTTCATTAGCATCGTCCTCTGGCACTTCAGAATCCCCAATATCTCCTGAGATTGGGGATCTGAGGAGGGAGTAAGCTCCTGAACCCTTCGAGGAGGAGGAGGGGTTGGAGAAGGTATGAACACCTGAATTGCCTCAATAACCTTAATGGCTCTAGCAATCTCCTCAGCAGAAGGCAGACTGTGAGGCACAGAAGAATCCCCTTTTGGTTTTCCCTGGGGTTCGACGTGCTTGGTCTTCTTTGCATTTTTGGAGGGGACCAGAGAGTCAGCTGGACCACCCAACCTTTTTAAGGAGGTTGATTAACCCTTCTCAGGGGTGGTAAAAGAAAAAAACTGCGGTTTCACCCACTGGTTTAGAAGGTGTTGGCTGGTTAAAGCCTGAAGCACCTGTATCTAACCTTTTGTTCAACCTCTCCGTTCTTTTCGCCACAGTTTTCTGTGGAAATGATTTGCAAATTTCACAGTCAGAATTTAAATGCTCTGTTCCCAGGCAGACCACACAGCGTTCATGCTTGTCTGCTCTGGCGAACACTTCCCCACATTTCGAACAATTTTTAAAACCTGGGGAACCAGTCTTTTTCTTAGGTTTTTTTGTAGGCTCCGGAGAAAAACCTTAACCGAAAAATAAACTTTTTTTCTTTTTTTTTATTGCGGTCGGTTCAGAAACTGATCAGGCCCTAAATTGAACCGATACATTTCAAACTCAGAACCAGTTCAACGGTTCACAGTAACCAGGTTAGCAGTTAAAAAGAAACCAGGTTAGTGGCTTCAAATAATATTTAAAAGCAATTTAAACAATACATTTTTACAGAAAATAAAGCGGAAAAACTCAGCAACTAAAATAAACTGCTCAGTTCCCCACTGGTTATTCCAAACCATGAGGAACTGAGAAATTAACGTTAAATCTAACCAAACTAAATAAAACTAGACGTTAGGCTAAAAAGTAACACTAAATGAAGGCAGTAGTAAGAAAATTGTATATAATTAAACAATTATACTTCACAATAAAGCCAACAAATGACCTGAGGGAAGTCTCCTGGGCATCTTGACTTGTGAGGCAGAGTAAGAAATCTGAGACATTGATAGAACGTGCAGCAGATGAAGGCAGCAGTTTGAATGATTGTCACGAGCCAATGATGATTCCATCATTAGCATATGGTTCCATTTCTCTGGGCAGTTCTACTGAACAGGCTAACTGCAGAGAGTTATGAATATGAAGAATACATGGGGTTAGAATCCCTCTTTACAAGGCACTGGTTAGACCTCATCTGGAGTACTACGTGCAGTACTGGAGGCCATACTTGCACAAGGACATTAACAAAATGGAGGCAGTCTAGAGAAGGGCAACCAAAATGGTGCAGGGACTGCATCAGAAAACACATGAGGACAGATTAACAGAGCTCAATATGTATACCCTAGAGCAAAGAAGGGAGAGAGGTGATATGATCAAAACATGCAAACATCTTAAGGGCATTAACAAGATAAAAGAGTCTAGCATGTTTCAATATAAGACAAATAGCAAGACAAGAGGACACAGCATGAGATTAGAGGGAGGCCGATTAAAGGGTAATGTGAGGAAGTTCTTTTTCACAGAAAGGGTGATGGATGCATGGGAATGGCCTACCTCAGGAAGTGGTGGATATGGATACAGTGCAGGGCTTCAAATAGGCATGGGATAGGTATAAGGGAGCAATACAGATGAGTATGAATAGATAAGCCATTGACAGAGTAAAGGTCTATGGCACATCCATAAGGTAGAAAAAATGGATAGACTGGATGGGCCCTGCAGTCCTTATCTGCCATCAACGTCTATGTTTCTACTGCATCTGAATGCAACCTGAGCAAGTGGTACACCATTTACAACAACTTATGATGTTTTGCATTGGCATCTACCTGACTAATTACCACTGTAAGCTCTCCCCCGAACTAAACTAGTTATCTTAAACTGCTCTACATTTGGTTGCTCTATGATCACGTACTGACAAAAATCCTCAGGTCTGCTTTACCCACTTCCTAGCTTTCCTACTGCAGCACCCTGATCAGGCTTATTGCCTTCTGGTGACCTGCCCCAAAATGCTCAACAAATATGGGACATCAGGCTATCTCCTATTTAGGTCCTAAATTTTGAACTCCCTTCCAGTATCCTTCTAATACTCCCAATCTCATTTACATTTAAAAAGGGAGTTATAAAAGTATCTCAATGCCACTGATAAATGTAACTGCAAATGATGCCTTACTTAATTTGCCTTAACTAGTTTTCCACAGTATTTATTATTGTGGTTACTCCTCACTGATTATTTACCTGCCTTGTGTCTTTAACCTTATGCTGTCATAACCATTGCTCTGAATTCTACTTTTATGTGTAATTGATATATATATATATATATATATATATATATATCAATGTGTTTTACCATATCTCTGTATTTCTTCACCTTATGCATACTATAACCTTTGCTCTGTACTTTACAGTTGTGTAACTGTTTGTACCTTTTCTGCTTATTGGGTCCTATGCACCAATGCTACACAGACATGACACGCTGCATAGAATGGCTGTGGAGGTGTATAAGAAGGGAAAATCTGGCTTCAACCATTATGTCACATGCAGAAATCACCCTCCGCATCCATTAACAGTACAGATATTTGTAGAGTACAGGGATGTGTAGTTGGTATGCATCATTTTTTTGTCTTTTATGTGATGTAATTGATGTATGTATGAAATAATGTAATCTATGTAACCATGTTATCTTACGGATCTCACTGGAAATAAGTTTTTAACTCAGTTGAGCTGCCAATTCATTCAGGAGCGAGCACTAAAGCTGAAGTGGGCATGTCCGTATATGCCGTTCAGTTACATGTAGGCACAAAGATTGCTGGTGGTGGACACATAGCATGGTGCTGAACACACCAGGCACAATTCAGCCTGAAGGACAGCTATAAAGGCAGCTACACACATCCCGCCAAAGAATGACATGGAACACACAACCGGTGTTCGACGCATTGTTTATTCCACAGGTGGTACACATCAATTATGCCATTTCCCGCATCGGAAAACACAATGCGGTACTGCACTGTACAGTCCATTCACACTGCACATGCTGGAGTCCCATATAGTCCATGCCACACATCCCTGGTGGCAGTCTGTGACTGTGCAATACTGGCACCTGCATCCCATGGCATGGTGCTCATGTCAGGCAGCCAGGTACCTACTACCCATAGGCACTGCCATTGTAAATGCCACTGGCCCCTGGCCCCTATGAGATCCATGTCTGGAGTATTGTCACCCCATAACTCATGGCATGCTCTGCCTTCTCCCACTCCTCCAGTTACTGTTGAGGGGGTTCTGGGTAGATGTCAACGATGATGGGTCTATCCTTTTGCAGCCATATTGCTGTCAGTGGCAGCAGGGTATCCTGCAGGGGAAAAGGCAGATGTGAGATGGATGCAACCATGTTGCAGACAGTCCCATGCAGCCCCATGCACCCCCACCTGGCCCCATGCTCCCCCACCTGCCCCCAAGCACAGTCCCGTGAATTGCTCTGCCCTGTTCGGGGGCTGTACTCACCATGGTGGATTCAAGGATGAACCATGCCATCCCATACTCATTGCAGCTGTACTCTCTGATGCACTCCAGCCCCTCCAGCAGTTGCATGGCCCATGCCAAGGCCTCTGGCACTTTGTCCACAGCATGCTCATCTCCTGTTGTAGTAGAATCTCGGCTGGGCATCCCTGGAATGGCTGCAGTGGCAAGTACACAGGCATTAGTGGTGGCCATGGAGGCCCCCCCGTCAAGTTTGGGTGTACCACAGGCATACATAACCTTGCAGACTGAGCCTCCCCCCAGAGATGGTCATCCTCATCCTTGTAAAGTAGTGCCACAATCCTCTCCAGAGCATTGGGGAGCTTTCTATGGCTATCACTGGTCCTGATGTGGGGTTGCTGTGGCTCACTGTGCCTGGTGTCAGGGGTGGCATCTACATAGCAGGAACATGTGACAGCGGCCCCGCCCCTACACAGCTGTGGGATGTTTGCTTCTGTACAGGCATACTGGATCCCACCTGTGGAAGCTTAGGCAGCATCCATGAGACCCTGTTACATGCATGACATGCTCCATGCTGTGTGTGGGGGAGGTGCCACAGACTGCACATGGCCACGTATAGTAAGATCACTGAGAGTTCCCGGCACTGTATGGCCCATCTTGTCCCTATCTGCGCACCATCCTGCATGCACCTACACAGCCAGGGCGAGCTCCGGTGGGTCCACCCACACCTTGGTTCATGCTGCGGTGTGCTGTGTGTGCCTGGGCCGTGTAGTTGCACGTGTCCATTACACTGCCTTGCCATGCATAATGAACCCAATAATGCATGAGCTTTTGATTGTATTCTCCCCGGTCATATCTGAAAATAGGCATTTTAATGACTGGTGCAAACATCCAGTAAACAAAAACTAAATCAACAACCTTGCTAGCATCCTTGGAATGAATTAGTTTCTCTTGAGACAGCCATTGCTAATGCCAAGTAATTGTTATTGCTCACCTAAAGCTGATGTAGCAACGCTAAACAACATTTTCAGTTATCTTCTCCCAGTGAGGGACTGTCACAAGTTGCTTATTGTGGGATACTTTAATATGGATTGCCCCATACCACCTAACTGTCTTACAGGACTTAGGTTTAGACTTAGCCCTTACACAGCCCCAGGTGGCCATTTTGAATAAGGCTAAGCATAGAACATTTCGGACACATGTGAGTTCTGGGGCTGAGTGAGTTTTAATGGCCTTGGTTGTTTAATCCATAAAAATGTGGCTAACGCATCTGTATTATTATTTTAAAGCCACCAGTCACAGCACTTACCCTGAGCACTTGAAATAAACAGAGAGTCCACAAGAGTTTCTTCAGATTAAATTCCCCATTTATTTGAGCCACACAAACAGCAAAGACAATAAAGCCTTATAGTAGGTGAAATGTCAGAGCTTGCTGTCTCATGCTCTCTGACCCAGGAGGGTCACCTTGGCTGTTTGTATGGCTCAAATAAATGGAGAATTTAGTCTGAAGAAACTTGTGTTGACTCTCCATTCATTTCAAATGCTCAGTTTTAAGTGTCGTGACTGGTATTTGTGTATTTTTGTATGTTTTTTTGTCTGGGTCGGGCCTGAAAAGGGACCTTTGGTCCAGTGCCTTTACCCAGTTACCAAAGAATAAATGAAATAAATGAAATGAAAAATGGTGACTTTAGGATTGTAATGTTGTGTCACTGAGCACCCCATCTCACCTTGGTGTGACTCTGTTCATCTATACTAACTCATCAGTATTTAATCTGATTTTCATGAATTAGCCTCATATGTTTAATATCTTTGGGATCCTAGCAGATTCCTTCAGTGAACACTAGATTACCTGCCGTATTCATAAAAGGACAAAGACACCTGCCTTACATGTATGTTGTACTGCTCTTTTAAATGCTTTGATTACACTTCCTTTATGACAGATTTGGAAAATGTTAAATGGGATAGGCTGGAGTTAATTCCGACCACTGAGGAGGCCTGGGAATTCTTTAAATCTAGTAGTAGTAGTAAAAAATGTTATTCATAGTAATGAATGAATCAGCAGCTCAACTGAGTTAAAAATTAATTTCCAGTGAGATCTGTCAGATAACATGGATACATAGATTACATTATTTCATAAACACATCAGTTACATCACATAAAAGACAAAAAATGATACATACCAACTACAAATGTCTCAGAAATCTAGGCAATAAATATCACAAATATAAATATACAATAGATGGCTAATATTGCACTAAATCAACTGTTTGTCAGTTAATTAATCAAATATCATTTTAATATTACCAGTATAATCTGAATTTTTTAATATCTGTAACATGCATGCCCTACTTGACGTAAATGCATTTAGCTATGTAATGCACCTTGTTATTCGTCCTACTTATGCAAATCTCAGAAAATCAGAGACAGAGTTTGGAAAAAGGCACAAATAAATGCAGAACTTGACTGGCAGAATGTTTGCTACTTTCATAATAATTATGTCAGTGATGCTAGAGCTGCAAAAGCTTACTTTTTCAGGGATGTTTGCAAGCTTCCAAAACGCACGAACTCTGGCTCCTTTTGGAAACTACTGAAGGGTTTGAATAATCTATCTATCCATTTATTAAGTGTTTTGCTAGGAAAGGCCTACTAAGTCATAATAAATAGCTAGTCTCTAGCATTGCCCTGGGGGACGAGGTACATGGGAAGAACATAAAGCAAAACAGTGCCGGAATTATATACATAGTAAAAACTACAGTTTAACATGTACAGGTGCAGCATCACCGTTACGTAGATAAACATTTGACCATAGCTATGTAAATATAACATGCAAAAGAAATAGCAGCATATTTGATAAGGCAATGTGTCGGGGAGCATCATAACCATATGCCTGATCTACTCAATTTGTTTTGGGTAATGTCCATCAAACTCACCGTATAGATTAGATAATTAAGATTTTCAGTTCATACTTTTCCTGAGGCCTGTAATCTTAAGTCTCAGAACTCTCTAGATTCCATTAATACTGGCGATAGTCCTTTGTCTTTACTGGTCCAATTATTTTCTTACTCTCCACTTTCAGTCCCTGAGACATCTGCAAAGGATTTTTGTCCTTAAAAGCTAACAAGGCAGGTGGCTGTTGATGGGCTAGATAAACAAAAACTGCTTTGTTGTGCTGCTCCAGTAATTTATCTCCCACTGATGTATTTAATCAACCTCTCTCTCTCTCTCTCTTTCTCTCTCTTGCCTCCTGCACATATCCAAGTTAGAAGACCTGTATACAAAGATGGGGACACAATTTTTCTAAATAACTATGGAGCTATGTTTCTACTTGCTATCTCAATATTGTAAGAGAAGCTGGTACAGTATCTCACAAAATCTTAATTTTTATTAAACTATAATCTTCTCAGGTCCAACCAGTCTGCTTTTTGGCCCAAACCTGGCACCTTACTGGCTGTTGCATCTGTCACCAGTGATTTATTAGTGGCTATGGCTCAGGCTTAATGATTGGGGCAATCCTTCTTGACTTAAGCAAAGTCTTTGACAAAGGACCATAAGGTTATCCTAAAGTAATAATGCCGCTGTGGGTTTGCTCCTTCCACTGCAATAGTTCACAAGCTAACTAAGTGACCATCAACAATTTGTAGCCGGGTGGGGGGGGGGATCTAGCCCCTCATGTCCTTGCATTGGCATCCCTCCTCAGTATTGGGTCATCTGTTATTTGCAGTGTATGTTTTTTCTTTCTTTGCTCCTTCCATGCTCCTGACCCACCTCTCCTTCCGGCCAGCCATGGACCCAACTGACACCCTTGCCCCAACCCCCCTACCTACTTCACATTTGCAGCCATCCCAGGGGTAACCCAGTGTGTCCCTTCACAGGATGGATCCCTCTCCTCCGAGGGGAAGGCACCAGGGAGGGCAACCAGCTCACTCTTCATTCAGTCCTCAGGAGCTGCTGAGGTGGTTTCCGGAGTGTCAGGGCACTCATGGTGGTGGAAGCCAGCAGCCATCATCCAGCTGACCAAGGAGCTGAGTTTCCAGTTTACTCCCCGGGGGCGTAGTGTGCTACAGATGTCAAGGCACTGCCGATGTCCACCACGCCTCTATGTGCAGCGGAGCTCGCTGAGCCATCATGCTCCTGGCCTCCACCAGGAGGTGACACACAGCAAGCCGCATCCCCTCCCTCCCCCCGGAGAAGGTGAGCAGTCATTGGATGCTCAAGCCTTCTCCTTTCGGCCAGCTGTCCAGCGACCTGAGTCCATTCCTGAACCTGGGTAGCCGGCATCACAAGTGGAAATCCAACCGCTGCACCGATGGGCCAGCTATTTGCAGTGTATGTTAATGATATAGCCAGACAACTCTCATTTTCAAAAACACACTTTACACTGACAACACCACTGTGTACTTCTGGGCAAAAGATATGTTCAGTATTCAATCCTATCTGTAATATGACTTTCTCAAAATCCAGCACTTTCTGTATCAAAACAGGCTGGCTCCAAATTCAAAGAAAGCATAGACAATAATTTTTGGTTCTCTGGCCTCACAAGAAAGAGTTCAGTCAACCAACCTCGTCTGCATCATTTATTCATTCATTCACTGGTTACCAGGTAAGGCCCACTAGGCACAGGAGCCTGTTTTCAGGGGTGACCTGTAGCAAAGCAGGAAGGGGAAGGGAGGATCAGAGGGGTATCCACACAGGAACAACTGTCAATTCAGCCCGGTAAATTCAGCCCGAGTCAATTCAGCCCCATGGCAATTCAGCCCAATTCAATTCAGCTCCTATGTCAGTTCAGCCCCAGTCAATTCAGCCCCCGTCAATTCAGCCCCATGTCAATTCAGCTCTTATATAAGTGCAGTGCCGACCATAACCATGCATCTGATGCTGCTGGCAATGCTGTCAGACATGTTATTGATAAAATGAAGTCCACTGCGGCCACAACACCTGAGACGACACATACCATCATTTCTGGGGCCACTCAGGGACTTTCAAATGCAGTTCTAGCATGGCTGCCTGAGAAGCAAAGGGTGAAAAGGACAGTACAGAGACAGAGCAGCCATATCTGGTGCACCACGTAATCCAGCAAGTCTGCAGGAGCTGGAAATCCCTATTACATACAGTGCAACAAATAAGGTGATGCCTTCCTCTTGTTTAACAGTGGATCAGGTAATAACAGAATCCTGTTATTTAGCACCAGTGCCAATCTACACTTCCTCAGCATGTCACCCCACTGGTATGCTGACAGCACCTTTAAGTCTTCCCCACCACTCTTCAAGCAGCTATATACCATTCATGGGGTTCATCACAACAAAGTGCTTCCTGCTGTACAAGCGCTGTTGCTAAATAAGACTAAGCAAACATACTTGTGATTGTTGCAAGAGCTGAAGAAGCTGCAACCAGACCTTAGTTCACAATCAATAAGGACAGACTTTGAGATTGGTGCTGTGTTAGTATTCCAAGACACTTTTCCAGGGAGAACAATGCCTGGCTGTTTTTTTTCATTTCAGCCAAAGTATCTGGCGGCAGGTACAGAACTGTGGACTTCATCAACATATGGAGCTGATCCAGAGTTATCACTGAATGTGAGAAAGTTATCTGCACTGGCATTTGTGCCTGTACACGATGCAGTGAAAGCATTCGAGGCTTTAATGGACAGTGTGTATTATCGTGAGCATGAGGATTTGCTACATCCTATGACTGACTATTTTGAAGAAGTTTGGTTGGGGAGGATGGACAGAAGACGAAGGCGATGACAGCCCAGATTTCTTCACAGTCAGTGGAACTGCAATGATGCAACTAACCAAGGCATCCTGAGAACAAACAATGCTGTTGAAGGATGGCGCAGCAGTTTTGCAAGCCTCCTAAGCGCTGATCACCCTACAGTATGGAAACTTATCAATGCTATGAAAACAGAACAGAGCCTGACAGAGACTATAATGGAGCAGTACGTTGCTGGTCACCCACCACAAGAACCTAAGTGTACGAGAACTCTGCTGAAAGAATTCTGCACATTATCACGGAATACCATGCAAGGGAAATAATGGAGTGCCTGAGAGGACTTGCACACAATTTCATGTTTTAACTTAATGGATGCTTACAAATCTCCCAATATGTTTTAATGCTCCACTCTTCAGCCATTCTTCCTATTTTTACAGAGGACATTTGTCTGTTGGGAGAATACTCTGCCCTTCCCACCATTAAGTGAAAAACCCAAATGGCAGTAATATCCTTATTCACTGTCCATTCTAGTATTCACACCTGGAACTGTTGGAATGTGCACATGAGGGTCGGGGTGGGTTAGTCGGGATGGTTTGGGTGTTGTGTGGGTTAAAAGGTTATATGTAGGCTCATTTGTGTTCTATTTATTTATTTATTAGAATCTAGGAGTTACGACCTATGAGCTAGAGCTCATTTACATAGGTTCCATGTCATTAGGAAGACATACATATTGACAAGTACACTACACAAGTTAAGTTCAGATGACATTTCCAGTGAGGGTTTAACAGTACGTTTCATATGTATTACAAAATGTTACAATAGTGAGATAGTGCTGGAAGCATATAGGGCTGCCTTTGTCAATAGAAAGGGTGAGGGAGGGGAGGAGAGAATAGGTTCCAAAGCAGGGGCTGCAGGAGATAAGAGGTGGGGTATCCATGGATAGATGTGAAAAAAGGGTGGGTGGAGAGAGGTAACTGGGGAGAGGTTGGATGGTGGAGGAAGGGAAGGGGAAGGAGGGAGAGAGGCAAGTGTAGGGATAGACTTGGGGAGAAGAGGAGAGACAGGGTAGTCAGTTTAGAGGGGAAGGTGGCAGGAATGGAAGGGTGTATGTGCTGTAATCGAGATGTGTAGGAGTGCTATTATTGGGGGAAGGGCAGGGGGTAACGAGAGAACAGGTTATGGAAAGCTGGAGCAGGTCATAAGATTAGTGAGGTGGGTCCATAATTTTGTTTTGAAGGGACAAATCTTAGGTTCAGAAGTGAGCTCAGTTGGCAGGGAGTTTAACTAGAGTGGCACTCTATAACTAAAGGATCTCTGGCCTTACATGGTACGCCAGAATGGAACCTTGAATAGATTGTTGTTTGAAGCTCTGGTTGGCTTGACAGTTTCTGAAGGGCGGAGCATAGCACTTGTTCCTGATGGCAACAGGCCAATAGCTGCTTTTTTGGCTAGTAGACAGACCTGTTATTGAGTTCTTTTTTCCAGGTCTAGCCAAACTGTATGAGAATAGAGATGGCAGGTGTGGGTTAGGCAAGAAGCTCCTAGTGCTAACCTGTAGGCCTTGTTCAGGGTGGTGGCTATCTGCTTGAGGGATGTGTTGGGGGCTGAGCTGTAAATGGCAAGGCCATAGTCTATACCGGAGAAGACTGAGCTAGTTATAGCAAGTTGGAGGGCATCATCCATGAGGCAGTGATGGTGCCGATACAGGTGCCCAAGTTTGCGACTTGCAGACCTGATGACCAAGTCAATGTGGGTGGAGTAGGAGAGGGAACTATCCCAAGTGATGCCAAGGTAAAGTTGTTGACCATCTCCAGTGGTTCATTAAATTTATTCATAATGGTTAACTTGGATGACTTGTGCTGACTATAGGTTGTTGCAAAGAGCATTGTCTTTGATTTTGTATGGTTTAGGAGTACTGTAGCTTGGCATCACAGAACCAGTCTTCGATGTTTTTGAAGTCACTCTGAAGCTGTTGATTTAGGGTGCCAGGATCTGGGTGGCTTGTGTATATGACGGTGTCGTCCGCGTAAAGATGGATTTGGTAGTGACATGCTTGGGGAGCTGGTTTATAAAGAGGCTGAACAATAGTGGTCTCAGGATGGATCTCTGGGGGACTCCAGTACTAACAGGTGGGGTTTCAGAGAGGGTGTTGTCAATTTTTACCTGCTGTACCCAATCAGAGATGTAACTCCTGAACCAGCACATTGAGTCTGGTGAGATGCCAACTGCTTCTAGTTGGGACAGAAGGAGATCATGGTTGACTGTGTCAAATGCCTTGGTAAGGTCTATGAAGGTAGCACCCACCAAGTTCCCTCGATCAAAGGCCTCATGATTGTAATCTGTGAACTCATGTAATGCAGTAAGATTACTATGGGACCTTTGGAAGCCATGTTGTTGCCTGCATTGCAGTTGGTACTTCTCGAGGTGGTCGACAAGCTGTTCATATACAATTCAGCCCCAGTCTATTCTTTTGTTTTTCTGTCTGGTGTATGTGATTGCTGTTTGCTGCGTGTACTGTATGTGCAAATTAACATTTTCAATAAAGTGTACTTAATTGCAAAAAGATATGTTTTAAAGCTTTCAATAAAGCTTAGATATGCTGACATATGTTGTTAGTTATATCTATTCTAGTGCAGAACCAAAAGGAGCTGAATTGACATAAGGGCTGAATGGACATGGGGTTGAATTGATGTGGAGCTGAATTGACATAGGAGCTGAATTGACTCAAGCTGAATTGACTGGGGCTGAATTGACATATGAGCTGAATTGACTTGGGCTGAATTGCCATGGGGATGAATTTGCCGGGCTGAATTGACTGGACACCTCCACATGTAATTTAACTTGTTACACAAAGTTATACAAAAACAAAACAAACAAGAAATAAATATTAAAAAAAAAATGAAAACTTTTGCTTTCATTTTACTTCTAATTACTCGGACCAGGTTATAAACTCGGCAACTCAACTGGAATGGATATTATTAATTGCAGGTACTGCGGGACACTTTTCAAAAGGGCAGGTATACAGGATTTAGGACACTGTCCTACATGCTGGACCATCGGAGATCTAAGGGCTCAGCTCCAGGCAGCATGAGCAGAGATTGCGCACCTCAAATCACATATTCAGGAGGAAATATATTACAAGAACCACCCGCCATTTCCCCAACATCCAACTGAAGCACCTCAACCGCAGAGGGTAGTTGGTCCAGGAGGTTGGCAGGTGGTTAAGAGGGGCAAATCGGGTGCCCCATCACTCAATGCTCACCAACGTATCACCTCCACAAACCATATAAAAATTACAAACAGGTATCTATCTGCCTCTATCTCCAAAATTAAACAAAGGGGGCAGAGGACACTGCAGCACAGGAACTAGTGCTACAAAACTCACCCAAAACAGGGAACAAAGCAAAAAGGAAATCCAAAACACTTCTGATCGACTTCCGGTTCCGGTATGCCTGGCTGAGCACACGAACGAAGTAGCTCCCACCTAGCTCTGCAAAAAGGGCGATTTACTGCAAAAAAAAAACTAATTCTTAGCATTCAGCAGGTAAAATATTTTAGGATATCACCAAATTAAGACATAATATGGCAAAACAGAACCGGAATTGATTTCAACCAATTGCTGATATGTTGGAGGGAGACAACCGCATGTCTGATGATGGTGAACAACATAGCAGACCATTTACAGCCACAGACCAAAAGAAATCTACCTCTTCTACTAGAACTAAGAGCTGTATAAAAAAACAATCAGAAACCAATTCGGATGCAATTTTACAAGAGATCTCGGACTTTAGGGGCGAGGTTCGAGAATCGCTGCAGGACCTAAAAACGGAGTTGAGTACTCTCCAAAATCGAATGACTGAGGCGGACCACCAGATCACCTTAAATGCTATCAGACTAGATGATTTAGAGGAAACAATGAGAACTATCACTGCAGAACAACTGGCAATTTCCATCAGCCAGGAAGACGCCGAAAATCGCGGCAGAAGACGAAACATAAGAATATTTGGCCTACCAGAAAATGAGGAGAGAAACAATCCTAGGGCCATTGCGGATTACCTTCTGAGGTTGCTGCTCAAACTAGACCCAGACTTTCATCTGGATATCGAAAGGGCCCACAGGGCACTTGGCCCAAAGCCTTCACGTCCGGAGGCAAGGCCTCGTTCCTTTGTGATTAGATTTCTTAGTTACCAAACAAAAGAAACCTTATTAAGAAAGGCCTGGCAGAAGGGGAGAGTAATGTGGGGCCAACAAAGGTTGCTGTTTGACAACGATTATGCTCTGGCGACCCAGAAACAAAGGAGAGATTACAGTCTCCTCTGTCCTACTCTATGAGCCCAGAAGATTAGTTTTCGCACCCCATGCCCTGCAAGACTAACTATATTCCTCACATCTGGCCAACACACCTACAACTCTGCCACCGAAGCTATAACTGATCTTTTGAAGAGGGAAGTGATTAATGAAAAAACTGCAGACACAGTCAAATCACACATAGGCCAAATTAATCTAGGGGAACAGAAAGGAACTCAAGCAGCACAACTCCAGATGAAAGACATTTTACAGCGACTTCAGCAGTTTAGGAATCCAACATTGCCTACCTGAATAATACCAGAAGCAGAGTAATTATTCCTTTCTTTTGGTTGTGGCTTAAGGATGTTCCCCAGGAGACTGTAAGGGGGGGAGGGGGCGAAGAGTGAGTGGGGGGCTGAGGGCATCTGGATGAGAGCATCTTTAAGAGGCCCAGGCAACAATACTTTAACCACATTTTTAACTTCTTTATTTGGCTAATTGACTTTGGGTTGCAATAATGGGCCACATATAGCTCCTAGATGGTGAAGATCTTCTCAAGCTAAGGAGCTAAGATAAGGAGACCACTGCCCTCTTCCTGGGGTCTCCCTCCTGACCCCCCTGCTCCTCAGTAGGCCCTTCCTTTCCCCCAGAGCCAGCTGTCTTAAACTGGTTACGATTGATTCTGGTAGACTCTGCCCAACTCAATAAGAAGGTTGGGGTAATCATGCCCCGAAAGGAGGGAAAAATCCTGAATAATCAGAACAAACTAAATAAAATTGCTACACATACAATCTGCAGGATTTTTATACCCTCTTACGTAGCAATGGGCAACTGAACAGCAAGGCCAGGACAATTTGGAGTGTAGCAGCTTCTACTATAATTTGAGACTCATGCTGACTGAGCATTGTTCCGTTGTATACAATACTTAATTGTTGGTGAATTTTGTATAATGTATGGCAGGGGTTCTACAGCCTACTCCCTGCTGATATAATGCTTAGGATTTTAGGAGCAAGAAAGCAAAATTAAGAAGGGTGTATAACTTCAATGAAAGGGGTAAATCAGGCTGTAATTTTATGGCTATCCATAAGAGGTCACTTCCCCCTTTTTAAAGTTAATGAGCAAAAGAAAAAGCAATGAAACTTTGGCCAGGGGGGTCCACGGTGAGATGGATTCAGTTCCATGGGGGGCTGGAATGTCCACAGTTTTTGGGGCGGTTTTCATCGGGTCAGCTGCAGCTCTTCAGACCTGTATGGCAGCAGATGGGGTCGGAGAAAAGAATAAGACTAAATGAAGGACCATCCAACTTTTATAAATATACCACGCAGGGTTATTTGGAGGAGGGGATTTCATTTTGGACTATGGAACCTGATAGTTGGGGAATTTATTAAATTATAGCGTAACGCCCAGGTGGCGCTATCCCAAGGGCTACTACCCCTGCCTGACTGACTACTGACAGGTTGAGGGGCCTAGGTCCAATGGTGAGTGCCTCCATCCAGAGGTCAGAGTTTGCAGTAGTTAAACTAACTTGATCACAGCCATCTGGGACACTGTAACCCCCCTTTCTTCCCATTAGTGGCCCACACAATGCATCAGGAATATCTTCACAATGTACACTTACCCCCAGGACTGGCTCTGTCACCTGGACACTGGGGACCCCTTGTAAAACAAGATGATACAATGTAAAAGCCACAGTACAATACTTTAACATAAATGACTATCTCAGACAGTGTAACTTTGCTGAAACAAACAGATCTGATTTATTTAAGGAGCTGTAACAAGGAAGGGGGAAATCAGGTTAATTAGGTTAAACACATTAATAATCACCGTACTGTGCACATATTCAGAGTCCCAAATTGTCACTTTCACTGGGTACCCAGGACGGGTTGGGCTAGCCAGGATCGGTGCAGCTGGTTGGGGCCCTGTGATGGAAAAAACACTGGCACAATACCTAAATTGTAATCCGGAGCCTGTTTAGTGAGTCTCTGAGCACAGGAGAGGTCCCAGAAAACTGCAGAAGGGCTCATATGATCCCGCTCCACAAGAGTGGTAGCAGGGAGGAGGCAGGGAACTATAGACCAGTCAGTCTTACCTCAGTAGTGGCAAGATTATGGAGGCATTCCTTAAGGAAAGGATAGAGCAACACCTGGAATCCCTAGGATCACAGGATCCAAGACAACATGGGTTTACAACAGGAAGGTCCTGTCAAACTAATCTCATAGATTTCTTTGACTGGCAGGGCGATGTTAGGGCTTTAAGGGGCCCCAGCAAGCACCATTACTAGGGCCCTCGATGAACTTACCATCCTCCTCCCCAGGCCCCTTCCCTGTTCCCCTCCACAAACCCCAGTAATCTTTGTACATTAATCCAACTACTGCATGATTTTTCAGACACAATGACCTGGAGACACTAGAAGTATTACGTTTCTAACAGATAGTTAATAGAATAAATTGCAAAAAAATTGCTCCTCTCCAGCAGCTGCAATATTTGTTTTTACCTCTGCTGTTCTGCTCTCTACCTTTCCAGACTCCCATCTCCCTGTACTTATGCTGCAGACACGGACCTGTGGGGGGAACAGAAATTTTCAAGTTGAGTTGGAGGAGGTGCGATAAACAGCCACGGACCTATTGGAGCCCTGTGATTGGTTCCAGCACAGCACCTCCTCCCACGTCAGCACGTTCTGTGCAGAACAACAGAGGACCATGGGGAACATGAAACCTCCCTGGGGACAGAACTGAAGGCAGGATGGTGGCGTGGACCGCGTGGCGTAGTCTGGCTTTCCTTCGGGGAAATCGGGGCCCGATTTTCTTGCCAGGTACTAATAACGCTGCTCAGCTATGTTGATCGGGGGGGCAGCATTTTATTTTCTTATAGGATGCTGTGGTGATCCAGGCAGGGAGTGGGGTGGGACAGACAAAAAAAGTATGCTGCTGGGCTGTACATATTCCGCCTCATGACCCGCTACATTTGGGGGCCCCAGCGACGTGAGTTGTGAATTGCCTAACGCCCGACCCTATGACTGGGTAACCAGAGTAGTGGACCAAGGGGTGCAGTTGATGTTGTCTAGCTTGACTTCAGCAAAGCTTTCAATACTGTTCCACATAGAAGATTGATTAATAAGCTGGGTAAGCGTGGGGTGGGTCAGAAGTTGGTCATCTGGGTGGCAAACTGGTTGGTGGGCAGAAAACAGAGAGTGGTGGTAAACTGTATACAGTCAGAAGAGATGCAAGTCAATCAATCAGTCAAAATCTTTATTTAACCAGGCGGACACCATTGAGCAAGCTCATTTTCGAGGTGGACCTCTGACAAACAATTAGGTGAATACAATTTAGGTGAGATCAACATACAATTTCAATTATGTGTACAACAATTAGGCATAAGCAGTACAAATGCAAGTAAAAAGGTGCAGATAATTGTAAAACATTAATTATAAATAGACAATTCGTGCAACACATATAAAGTGCAGAACCTGGAGGGAAACAGTAGGTACAGAGTAGGTTCTGGCAATAATGTCCAGGTGACACCTAGCGGTGCGTTGAGGCGAGAAGAGTACACGGCAAGGAGGGGAAGGAGATAGGAGGAAAAAAAATAGACAAAAATGGGGTTGAGTAGTAACAGGTAAAAGGATATAAGGTGTAGATGTGGGCAGTGGAGTGAAGGAGGTAGGCATAGGGACGACAATGAGAGGAGTCAACAACAGAGAATGACCTAAAATCATGATGAGGCAGGGACAGGGTCAGAGAATAAAACAGGAAGCTCTGAGGGGATAGGAGTACCCAAGTCAGGAGGAGCAGATGCTAGATTTTTTAAAATGGAGTACATATAAGGATTTGAAAGCTGCCAGACTAATGGGGTAATTCATGAAGTCACAAGTGGGTACCTCTGGGATCAGTCCTGGGGCCCGTTCTCTTCAATATCTTCATCAGTGACATTGCAGATAGACTGGAAGGTAAGATTTGTCTGTTTGCAGATGACACTAAGATCTGCAACGGAGTAGATGATCCAGATGGGGTGGGCAGAATGAGAAGAGTTCTGGATAAACTGGCAAAATGGTTGGAAGACTGGCAACTGGGGTTTAACGCAAAGAAGTGTGAGATCATGCACATAGGAAAGAGAAACCCTGAAGCTACCTATAGGTTGGGAGGGGAGTTGCTGGCAATCACAAGGGAAGAAAGATACTTGGGCATCATCATCACAGATGACCTGAAATCATCCAAGCAGACCACTAAAGCAGTAGGTAAGGTTGGAGGGATGATGGGGTGTATTAGTAGGGGTATCACAAGTCATAAGAGGGAAGTAATAATCCCTCTTTACAAGACACGGTTAGGCCCCATCTGGAGTACTGCGTGCAGTACTGGAGGCCGCACCCACACAAAGACATTAACAAAATGGAGGCAGTCCAGAGAAGGACAACCAAAATGATGCAGGGATTGCATCAGAAAACATTTGAGGACAGATTAACGGAGCTCAATATGTATACCATAGAGCAAAGGAGGGAGAGAGGTGATGTGATCAAAACATTCAAACACCTTAAGGGCATTAACAAGGTGAAAGTGTATTACATGTTTCAATATAAGAAAAATTGCTGGACAAGAGGACACAGCATGAGATCAGAGGGAGGCCAATTAAGGGGTAATGTGAGGAAGTTCTTTTTCACAGAAAGAGTGGTGGATGCATGGAACAACCTACCTCAGGAAGTGGTGGATATGAATACAGTGCTGGACTTCAAACAGGCATGGGATAGGCATAAGGGAGCAATGCAGAGGAGTATGAACAGATAGGCCATTGACAGAGTAAAGGCTTATGGCACATTCATAAGGTAGAAAAAAATGGGCAGACTGGATGGGCCTTGCAGTCCTTATCTGCTGTCAACTTCTATATTTCTATGACCTGGGAGCACTGGGGTGGTTAAGTGACTTGCTCAGAGTCATGCAGAATGCAAGTGGAGGTTGTGGGAATCAAACCCAGGTCTGCTTGATGGACCAAGCTCATTCACAGCTTGTTACACTAACCTCTAGACTATACTGTACTACCAGCCTCATTTAGCATATATTCGGCAGAGTCACCTTGTTTGTGGTACAACTGTATAAATTCTTGGGAGTCTGACTAGGCCCATGTTAAAATGGGATACAAATATCAATAAAATATTTGGCAAATTAAAAAAACAATAATTGGCTCCCTTTATCAAAAAAAAATAAAGATTGCATTTCTTGAAGAAAAAAAACAACAGACTAAAACTGTCAACACCATGCTTCTACCTTTATTTGATGATAAGAAGACTCCATTTGGTCAGGCTGCTAAGTTGTTGCTAAAAAAATCTCCACGTACTGTATAGTATTTAATTTGTTTATTAATCCACCAGCTTTATACATATTTTTTTAAACTCTATTTAACACCCTTCCTCCACTGACCTCTCTCCAGGGCGATCGCATGGTTACTGGCTCTACCTGTCTGCCTGAAACTCCAGTCGTTCATCTCCTGGTTGGGGGGGAGCCCTCCTTCCACGCAGCACCACCCTAACCCCTCGGCTCTGAGTCCCCTGAGGAAGGACCGCCACTTCTGCCAGCACTCTATCTACAATGCTGGTGGGCACGTCTGCATGGGGGAGGAACCAGACTGAACTTCCTGGATGCCTGTCACTGGACATGGGGCCACAACCACTGGGTCTGCCTTCACCTATCAGAGGGGGGGGGTTCTACTTAGGTCCCCGGGAGCATGGACATGCAGTGACGTCCAGCGCAACATGGGCATGCTTCCACAGCCACTTGCAGGACATCCGCCACCACTCCATACCCTGTTGCATGTTCCTCATCAAGCTGCAGTCTCCCAGCCTCCGCTAGGAACTGTCAAAGCTTAAAGGAGCATCTTTCCACCCACCCCAGGAGAGGAGAACAGTCCTCCGGACACTCTATCCCCTCTTCCCCTGCCGACCCCTGATGCCTGAATCCGTTTTCTAACCCCGGTCGTCGGTGTGGCGTGAGGTATGGCGTCCAGCACCACCAGGCCAGCAGCTTTACAGCTTTTTTGATGCAAACAATGAAAGACACAAATAAATATAAAACAGTAGACAGTGCATAATACTTTCAGTCATAATACAATCATACAATAGATAAATACCTCAAGTAAAGTATAGCACCATAAAGGAAGTAGTATAGCATAGTGGTTAAGGGCACTGAGTTGCAACCACGGAGACCTGGGTTTGAATCCCTTCAGCCCCCACTTGCCAACTGTGTAAATCTGAGGAAGTCACTTAACTTCCTTGTACTCCCAGACCACACCCGGAAACAAGCTCTGGCTTAGTGTGCCTTTCCTGGTTAAACAATTTTCCCTTAAAGTAACACATATCTTCCTAAATGTATCTAGCCCAGCTCTGCTGCCTAGCTGAAGGCTCTTCTATTGACCAAATACATTTATTACAACTTAAGGTGATAAAGTACACATGAATATTTTAGGCTTGCTTCTTCACATTTCATAGGTATGCAATAACATAACATTCTAGGGACATGGGTATGTTGTTCTATCCACACTTTTGGCAGTGTCCTTTCCCCTTTAAATTGTGCCAGAAAGTCTTCAAGCTGGCTCCTCCCACCCACCCAGGTGGTATATCCCTCAGCTCTGCCCCATGATGCCAGATCTTCCTTTCCACTGATTGCCTCAGTGACCACTCGCCAGTTGCATGTCTGTGGGTTAATAAGGTAAAAAAGGACCCCCCCCCCCAAACTCTGTTTTTTAGCCGAGGCCTGAAGAAGGGTGCAAAATGAAATTTTAAGACAGCTTTGGCCAACATTGACTGGTCTCCTCTCGATAGCCTCCAAGACATTGACCAGGTTTTGCAATTCTTTGTGTCCACAGTCATTGGTATTTGTGATGCCTACGCCCCCTTGAGAAAAAGAAAGATAAGGGCTGCTTCCAATGGATGGAATTCCAGGGACCTCCTTGATCTAATGAAGGAGCGGGACAGCCTCTGAGAACTTGCCAGAGGCACAGGCAACCAATCTGACTTCCAAAAGTATCAGGCAGCCAGGAACAAGTGCACTGCTCTTGCCAGGCAAGCCAAAGCGGCTTGCTACAAGGAGCAATTGGAACATAACTGGGCAATGAGAAGCAATTCTGGGATAACATTAAGGAGCTGCTGGGCAGGGAAGATAGAAGAACCTCTCCGTGCTCAACTTAAATGGCACCCCCACCCTAGATCTACACACAATTGCTGAAGCCTTCAATGTGGCCTTATCAGGCCTCAATTCTGTCCTTCCGCCCAGCTACCTTGACCCCCCCCCCCCACAACACCGCCCAAAGCCCAAGATAATTTTATTTATTTATTTATTTATTTGAATCTAGAATTACAAGTACCTTTGAGCTGAGGCTCTTTTACAAAGGTTTCACGTTAGATGGAGTACAATACAATGCAGGTCAATTCAGTACAAGTTGCAGATAAACATTGGGTTACAGAAACAGTAGTCGTAACTTATTTTGTCAATGAAAACATTAATACTGAGGCAATACTAGATAAGGATACAGGGTAGGAGCAGCCAGAGGCATTGTCAGCAGTACCTAGGGAAGTGCAGTGGAGAGGAGGGGAAGGAGGAACATGAGGGGAGAGGGGAAGGGGAAAGGGGTAGGAGTGGGAGAAGGTAAGTGCTGAGTAGAATGGGCAGTGGCAGCAGGGAAAGGTTGATGGACTGGAGGGATGTTTAAAGGAAGCAGTCGCATGTGCTGGAGGCAGAGAGGTGTAGACAGAGCCTTGATTTGAAGGGGCCCAGCTTGGTAAGTGAGGAGATGTCACTACTGAGACCATTGAACCAGAGTGGGGCCCTGTAGGCAAATGCTCTTTGCCTCTGGGAGGTACGACAGTGAGGGATCTGAAAGAGCTGGGAGTCTAAGCCCCTAGTGAGGCGTGAATTACAAGCAGGAGAAAGGAGGGCTTGGACACCAGGAGGGGAAAAGCCCAGGGTTGTCTTCTTGGCCATTAAGCAGGCTTGGTATTTTATGCAGTTAGAGAGTTGTAACCAGTCGGTTTGGGCATAGAGGTCATATGTATGGGTGAGACAATGGGCTCCAGAAATGATCTGACAGGCTTTGGTGAGGGCTGTAGCTATACGTCAGAGAACAGTGGCAGTGGCAGACCCATATACGATGAGGCCATAATCAATTAGCGAGACCACAGTGCTCTGAACTGTGACCCTTAAGGTTTCAGGAGTAAGGCATTGCCTGTGCCTGTAGAGAAGACCAATGCGATTATTAGCAGCTTTAGCAACGTTGTCGATGTGTAGGATGTAGGACAGGTGACTGTCGATTGTGACTCCGAGATATTTAAAGTAGGGTACATGTTCCAGGGCAGCACCATTGCAGTTTAGGATGGTCAAGGGAAGATGCCTGTACTTGTTGTGGGTGCTGCAGAAGAGCATTGTCTTTGTTTTTTTATAGTTGAGGACTAGCTTGTGCTTAGAAAACCTGTTTTCTAGCCGGCCCTTTGGCGCAGCAGTTGGATTTCCGCTTGCGACGCCAGCAATCCGGGTTCAGGAACGAGCTCAGATCGCTGGAGGGCCAGCCGGGGGGAGGCAGCTTGAGCATCCCACGACTGCTCGCTGTCTTCAGGGAGGGAGGGGATTGCGACCCAGTGTTGATGCGACCACTGGTGGAGGCCAGTGGTAGAACAACATGTCAGGGTCATTAGGGGTGGTGTGTGACAGACGTCGGCGTTTGCCTTGACGTCCGGACGTCACGCACCTTAAGAAAACCAGGAAAATCGCTCGCTGGACTCCAGATGACAGCTCTCTGTTCCCTGAGAGCCCCCAGTGCCTTCCCAGTGCCTCCTGTTCCTCAGCAGCATCCCCAGGCCCTAGAAAGAGTGTGCTGGGGCCATTCCCCCAGTACCTTCCCCCTCGGAGGAGAGGGACCGGCCTGGTGAAGGGATACACCGGGATGTCCCGGGGGTCGGCTGCAACTTGAGGATCAGAGGAGGGCTGGGTAAGGACAGAAGGGGTCAGGGGGAACTTGATAGAGCCCGAAGGAGTGGAGGGCCAGCGAACACGGGGGGCAGAAAAATAGATTACACAAAAAAAAAAAAAAGAAAACCAGTTTTCGACTGATGAGAAGCCACTCTGTACATTGCATTGAAGGTGACAGTGTTCCTTGTTGGTAGAGTGGATTACAGTGTCATCTGCGTAGCGTAGTATTTGCTCCGGGCAGGACTGTGGTAGGTTATTCAAAAAAAAGAGAGAAAAGTAGGGGACCAAGAATGTAACTCTGTGGGACTCCAGAGCTGACTAGTTTAACATCAGAGAGGACGTTACCGATTTTGACTTTTTGCGATCTGTTTTTCAAGATAACTTTTGAACCAGGTTATGGACATAGGCAATAGCCCGGCGTTTAGCAGCTGGTCTATCAGGAGGCGAAGATGCATGGTGTCAAAAGCCTTGGTTAAGTCAATGTAGAGAGAGCCAGTTAGATGGCCTTTATCCAGGGAGCTGTGGATAGCTCCGGTGTAGTCCAGAAAAGCCGACGTAGTGCTGTGGCCCTTGCTGAACTCATGCTGCTGAGTGCATAAGATATTATATTTTTCCAGGTACTCAGTAAGCTGGTCTGCTACAATCCTTTCAATGGCCTTTGAGAGGGGAGGTAAAATGGAGATAGGCCGGTAGTTCATGTGTAATGTCCGATCACCACTTTTGTGGATTGGGGTCACAGTTGCGGTTTTCCATCTGTCAGGGAATTAACTGAGGCCGAGGGAGAGGTTGAACATTTTTGTTAGAGGGGGTAGTACTTCATTAAGAGTGAGGGAGAGCAGTTTTAGGTCAAGTGAGTCCCCACTTATTCGGGTCTTGGCAATAGCTTTACTGATGTAGGTGCGGACCTCATGCATTATTACTCCTTTAAAGTAGAAGGGCGGGTATTTAAAAGAAGAGGGAGGGCTGGTGGCATGTGATGTAGTGTCATCCTTATTGAAAAAGTCAGGGGGGAGGACACTGCTGAGGTCGGTGAAGGCTGAGTTGAAGGTATTTGTGATAGTTACAGGGTCCAGAATAGTAGCCCCATCGATGTTCAGCATAGTGGGGGGAGATTTAGGCTGTTTCCCAGTAACTTGTTTAATATTGTTCCAGAAAGATCTGCCATGCTCCCAGGTATTGGGGAGAGCTTCATTATAGTAGAGGTTTTTCATTAGTCTAATGGATTTTGTGTGGGCATTACGTGCACACTTGTAGTTCTGTATGTCAGCTTGAGTTCCTGAGGACCGTGCCAGCATCCAGAGATAGTCCATGGCTTTTAGTTGGTCAGGTAGTTCAGCAGAGAACCAGGGGTTGTAGAGGCCTTTGACTTTGTGTTTTTTGAAGGGGGCATGGAAGTCACAGGCAGCATTAAAGACGTTAATGAAGTAATCCAGGGCCGAGTTGACATCAGTGGCATTGTAAATAGGAGACCAGTCTTGTTGTATGAGATGAGATTTAAGGCATTTCAATTGCCCTCTATGGAGGACTCTACTGGAAATGATTAAGGACGGATGCATGCTAAATTTGTTAGTCCAATTGCAGATGACTGCAGAATGGTCACTTATTGAGTCTGGGAAGATGGAGATGTTAGAGATGCGGGTCGGGTGGCTAGTAAGTACCCAATCTAGAAAGGTACTTATGCCAGTTTTATAGTTGTGCTGAGTGGGGGAGTCAACTAGCTGAGAGAGGTTGAAGGCAGAGATCGCATCCTTGATACCCCCTATTTCTGGTGCCAGTCAGTTAACATTGAAGTTGCCCAACAGGATTGTCTCAGACCCCGGTGTGAGGGTTCGTATGAAGTCTAGGACATTGTTGATACCTTTGCATTGCGTCTTAGGGGGGATGTACACTGTGGCAACTGTCAGGGCTTTATTTTGGTCCCCTAGCATGATTTTAACAGGCAGAATCTTTGCAGCTGTATTTGAGACAGTGGGATCTAAGGAGTGGCCCAAAAGAGGCTCTTTCAGGTATATTGCACAGCCCCACCTCTTTTTGTTGTCCTATCAAGTCTAAAGATGCTATATCCTGGTAAGGCAATAGACATGTCTGGGATTTTTGGGGAGAGCCAGGTTTCAACAACTGTGAGTATATCTGGATTATGACGGTTGGCAAAAATTTGCAGTGCATCAAGTTTAGGGAGGAGGCTGCAGATGTTGATTGTTGCAAGGGTGAGAGACCCTGCCCGCTTTACTTGACGGTGGAGTGAGTGGTCATTGGGCCAGGATTGGGGTGAACATTGCCGGATACAAGGAGCAGGAGGAGCAATAGCTTCAGAGTGCACCAACGTATTTGCCTGGAGAAGAGTTTAGTCAACCGTTTTGATTGGGAGCGTGCGCAGAGGTGCTGACAGTGGCTCCGGAGGGATGAAACATGTGCCAGGGATAGGAAGGTAGTCAACGGAGCAAGTTTCCCCCAGCCATGCTTACTAGTAAGTTTCCAGATGGTGTCAGGGAAGGGAGTGATAGGAGGGCAAGGGGCAAGGGCTAGAGTGCCTGAGTGGGCATAGGGACAATCGACTATGAAGCTAGGGGGAAGAGAGGGGTTGCTGGCTCCGGGAAGATAGCTGAGAGGAACCAGAGATACGAGGATGGTTAGAGAAAAAGGCAGGAAGGACAACCAGTGGAAACAGGCAATCGCAGGGGTAAAGCTAGGAGTGTGGAGAGACAGCTCTAGCTGGGGCACAGAAAGCAAGTTGGGAGGGTCGGAGAAGATGTGGTAGGACGAGAGTGGATAGGGTGCAATAGAAGAGAGAGTGAGGGCGGTAGAAGTCCAATAGGACTTTAGAGGAGGACTCTTATACAGGTGGGAGGAGCTGATGCTTATTTAATTATAGGTAGGAGGTGGGCGAAAATTTGCGACACTTTGCAATACAAGCTTATGGACGCAGAAGCCCAGGAAGGCAGAAAGATAACAGAAATGAGTGCGACTAATCAGTGGCAGCGAGAGGCTCAGGAGCCCAATCAGCAAGTGGCAGCAGCAAGCGACGGCCAATGGGAGCTGCTTGGTGCTTACCGATCTGACCACGGACCTTACCCAGCTGAGGAGAGTTTGGAGGCGGCCTGAGGAAGTGGTGTGGGTGGCTGGCTGGATGAGCCGCAGCCACGCTGCTTCAAGCCCGATCAGGGGCAGTGAATTTGTGGGGAGGGAACCAGAGCAAAATTAGTAAAAGGGAAGACAAAGGAGTGAGGCGAGGGCTAAATCAGTGGGCATGGGGAATAGAGGAGAGAGAATGGAAATGAGTCAGAGGCGGGGGGGGGGCGTGTGACCAGGACCAAGATGGAAGGTAGCTTGTTCTGGTGCCACGCTGGAGTACAAGGGGAAAAGCACGGTTCAGGGGACAATGGGAAGTTAGAGAGAGTGAAACACAGTGAAGTTAGAGGGGAATTACTTGTCACAGAAGGGGGACAAAGGTGGGGGCAGCTCTTAGGTGGAGGAAAAACAGAGACAAGGGCAGAAGAGTAGGCAATTTAGAACAGGTTCAAAATACTTTCAATAAACAGTTCTAGTAAAAAAAAAATGGCAATAAAATCAGGCTTCTGTTGGCTTAGTAAACAGATTTCGAGGCAGTTTTAACTGGTCGACATTTACAGGCAGGTTTTAAAAATTAAAGATTAATACAAGGGGCTGTGGCTAGCAATGGCAAGAGTTACAGACTACAGCAAGGGAGTTTAACAAATTTTTGGCACTTTGTAATACAAGCTTATGGGCGCAGAAGCCCAGAAAGGCAGAAAGACAACAGAAATGAGTGCGACCAATCAGTGGCCGCGCGAGGCTCAGGAGCCCAATCTGCAAGCGGCAGCAGCAAGCGATGGCCAATGGGAGCTGCTTGGTGCTTACCGATCTGACCACAGATCTTACACGGCTGAGAAGAGGTCGGAGGCGACCTGAGGAGGTGGCGTTGGCGGCTGGCTGGACAAGCCATGGCCGCACTGCTTCAAGCCCGATCAGGGGCAGTGAATCTTGCTTTAGTACTCCTGTCTCTTCTGCAGTACAACATTTGACCCATCCGAATTTTTACTTCAAGCATGTCACAACCAAGGAAGCTAGGGCCTACATTACTAAGGTGCTGGGTAAAATCAGACTTGGTAGTGACTCACTCGGCATGAAATTGGTGGAAGTTGCCTTGGACAAGTTGGTGGTTCCCATCACCAAGATCTTTAACAAGTCTCTCACCCTGGCAAAATTCCATGAGGCCTGGAAGGTAGCTCTAGTCACCTATCCTAAAAAGTGGGGACTGGTTTTGCACTGCTAACTATAGACCAATATCTATCCTCCCCCCCCCCAAGGCTCTTGAAAGGATCGTGGCTGACCAGGTCACGGAGTACCTTCAGAAGTACAGTCTACTGTGCCCACAACAACATGGATTCCATCAGTGCCATAGCACAGCTATGGCCTTAGTTGAATTCACAGACTACGTTCACAAGGCCTTGGATGGGACAGCCTGGTGGGATCTATCTTCATAGATCTCACCAAAGCCTTTGATACAGTCAACCATCACATCTTGCTTTACCAGCTTCAGTATATCGGGCTAGCATATGAAGCCATCCTCTGGTACCAGGATTACCTATCCAGAAGAGCACAGAGTGTAAAATTTGGGACCGCTATCTCCTCGTCTAGGGATATAGTACTGGCTGTCCCATAAGGGTCTATACTGAGCCCCCTCCTCTTTAGCCTGTTCATCAACAGGCTTCCAGAGGCCTGCAATAGCAAGATTATTCTGTATGCAGATGATGCTGTCATCCTTAGTAGCAGTGCCCAGCTTCAGCACCTACAGGATGATTTGCAGTACTCATTTTGCAGCTTGGAGGACTGGTTCAGCTCTCAGAAATTGCTTCTCAATTACAATTCTAAATTACAAGAAGATGAAGACGATGCAGATAACCACTCACCGGGCACAAGAGATCTCTTCTGTCCCTTACTAATACTAACATCAAGGCAGCTCCACTCGAACAGGTCAACTCTTTTAAATACTTGGGCATGATCATTGATGACACCCTCTTGTACGTGCAGCACATTGATCAGGTCGTCAAAACAGTGAACACCAAACTTGGCGTTCTCGACAGGCACGGACAGTACCTAACTCCTGAAGCACTCAGGTTGGCAGTCTCCTCTTACATCTTGTCTGTTATTGACTACAGACTTGTGGTCTGTGGATCGACATCAGACAGTGTGCTAAACAAGTAAGCATGGCCCTCAAAAAGGCCTGCAAGCTGGCTCTAGGAGCTGATAATCCCCCTACACAATTCATACGCTCTTCTGGTGGATAGTGATTCCTCTATGGAGGCACCTACAGTGGAGGCCAAGGATGATGCTGGGAACCTTCACAAAGGAGACTCACAGAAGGGTGGCATGGGACTCCACAGGGGAAGGAAACTCCTAGTGGGGGACTCAATCATTAGGGGGGTAGAAGTGGGGGAGGAAGGGGAGAGGGAGGTAAGGTGATAGCCTGGCGCTATGGCTTGGAGGGACAGGAAGCAAATCCTCAGGATCGTGGGAGCAGCTGCACGAGGGGGGGAGCTGGATGTCATTGTCCACCTAGGGACACATGACCTGACTAGGAATGGGATCAGAGCACTGCAAGAGGAGTTTGTAGAGTTGGGGAGGAGCCTTAGACAAGTAGCGCATATGGTAACCTTCTCGGAGGTGCTGCCTGTCTATGGCAAGGGTGATGCTATGGTACTCCTCTCAGGGAATTCAATGAATGGTTGAAAACTGGTGTGGAGCTCAGGGTTTTGGCTTCAATGGAGACTGGGGAGCCACCTGGAGGGATGCAGACCTATACTGGTGCGATGGTCTGCATCTGTCCGGGGAACCAGGATCCTAGGTGAGAGGTTTAAATGCTTCATTGGCAAGCATTTAAACTAGCCAAGAGGGGAGGTACTGAAAAGGAGCAGGTAAATCCCAGCCTCCCCCCACAAAACACGGTAATTAGTGAAGTAAACACCAAGGTAGAGAAGTCATTAGGAAGCAGGACAGAGGTAAATGTAAAAAAGGCAAAGACAGTAAGGACAGGGATGGGGCTAAAAGGGGTAAGGCCATCAAAATGTGAAGGGTGATGAGTACCAATGCCCATAGTCTGTGTAGCAAACTCCGTGAACTAGTGACCTTGATGGAAGAGGGTTGCATGGATATTGTAGCAGTCACAGAAACATGGTTTACAAAAAGCCATGACTGGGATGTCAACATACCAGGATTCACAATCCACAGGAGGGGCAGGGAGAGTAAAAGAGGAGGAGGAGTAGCTCTCTATGTAAAGGAAGGGATCAAAGCAACAGAACTAAAGAGTAAACAGGGAGCAGATGAGGTACTCTGGGTCACCCTGTAGACAGGAAATGGCACCACAATCCACATGGGGGTTGTATACAGACCCCCATCTCAGGGGGAAGGAATGGACAAGGAAATAATAAAAATAATAATAATAAAACTTTATTTATTAAGCACCTTTCAAGCACCAAGGTGCTGTACAAATAAACAATAAAATCAGAAAAAATACATATATAAAATCAGAATGATAACAACAACCTCAAGCCATAAAAGCTTGACTCCACAGATGGGTCTTACAGTTCCCACTTGAAAATCTCCATGGTCATGAATTCCCGAAGCTGGTGAGGCAGATAATTCCAGAGAATCGGGGCTATAAACATAAAAGTCTGAGCCCCAGAAGATTTTAAAAGAACCCTCGGAACCTCCCGCAACCCCTTGTCAGCCGAATAGAGCTGTCATACATGGCTGTAGGGAATCAGAAGCTTTTTCAAGTAGTCGGGGCCAAGTCCGTGCAGGGCTTTGAAGGTCAAAAGACCTACTTTAAAGGTGATTCGCCACTGTATTGGCAGTCAGTGCAGATCGCACAAAACAGGGGTAATGTGTATCCTTCTTGATACCCCTGTCAACAACCTAGCAGCAGAGTTTTGCAGTAGCTGCATGCAGCGGATATCAACCCCAGGAAGCCCCAGGTACAGGGAGTTGCAGTAGTTAAGGCGAGAGGTCACAAAGGCATAGACCAACACAGGTAAATTGTCAGAAGGAACAAGGTGCTTCACCCTGGCAATTTTCCTAAGATGGTAAAATGCAGACCTAATGACTGCTGACACCTGATAACGAAGGGTCAGCCCGTCATCAAGTACCACTCCCAGGTTACGCACCTGTTCCGAGGTAAGGATCTGATCCCCCCCAGGAATAAACCAGAAGGCTGATCAGACCTCAACCCCTCTATCCTGCGACCCGGGTCCACAACCATAAACTCGGTCTTACTGGCATTCAACTTTAACCAGCTCGAATTCATCCAATCATGGATTTCAGCTAGGGTTACCACCTGTCCCTATTTTCGCAGGGCAGTCCTGATTTGGGCAGCTGTGTTCCGCAAAAAAAACATGAAAAATACTACATGTCCTGACTTTGTAGTAGTAAAAATATTTTCTAATTTTACACCAAATGTTGCAGAAAACTATCATATCTTAACTAAAATACCTTAAAATGGTAAGAAACTATAGAAGCAACTAAGAAACTACAATACTTAGCCTTAATTCTGATTACATAGAGAAATCACGTCTGTTGTATTGGTCGAGGTTACATACTGTCCTGTGAAAAATCTTGTTTCAGTAAGAAATGTCCCACTTTGGGCTTCTTAAAAGGTGGTAACCATAATTTCAGCGAGGCAGCTATTAAATACCGAGAAAGCACTAACCTGGTCGGGAGCAAAAGACAGGTAGAACTTGGTATCATCAGCATAGCAGTGAAACCTTATCCCATACCATCTTACAATGTCTCAGAGGGGCAGCATATACACTGCAAACAACGTGGGGGAAAGCATCGAGCCCTGGGGAGCCCCACACTGCAGAGAGAAAGGGTCAGAGGAAAAAATCCCCGGCACAACTCTCTGTGTTCTCCCAGATAGGAAAAATGTAAGCCATCTGAGTACTGTACCAACAGTCCACAGATGGACCTCTGGCACTCAAGCAAAACCTCATGGTCTACAGTGTTAAAAGCTGAAGAGAGGTCAAGGAGAACCAAGATAGAATGGTTTGTCTGATCTCTCGCCATCAAGAGATCACTGAGCACCCGAACCAGAGCAGTCTCAGTACTATGCCTCTTAAGAAAACCAGACTGGAGAGGTTCGTAGATATTATGGATGGTCAATTGATCCTCCAGGTGGTTTGCCACTACCTTCTCAATAACCTTCCCAATAAAGGGAAGGTTAAAGATAGGTCTGTAGTTGGTAAAAATATCTGGGTCCAAAGAAGCTTTCTTCAAAAGGGGAGTCACCACCTCTTCCTTCAGGGAGCTAGGAAACTCACCCAATTCTAGGGAGCACCAGATTATTTGAGCCAGAAACGGGCCCACGATCTCAACACCACCTAAAATCAGGGAGGTTGGACCCGGATCTAAACTACAGCACGTAGGGTGCATCCCCTGGACAATCCGCATAACGTCCTTGAACTTTGGTAGGTCAAAGGAACTCCAGGAGGCCCGGGGTACCATGGCCAAACGCCGACAAACAGCATCCCCCATAGAGTGTGTCTGGTGTATCTCTGATTTGATGTTGGCTACCTTATTCACAAAGAATCGAGCGATCTCATCACACTCCTTTTGTGAAAAAGCTCGATGGAGCGGAAGACAGGCTGGGTTGCACAGCCTGTTCACAGTTCTGAAAAGCTGAGCCAGTCAATTCTGAGAGACAGCAATCTCCCTGGACAGGAATTCTGCCTTCCTACAGGAGATCTCTGATTGGTAGAGCTTATAATGCCCCTCCAAACTAAGGCAGTTGACTTCTAGAGCAGATTTCTGCCAACAATGCTCTAACCGTCGTCCCACACGTCACAACTCCCTCAAAGAACCTTCAAACCACGGGTCCCAAGGGCAGAGAGGGAGGGGATGAACACGGACAGGAGCAATTGAGTCAAGATCTGAGGAAATGACCTGATTATAAGCCAGAACCATCGACTTCGGACTCATGCTGGCAACAGGAAACTCAGAGGTTCAGCACCGCCATCAGGTCTTCAGGGCACACATCCCATAAAGGGCGGTATCGAACCATCTTCACAGGGGCAGACCTACGAAGGGGAGCACAAAAATTGAAGTCCACGGTGTAATGATCAGACCAACTGAAAGGTTCCACCACCAAATCAGAGGCCTCAATCCCCAGGAGGAAAACCAAATCCAAAGAGTGACTGTGATTATGAGTAGCTGAAGATACAATCTGTGTGAAGCCCAGTGATATTATCAGCTGCAGGAAGTGTTGACCAAACGATGAGAGTTTGTCATTGACCCAAGCATTGAAGTTGCCCAGGCCCATAAATCTGGGCAACTCCAATGCCATATCGGCGACGAAGTCTGCCACTTCCTGCAGGAATTGCCTCTCGTCCCCTGGTGGATGGTAGACGAGGGCTATCCTGCAACCCACACCAGCTACTACAGTACACTCAAAGGATTCGGCCTCATCAACTGATACACCCGTGAGCCCCAGCCAGTCTTGAAACAGACCACTACTCCCCACCATGATCCAATCTCGGGCGGTGAATCACCAAGTACCCGGTTGGAACTGCTGCCTCCAAAATGGGGCTAGCATTTCCATCCAGCCAGGTCTCGGTGATGCAAGTGAGATCAGCTGTTCCAACGAAGTCAGCAATAACAGCAGACTTGTTTTTAACAGATCTGGTATTGCACAACACCGCCTGAGTTGGTCAAGGCTCCTGAGCCGTCCCGAATACTTGCCCATCAGAACAGATGGCTCCCTTGGGTATGGGGACTAGACATGGAACACTGCGTTCCAGGCTCCATTTCGCCCCAGGGCATCTTCTGGACCTAACCAGCCCTATATGAGAGGTCCATTCATTCACCCTCCAATGATAGAAAGCATCCTTAGAATGGCAGAAAAAGGGGAGATATTGATGATGGGGGACCTGAATATGCCAGATGTTAACTGGAGCACCTTTGCTGCAGGCACATACAAGAGCAAGGTAATTTCTGATGCCCTACAAGGGGCATGCCTCAGCTAATATTGGAACCCACTTGGGAGGGAGCAATCTTAGACCTGGTACTCTCAAATGGGGATGGAGAAAGAATCTCAGATTTAGAAGTGGGCAGCCATCTGGGCAAGCGACCACCAAACAGTGTCGTTCATGATAAACACAGCCATACAATCAAACCATACAAAAGCAAGAGTATTGGACTTTAGGAGGGCTGACTTTTGGGAAAATGAGAGGCTCAGAAAAGCACTAGCAAACAGGCAGAAGGAAGGGTGGAGGAACAATGGGAGTAATCAAAACAGCCATCACAGAGGCAACAAGCCTTTGTAAAGCAAATCAACAAAACACAACGAAGGAAAAAAACGCTATGGTTCTCAAAAGAAGTGGCAGGGAAGGTTAAGGAGAAAAGGATAGCATTCAGGAAATATAAGGAAACACAGAAGAAGCAGGACAGAGAACTTCATCAGTTAAAGCAGAAAGAGGCAGGGAAGGCAGCCAAAATAGCAAAGGCCCAAACCGAGGAAAGGATAGCCAACTCTGTTAAGAAGGGGGATAAGACCTTTTATAGGTACATTAGCAAACAAAGAAAGACCAAAGGAGGGATACTGAGGCTTAATAAAAGGGAGGGAATGTGGGCAGAGGGTGACAGTGAAAAAGCAGGGATTCTGAACGAATATTTCTGCTCAGTATTTACAAAGGAAGGGGAGATACTTAAACCAAATGAGAGAAACATTCTGAAGATGGGAGTCGATACCAGTCCATTTATAGAAGAAAGGATTCTGAAAGAACTAATAAAATTGAAGGTGGACAAAGCAATGGAGCCTGATGGGATTCACACAAGAATTCTAAAAGAACTAAGGGTAGAACTAGTGACACCAGCCGGCCCGGTGGCGCTGAGGGTTGAGGCGCTGGACGCCACACCTCGCACCACACCAGTGACCTGGGTTTGGAAGCGGACTCGGGTTGCCGGGGGGAGAAAGGCTGAGCATCCAACAACAGCTTGCCTTCTCCAGGGGGAGGGTGGGGATCCATCCTGGCGAGCAGTGACCTCTGGCGGAGGCTGGGGGCATGATAGCTCATCAGCACCGTGGGGGTTTGATTGGTCACGGGTGGAGACCAGTGGACCAATCACCTCTAGGGGTTGCAGTATCAAGGGGGAGGACGTTGCGGACATTGGCGCTCGCGCCTTGATGTCAAGGGCCAGCAACGTCCTCACAGAACAGGGAAAATCACCCTCCAGAGCTGGGTAGATGGAGCGCTGAACCCAGTCCTGATGTGTCACCAACTGCCGCTGTCTCAGGGACCGGAGAAGACATTAAGGTACAGGGGTTTCGCCCCACCCCGAACCCTGCCCGAGGGGTAATCCACAGCAGGATGAGGGACCCTCAGCAGCAGGTAAGTTGGTGGCAGGGACAGGTTTCATTGGCGACTCCTGAATGGGTGGCTCTGGCAGGGATGTAGGAGGGGAGAAAAAGACATTTAAAAAAAAAAAATAACTAGTGACACACGTTGACTACTCTCTTTAACAAATCATGGGAGAATGGGGTGGTACCTGAGGACTGGAGGGGGGGTGGATGTGATTCCTCTTCACAAAAGTGGGAGCAGGACAGAGGCAGGAAACTACAGACCAGTTAGTTTAACCTCAGTGGTAAGGAAAATGATGAAATCACTTTTGAAGCAAAGAATTGTTGAGTACCTTGAGGTCAGTGGGGCACAGGACCCAAGGCAGCATGGATTCACAATGGGAAGGTCATGTCAGACAAATCTAATAGATTTCTTTGATTGGGTGACCAAAGTAGTAGACCAGGGATGGGCTGTGGACATGGCCTACCTAGATTATAGCAAGGCATTTGATACAGTCCCACACAAAAGATTAATACACAAGTTAGCCAGCCTTGGAGTGAGTCCCACGGTGGTAGCTTGGAAAAAAAATTGACTAGACAACAGGACGCAAAGGGTAGTAGTCCACAGTGAAGAAAGGAGGGTTACTAGTGGGGTACCACAGGATTCAGTACTGGGACTGATCCTTCTTAATGTCTTTATAAGGGACATTGCAGAGGAACTGGAAGGAAAAGTATGTCTCTTTGCAGACAACACAAAGATCTGCAACAGGGTTGATACACAAGATGGAGTGGAAAGGATGAGAAGGGACTTGGCAAGGTTGGAGGAATGGTCAAATGTATGGCAGCTCAGATTCAATGCAAAGAAGTGCAAGGTAATGCACCTGGGAAACAAAAACCCAGGGAAAGAGTACATAATGGGGGATGAGATACTGACAACAGTAAAAATGGAAAGGTACCGGGGAGTAGTTATATCAGATGACCTAAAGGTGGGCAAGCAATGTGAGAAGACAGTAAGGAAGGCTGAAGGAAAAACAGAAAAAATCCCCATCGGTTTAAAATACTCATTTAAAAAATACAGAAAATGATGTCAGAGTAATTTAACAGCACCATACTACCTTCAGCCAGGAGTGTCCCAGGGTCAAAGGTGCTTGGTGGAACGCACATACAAAGAATCCTACTGCATATAAATTTAATTGACATAAGATAACACTGCTGGAGCAGATAACTCCTAAAGCAAGCTATGAGTGTCACAGCATGTATAAGGATGTGATTACTGAAATGCAACCCCCACCCAGATTGAAGACATACTGAGATTGTTTTAGTACTCTAAGAAGTTTCAATGCATGCATTATAGACAAGAAATTACCAGTAAAGTTCTCTTAAAAACATCAGTGCACATTCTATGATGTGTAAAACTTAGCTGGACCTGTCACCCTGCTGTACTCTCCAGCTAGATATCATGTCCCATTAATTTCAAAAAAACTCTAGTATAGTGACAGGACTTTAAAAATGAGGGTAAAAATGTACTTTCTGGTTATAAGGATTTATCACCTGATACCATTTTAGTGACAATAGATGTAACATCCCTCTACACTAATATTCCACACACAGATGGCATTACAGTATGCCTTAAATACATACAGGAGAAAGGACCAGAACAAAAGATCAGCCCTGAAGTGGTGGGGAAACTTATGGAATTCATTTTGACACATAACTTCAACTTCAATGGTAAACATTATGTTCAAACTATGGGACCAGCAATGGGCACCAACATGGCTCCACAGTATGCTAACCTCTTTATGGCAGACTTGGAGGAGGATTTTTTTAAGACAGTGTCCCCATAAACCACTAGCTTATTGCTGTTACATTGATGATTTATCATCTGGATGGGGGGCACAGATGCACTTAAAGATTTTTATCACAAACTTAATAATCTCTACCCTACCATAAAGCTTACTCCGGAGCATTCTACCACCAATGTTAATTTTCTGGATACCACAGTCACCATTAAGGATGGAATCTTATATACATGTATTTACAGGAAGCAACAGACAGACAGAGATACCTGCACAAGAAAAGTAATCACCCAACCCATACAAAAAAATCTGTCGTGTACAGTCAAGCACTCCGATGTCACCGTATTTGTTCAAATGAGGATGACTGAGAGACACATTTGGCTATGTTGAAAAACACCTTTATTGAGCAGAGACACTCTTCCAGAGAAATTGACAAGATAACAGAATGTGCAACGTAAATACCAAGACAACAACTACTTCAATATAAAGAAAAGACAGCTACAGACAGAATACCCTTAGTAGTCACATATCATCAGACCTTGAACTTCTGCGTAAGATTATTAAAGACCTTCACCCAATATTTAGTGAGGATGAAACCCTTAATTGTATTTTTAAGGAACTCCTACTATCTTTTAAACAACCACCAAATTTAGCCAGCCTAATTATTAGGAGCAAACTTTCACCAGAACAGGATACCATGTCACACAATGGCACAAGGCCCTGCAATCAACGCACCTGTAAGACTTGTGAGCTCATTTCCACCTCGGACTGTGTGGTTACATCACAAAACAGACAATTCAAGGTGCATGGGAGTTATACATGCACATCACGACATGTTATTTACTTCATTCAGTGCAAGAGATGTCCACAAACAGGTTATGTTGGAGAGACAAGCCAACAGCTCCACACTAGGATGAACTCGTACAGACATACTACTAGAGGAAAGAAGACTGAAAAACCAGTGGGGCACCACTTCTCCCAGCCTGACCACTCAATTTCAGATATATCAGTAATGGTCTTAAAAGGAAATCTAAAAAATACACAACAGAGACGAGCTTTTGAGATTAAACTTATTTTACATCTCAACATGGTAGCAGATGGGATGAATGCTGATCTAGGTTTCATGGGACATTACAGAAACTGACATCCAGAGACCTCTTCTTCTTCAGACTGGCATATTATAGGACTTCAGCTTATGTGAGATGTGGGTGCGTGTGTGTATGTATGTGTGTGGGTATATGTTGTGAGGTACGTGATATAACAGGTGTGGGGCTTGCTGTCACATTGAGGTAGGCCTCTGTTTAGATACATGGAGTTACAGTGTGTTATTACTCTTACTTCACACACATAATGGATATTAATTCCTCCTTATTTTTCATCTTTGCCCAGGAGTGGGGTTGATTCCATTACACCATATTTAGATTATCTAGCCTGTTACTGTACATACAGGAGTGTTATGATAGACTGTCACATATATTTTTTTAACTCTGTATACATTGGGGTGTGAGATCTCATCTGCTTCGGGGTCCTGGACAGATCTTTTTAAATTAGGCTAATATTGTAGTGATTTGTGGAAATGTAGGTATGTAAGACCTCTGGTCTTACACACACACTTTATATTTACTTCTAGTTACCTTATCCTGGAGAGGATGGCAGGTTTATTTCATTGTAGTTGTATCCAGAATCCTTGGAAATTTGTGTGTGTATATGTGCGTGTGTGTGAGCATCTCTTTAAAGCTAGTTACCCCCACACCCACACACACACACATTATGGGGATGTGGGGTGGGGTAGGGTGTATTGTTTGCGTGAAGATGAGAAATTAAATTTTTATCTCTTTTTCAGATTCCTTAGACACTTCTGGTACATCAAGTTGTTACATTCTCAATGTATATTGACATCAGTACATATCAGGCTACATGGACTTAATTCCTTGGTGGTCCATGACTAGAGTTTTTTGTTTGACACTAATGCTGTCAATTTATATTTAAATGATCATTTATAAAGTCTTGTCACTACACTAGAGGTTTTTTGAAATTTATAGGACATAATATCTAGCTGGAGAGTACAGCAGGGTGACAGGTCCAACTAAGTTTTACACATCATAGAATGTGCACTGATGTTTTTAAGACAACTTTACTGGTAATTTCTTGTCTAAAATGCATGCATTGAAACTTCTTAGAGTACTAAGACAATCTCAGTATGTCTTCAATCTTGGTGGGGGTTGCATTTCAGTAATCACACCTTATACATGCTGTGACACTCGTAGCTTGATTTAGGAGTCATCTACTCCAGCAGTGTTATCTTATGTCAATTAAAATTATATGCAGTAGGATTCTTTGTATGTGTGTTCCACCAAGCACCATTGACCCTGGGACACTCCCGGCCGACAGTAGTATGGTGCTGTTAAATTACTCTGACATTATTTTCTGTATTTTTTAAATGAGTATTTTAAACCAATGGGGATTTTTTCTGTTTTTTCTGCATGATCTAGCTGTTAAAAGTATTGTTTTTTTCTAAACAACTGCCATTAGGCTTCTGACGAAGGACGGGTTGGTCCGAAAGCTAGAGCACTTTGTTCTTGTTGTTACATCTATGTTGGTCCATTAAAAGGTATCAAATCTTTTGCTTCTGGATCTGTTCTTGCAAGGACCAATACAGCAACTACTAAATCTAGAATGGGACAAACATAAGGCAGTCCTAGTGGGGGATTAGGAGGAAGTAAGCTGTTGGTTAACTAGGATCTGCAGCTTATCTGTTAGGTAGGAAAATGGGCAGACTAGGTGGGCCAAGCAGTCCTCATCTGCTGTCAAATTCTATGTTTCTAAACACCTGCTCCCTCCACGAGTGCACTAACTGGATCAGTCTTGCCAGCAGAATCAAATACCAAACATGCCTGCTTGGCATGAAATCTCTCCTAGGTAAAACTCCATTGGCCTTCAAAGAACTGCTCCGGGGAGGTAGATCCAGGTACCACACTAGAGGGCAGACTCGTAGCCCACTTGCTATCCCCTTCAGAAAAACTGTGCTTGGCCAATGGTCCTTCACATACAGGGCTCCTTCTTGGCTAAATGAGATATCAGCATGCCTTTTACTCATTAACAGCCTCCCTGTCTTCAAGGTGGAACTAAGACGTCACCTTGCCAAGGATGAGTTATGTAGCTGCAGGTAACCTGTAGCACAAGCACCCAGTAGCTTGGAGTCAGCCTGCTTTTGGGATGCATTCTCCGATGTGCTACCCTACTGTCCACTAATCCTGAGTTTAAACTCTTACTTCCTACTACTACTTGCCAGCCCTCAAATTTGAGCCTTCCATAGCCACAGCCTATCGATGAGTCTTGTATCTACTGCCTTAACTCAGATCTCTGTTTTAAGTCCCTCCCCTGCCATTGACCCTTCACAAATGTGATTGTCTCAAAGCACCTGTCTTCCCCCCAGCTTATTCTGTGTACAGTCCTCCCTCGCATTGCTCTCTAGTATGTTCCTACTAGGTCAGTGCTGCACAAAAAATTAACCTCCCCACCCCTGACTTGAATTAGCGACAAAGCCTCCTCTTGGCTGCATTAACATACAGGGTGTGAAAGCCTATTTTGAGTCTCTCCCTTCCTGACTTTATATGAAATAATGACAATGCCTCCCCTGGCTGCTTTACCTCCTGCTAAATTAGTTTCTTAAACCCATAGCACTCATCAGGTACCTTGGACTGTACTAACTGCAATATGTACCTCTATATGAGATAGCTTACAATTGTAAATAGTCCAATTTCTGTTATTTCTTGTATTTTTTGTCTCTGTACTTGTGCACCCATACTCTGTAACTGCTTTTCTGTGTTGTCCTCCTGTCAAGACGTGGAACCTTTGAAAAAGAGCATTTTGCTCAAAGGTTATCTCCGAATGACGAAATAAATAAATAAATAAAATAAACAGAACCAGGTTCCCTCCTTACTACTCTCACATTGAGTAGGCCCTAGTGCTAAAATCTTTGGATTTACTTCCAAAACTTTGGACTCTCTTGAGTTTCTGTCTTCAGTTCGATCATCGATCGTGACCGCAATGGACAAAAAGTCCTTGCCTGGATTTCACCCATGCACCCATGTGGGCAGAAGATTTTGCTTACTGACCCCCACACCACATGAGTCTACTGCCTGGGCAATGAACATGACACCCAGGCTTGCGACATTTGTCAATTGTTTCCACAACAATCCTCGAGGACTGCCTCACCCATCTTAAATTGGGCTGCCTGGAAAAAACTACATCTGCTGGTCATATCTAAGGATGCCCATTGGGAAGTCTCTGTGACTGCGGTGTCTGATGAGCAGTTGGAGCAATATACGGCCTTCGAGGAGGAGGCGACTCGGGCAGCCACGCAGTCCTCCTCAGCTTCTGCCTTCATTCCACTCCAATTAGGCTCCACCTTTTTGGGCTCCTTCAAGAAGCTGTGCCAGTCCCTCCAGACTAAAGGGCAGGGCCCTTCAGGGTCTCACAGCTGCTGCTCTTGCAAGAAGGAGTCAAAGAAAGAAAAGAAGACTCACCGTCAATGTTCCTGGGACCGGGAGTGTTCTTGGTCTCAGGACTCCCAGGTTTTGACCTCGGTCAAAACCGCGGCCTTGGCCTCTGGCTTCATGGAGACCCCATTGGGCCAGTTGGTCGAGACACCAGCTGACGACGCGGCTGAGATTTTTCTCGATCCTGTTGACTGGTTGTCATCTGAAGAGGTCAACAATTCTCTGTTCTGGACTCTGATCCTGCCAGTGACCTCTGAATGGGCGGCTCAGCCCACTGAGTCGAACCCTCTGGCCACCGACCCTGACCAGGAGGAGCCGTAGCTCTCCCCATGTCCCTCCGAGATCCCCTGTCGGCACCCCCATCAACCGAGGTTGAGGTCTTCCTCATCCAGTGGGTCAAGCAGATCCTGCCATCATTAGCGATCTCACTCTCGACATCACGGGAAGTGGTGCCGCTGCTATTCTTCATCCTCCTCGGGTGAGGAGAGGCTTTGGCGCAAGTTGCATCGATGCTATGAAGACTTCATGTGGCAATAATTGGTGCTGGCCAATCTGAAGCCAACCCCGGCTCCCACACTGGCCAACACTTCACTGTCGCCCAACAGGCTGACACGGACGCCCCTGATGGGGCCGATCAAAACCATTCCTACTCCAGCGAAGCCGGCCATGACCATCTCAGTTTGGCCAAAGCTGGCCTCTCCACCGATCATGGTGGAGCCACCACCCAAGCAGCTGCCAACTGGCGCTCCAACTAAGGAGTCTTGGCCAGCCAAGGGGCTTTCCCATTGGCTGTCGGTCACTCTCACACCTGACCGCCCTCAGCAGGTCAAAAGTGAGTCGGGTAGCTGGCCACTTTATATGGACTCCTCTGAGTCAAAGGATTCCTCACTGCACTCCCATTCAGTTGACCTGGAGTCTGTGGCGGATCTCTCGACAGAGGAAGGGCCCATTTCTTTCATGGGCATCCTCTGCTTCGTCTCAGAGTCCATGGGGATGAAACTGGAGCCCGTTCAGAAGTGGGCTCGCTGTCGCCTCACAGAAATCCTGGACAAAGGGGACTCTCCGATGGAGGCTTTCCCAGTGGCCGAGGCCATTGTCGGTCCAGCCCTGGAGCTTTGTCAGTGCCTCATGTCCTGCCCTGTGTCCTCGGCCTGGATGGGCCACAAGTATGCGATGCCCACCAGTACCATTTTGGGTTTCACAGAGCACCCCTCGGCTGAGGGGTTGGTGGCAGACTCCATGTTTCAGCACTCAGGCAACACCAGGGATGTTGACAAGCCTCCGGACAAGGAATCCAAGAAATTGGACCATGCGGCTAAAAAAGTCTATGCTGCCTCCTCACTCAGCTTCCAGCAGATGAATTCGGCTGTCATGATGGTACACTGCTCCCATGCCCTCTTGGGCTCCTTGGATGAGGTGATTCCTCGCCTTCCTGTGGACCTCCAGACCATAACCAAGCAGGTCCATGATCAGGGCCAGGTTGTGGCCAAGCAGCAACTTCAAATGACTCTGGATATAGAAACATAAACATAGAAGTTGATGGCAGATAAGTACTGCAAGGCCCATCCAGTCTGCCCATTTCATTTTCTACCTTATGAATGTGCCATCGGACTTTGCTCTGTCAATGGCCTATCTATTCATACTCATCTGTATTGCTCCCTTATGCCTATCCCATGCCTGTTTGAAGCCCTGCACTGTATTCATATCCACCACTTCCTGAGGTAGGCCATTCCATGCATCCACCACCCTTTCTGTGAAAAAGAACTTCCTCACATTACCCCTTAATCAGCCTCCCTCTAATCTCATGCTGTGTCCTCTTGTCCTGCTATTTTTCTTATATTGAAATATGTTAGACTCTTTCACCTTGTTAATGCCTTTAAGGTGTTTGAATGTTTCAATCATATCACCTCTCTCCCTCCTTTGCTCTAGGGTATACATATTGAGCTCCAAATCTGTCCTTATATGTTTTCTGATGCAGTCCCTGCACCATTTTGGTTGCTCTTCTCCGGACTGCCTCAATTTGGTTAATGTCCTTGTGAAGGTGTGGCCTCCAGTACTGTATGCAGTACTCCAGATGGGGCCTAAGTGTCTTGTAAAGAGGGATTATTATCTCCCTCTTCCGAATTGTGATACCCCTACTAATACACCCTAACACCCCTCTAGCCTTACCTACTGCTTTAGTGGTCTGCTTGGATGATTTCAGATCATCAGTGATGATGGTGCTCGAGTCTCTTTCTTCCCTTGTGCCTGCCAGCAACTCCCCTCCCAGTCTATAGGTGGTTTCAGGGTTTCTCTTTCCTATGTACATGACCTTGCACTTCTTTGCATTAAACCCCAGTTGCCACTCTTCTGACCATTTTGCTAGTTTATCTAGATCTCTTCTCATTCTGCCCACCCTATCTGAATCATCTACTCTGTTGCAGATCATGGTGTCATCTGCAAACAGACAAACCTTACCCTCCAGTCCATCTGCAATGTCACTGATGAAGACTGGCCCCAGGACTCATCCCTGAGGTACCCCACTTGTGACTAGCATCTCTTCTGACTGTATTCCATTTACCACCACTCTCTGTTTTCTGCCCGTCAACCAGTTTGCCACCCAGTTAACCAACCTCTGACCCACCCGAGCCTACCCAGCTTATTAATCAGTCTTCTATGTGAAACAGTATGGGGGATTCCTGTGCCAGCTCAAAGACAGTCACAATTGCCATGTGCCGTAGGGCTTGGCTTTGGATCTTGACCTTTACGGCAGACACCCAGCACAAGCTGGCAGATGTCCCATTCCTGGCACCGACCTGTTTGGAGCCAGTGTGGAGGGTCACCTCCAGTGCATCAAGAAGTCCAATGCCACTTTGGACTCCATGACATCCGCCCAGAAGGATTCCAAGGGCTCCAGGCAGCAGAAGCATAAGCCCTTTCGGTCCTCCACTCCTGCGGCAAAACCAGCTCAGCACCAGTCTAGCCAGAAGGCTCAGTCTTGGTGACCCAGGCCCAAGTCCATGGCCTTGGTGGTCCATAAGCCTGGAGGGAAGGGGATCCAGTGGTTCCTCAGCTGGCTCCTCCTCTTCCAAGCCTGCTCAGTGATGGGATGAGGGGTACCCCCCTCATGTCTGTCACACCTCCCTTGGGTCCTCCTGTGAGGGACCGGCTCCGCCACTTCCTTTTTACCTGGTCCACTGTCACAATGGACAGGTGGGTTCTGGAAGTGGTCAGCCAGGGTCTGCCTCTGGAATTTGAGCAGTACCCTCCCAGCCAAGCCAAGCCCCATGGCAGGACTTGGTATCCGCAGTCACTCAGTCGGCTCTTTGAGATGACATAGCCCAGCTTCTCCACAATGAGGTCATGGTCAGAGTAGAGGATCCTCTGGAACACCCAGGGTTTGTCTCCAGGTACTTCCTAATGCCAAAGCGGATGAGGGGCTGGCACCCCATTGTAGATTTGCACTACCTGAAGAAATTACTCAGGTTCTGCACCTTCAGGATGGTAACTCTGTCCCAGATCATACCATCTCTAGAGCAAGACATGTGGTTTTGCTCTCTGGATCTCCAAGATGCATTCTTCCATGTCCTGATCCGTCTGTCCCATCGAAGTTTCCTCCACTTTCAAGCTGAGTGAACCCTCTATGAGTTCTGGGCCAAGTCATTCAGCCTCTCCTCAGCCTCCAAGGTCTTCACCAAATGCATAGCAGTGGTGGCAGCTTACCTGAGGTGCCAAGGAGTCCTGGTGTACCCCTACCTGGATGACTAGCTGATCACAGGTTCCCCCAGACAGGAGGTGGAGCAGTCCATGGACCTGGCCCTCCAGACCTGCACTTCTCTTGGCTCCCTAGTCAATGAGGCCAAGTCAGAACTTGTGCCTTCGCAGATGATCAGCTTCATTGGGGCAGAGCTCGATTCTTGCCAAGCAAGAGCCTGACTCCCAGCAGACAGGGCTGAGGCTCTCTCCTCCTTTGCCTGATCATTTCAGGTTGGGCACTTGCACCCTGCCTGGGACTTCCTGCACCTTCTGGGTTACATGGCAGCCTGCATCAGCATGGTCCGATGGGCCCATTGGCATATGCATTCCCTGCAATGGGAGCTGGCCAGCCAGTGGTCTCAGTGCAAAGGTCATTTTGACCAGCTGGTCATTGTGACCCAGAAGATGTGGGATGCCCTCCAGTGGTGGCTAGTCCTAAAATATATGCAGAAAGGGATCCTGTTTGTCCGCCTGAACTGACGGTCATCCTGCCAACCAGTGCTTCTCTCACAGGCGGGGGTGCCCATCTGGGGAAGACAGAGTCCAAGGTCTCTGGACCCCTGAGGAGTCCTGATGCAACATTAACCTGCTGGAGTTCCGGGCAGTTCGGCTGGTGCTGACTGCATTTGCTCAATTTGTTCAGGGTGAAGTGGTCTAAGTCCAGATGGACAACACCACGACCATGTACTACCTCAACAAGCAGGGTGGGATGCACTCCTTGCCTTTGTGCAAGGAAGCTCTCCGTGTATGGACCCTTGTGCGCAGCCTGGAGGCGGATCTCCTAGCCATCCAAGTGGAAGTAACCTCCAGTCAGCTGGTGGATGCCCTCAGCCAGGTAGGCGAGGCATCTCACAAGTGGTTTCTCCATCCAGAGATAGTTCACAGTCTGTTCTCCCAGTGGGGGACCCCTCAGGTGGACCTGTTTGCCTCCAGGGAGAATGGAAAGCTGAGGCTGTTCCGTGCCCGGCCCCCTCAGCAGGGCTCACTGCAGGGGCATGCCTTCTCAAGGCCTTGGACACCAGGCCTCTTCTATGCCGTCCCTCCATTTTCCTTGATCCACAAGGCGCTACTCAAGGTCAGGAGGGACAAGGCGCAGGTGATCCTGGTGTCTCCAAACTGGTCACACCAGTTTTGGTACCCCAATCTCCTCAGCCTCAGCAATAGGCTCCCGAGGCAGACCTGCTCTCCATCTATCAGGGGAAGGTACTCCACCCAGATCTTCAATCCCTGCACCTGACAGCCTGGTTTCTGAGCGGCTAGAATTCCAGGCTTTTGGTCTTTCTGAAGATGTCTTCACCATGGTGGAGGCATCTAGAAAGAAATTGACCAGAAAGTGCTATGCCTTCAAATGAAAGAGATTCTTCTTGTTGTCAGGGCAAGGAGCTGGACCCCTTGACCTGTCCACTGGCTAACATTTTGGACTATCTGTGGTCCCTCTCCAAAAGGGGACTTCGGTTGACAACCCTTAAGGTGCACCTGGCAGCCATCTCTGCTTACCGGGCGTGGGCTGGTCAGCAATCAGTGGCACAGGAGAAGGTGGTCTGGCACTTTTTCAAAGGCTTAGAACACATTTCCTCTCTGGTGCATGAACCAACACCATGGGACTTGTTGCTAGTTTTGGCAAAGCTCATGGCCAAGCCATTCAAACCAGTGCACAGGTATGACATGTCTCACCTGTCATAGAAGACTGCCTTCTTGGTGGCTATCACGTCAGCCAGAAGGATCAGTGAGCTCCAAGCACTTTTGGTGGAGTCTCCTTAGCTGGTCTTCCACAGGGACAATGTTGTCCTGTGCCCCAACCTGAAGTTCCTCCCAAAGGTTGTGTTGGAGTTTCACCTGAATCAGGTGGTGACTCTTCTGGTGTTCTTCCTGAATCACACCTTGGAGGCTGAACCCAGGCTCCATACTCTGGACCCGAGGTGAGTGCTCACTTACTACAAAGATCGCATGGCTGGAGTTCAGGGAGAGGTTTGCCAGCTGTTTGCCACCTACACTGAAGCTGCATCTGGCAGACCTGCAGCCAAGTGAACAGTTGGCAGGTGGATCACATCCTGCACTGATCTCTGCTATAGGTTGGGTAGGGAGCCTCCTGGAGGGCTAAAGGCTCATTCCACCCGCCATACCATTGCATCGGTGGCTGCTTCTGGGGATGTTCCTATCCTGGAAATTTGCAGGGCTGCTACCTGTAAGTCAGCACACACCTTCATTTCCCATTACCACATTGACCTCGAGTCATGCCTGGATGCTGGTTTTGGGGCCTCAGTTCTCCAATCTCCGTTTCCTAAATAGGGGGTATGCACCTTGCCTCCCTCCTCCCAGAGAACTGCTAGGAGTCTGTGAGATGTGTGGATGGAACAACAAATCCACATCCCTAGAAACATTGGTTACTCACCTGTAAAAGTAGTTCTAGGAGTGGTATATGTTGTTCATCCTCATGGACCCACCCGACCTCCCCTGGCTTAGGCGCACAACCTCGGTTCTATGTGCTAATGGAGAAAGCCTAAAGGCGATCACCATTTTCAAGAAGTGCTGAAAAACATTTTCGGCACTCGGACACCCTGGTGCACAGCAAAACGGTGCCAGGGACTTACATTTTAATGTTTTCTGTGGGGGATGCATCCTCCCACACACACACTACTTGGGGGTTTTGTTTCTGCACCCCCTACTAAAGGATTCTCAACCCAGGGGGTGCATGTCGAGGGTGAAACATTAAAAAATTAAAGGTTCAGGCCGGGCGCAATAAAATTGCACCAGTGCCCGAACCCAAACCCAGTATCACACCCGCCACAGCCATGGACCAACCCCCGATGCCACAACGCAGCTTGACAGCCCACTGCAGTGCCATCCCCTACAGCTCCTCCATCCCCTCCCAGCCCACGCTCAGCGTGCTTGCTTCCTCCCCACCACGTGCGTAAGTATAGCGACATCCTGTTGCTGTTTCACTGATTCCATCCATCGCTCTACCCTCCCACAAGGTGGAGGGATTCGCTGGAGAGCTGGTCACCATTACGGACGGTGCCCCTTCCCCACGTGCCCTCCTCACAGGATACCCACAATCTCTGCTTCCAGGCGGCAAGATCTGGCATCATGGGGCGCAGCCAAGGAATATACCACCTGGGTGGGTGGGAGGAGCCAGCTTGAAGACTTTCTGGCACAATTTGAAGGGGAAAGGACACTGCCAGATGTGTGGGTGAACAACATATATCACTCCTAGAACTACTGTTACAGGTGAGTAACCTGTGTTTTTGTGCAAATCGTACAGAGGATCTAGGCCTTCCACTATATAATGTATGACAGAGTGTCATCAGAAAATATATAGGCCTTCCCAGTATACGAAATGCAATAAAAAGGTGGTGTTTGAGTCTGGCAACCTAAACCACTCCTCTTTAGAGTGGGTAATCTCTACTCAGAAAGAGGAAAAAAAATCAACAAATTGCAGTGCTCATTATGCCAAATACTAGCATAATTTAAGAGGTAAAAGATATTTTACAAGCTGACATTAAATCCATAGATCACTGGAATTGCAGAAAAATTAGATAAGCCAACTTGAGTTCCTGCAGTGGTCGTGGGGCATGAATGCATACCTATTCTCCCTCCCCCAAGACCATCACCGCTCCAGCCACTATACTCCTGCTTCTAGCTTTTTCTGCCCCCAGGACTGTGGTCTAATGGATCCAGCCAATTGGGCTGCCTGTAGACGGGGCTACATCTGAGTGCCAGAATTCAAAAGTACAGTTTCGTAAGAATGTACCGTAACAGCAGATCTTCAAGAGGAGCTCTTACAGCAGGTAACACCTTAGGGACTGAAGCCGTCAGGTGCCAGGACCCCATAGGAAACTTCTAGCTAGTAGTATACAGCTCCCCTCTGATGTTGGCCCACCCTTGACGTCACATAGGGTATGAAAGGGGCGGTCCCCCAGCTCATCCCTAGTTCTCCACCAGAGACCCCAGCAAGTAAGTAGAAAAGGAGAACCAAGGAGGTTCCTCTAATGGAGGAAACAAAGCTATCCATGATGGAGAAGCAGCTACCAGGGGGAAGGTGGGAGGGAAATAAAGTGCCTGCTGCAAGAGCTCCTCTCGAAGATCTACTGTTATGGTAAGTTCTTACGTAACTGTACAATCTTACTTTGAGGGGGCTCTTGCAGCAGGTAATACCTTTAGGACTGAGTCCCAAGCAGTAAGGAGAGACCCCAGTCAGAAGGCTGGAGGTAGGAGTCTCCCAAAAAGAATTGTGACAGGAGGCCCTGGAGGACTGCCAGCCCAAAGCCTGCTCTGCGGTGAGAAGCAATGTCCAAACCTTAGTGTTTGACAAAGGTGTGGGCAGAACTCCAAATGGTAGCCACACAAATGTCTGCAGCCGACATGTTTCTCAAGCAGACAAAGGAAGCAGCCATGCCCTTGTTACAGTGACCATTTACCAAGCCCGGTAAGGGTTTGTCATACTTGTTGTAGCAGAAAGCAATGCAATTAACCAACCATTTGGATAAACACTGTTTACAAACAGGAGCCCATTCCATTCTGGGGGCGAAAGACACAAACAACTTTGTCAGACTTTCAAATGGTCTGGGTGCGCTCCAAGTAATAACGAAGCACCCTGTGAACATCCAAAGTATGTAGTAATGCCTCCCCTTGGTTCAAATACTCTGGGTAGTAGACAGGAAGGTAGATGTCCTGATTCAAAGTAAACTCTGACACCACCATGGGAAGAAACTTAGGATTAGTCCGCAAGGACACCCTGTTCTTGTGGAAAACCATATAAGGCTCCTTAAACATCAAGGCCTGAAGCTCAGAAATCCTTCGAGCTGAAGTAATGGCAAGTAAAAATAATGCTTTCCATGACAGAAAGTGCAGCTCGCAACTTGCGGCAGGTTCAAAGAAAGGCAAAGTGAGCTTTTCTAAAACAAACAAAAGATCCCATGGTGGGACAGGGTCCCAGATGGGAGGCTTCAAATGCAGAATACCCTGTAAGAATGTATGGAGAAGATTCAGCTGGGCAAGAGTTTTGTCCTCAATAGGTGCATGGTAGGCTGAAATGGCAGAGAGGTGCACCTTGAGCGAAGTGTAGCCGAATTCTGTGTCAGACAAAGAGAGGAGGTACTCCAGAACCAAATTCATCGTGCAGATGAAGGGGTCTAAATGCTGAGTGGTGACCCAGATGCAGAACTGCTTCCATTTCATGGCTTAGATTGCCCTAGTGGAAGACTTCCTAGCGGGCCACTAGGACATCCGCTACTCTGGGAGATACCCTGAATCTGGAAATAGCTAGGTCTGCAGGAGCCATGCGTGGAGGTGCAGAGATTTGAGATCCAGATGGACCAGGGTTCTCTGCTCTTGGGAGAGCAAGGAAATTGGAGGTTCCACTGCAAGTTGCTGAAGAAGTGGAAACCAAATCCAAAATAGGAGGCAGTATAACGCAGTGGTTTAAGGCTCTGAGCTGCAAACCTGGAGATCTGGGTTTGAATCTCACAGCCCCCACTTGCATACTGTGTGACCCTGAGCAAGTCACTTAACTTCCTTGTGTTCCTAGGTCACACCTGTAAACAAACTTTCAGCTTAGTCTGTCTCTCCTGGTAAAAAAATAAATAAATCTGGTACAGACAGAAAGGTGCCACCAGAATCATCTCTGTTCCCTCCAACTGTAGCTTGAGAAGAAATCGCTGCAGTAGAGGAAAGGGAGGGAACGTGTGAAGGAACCTTCCCATCCAGGAGGGGGGGCAATGCATATCACCAGAAAACACCAGGCCCTGGATCTAGGGAGCAAAAACTGGGCAGTTTTGCATTGGATGGTGAGGCAAATAGATTCCGTTCTAGACAATCTCATCTGTTGAAGAGTTCTTCGGCCACTGAGGGATGAAGTTCCCACTTGTGGGCCCTGGACCTAGACCAACTTAGGCTGTCGGACAGGATGTTTTGCACACCCAGAATGTGGACTGCTGTCAAGCCCCGGTGATGGTCCACTGCCCATGCCCACACTCACCTGGCCTCCCTGCAGAGGGGATAGGAATGAGTCCCCCTGCTTATTTATGTAAAAGACCTGGATTAATGGGGCCAGATAACAGGACTGTCTGGAAGGCCTGAAGGGCATACAGAATGGCCTGCATTTCCAGGACATTGATGTGGAGATGGAGCTCGTGCTGGGCCCAGGCCCCTTGTATCTGGCAGCCTCCCAAGTGGGCTCCCCCAGCCTTGACCAGCTGTATCTGTGGTCAGAATCTGACTGGGGGATTCCTTCCATAAGCAAACCCCCCTGAAAAAGGTTGGATGAATTCAATCAGTGTCAGTGGCTCAGTAGGTAGCACACTCGCCTCTGAGGCCGGGAGATCAGAGGGCTGTGGGTTCAGTTCCCACATCTGGCACTTGGGTTAATGTCCCAGTACTGACACTGTAGTGCAGCATGAGAGGGGTGCTGCACTTCTGAAGTGCCGTCTTTCGGATGAGACATTAAACTGAGTTCCCATCTGCCTGGATTGGTGGTAGTTCAGGTGGATGTTAAAGATCCCATGGCACTTATTGAAAAGAGTAGGGAAATTTCCCCAGTGCCCTGGCCAAATTTCCCTCATTCACTAAAAAATACCACCAACAGTTTAATCTGGTTCAAGGTCAGTTGGAATTCATCTGTATCCCCCTCCCTCGGGTCGTGCCTGAAAATAGGCAAGATTTGTCTAGTGCACTTACCCGGTCAACAAAAACTAAATAAAAAAAATTAAAACCACCATGTTAAGGCCTGTCTTGCTGGGTTCTACACCAAGACCAGTTGCTCTAGGTCATCTGAACACTGATCCCACTGAACTCTAAGGTTCCACTGGATCACCCTCATGTATAGCCTGGCCAGGGGGACCATGGCGATGGCTGCTGACATGTGTCCCAAGAGTCTTAGGATGGACCTGGCTGGGACTTGGTGACCAGAGGAAATCTGATGAGTGTGCGTCTGAAAGCACTCCACTCTGTCCTGAGGGAGAAAGGCTTTACCTTGCGCCATTTCCAGAATTGCCCCTATGTATTGTAGCCTTTGGCTTGGTCAAGGAGAGGACTTGGGGAGGTTTAAGGTAACCCCTAGGTTCTGAAACAGGAAGAAGGTGGCGTGCATAGTGTGGAGTAGCTGATCCCTGGTGGGAGCGGTCAGCAGCCAGTCATCCAGGTAAGGGAAGACATAATGACCCTGTCTCCTTAGAGCTGCAGCCACCACAGTGAGGCATTTGGTGAAAACTCTGGGGGCTGAGGACAGGCCAAAAGGCAGAGCCAGAAATTAGTAGTGAATTCCCTGGATGCAGAAGTGAAGGAACCTCTGGTGTTATTGGAAAATCAGAATGTGGAGGTATGCATCCTGCATGTCCAGAGAGCATAACCAATCCCCCTGATGAAGAAGAGGGAGTAGGCCTCGTAGAGTGGCCATCCCGAATCATTTGTACTCTATGTACTGATTCAGGTGGCTGAGGTCAAGGATAGGATGCAGGTCCCCTGTTTTCTTTGGCACCAGGAAGAAGTGGGAATAAAACCCTTTCCCCTGTTGTGCCGGAGGGACAGGCTCTATGGCCTGCTTTTGCAGGAGGGCCTGAATCTCCTCTGTGATGAGAATGCTGTGAGGCTGAGAGTAATTGGATGGGATCAGTGGGTTGTTTGGGGGAGTCTCTGTGAACTTCAGAGTGTGTCCCCTTTCGATGAGTTGCAGAACCCACTGATCTGTGGTTATCTGATGCCACCCTTTCATGTGCAAGGAAAATCGACCACTACCATCTCCCTTAAGGCTTTGGCCGGGGGAGGGGGGTCAGGCAACAAATCAGGCTGAGGAGCTGGGGAGGAGCAATGTGGGCTGGGCGGCTCTAGGGGCTTGAGGGGCAGAACCTCTGGAAGCAGGAGTGGAACAGAAGCCTTGCACTTAAATCCTGCTCTCTGCTGCTGTCCCCTAGGTTCTTGTCTAGCATTCCTCCAAAAGGACTGCTTAGAGTGCTGTTTGGGCTTAGATTTGTACGTAGTATGTACAGATCTAATGGCCTTCCCCGATTCCTGCAGGTGAGTAATGATGTTTTGTGAGTCTTTACGGAACAGGACCAGACCCTGGAAGGGGCATCCAAAATTTTCGACTGCACATCCAGAGCAAAACCGAATACTCTCAACCAGGAAGAACAGCAGATACATACAGCAGAAGCCACAGCCCTGCCTGCCAAGTCCACCATATAAGACACCCGAAGGATGTGATTACTGTCATCCGAACCTCACTTTAAGATGGCCATCAGCTCTGCCATTCCTGGACAATCTGTTATGGCTTGAGCTACCTCCACCCCTTTGTCTCACAGGGCGTTCTGGTACTGAACCATGTGGGCAAGGAAATTTTGAGATCATATAGCGCACATGTCTGAGGAATATACCTTGTTGGCCAAGTAGTCAAATTGTTTGGAATCTTTGTCTGGAGGTTGTGTACTCCGGTGTCTAGGATGCCTGGAGCAGTCATGGGCCACACTAATCATGACTTGAATCTGCTTCTAGGTGCTCCCCATAAAAGGGATCCTCTCTGGGGGCACAATATAGTTGGTCTGACTTCTTAGAGTTGGCCAGCATAGAAAAGGGGCACTTCCAGGCTGCCCTGTTGACATCCTTATAGGACTCCAGAAATTGGGAAACCACCATAGGCAGGGTGTCCTTTTTCTGGAGAAAAGTGGCCAATTGGTGCCGCTCCGTATCCAGCTCTTCCATATCCCAGCCATTCAGCTGCTGGATGTGCCTCATTACATCCATGAATGATTGGTCATCAGGCGGGGAATGAGGAGTGTCTTTGCCACCCTCAGGGTCTGAAGGAAGGTCAGAGTCTTCGCCGCTGGAAGAAGAGGAGGAGTACCCATCCAAATCCCCCACGTCCAGCAAGGGGGAGGGCAAACATGGCTGCTTATGTGGCTGTCCCTTGGGAATGGGGCTATCACCCTCATCTGGCATCGGGGTGGTTCCCCTAGGTGGAGAAGTAGGGGGTGAATTGGACGCTTGCCCAGAGGTGGCCCCTGGGGGGTAGGCTTAGAAGGTTCCTTAGGTGCCTCTTTGTCTTTGAAATAAGCCCACCAGGCTGCAAAAAGCTCATTCTGGGCTTGGGAGGATTTCATGGCTGGTCTGGTGTCAGGGGAGTAGGCTTAGACGGCCCTGGCATCTGATCGTCAGGATGGGGTAATTCCGGTGTTGGGGTAGGCAGATTCAGGTTACTGGGCATCGGACCCAGAGGAACAGTGTCAACTGGCGTTGGACAGACTGGACCCGGCATCCAACCATCGGGCCCTCTGGCATCAGCTGAGGGTGGGCATCAAGCCCCACCGGTGACTTAAGAGGGTTAGGTGGTGACGGGTTCATCTGAGGAGACATCACAGAAGCCAGCATCAAAGGAACCAGCGTAGACTGCAGCTGGGCTGGTGATTCAGCCCACGGCAGCCTCTGAGGAGTCACCAGGATCAGGGAGCTGGCTCCCAAGCGGGACATACACCCCAATTTTCTGGAGGATGAAGGTATCGGTCCTGGGTGTTGCCTGTTGGAGTTGGCCCCTGACATTGGGGAAGACTCAGCAGACACCTTGGCCGGAAGAGCGACAATAAAGGCCTGTTGCCCGAAGATCCATCAGCCGAACCACTCATCTTGGAGCCCGTGGGGACTATGAGCTTAAGCTTGAGAGGCTGAGAGGCAGCAGACAAAATTCCGCACCCCAAAGAACCTTCTCCCGCAACAGTGATAAAGGAGGGAGGTTTGGTAACCAGGATCCTGGAGGGAGAGAGGGCTGCCGTGGTGGAAGGAGTCAACCCCCCCATGGGGGAAAGATGCAGAGGTGGTTGCTGATTTGGTCGGGGACCACAAGCAGGCTTCTGGCTGGGGTTTCTCCTTATGCTTTTCCTGGTGCTTGTGTTTTCCGCTCAATTTTCTCTCCTTGTGAGAAGAAGAGGAGGTAGAGGCTCAGGAGGCCAGTGAAGAGGATGAACTCTTTTGGTGAAGCTCCTGCTCCATCTCAGATAGCTTTTTGATGAGCAAAAAGGCTTTGAGGGTCGTTTGGTGGAGGAGCAGAGTGCACCGATTGAAATCTTGGCATTGCTGGCAGGCCTCTATATCATGGTCTGAGCCTAGGCAGAAGAGGCAGACCAAATGGCCATCCTTATGAGAAATCTGCTTGCCACACGCACACTTCAATCACTGCCTCTTGATTGAGGAAGATGGAGAAGAAGACATGCAAGTAGAATTTTTGAGGAAAAATCGTTTTGAGGAAAAACAGTAACAAAACCCGGATAAGCGTAATGTAAAATGGCAGTCGACTAGCTAAAGGCATCTGCGGAGGTCCGACTTGCATGGTCGATGGGAAAAGAGTTGGGGGACTGCCCCTTTTATACCATACGTGACGTTGAGGATAGGCTGACGTCGGGGGTGATCCCCTGCTGTATACGTCTAGCTAGAAGTTTTCCATGGGGTCCTGGTACCTGCCAGCTCAGTCCTAAAGGTGTTACCTGCTACATGAGCCCCCTCGAAGTAAGATCTACTGCTCCACTGAAAAAGTACAGTCAGTGCTGTCAGCATCATTTGGACACTAACTTGAATTCCTACAGTGGTACTGAGGGGTGAGTATGTGCCCATTCTCCCTCCCCTTGGACTCCAGCCACATGATGCCTGCAGGACTGTGCTATGCCCTATCCAACCAACTGGGCTGCTTGTGGGTGGGGCTACATCTGAGCACCATATGGAGTGGGTGCATTCATTTTCCATGTCTTATCATCAGAAAATGAACAGCCAATTGCTTTCGCTTCCAGAACTGTCTTACAGCAATTGGAATTATGCAAAAATTGAAAAGGAAGAACTGAGCATAATTTTTGGCATAAAAAAGTTTAATAAATACTTACATGGCTGCAAGTTCATGTTCATCACAGATCACAAGTCCCTCCTGGCCATTCTAGGGCCAAAAGCAGCCATACCAATGCTCACTGCCCTCGGAATGCAGCACAGGGCCTTAATCTTGTTGACCTATGAGTATGATATAGAATTGCGAAGATCATAGGACCACAGCACTGCAGACGCACTGTCTTGATTGCCATGCAAAAGCAAACCAGAGAAAGATAATGATGGAGAAATCTTTCAAATCTCTTATCTCGAGGAGCTATCTGTAGCTTGCCGAGATGTGGTGGAGGAAACACAACGAGATCTAGTTCTCTCTAAGGTTCTGTATCTCAACCTAAACGGATGGCCTACCTTCACATCCGACCCTTTGGCCCTTCTTCAACAAGAGGGATCAGATGTCCACAGAACAAGGCTGTGTTCCAGGGGATGCTAGAGTGGGGATTCCTCCAAAGTTCTGGAAATGACTGCTGGACAACTTCCACAAGAGCCATCCCAGAATTGTATGGATGAAGGCATTGGTCAGAGGATACCCCTGATGGCCTGGACTAGATCACAACATTCAAAAGCTAGTCAGCTCATGTGCCTCTTGTGCAGCCGCCTGAAATCAACCCGACACAGCACCACTCCATCCCTGGTCCTGGGTAATCACACTTTGGGAGAGAATCCACATTAATGTGGAAATTTACAAGCAATATTTCCTAATTATAATCAATGTCCATTCAAAACTCCGCAAAATTAGCCTCTCTCCTAGTCAGCTGATTTTCTGTAGGACTCTAAAGGACTCATTGTGTCTTCCCAGCCCTTGCTCCTGCAAGTAACCTCAGTACTGGCTGCACTAGCACTGTTGCACTTTCTGCTCAATTTCTCTGATGTGTATTATCTTTCATACTAAATTTTATTGCATGCTGTATTTTATTTGTATTTGCACCCATAGATTTGATATTACTGAATTTTCCCTATGTCCTGTACCATATTTTTTTCTTTTTTAGAAAGCACATTTTTTGACTGCAACTGACTACTGTATTTTTTGTTTGTACTACTGTTTATTCATGATGTCTGTTAATTGTTACTCCTGATGTTATTGCTTTCAGTATGTGTATAGTGTTAGCTTTGTATGTTTTTCCTGCTGTTAGTCTGTAATTCTCCCAGATCATGCCTAAAAATAGGCATGTGTATGCCTAGTGTATCTTACTTGGTATCAAAACCAAATAAATCCATATTTATCCACTGGTAAGGTATAATTGATTTGTCTCATTAACTGCTTTCCCTTCCCCTTCTACTCCTGGCTTTATCTTTGCTTACGCTCCACTGCTACTCTATCAAATCACTCCTCCCCCCCATATCAGTTGTAGACTGTTTGTTCTAGCTGCTAAAATACTGTATATGTATTGCACACACCAGTCATCATGTTTCATTTATCAGTATGCAACCTGTAAGTCTTCCCTGTCTCATATCAATGTTTACCACCTGCGGTCACCCTATGTGGTACCCTTGTATGTATATCCAGCCTGTATCATGTAATGTGCATTTCATGTATATACTGTTATTACCTATCTGTGTTTGTACTTTAAGTGTTTATGTCACAGGACCTCCTTGTGAATGAGCTTGCTCAATGGAGTTTTCCTGCAATAAACTTGAACTTGAACTTGAAATCTGGTATCAAAAACAAATAAATCACAGATTGAAGTGCTCCTCACACTGGTGACCATTACGGAGAAAACAATGAACCTGCTGCAACATTTGTTTGCTGCATATGTACTGCCTAAAGAGTTGGTGTCGGACTACTGTCCTCAATTCTCATCTTAGGAATTCAAGCTCTTTTTGAAAAGGAATGGTGCCAGTCACATCCAAACTCCACCATACCACCCAACCTCAAATGGAACATGAAAATGGTTCAATGCCATAACAGCGATCGCTGTTACAGCGAATGTACAGTACATTGCCAAAAAGCAAATCGGCGATGTACACTTGCAGGCAACAAGACATTTGGCAACTTAAAATAGTATTCATGCAGGTGCACCTCCTGCACCCTCCTCACAGGGGGGCTTCGCTCCCACACACCCCTGACTAAATATAGCCAACTCCAGGGGGGTATATGCCAGGGAGGGGTAGACAGTCTGACAAAGAAAAAATGGCAGCAGTAAGATTTTCCCTGGTCCCCAGCCCCGAACCCAGTACCCACTGCACCAAAGCTAGCCACCCTCACCACCACACCACATGGCTAGCTTGGTGGCAGCACTGCACACTACCCCACACAAACCCTCTTCCTTATCTCTCCCCTTCTGGTCACCCTCCCTCGCTCATCCCTACTGTCACTTTTATATTCTGTCACTATCCTGGGTAGCCCAAAAGGGTAGTGCTGTAAATGAGTCGCTGTTTTGACAGTTGCTCATTTACAGTCGTTATCACTGGATACCTATGAAAACGGGCAGTACAAACTTTTAAAAAGCCTGGACAGAACAAGTCACTCAAGGCACTCACACAACAACCTAATGGCTGACGAACTTTCTGTCTGCATACTGGAACACCCCACATACGGTTAGAGCAGGGTTTCTCAAATGGTGAGGTCAGACTCCCAGGGGAGGCCCCAACCTGTTTCAGGGGAGGCTCAAGCAAGCCTTAAAATGTACTATATTTAAATGTCAAGTATTGGATGTTTTGTGTGAAAGGATACAGCAAACTGAAAGTGAATAATGGCATGTGAATTTATGTACAAAATGGTTACCAGGAAAGACATGCTCAACAAACACTTGTTTCCTGGTATGACATGGAAGAAAGCTGTATGGAGGAAATACAATTCTTGGAAACTGTGCAAAACAAAATGCAACTGAATAGGAACAAGGTAACAACAGACCCATTATACTGGCTGCAGAAAAGCACAAATACAAAGGCTAAGCAGAGAGATACTAGGAGCAAGACCAGGAGGGAGCAAAATGGTCCCTGAGAAGGTGTTTAAGAGCAGGTAAAACTGACAAAGAAAACAGTCCAACTCATGGAGGTGTTGCAACGAGGGGTAAATAGGGTCCAAAAGTCAGAAGTGTGGAGCAAGTAGGTTGACCGGTGGTGGTGGTGGGGGGGGTTATAGAAAGGGAGAATAACAAGTTCAATAAAATGAGACTAAACTCAGCGACTTAAATGCACTCATTGGATTCTTCCTCTAATGTGCAAAGTATGATAGTTGTTCTAACTATGGGGAGGCCCAAAATTATTTCTGTAGTAGGGGGAGGCTCAAGATCTTTTCCAAGGCTTGGGGGAGGCTCACTAAGACAAAGTGTGAGAACTCCTGGGTTAGAGAAGACACCAGCGGAATTGTTTTTAAAATGCAACCCACAGGCCAGTCTGTCTCTCTTGAAACTGGAATGGTCTGCCAAAATGCACAAGCACCAGCTACAACAACAGAGAGGACATGACAGAGTTCTGCACAGCTTACATTTTTCATTGGGAGAGAGAGAGAGGACTGTCAGACTTCCAGATCCAGCAGCGACTCTGGAGTCCCAGGACAGTGCAAGAAACTAAATCAATCAACCAATCAAAATCTTTATTTAATCAGGTCAACAACCTTGAGAAAAACTCATTTTTGAGATGGACCTGGACAGAATACATAATCATTACATAGTAAGGGGTTACATACACAATGGTTTACGACAGAACTATGATCCAAACATAAATTGAGCAAGAAGTAATGTACAATATACAAGATGAATAACTGTCAAATACCTAGAAATCAATATATACGAAATATACATGGTTTACCAGAATGCATAATTGAGAGGATCTTTAGATTAGTTGTGAAAGTAGATGGTTATTTCAAGTAGGGGGAAGGGGGTAGAAAGGTGGAAGCATAAGAAGGCCAGGGTAACCATAAGAAGGCCACTATTGGCTGGGGACTGGTGGCACAGCCGAATGGAGTGAATATGGGGCTCCAATTGCAGATAGTGGGGGAAGACATACAGAAGCACTAAGTTCAATGTTCAGTGTTGTGGACTCTATTGTCTGGTTTAGACAGAGAGTGACTACAGGGTTCCAAAATGCAGTTGGAGGAAGGGGAGGTAAAGGGAACAGAATGTTTTGTTGTCTGGGGGGGACAGAGTATGGCAGACTATTATCCGGGGATAAGGCAAAGATCAGGGGGAAATAATTACAGGATTCCTTGAAAGAATGAGCAAAAAGTGTTTTGAATGCTAATAATTTGATGTGGTGGACCAATTTCAATGTTTTTTGCAGCTTGTTCCAGAGTAGGGGTAGCACATAACTTAAGTATGTCCTACCAAAACGCAATCTGACCTTAGGTACAGTAAGGGAGATATAGGAGGTGCTCCTCAGGGCATACTTGCCTACTGTGTTTAGTGGCAGACAATCCGAGATATATTGAGGCAGCTCCTTAGTAATAGTGCTGAAGGTCCAAAGAGTGGCATTTCTCTTGTCTTCTGTAATTGAAGGATGGCCATCCCACAGCAGTATATAGTTAGCAGTGATGCGTGGAGTAAGGAAGGCCAGTAAGAACAAGTTACTCACCTGTAACACTAGTTCTAGGAGTGGTATATGCTGTTCATCCACACTTCTTGGCATGTCCCTTTCCCCTTTAAATCTTGCTGGAAAGTCTTCAAGCTGGCTTCTCCTACCCACTCGGGTGGTAAATACCTCGGCTCCACCCCATGACACCAGATCTTAGCCAGCTGGAAGCAAGGTTGTACGCCTAAAGCCGGGGAGGTCGGGTGGGTGCGTGTGGATGAACAACATATACCACTCCTAGAACTACTGTTAATGGTGAGTAACCTGTTCTTCTAGGAGCGTGGATATGTTGTTCATCCACAGTTCTTGGCAGACTCCAAGCAGTTCTCCGGGAGGAGGGAGGGAGGCAAGGCACACACCCCCTACTTGGGAAATAAAGATTGGAGAACTGAGGCCCCAAAACCGGCATCCCGGTGAGACTCAAGGTCAACGTGGTAGTGGGTAACGAAGGTTTTTGCTGACTTCCAGGTAGCAGCCCTACAGATTTCCTGGATAGGGATGTCCCTGGAAGCAGCCACCGATGCAGCAGTATGGCTGGTAGAATGAATTCTTATCCCTCTGGGAGGCTCCCTTGCCCTCCAACTCATAGCACAAACCTATGCATGATGTAATCCACCTTGCAATGGTCCATTTGGCTGCAGATCTGCCAGAAGCAGCTTCAGCATAGGTGACAAACAGCTAGTGAACCTCTCCACAAATTTCCGCCATTCTCTCTTTATAATAGTATTATAATAATAATAATAATAATAATAGTATAATAATAATAATAATAGTATAATAGTTTATAATATTACAGCAAGGAAGACTGAAAAATCAGTGGGGCATCACTTCTCCCAGCCTGACCACTCAGTCTCAGATATGTCAGTAATGGTCTTAAAAGGAAATCTCAAAAACACACAACAGAGACGAGCTTTTGAGATTAAACTTATTTTACATCTCAATATGGTAGCAGATGGGATGAACGTGGATCTTGGCTTTATGGGACACTACAGAAACTAACATCCACAGACCTTTTCTTCTTCAAACTGACATATTATAGGACTTCAGCATGTGTGGGATGTGGATGTGTGTGTATGTATGTGTGTGGGTATGTGTTGTAAGGTATGTGATATAACAGATGTGGGGCTTGCTGTCACATTGAGGTAAGTCTCTATTTAGCTATATGGAGTTATAATGTGTTACTATTTTTATTTCACACACATAATGAATATTCATTTCTCCTTACTTTTTATCTTTGCCTTGGGGGGGATTGATTCCATTGCACCATATCCAGATTACCCAGCCTGCTAGTGTACATACAGGAGTGTTATCTTATACTGTTATATATAATTTTTGTAATTCTGTACATGTTGGGGTGTGTGATCTCATTTGCTTGGGGGTCCTGCACAGATCTTTTTATATTAGGCTATTATTGTAGTAATTTGTGGATATGTAGGTACGCTAGACCTCTGGTCTTACACATATACTTTATATTTACTTCTAGTTACCTTATCCTGGGGAGGGTGGCAGGTTTATTTCATGGTAGCTCTATCTAGTATCCTTGGAAATGTTATTTTGCAGATAGTAGTAAGGTTAAATAGTGTTACTTTTTTACTCTGTAAATATTATGAGACATAAGACCTTTTACTCAGGATTTCATGACTAGTTGTATTCCTTTGGGGAACAATTGCAGTGACTGAAGTTAATATAGGTTCACTAGGAGAGTGAGTGAGTGAGTGAGTGAGTGAGTGTGTGTGTGTCTGTGGGACAGAGAGGGAGAGAGAGAGACAACATCTCCTTTAAGCTATGTATCTCCTCCACCCACATTATTGTGATGTGGGGTGGGTTAGGTGGTATTGTTTGTATGAAAAGGAGGAGATAAATTACATTTTTATCTCTTTTTCCGATTCCTTAGACACTTGTGGTACATCAAGTTGCTACATTCTCAGTATATATTGACATCAGTACATACCAGGCTACATGGTCTTAATTCCTTGAGGTTCCTCGACTAGAGTTTTTTGTTTGACACTAGTATTATCAATTTATATTTAAATTATCATGTATATAGTCCTGAGGTTTTTGAAATTTCTTGGGCCTTTTCTTTAGCTTGAGAATACAGCTGGATGACATGTCCAGCTAGGTTTTACACATCACACAGTGTGCACTGATGTTTTTTAGACAACTTTACTGGTAATTCTTGTATTTAATGCTAACATTGTAATTTCATGCGCCCTATAACTATCTTAGTTCATCTTTAAGCTGAGTGGGGGTTGCCTTTCAGTAGTCACATCCTTATACTAAATGTGGCACTCATAGCTTGATTTAGAAGTTATCTGCTTCAGCAGTGTTATCTTATGTCAATTAAATTTATATGCAGTAGGATTCTTTGTATGTGTTTTGCACCAAGCACATCTGAACCCAAGGTTCTTTCAGACTGAAGGCAGTATTGTACTGTTAAACTTCTCTGACATCATCTTCTGTTTTGTTTTTTTTGTTTTGTTTTTTAAATGAGTATTTTAAACCAATGGGGATTTTTTGTGTTTTTCTCTGCATTATCTAGCTGTTATAAGTATTGTATTTTCTAAACAACTGCCATGAGCTTCTGAAGAAGGACTGGTTGGTCCGAAAGCTAGAGCACTTTGTTCTTGTTGTTACATCTATGTTGGTCCATTAAAAGGTATCAAATCATTTTCTTCTGGATCTCTTTATAATAGGAGAGAGCACATCTCAGTTCCAAAGTACGGAGCCTGTACTCAGTGTCCGAGGTGTAGTTTGGGTAGTATACTGGCAGAGTCAACACCTGGTTAAGGTGAAACTCTGATACCACCTTTGGAAGCAATTTTGGGTGGGGGTGCAGGACAACTTTGTCCCTGTGAAAGACCAAATAAGGGGAGTCCACCTGAAGTGCCTGGAGTTCCCCTGTCCTTCTGGCTGACGTGATAACCACCAGGAAAGCCATCTTCCATGACAAGTGTGAGAGCTCACACTTGTGCATGGGTTCGAATGGCTTGCTCATGAGCTTTGCCAAAACCAGCAACAGATCCCATGGAGGTGAAGGTTCACTCACCAGAGGGGATATGTGATCCAGGCCTTTGAAGAAGCGCCCAACCACTGTCTCCTGCACCAATGTCAGCTGACCGACCCGCGCCCGGTAGGCAGAAATGGCTGCCAGGTGCACCCTAAGGGTCGATGACCGTAGACCCCCTTTGGAGAGAGACCAAAGGTAGTCTAGAATGTTATCCACGGAGCAGGATAAGGGGTCCAGACTCTTACCCTGGCACCAAATGGAAAACCTTTTCCATCTGAAGGTATAACATTTCCTGGTCGATTCCTTACGAGATGCCTCCACCACAGTGTAGACATCCTTGGAAAGACCCAGAGCCTGGAACTCTAGGCGCTCAGGTACCAGGCTGTGAGGTGCAGGGATTAAAGGTCCGGATGGAATACCTTCCCCTGGTTCAATGATATCAGGTCCAGACGTGTACAAAGCCGCTCCAGGGTCCTGCAGCTGAGGCTGAGGAGACCTGGGTACCAGAACTGGCGCGGCCAATCTGGGGCTACCAGGATCACCTTTGCCTTGTCACTCCTCACCTTGAGTAACACCTTGTGGATCAAGGAAAAGCGTAGAGAAGGCCTGTGGTCCACGGCCTCAAGAAGGCATCCCCCTGCAGCGAGCCCTGCTGAGGGGGGCTGGCATGGTACAGCCTCAGCTTGGTGTTTTCCCTGGAGGCAAACAGGTCCACCAACAGTCTGCCCCAACAGGAGAACAGACTATAAGCTACCTCTGGATGGAGAGACCACTCATGGAATGTCTGGCCTATATGGCTGAGAGCATCCTCCAACTGGTTCGAAACTCCTGCCACATGAATGGCAAGGAGATCCACCTCCAACTGGCTTATGAGGGTCTAGATGTAGAGCGCCTCCTTGCACAGCAGATGGGAGTGCATGCCGCCCTGTTTGTTGAGGTAGTACATGGTCATGGTATTGTCCGTCTGGACTTGAACCACTTGACCCCGGAGCTGAGGAGCGAAAGCTGTCAGTGCCAGTCTGAATGCTCTGAGCTCCAACAGGTTGATGTGGCATCGGGACTCTTCAGGGGTCCAGAACTTGTGGGCCCTGTTGTCCCCTATGTGGGATCCCCAGCCCATGAGAGAAGCATCGGTCATAAGTATGACCATCAGCTCAGGGCGGACAAACGAGATCCCTTCCTGCAACAGTTCTGGGACAGTCCACCATTGGAGAGTGTCTCACATCTTCTGGGTTACAGTGATCAGCTGGTTGAAATGACCGTGGCACTGAGCTGACTGGGCGGCAAGCTCCCAATGGAGCATGTGCCACCTGGCCCAACGGACCACTGAGGTGCACACAGCCATGTAACCCAGAAGGCGCAGAAAGTCCCAGTCAGGGCGCAAGTGCCCAACCAGAAATGATTGGGCAAAGGAGGAGAGAACCTCTGCCCTGTCCACCAGGAGCCAAGCTCTGGCTTGACAAGAGTCGAGCTCTGCCCTGATGAAGCCCATCACCTGAGAGGGCGCAAGTTCCGACTTGGCCTCGTTGATCAGGAGGCTGAGTTGGGAGCAGGTTTGGAGGGCCAGATCCCTGGACCTCTCCACCTCCTGAAGGGAGGAACCTGCCAAGAGCTATTTGTCAAGATAAGGGTAGATTTGTACTCCTCGATGCTGAAGATGGGCTGCCACCACTGCAATGCACTTGGTGAAAACCCATGGGGCTGATGACAGGCCGAACAGCATGGCTCAGAACTCGTACAGGCTCCCTTTGACCCTGAAGCGGAGGAACCGCTGATGGGATGGATGGATTGGGACGTGAAAGAATGCATCCTGCAGATCCAATGACTAGAACCACATGTTTTGCTCCAGGAATGGTATGATCTGGTTCAGAGTTACCATCCGGAAGGTGCAAGACCTGAGATATTGATTCAGGTCATGGCGATCTAGGATGGGGCACCAACCCCCGTCCGCTTGGGCACCAGGAAGTACCTGGACATGAAGCCTGGGTCTGTAGGAGGATCTGGCACTGGAGCTACCACCTCCTTGTGGAGCAGCTGAGCTATGTCATCTCAGAGAGCCAACTGGGTGCAAGCTGAGATCCTTTCCTCCTGAGGGGTGCGGGCTCAGCTGGAGGGGGTACTGCCTGAACTCTAGAGGCAGTCCCTGACCAATCACTTCGAGAAACCACCTGTCCGAGGTGATATCAGACCAGGCAGAAAGAAAGTGATGGAGCTGGCCCCCCATGGGAAGACCCAGAGCTGGCGTGACGGGTGTAGGGGTGGCAACCCCAACCCGTCACTGAGTAGCCTTAGAGGAGGAGGAGGCTCCTGGACCTGCACCTCAGCCTCCTTTATGGGGCTGTTGTGGGCCCTGCTTAGGCATTGGGTGCCAAGCTTGAGCCTGCTGCTGCTGCTGTTGCTGCTGGCCTCCTTGATAGGAGGGTTGCCTAACCACAGGGGAAGAATGCCGAAAAGGCTTCTTCTTTCATTTCTGCTGGTTCTTGCCCGAAGAACCCTTCACAGAAGTAGCAACCAAGGTGGAATTGGACTGCTCTATGCACTGAAGATGACTGGCCACTCCTGGACTGAACAGGTCGGTGCCTAGGAAGGGCACATCAGCTAACTTGTGCTGAGTATCCGCTGAGAAGGAGGAAAGCCTCAGCCAAGCCCTGCGGCGAGTAGCCACTGCAGCTGCTAAGGAGTGAGCACAAGAATCCCCAATGTCCAGGGCCATCTGGAGCTGCTGTTTTGCAACAGCATGGCCCTGATCATGGACTTGCTTCACTGTGGTCTGCATGTCCACCGAGAAATGAGGGAGGACTTTGTCTAATGACCCTAGGAGGGCATGAGAGAAGTGTGCCATTATAACAGCCAAACTGGCCTGACGAACACCTAAGGAAGAGGCCGCATAGACCTTACGGGTGGAATGGTCCATATTTTTGGACTCCTTATCCGGGTGTCGGTCAGTGTCGGCTGAGATACCTGTTCGGTGAACCCCACCAGGGACCCCATGGGCACTACGTACTTGTGGACCATGCGGGCAGACAGTGCTGGGCAGGAAGCTGGGTGCTGCCAAAGCTCAAGGGCAGGCCCGACAATGGCTTTAGCCACTGAAAGGCCTCCATCGAGTATCCCCCTTTGAGGAGATATCCTCAAGGGGGCACCCCTCTTCTGGATGGACTCCAGGGGCATTCTGATGGATTCGGAGATCAGGCAGAGAATGCCCTGAAAGGAGGAAAGGCCTTCCTCCAAACCCGCCACGGACGACTCATCATCCCCAGGATGGGAGTGCAATCCGGTGACGTCCGTGTCCGAAGAGTCGGTATACAACGGCCTCCTGCCTAGGTCTCTCTCGATACGCCGAGGGCAATCGGGGACTATCATTATCGACAGATGTCAGGGAAGCCCAGTGTCTGTCTGGTCCTCTTTCGAGGGAGCCCCTCCCTGAGGCTGCTTAGGAGGTGGATCCACCAAAATCGGTGGAGAGAATGAGGCAGGCCAAACCGGGATATGGGCCTGCCCCACGGGCGGGGGAACCGAAGACTTCAATCCAGAGGAGTCGGCATCGGCCTAGGAGGTGGAAGCCAAGTGATGGCTGGGGTGGCTGTGGGGCCGGCTTCTGCCCTGACAAAATCAGCTGTTGCCACATGAGATCTTCATAGCATCAATGGAGTTTCCGCTGAAGCCTTTCCTCATCCAAGGAGAATGAAGATCTGTGGTGACGCCTCTTCTTAGAGTGTTTATGACTCTTTTTCAGCTGTTCAGCCGAAGGGGTTCTGGACCTCGATCGAGATCAAGGATGTCAACCTAATCGATTGGGAGACACCGGTATTGGTGAAAACTGAGGGTCCGGAACCATTTCCTCAATGGGGACACCAGCGGGCTGGGTCTTCTCATCCAGAAAAACAAGAACTGGAGTCCTTTCCAAAGAGTCGATGACCAGGGTCGGTGACAGAGGGTCAATTAGATCAAGAGTAATCTCATCCTCATCAGCCATTTCCTCAGTCCCCTGGCCAGACGGGAGGTCCGAAAAGCCGGAGGCCGAGGATGCGTTCTTGACCGAGGCCGAGACTGCATGCTCTTGAGACTCAGACCTTTCTCAGTCCCAAGAACGTCTTCGCTTGGACAAAGACTTCGGGTCCTTATCCCTCTTGCGAGGGTGGGAGAAGTGCGAGCCCGAGGGCACCTCACCCTTGGTGGGGAGAGACTGGCACAACTCCTTGAAGGAGCCTAAAAAGGTGGAGCCAAGGTTGAATGGAACAAAAAAGCTTCGATTGGTCAAAGCTTGAGCTGCTTCCTCCTTGAATGCCTTCATTTGCTCCAGCTGCTCGGCAGATCCCGCGGCCGCAGAAACTGCCTACCTCGCCTCCTTCGATTTTACCAGCGGATTCCTTTTCTCCGGTCTCCCCAGTTTTAGGTGCACCTTGCAGTCGTCCAGGATGTTGGGATGGAAGGCCTGGCAGAAAGAGCAAGACGAGGTGTCATGTCCAACACCTAGGCAATAAACGCACGTTAGGTGGGGATCAGTGCACGACATCTTCTAGCCGCAGGTACACCGGTGAAATCCGGGGGATGATTTACCCTCCATATCTGATGCGCTACAATCGGAATTACTAACTTGAACAAGTTTTAAGGTTAGTTTCGGTTAAAACCAACGCTTTGAATCCAGGGCCTACGAATTGCTGTGAGAGCACGAGGGAACCTGTATCTTCCTGCTGAAAGAAAGATCTGGCGTCATGGGGCGGAGCTGAGGTATTTACCAACCGGGTGGGTTGGAGGAGCCAGCTTGAAGACTTTCCGGCAAGATTTAAAGGGGAAAGGGACATGCCAAGAAGTGTGGATGAACAACATATCCACTCTCCTAGAGTGAACATTATAGCTCTATGATAGAGCATGACAAGTTTGACTAGTACAGCGGTGGGGCCTTGGCTGTAGAAGAAGTCTGCATAGTCCAGTAATAAGAGGAAAGTGGTTTGGACCAGTCTCTTCTTAGCATCCCGTGTAAGTAGGTGATTAATCCTGTAAAAGAGACCAAGCCTCTGCCTAAGCCTGTTTATCTGTTCTTCAATGTGGTCATTAAAGGAAAGTCTGTGGTCATTCCAAACCCCAGGTATTTGAACTTGGCTACATATTCCAATGGTTTGCCAAGAAGTGTAGTGATCTGAGGTAAGGTTTCTTAGGTGGCAGGGTTCATTACATGTACAAAGGGTGAAAAGAACATCGCCTTTGCTTTTTTTTGCGTTCAAGAGAAGTTTCTTGTTCAAAAGCTATAGTTGCAGAAGATTAAATAACTATTGTAGATCACTACATGCTGCTTCAGGAGTCGGTCTGCTAATGTATAGTACCGTATCATCTGCGAAAAGATGTATTTTGGCAGATTTGATACTAGCATTGATTTCATTAATATATATTGCGAAGAGCAGTGGGCCCAATATGGAGCCCTGCAGTATGCCCCTCAATAATGGTTTTAGTGGTGAGAATTCCCCTTCCACTTTTACCTGCTGATGATGTCCTGTGAGGTAATTAGAGAACCATCTCAGGGATGGGGGTCCAGGCCAATGTTCCAGAGGGATATAAGGAGCAGGTCATGGTCGACAGTGTCAAATGCCTTACTTAGGTCCAAAAATACTGTGCAAGCAAAATTCTTGGTATCCAGGTCACACTGCCAGTCATTAATCACCTTTGCAAGTGCCATGTTGGTGCTATGACATGGTCTAAAGCCTGACTATAGTGGGTTAAGCAGATCTGTAGACTCTAGGTAGTTCCTGAGCTGTGCACTCACGATTTTCTCCAGCAGTTTAGACAGGATGGGAAATACGGAGATTGGTCTATAGTTACTGAGGTCACTGGGGTCTCCAGATTTGAGAAGGGGGATTACATGAGCAGTTTTCCATAAGGGAGGAAGATCACCCTGTGAAAAGGATAGGTTAAAGAGATGCGTAATTGGCACAGCCAGGACGTGATGACCAAGTTTCAGGAAAAAAGGGTCTAAGAGGCCTGCACCAGCACTCTTCCTGGTATCCAGATGTAACAGAAGGTCCTCAGCATCTTTCAAGGATGCAGGTTGAAGGGAGAATGCAGTACTGGTGACAGGAGCTTCTTGATCCTGTATGCCAAGTTTGAGCAGAGGTTACTGGCAGGGGAGGTATCAAAGGCTAAACTTGCAGTAGCAAAATTGTTGTTGAGAGAGTCAAGGATTGTCAGCCTATCTGAGACTGTAGTGGCACCAATAGTAATTCTTGTGGGTAAGGAATCTGAGGACGCATGACCTTCGATGTCCTTAAGGGTTTTCCAGAATTTGGAGGAACACTTAGAGGAAGAGTCAAGTTCTGCACGGAAATAGTTTGCCTTCACCTCTCTTACCATCTTAGTTCAGAGATTCCTCTCCCTCCTAAATGAAATCCAGTCAGCTGGGAGCTTTGTTTCCCAAGCTGTTTTCCAAAGTAAGTCTCTGTTATGCAGTGCGGCCTTCAAGTCTGCCGTAAACCACCAGCATGATTTTTTTCTTAGAGCGGACTTAAACCAGTGGTGCATGCTTATCCAGTGCCCCTAACTCAATTTCCTGGAAGGTGTCATACGCCATGTTCACTGATTTTGCTAGGTAGAAGTCCTGCCAACTCAAGGAATCCCGTAGGTCAGAGATAAATGCACAGGGGTCAAAATTGCAACAACACCTCTTAATGGTAAATTTGGATGTGGACAGTGATTTTGAGGCAGATCTTACACAGGCAATGAAGCAGTGGTCACTGATATCAGAGAAGAACACACAAGCATGAGAAAATAGATGAGGTTTGCTTACTAAACTAAGATCCAACAGAGCGCTATTATTAGGGTTCTTATTAGGGCACATTGTTTCAGTAATAAACTGTGATAATCCAAAGGACTCAGAGACCTTTAACCTATGAGGTATGTTTGAAGATTATTCTGCTTGAGAACAAGAGGATGTTGAGGATTTCGCTCCTGCCTTGGCTCAGTTGCCCTCATCAGTTCTCGCAGTAGCTGTTCCTGAAGTACCTGTGGCACCAACAGCTGCTGCCCCAGACCAAATATATCCAGTGAGGCAGCACAAAGCACTACAGAGACTTTTGTAAATAAAATATTTGTGGTGCCCCTGAATTGCATTGTTGTTAGAATAAGTTCTAATCAAAGGGGCAGAATAATCTCCAAACTTTGGAATGCTCTCCCACTTTCCATTTGTTCTACTTCCTCCAAACACTAACCTCACAACTCCGCACCCATACCACCCCCTCCTGTGACAGTCCCTAGTTACCAGGCTCATTTGTTTCATTCAACTCCTTCCCCCTCACTGCTCCCACCCTCTCTTGTCCTTCCTATCCTCCTCGCTCCCTCTTTTTTCCTCTTTCCTCTCTCTCCCCATTCCCCCTTGTCTACTCCCTCCATTCCCCCTTACCTGCCCCCTAATCCTCCCCTTCAGACCCCCTTCCCCTTATCTCCTCCCTTCCACCATGCCCTCCCTTACCTGCCCCTGTAATTTACCCCTACGCCCCTGACCCTTAACTAAATCCACATCAGTCCCAGGGCGCAGAGGGAGGCCCCCTTGGTGGAGGCCTTTTAAAGGGGGTTGATGGCATACCTTTCTAGACAGGCATTTGGGGACCATTGAAGGTCCCAGTTAACATCTTGACATTGATGCTGCTGTTTTCATTTATTTGTGCCGTACATGTTAAATATTTATTACTATTTATTTTATATAAGGGCAGTACTGTTGATTTGTGATGAATAGCCATTGTTTTACCACTGTTATGACTTGTACGGTGTCCTGAGCCTCCAGGGAAGGGCATCTAAGAAATACATTTCCTGCTACTACTAAGGTCTGCAATAAAACTTGACCTAAGTAGAGAATACACCTCAGTGTTTCAGGTAAAACTATTTCTAATGAACCAAGGCTGGAGTTTTCACATTTTTATGCAGCGTAAAGTATTGCAGCTTTTAATTGCAGGTTTAGTACACTGAGGATACCATTCATTGAGCTGCTGCCATATTTATAGTGGAATCTTTTAACAGCATTCACTGTACAATGATCTGGCATGCTCTGTCCTGGTCGCCCCACGTGATACCCATCACTGCAATCTTTGTCAGCATGAGCGGATTTCACTGGCTGATAGACAATGCCTTCACCAGTCATTGGTTGCACTCAGATTTGTAAAAGCGGCTGCTGAAAACTTCCCTCTGCAACCCATGTACAACAAAGCTCCTCTGTTTGGTGTTAAGATCCACCACTGGCCATGAACCAGTACCCTGGCCTCTAAAAGTAACTATGGATGGTATACCTTTTGTTTTATTATTTCTTCTCTCTGGTACTCCTTCCCAGTCAGTTGACCCTAGTAATAGCCCTTTTTCTTCTACCTTCTTATTATCTCATTGGGTTAGAAGTCAAGCTCGTGTTTTTTATTTTTTTTTCCATTTGCAAATTATACTGCAAAGCCACTGGAGGGCAACAACTCTTGGAGGTTGCAATTGTCTTCCCACTGCTCTCCCCTAACACTTCTCATCCTGAGTCCTTCATACCTAAAGCAAATTACTACACCCTAACAAACCGTAGTCCATCACCCCACTGCTGTGCCACAGAGACCACAATTATGGGTATCGGACTGCCCCCCCTTATACCGACACTGGGCCACTGCCCCCTTATCACCACTTGCTGGGCACCCATTGTCACGCGGACCACCCAGGCTCCTACTGATCACTCTTACTATCCTACTTCTTGGACCCCTCAGCTCTCCCCTCAAGGGCCTTCTTCCCACACCTCCACCCCCCACAAACCATCCCTGACTGCCAACCACACTGCCACTGCCTGTCATGCAACCCCCATCCCCCCCACATATCTCCCTGCAGTCATGCACCACCATCAACCTCCATGCTGGATCACATTCCTATAATTTCCAACCCTTATCACCCTGGCCATTCCATGTACTACCCACACTATAACTAGGCGGCAGCTATCCTTGTCAATAAGGCAATGATCTTTTGCTCTCCTCAGAGTCTTTGCCATACTCCTACTAATTTCAGAAAATGTTCATCCTAACCCGGGTCCTGTCTTGCCCAGCCTTAGCCTCTCACACCACAGGCTTAGAATAGCTGCAATGAACATTTGCAGCTTACCCAAAAAGACGGCTGATCTCCATTGCTGGATACTGCAACATCAGCCAGATGTGCTAGCCCTCACAGAAACCTGGCTCTCCAAAAAAACACCTGACTCCATGGTCGCCCTCCCTGGCTTCACCCTTTACAGAGCCGACAGAGTGGGCAAATATGGTGGGGGTGTGCTGTGTACATCTGTCACTCCATGATATGCCATGCCCTTCTAACACCTCCACTAGACCATGGTGCCCAAGCCTTATCATTAAAACTTACTCCAGGGCAGCAATTGGTGTTGACAATAAGGGGTGTAAGGGGTGGGTGGGATGTTTTCTCATTTGGTTTGGGTGGGGGTGGAGTGGAAGGAGGGCAGATGGGGTGGGGAGGGATGCTATTAATCAAGTTGGGGACAAAATGAGGTGGGGTGGGGAAAGGGGGGTTAATGTTTATGTTTACATATTGTATATAGTTCACTGTTGTTTCATGTACGATGCATTCCATGATGGGTACAGATTATTACAGAATCCAGGAAATTACATTTATGGTATGGAATCCCAGATGTATGGGTTGGAGAAAGTGAAGGACGGGGATCGAGGCAGGATACAATATGGCTAACTCACAGGAACTGACGGTGGTCTCCTGGAATGTGTGAGGGGTTACTAACCCGGTCAAACATACAGCACTATTGGCGGCACTTAAAAGAAGGGGGACACAGGTCGCGCTACTCCAGGAGACCCATCTGTCGGATGTGGAGCATGCTAAGCTGGTATGTGTCTGGGTAGGTAAATGCTTTGCAGCCTTGTACTCTGCTCACAAAAGAGGGGTTGCCATTCTTTTACATAGGCATTTGCCAATGGAAGTCATGAGAGTGGTGAGAGACCACCGAAATGGGCAATATGTTTTCACAGTGGGGCAACTATTTGGGGAATTGGTTACTTTTGGTAGTGTTTATGCCCCTGCCGTATATGACCCCAGGTTTTTCCATGAACTCCTGGATCTACTTACTAAAGAACAGTTCCTGAGGCTTGTTATGGGTGGGGATTTGAATAGTACAATGGACCCAGTACTGGACCACTCCAAAAGCAGGGGGAAGAGGACGGAGGTACTGGGTCAGTGGCAGGAGGGTATGGCAGATATGGACCTGGTGGATAGCTGGAGGATGTTGAACCTAGGGGCTAGAGAATATACTTTTTTCTCTAGTCCTCATAGGACATGGTCCAGGATCAAATATATTTTCTTGCCGCGGAGTTGGCATAACAGCGTGGTGGATATAGCTCATAGTCCTATTCATGTGTCGGACCATGCTATGGTCATAGGGCGGATTCAGATGCGGATAGTTAGAGACTCCCCTTCCCAGTGGAAATTTCCATTGTACATGCTTTCAAACCAGGAGTTTAGGGAATACTGGGTAAATCAATGGCAATGGTACAAGGAAACCAATGAGGGAACTGGGGTCTCAAAAGCTATATATTGGGATGCGAGCAAAGCCTTCATGAGGGGTGCCATTATAGCATATATGGCCAAACACAGGAGGGAGAAGCATGAAAAGAGGCAGGGACTAGAGAGGAAGCTTAAAGATTTGGAAAAGAGGGCAGCCTGGGGAGAGCAGGGGGAAGTAATACAATTATTAACGATTACCAGGGAGGCATTGAATGCTTTGGTTAGAAGTGAGACCACGACATCCTGGTTCTATTGCAAGCGGCAAATGTTTGAATGGTCTAATAAACCCGGTCCCCTTCTTGTGCGACTTATGAAGGGAAGTAAATGCCCTACTCGAATAAGAGGTATAAGGGGAGAGGGAGGGGTAGTGTATAGAGAACCCCAGAGGATAAGGAGTACTTTCCGGAATTTTTATAAGCAGCTATACAAGGCTGAATGTCAGGGCAAGGGAGAATTGATGAAGGACTTTTTGGATAAGGTGCAACTTCCCAGGCTCTCGTCGAGAGAGAGAGAGAGAGAGAGAGAGAGAGATCGAGAGAGAGAGATTAAACCGACCTATAAGGAAGAAAGAGGTAATTAAAGCCATAGGGAGATTGCAGTGGGGTAAGGCAAGTGGCCCTGATGGATTCCCTGTGGAATACTACAGAACTTTGGTGGGGCAGACAGCGGAGGTGTTAAGTGGGCTGCTGCAGCTGGGGGAGGAAGGGGAGTGCCCACATCTGCCCACTACCTGTTTTGATGCCCTGATCTGTTTAATACCTAAACCAGGTAAAGATGAGTTGAAATGTGCCCATCTTAAAATTATAGCTAAAGTGTTGGCCACAAGGCTGGAGGACTACCTACCTGTGCTGATTCACCCAGACCAGACCGGTTTCATAAAGGGGAGATTCTCCTATCATAATATGAGAAGGTTGCTTAACGTGATATGGAGAGCAGGCCAAACAGAGGAAAAGACATATATCATTTCTATGGGCGCTGAAAAAGCATTTGATAGGGTGGAGTGGAAGTACCTCTTTGAGGTGTTGAGCCAGTTTGGTCTGGGTGAATCATATGTACAGTGGGCACAAGGTATGTATTGGGCCCCCCAAGACCTGGGTTTTGGTTAATGGAGTGCCCACGAATGCCTTGGATCTGGAAAGGGGGACGAGGCAGGGTTGCCCCCTCTCTCCTCTGCTGTTCTCATTGGCATTAGAGCCACTGGCTGTAGCACTTCGGCAGTGCCCAGAGTTTCATGGGGTAGAAGGGGCTAGGGGTGCTATGCATAAAGTTGCTCTTTATGCGGATGACATGCTTTTATTTGTTAAGTACCCACAGGTTTCTATGCCACCTTTGTTGGAGATAATAGATACCTTTGCAGCATTTTCTGGTTATAATTTAAACCTTAGTAAATCGTAATTGATGTGCTTTCCTAAAAAGGAGAAGGAGGATGAGCAATGGGGTTTACAGAGGAAGTCTAAGACTATCACTTACCTGGGTATTACGGTGGGCAGGACAATTGAGGCACTGCATGGGTTAAATTACACACCCTTACTTAAAAACGTGGAGGCAGACCTGAGGCGGTGGATGCAGCTCCCAGTTTCATGGTTAGGTCATATCAATTTGATAAAAATGAATGTCTTGCCAAGAATTTTATATCCTATGCAGATGATACCAGTAGGTCTGTTAAGAAGGGATGTTCAGCAGATTGAGAAAGCATTCACTAAATTTATATGGCGAGAAAAGCATCCAAGAGCTTGTTTACAGAGATTGAAAGCTGTAATAAATAAGGGAAGGGGCTAAACTTTCCATATTTGTGCAACTATTATTTGTCAATACAGCAACGCTATGTGGCAGACTGGGTGCATAGACCTGCTGTGGCCAGTTGGGTGGATTTAAAGCAATGGGGCTGTCTGGGTCGTCTCTCGGCCTACTTGCATAGTAAGGGCCTCAAAGCATATTCTACTCAGGGCGGGGGCAACCCATTGGCAAAGTCAGTGTTAGAGGCCTGGAATCACCTCAGGAAAAAAGGGGGGACTTGTAGAGGGGAGACCCTGTTTCTGCCGGTGGTGGATAATCCTTTTTTTCTTCTGGGGCTGGAGGATAGAGGCTTTAAAGATCATGTGCAAAGGACGAATTTAATAAAATAAATAGCGGCACAGTATTGAAAATGCTTCCCAAAGATAAATTGCCAAGCTTCACTTTCTTGTGCACTGTTAATGTTCTGCATTTTCATTTTTTTCTGTGTTGTGCGCTTAGCCCAGAATCAGCACGCTCTCACTGTGCCTGTGATGGGGGCATGGTCACTGGTGACGTTTTGTTGGAGTGCCCTGGTCTTGTCCCCTGGGTTGCAGTTTTAGTCATGTGGCAACAAAATATCCCAATGAGCTGAAATTTCTTTTTTTCTCTTCACTGCCACACATTTGCATAAAGTGCCTCACCTCGAGGAGTGTCAGTGCTGCACATGATCTTACATACTTTATCAGAGAACAGTCAAATTTTGTGCATCAAAGATCAAACTACTGTGCAAAGCTCCCTAGGAAACTGCAGTCATGTGGAGCTTTGCATAGTAGTTTGATCTGTGCAGCCATGTTCTTTGTATTATCTGGCAATTTGTGTATGGCTTGTTCCCGTGCCCCCCCACCTACATCACAGTAGGAGTTACACAGCGATTGCATTATTATTTTATATTTTAAGTCGGGTGGCCGGAAAAGCTGTGTGAAGGGGCAGAGTATACAGCAACTGAGCAGTTCTGAACTAGCATCTTAGTATCTCTGTCTGCCATTTCAATCCCTTAAAGACCACTTTACCTTTTCACCAATCGCACCCCAACTGGACTACCCACTACATCAAACTAGCACAGTGCAGAGCATGTTACGAATATCTATCCTAGTCACCAACCTCAATTCTTCAATGCCCATATGTGTCCTTGGCCATCCACTGGCCCTGCCGCCACTGGTAGTAAATTCTGAGCAGTGCATATGGACATAGCCAGCCTGAATCGGGCAGTGAGTACCCAGTCACGTGCCATGCAGGCTTTATGTCATATCCCCCTTTCCTGCATGGAGCTGGCATCACCAATTGATATTTGAGGCTTCATAGCAAAATACTGTTGGATCTCAAGCCAAACCACGAACCATTTACAACACAGTGCTGGACCAAAACTGCACCACAGGTGTAACCATCACAGGCACACATACATATGGAATAATATTATTAAAATATAAGGTGGGCATTTGCTTTTTTGTGTGTGTTACAGCTCCGTTGTTCCCCACCAGCTTTGGCATTTCTGTACCTTCCATGCCATATCTGCGCCACCATTAGTGCATGTGTAGCCTGTCCCTTCAGCAGTGGATGCAATGAAACAAGATTCTGGGGCGCAGGGCATAAAAAACGCAGAACAGAATACAGAGCTGTTCAGGGAATGGGGCCAATGCCCTGTGGTAGTACTGTACATGCAGAAATTTCCAGACCGGTCATGCGCGATGCATACTGACAAGAATCTCAAAAGCGGCACCAACAGCAAAAGGCATCTTCCAGGCCAGTAGTACACAGAGAGCAAACACTTGTGGGACCTAGATGGGTACGGCACTTACTCCGTCAGGGGAGGAGCAGTGTTGTCAATTTCATGGTGCAGTATCAGGGATGTGTACCTGTTTACTGAGGTGAGTGGATTGCCTTAGCCAGGCCCCTCAAGACTATGTGAACTGCATGAATGGGGAAATGGGAGCGGGTACGGCCAATTAGAGAAAGCAGTGATGGATGGGGGGGGTTACAAGGCATGGAGTCAGGTGGCATAAAACAGGCATGCTACCATCACTAAGCAGTCTCTGCTGTTTTGATCAGCCCATAAAGCATTGGAAACTGGGATAGAATTGTTCTTATAAAGGCTTGCCTCAGACAGTTGCCTCTATTCTGATCACATGCAGTTGATGATAATTGGGTGAACACTTGTGTTAGCGGCATGGCTATGGCATAAATTAGTCTGTGCATGGATAGGATTGGGGGGGCATCACACATTGCTATAGAACTGCTGCAAATGAAGGCTGGATGAGCGTGATCACACATAAGTAAGCCTCAGTGGGATCCATTACAAAGAAGTGACTGGCAGGGATTGAAACTCAAGTAACACCCCCAAATTACCACAGAAAGAATTACACAGATGGTTTCAGTGTCATGCAACTTGTGCCTCAAGCCCTCAGCCCTATGTGACCAACAGCCAGGAGAATGAAAAGTAACCAGCAGCCATGCGATATGGAAGATGGGTTTTTGGAAAGGGTGTTGGGCGAGGGAAGTACCATAGTAGAGATTGGGTTTGGGGTTGAGGGGGACAATGTCTGGAGACAGCACAATCATGCATTACAGCAACCATTGTGGTTTGCCAAGTATCGTGCTGCAGTTGAAATGAATCAGCGGCTGAGGCACATGAGACCAGAAAACACGGGTGACTCAAACTGCAAATTGCATAGATAATATGCAGAGGTTTGTCAGGGTAGTGCAACTGACAGAATTCAAGAAATTAAAATACAGAAAGAAATGTATTTGCCAGTTATCGAGGGCCATGTTTGTCCCAGGATCCTCATCACTACTCTCCAAGTGTTCTGAATTATCATCCTCCACGATGCGTGTTTGGCTCCGAAGGGGATCATACAAATAGGGCTGAACACCACCACAAGCCAGCATACATTCAATATTGCTGCTGTCTTCTGAAGACATGGTGGAGCTGTATTAAATAATGCTAGTCTGACTGAAAAGAAATACCTGCTTTTTACATTACTGGGCCACGCCCCTCCACGATGACGTGACGGCACTGAGGGATGGGCTTGTGCAGCTGTGAAGAATGAGAACATCGGGGGTGGGGCATGCAATTAAATAAACTAAAAAATAAGGAAAACTAGGGCAATGCAAAACAAAACATAGTAAATAAAGAGACACAAAACACAAGTTGCAACAGAATATGCCTTTATTGAAACATTTCATGAACTAAGCAAAAACAGCTATGCAGATGATCTTTAAAGAGTGGGAGAACAAGGGAGTCCAGAGTATAGGGGACTTGGTTAAGCAGGGAACCCTGTGCCCATTGGGGAATATTGTTCAGGGGCTTGGATTACAGGGACAACAAGTATTCCGATTTCTTCAGCTTAGGGCATTTGTGTCAAAAATGGATAGGAGAGGGGAGCAAGTACAGAACCGGCAGATGGCAGAGACATTGATATATCTTGTGCAGAAAGACCCTAAGGGTTTTATTAGAAAGGCTGCAAAAGTAGGGAAACAGGACTACCCAGACTATACTCAGAAAACAAGAATATTGTGGGAGAGAGACATAGGGGGTGAAATTGCAGAGGGTAATTGGCAATTACTGTTAGAAGAGCATACGGGACTCCTATTGTGCAACAGATTCAAAGAAGCCTTCTATAAATTCTTGCATAGGCTTTATTACCCTCCGGCGGCAGTCCATAGGGCACACCCGACAGTATCTCCTCTCTGTGGTAGGTGTGGAAGAGAGAGAGAGGGACGTATATGCACTGTTTCTGGTCGTGCAGAGTTCTTCAGACCTTTTGGGGTGAAGTAATTGGGGAGGTTAGTAAAATGGCAGGCTGCCCCTTGTGGGTGAAACCTATTGTAAGCCTATTTGGTATGGTCCCATGGGAGGAGGGCAAATGGGAGCCATTACCATGGTGGATAAGGGTAGTATTAATGTTGGCGAGGCACTGCATACAAAATACCTGGGGTCACCCGTGTAACACCTTCCATCACGCAATGGCGTAGGCTTATTCTGCAGACAATGGCCCTAGAAAGATTGTCCCTCATGCTTAAGGACAGGGGAGAATCCTTCTATAGGGAATGGGCTCCCTTCCTAGCATCACTTAGTGGAGAAGAGGAGATCACATTATGAATGGGATTGGAATAGGGAGACACAGGGTGATTAGAGATCTATAGATTAATGGCTGAAGATAAATTTGGGGAAGAATGGCTTGGAAATGTAAATGAAATGGTACACGGAAGAACTGGACTGGGTTAAATATAATTAAGGTATTGTTAATTTATTAATAACTGCATTTGTAATGTCATATGGAATGCATCTGTTTGTCGTGTGTCTGTTAGACATATTGTTGTTGTGCATTTTGTTTTTTAAAATTTTTTGAAATTAATAACAATATTACGGAAAAACTTACTCCAGATCCCTCTGTAACTCTTACTGTCACGTATGTCCCCCCAAGAAACCAAGCTCCTGCTATACAGTCCCTTGCCAACTACATCTCCGGCTTCCCCCAAAACAGAACACATCATAGTTGGAGATTTTAATGTTAACTGGCTTGCCAGTTCAGTTTCCCATGCCAAGAACACCTTCACTGCGCTGGACCTGACCCAGATGGTCAGCCAGCCTACCAGGGTGAACCCCACTAATGGCTCTAGCACCCTGATCAACCTTCTCCTCACCAACCATCTCCACATAATCTCTGACCTGGTGGTCCTTCTAGACTCCCTAAGCAGTTACTCACCCATCCTCTTTTCCTGGCCGTGTCTTCAGCAGAAACCCAAACCAAACTATATTGCCCGGTGTCAACTCCGACCCGGAGGCCTCACAAAACTAAGAAAATACTTAATGGGATTGGTCCTCCATCTCCTGAGGCCCTACTATAGATGAAACCCTTGATTATTTCACCTGTTCTTTTAACAAAGCATGTGACATCTATGCCCCACTAGTAAAAGTGCAATCCAAGAAACATAATGCCCCCTGGGTCACGCCTGCACTGCTCCAACAGCTAAAGCACAGAGATGATCTCTGGCATAAAGCAGTTGCATCCGGCATGCAGGTGGACAGGCAAGCCTATAAAGTGGCTCGTAACAGATGCACTTGGTCCATAAAACAGACCAAATCGGGCTGCTACAAAATGACCCTTGCCTCCTTCTGGGGGAATGCTTGGTTGTTCTGGTGCAATATCAAGGAACTCAAAGGCAAATCCTGCACCCCACTAACTGTCAACAGTGTCCCTACCACCAACCCGCTGGCCATCGCTAACTGCCTCAACTCTTCATTCTCTGACCTTAGTGCAGTACTCCCAAATAACTTCTTCGACCCCACTCCTGCAACCCTGCCCCCTAACACCCAGCATCCTCGCTTCCATCTCAGGATGATCTGTAAGAATGAGATAAAGCCTTATCTCATTAAAGCACTCAGTGGCTCTTGCTATTGCACAGATTTTTGTTATGAGAATCCTACATCTAGTACTAGATACAGTCTCCTCCCCACTGACTGACCTCATTAACTGCTCTCTAAGTCTGGGGCAGTTCCTGGCAGCCTGGAAGACTGACAGTCACCCAATGCTGAAGAGTGGTGACAGCACCTCCCCCAATAACTACCTTCCCATATCCATTCGCCCACCATTCTCGAAAGCCCTCGAAAAAATTATAGCTAGCCAACTCACTGAGTACCTGCTTGCTCATAATCTACTTTGTAGGGAGCAGCATGGCTTCAGATCTGGGCACAATACAGCTATGGCTCTCACTGAGTCCTCTAATTTTATTCACTCTGCCCTGGACAGAAAACACCTAGCTGGAGCTGTCTTCATCAACCTGTCAAAAGCCTGTGATACAGTCTCCCATCTCTTACTGTTAAGCACACTTACCAGTTACCTCACAGCTATATCACAATGTGTCAAAATAAACAACACCCTCTCAACCACCCTGCCAGTCCACTCTGGGGTTCCCCAGGGCTCCATCCTCAGCCCTCTATTATTCAGCATCTACCTAAACACCATGCCCAATTCCTGCTTCGGCACCCTACTACTCTATGCGGATGACGCGGTTCTTTTTGCCTCACACCCATATCCCACAGTATTGCAGTCCTCCCTCCAACACGCATTTAACCAGATTGAAAACTGGTTCATAGACCAAAGACTTGTGGTCAATGTAAAAAAGACAAAGACCATGCTTTTTGCCCACCAACAGAATAAGGCCAAGAATGCACAGTTAACAATCCTCTCCCACTCTCTCCTTCCTCTAGAACAGGTCCATACATATAAATACCTGGGCCTTACATTTGATTCCAGCCTCTCCTTCCATTCATACATTAGCACTCTATCATCAGCCATAAATGTCCATACAGGCCAATTGTATCAGCACAAGGCTTGCCTACCTCTGGAAGCCCTTAATCTGGCTGTCACCTCCTCAGTCCTCTCCCTAGTCGATTATGGGCTCACTATCTACTCGGCCGGTGACCACACAGCCCTTAACAAAATCCAGCTCACCATAAATAAAGCATGCAGACTCCTCTCCGGGGCAGACAATCGTACCCATACTTGTACCCTATATGCCCTGACAAAATCTCCTCACCCTGGATGAAAGGCTATTTTATCAAACATGTCTCCTCACAAAGAAAATACACCTGGGGCTTACTGCCTCTCTCCTATCCTCCCACACCTTGGTGAACACCCGCGACTGCCAACTGACAGGTGTGGTCCATCCCAAGGGTTAGAACCTCCTTAGCCCAAAGGTCATTCCCCACACAGGGCCCCAGTATGGTACAACAAATTCCCCTCCAACGTCTCCTCCCTCTCTAAATTAGGACCTTTCAAGTCAGCCCTCAAAGAGCACATTCTCGCTTCACAGTGCTGCTAATGTACCAGCTAGTGCCGGGTCATCTGTCTATTATCTTATGGGTCCACCCCGCCACTGAGCTCCTGCCGATAGGTCTACCAAACATTAACTATTAACAATACCTCCTTTGGCTGCAGTCATAAGATATCAGTCTAATTCTGTACTTCGCTGTAAATATTAAACCTGTTACTCCCTTCCTCTATCAGCAAACTTATTGTTCTCTTGAAAACTGTAAAATACAGCTCTCAGTAACACATTCAATGCAATGTATAGCTGATCTTGATTCTGCAATATTGTATAGCTGAAAAACTGTAACCTTTAGCTGCCATTCTATGTTTATTTATTTATTAAAATTTCGGAATTAGAATCCTTTGAGGAAAAGACTCTTGCAAAGGCTCCACGTCAACACAAAGCAGAAACATTACTTAAAGACAGATTGTACATTTCTCACAAAGCAAGACATTACATTAAGACAATTTATACATGGTTACTCCGTCCATGATAATTTACAGTGCTTGGTTAGTATCTCCTCAGTTGTTTGAGGACTTTGGAATTGAGGTGAAATGGGACTGGTTACCGATTCAGTGGCCAGCAGCAAGCCAAAGTTAATGTTTTAGGTATAGTTAGTTAAGCTGGCCTGGGTTTGGAGTTATGTGAAATGCTGGCTGTCAAACACCTACCGTGTTAGGGGGGACTGGTGGTGACAGCCACAGTTCTCTGAGTCAAGGAGAAGTCACTTGATGCCATTTTTACATAGGCCAAGGCTAGGGGCAATGGAGATGGAGGCAGGTAGGTTATTTAGCCAGAGGGGAGCACAGTAATGGAAGGACCTTTACCCTAGCGTAGTCCTACAGTGTGGGACTAGGCATGGGGTGTTAGCCAGGTGCCTAGGGGTGATCCTATGAGGGGAAGGTTGGATGAGGGGGTGAAGACCCATTGGTGCAAGATTCATTAGGATCTTTTTTGCTTGGAGGCAAGTGTGGTACTTTAGTCTCCCTTCAAAGGACAGCCAGTCTGCTTGCTTATAGAACTCGCACATATGGGTTAATTTATCACTGCTTGTGACCAGTCGGCAGGCTTTGTTGAGAGCTACATTGATGCTGTTTAGGGCTGTGTTATCACCATGCCATAGATAATTATCCCATAATCGACCACAGATAGGACTGAGCAGGTTACAGCCAGCCTTAGTGCCTTGGGGGGGGGGAGGCAGTGTTTGTGTCTGTAAAGAATCCCAAGCCAGGTGTTTACAGAGGTGGAGAGGTGCTTAATATGCAAGTGGTATGTGAGGGATGCATCAAGGGTGATGCCTAGATATTTAACGTTAGGGATCTGGTCAATGTGGCTGCCCTGAGAATGTCTATATGTATTCAGTGTTTGTATTTGTTTTTTCTGACATGGAGCCTTTGTAAATAAGTCCCTGACTCAAAGGTTGTAATCCTAAAGTCTGTTAAATTAAAAAAAATAAACACAAAACTGTTGTTGAATTGGCCTTTAAATTAATGTGTGTAAACTTTGTATCATATTATTGCATGGCATTTATTTTTGTAACAGTGACTATTTTACTGTAACCTTATAATCTGCACATGATGACTAGATGCCATTAAAACTGACGCTGACTCAATGGTTTCAAATTCTTTCAACAGTAAACATAATGACTGAATGAGAAGAGTTAAGTTAGATGAATGGGCATTCATTAACTGTGACACATCTTAACAGGAACAAAGAACAGATCTGTGATGGGATAAGCTTGGACAGCCATCAAGACCTGCCCATTCTGCTAATCCAAAGCCAGTGTTCATTCTTCCTGAATGAGCAGGGATAGGAAGAGGGGATGTGTGGCACACACAGGAATTCAGTTCCAGGACTAAATTAAAATCTAAATCAGTTCCAGGTGTAAAATAAAAGGCTACTGTGGTGTACAATGTAGCTCACAGAGGCATAAAAAATGTAGCATTTTTTGAAGAAACATACTCCCAGACCCCAGTCAGAGATGATCCATCCAGTATTAAGAGATGTAGGTTCCCCAGTGAATTTGTTTCCATTTTCACCACTGTGCAAAAGTGAAAGAAATGACTGACAGTCTCCTCCAGTTCTAGAAAATGAGAGTTACTTACCTGTAACCGTAGTTCTAGGAGTGGTATATGGTGCACATCCACACTCTGGCAGTCTTCTTTTCTCTTCAATTCTATCCGGCCATCTTTAAGCTAAGTTCCTCCTACCCACTCGGGTGGTATACTTCTCAACTCTGCCCCATTACATAAGATCTTGCACATTGGAAGCAGGGATCCTTGTGCAACTTGCCAGGGGAGGTCAGGTGGGTTGTGTGGATGTGCACCATATACTACTCCTAGAAAGTGCAGTTATGTAAAGTCTGACCATAACAGTAGATCTTCAAGGCATGTCTCTTGCAGTAGGTAATTACTTCTGGGAGTTTCCAGCAGAGGGCGCTGTCGCATGGTGGCTCTTCTAGCAGTTTTCACCAGGGACCGCCCACATATGACATCATGTCCTGCTTCCTATATAAGTGTGGGTGGTCCCTGGTATCCTCAGTTCTCCTGCCAGATTCAGCTTGCAAAAGCAAGGACTGAGCGGAAGCCGATGTACCAAGGAGTCCGAACACTAAGTCATTGGACCAGAATTTGCTCTGTTAGAGAAGGAGGAAGACGAGGGTGGGATTGCACCTGCTGCAAGAGATATTCCTTGAAGATCTACTGTTATGGTAAGACTTTATGTAACTGCACTATCTTCCATGGAATGGTCTCTTGCAGTAACTAATTACTTCTGGGAGAATCCCCAGCAGTTATGTCCATGTGGGAGGACAATTATGATAGGAGACCTTGTAGGACAGCACGGCTGAAGGCCATCCTATGTCATGAGGCAATATCAAGATTATAATGCCTTGTGAAGGTATCAATTGTGGACCAGGTAGCTGCATTGCAGATATTAGAAATGGAGGTTCCTTTAAAGCAAGCCGCAGTAATGGTCATAGCTCTAGTAGAGTGGGCTTGGACAGGTCCAGGTAGAGGTTTGTTGTACTTTCTGTAACAATAATAAACTTTATTTATAATAATAATAATAAACTTTATTTATATGCGCCTTTCTCAAAACCAAGGCGCATTACAATAAAATACAGAATAAAAACATATTTAAAAACTCAGTTAGGAGGTAATACAATTCACCAACCATGAAGATATGGCTTGTTTAGCAATAGGAAGCCCTTCTCTGCCAGAGGCAAATGTGACAAATAATTGAGACTTTTCCTAATCGACTGGGTACGATTAGTGTAATAGCGTAGGATACTATGGACATCTAAGGTATGTAATAGATGTTCACTGGGATTAGAGAAGTCGGGGTAGTAGACTGGAAGCTCCAAAGACTGATTTAGAGTATGTCCAGAAACTACTTTAGGAAGAAAGGATGGGTTGGTACATCGGACCACCCTGTCCTTGTTGAAAATCAAGTAAGTTTCCCTACACGAGGGCTTGAAGCTCGGAAATACATCGCACTGAAATAATAGCCACTAGAAACAACATTTTCCATGAAAGGAAACAGATATCACAGGTGGCTGCTGGCTCAAACGTTTCGAGGGTCAGTTTTTCTATAATGAAATTGAGATCCCATGGAGGAGTGGGTCTTCTAATAGGAGGTTTGATATGTATCATATCTCTCAAAAACATCTTGGCTAAATGATGTTGGTATAGAAGTTTGCCGTTGAAAGGTTCATAGAACACAGATATGGCAGCCAGGTGGACTTTGATGGAGGAGTAACTTAAGCCTGACTCTGATAATGAGGCCAGGTAATCTAAAACCTTCTTCAGTAGACAAGAGTAAGGGTCCAGGGAGCGAGAGGCAGACCATATGGAAAAGCGTTTCCATTTGGAATTATATGTTTCTCTGGTTACTGATTTATGAGAAGCCAGGAGAATGTTGGCAACAGGAGAGGACACTTGGAGTCTATTTATGAATGCATCCTCAGGAGCCAAACGTGAAGATGAAGGGTCTTCAGGTTGGGGTGCAGGAGGGATCCGTGATACTGAGTCAGGAGGTCCGGTTTGACTGGCAACTGAATGGGTTCCTTTACTGACAGCTGTTGGAGTAGAGGGCACCACGGTTGCTGCGGCCACATTGGTGCTATGAGAAGCATGGTGGCTGGTTCCATTTGAAGTTTCAATATGGTCCACTGCAAGAGAAGGATGGGGGAAAGGTGTGTAGGTAGAGTCCTGTCCAAGGTCAGGACAGGGCATCTATAGAATGTTCCTTGTTGCTTGGGATAATAGAGAAGTAACTGAGGAGCCGGTAATTGATTGGAGAGGCAAACAGATCCAGCTGTGGAGTTCCCCACAGGTCAAAAATTTCTTGGAGTACTTCTTTGTGAAGCATCCATTCATGAGCGGATGACTGGCGACTTGGCCAGTCTGCCAACTGATTTCACCATCCCGGTAGGTGGACAGCTGTTAGTGTTAGGTCTTGTCTGATGGCTTCCTGCCAGAATGCAAGGGTCTCCATACAGAGGGAGCATGATTTTGTGCCCCCTTGCTTGCTGAGGTAAAACACTACTTCAGTGTTGTCTGATTGGATCAGCAATGGTCCTGGCTTGAGATAGGGCTGGAATGCCTGAAGGGCTAGATGGACCACCTTCATCTTGAGGAAATTGATATGAGGGTGATGGGAAGAGGCAGGCCACAGGCCTTGGGTCTGATAAGAACCTAAGTGTGCACCCCGTCCATCCAGGGAAGCATCCATGGTTAACGTCTGCATGGGAGGAAGGGAACAGGAAGGCATTCCTTGACACAAATTGGTTTTGATTGTCCACCACTTCAGGGATGACTTCAGAGAAGAAGCGACCCTGATCATGTCATCAAACTGTCCTGTTCTTTGAGACCATTGATTCTGGAGGGTCCACTGGACAGGTCTGATGTGAAAGTGGGCGAATGCCACTGTCAGGATGGCTGCAGACATGTGACCCAGAAGTCTCAGTATTTGTCTGGCCATGACTATTTTCTGGGTCTGTATTCGTGAAGCCAGAGATATAAGAGTGACCTGATGAGCAGGCGGAAGCTAAGCTCTGGCTGTGACTGTATCTAGAACAGCTCCAGTGTATTGGGAGAGACTGCGTCAGGTGTGGACTGGACTTTGGGCAGTTGACTGTTATCCCTAGATCGTTAACATGCTGACAGTAGTGGCTAGAAAGGCAAGCAGAGCTTCTCTGGATTCTGCTTTGATTAGCCAATTGTCTTGATATGGGAAGAGAAAGTGCCCTTTTTTCTTAAGGCTGCTGCTACCACCGGTAGGCATTTGGTGAACACTCTTGGAGCCAATGAGAGATCGAAAGGGAGTGCTCAAAACTGATAGTTTTGACTCAGAAGGTGGAAACACAGAAATTTGTAATGGGCAGGATGAATGGGGGATATGTAAGTAGGCATCCTTCATATCCATGACACACAGCCAGTCTCCTTGTTTTAGAATAGGCATGATGGCGGGTAGAGTTATCATGCGAAAATGTTTGTGCTGAATATATCGATTCAGGTGTCTCAGGTCTAGTATCAGTCTGAGATCTCCAGTTCTCTTGGGTACCAGAAAAAAATGGGAGTAAAATTCTGCTTGATGTTCTGGAAGGGGCACTGGTAGAACAGCCTGTTTGGCTAAGAGTGTCTTCAATTCTTCTTGAAGGATAGGGACATGATCTAGAAGATAATGGACTACCCAAGGGGAGGATGGGTGGAGAGAAATTCCAGAGTGTCCCCCCTTTGGATGTTCTGAAGTATCCATTTGTCCAAAGTGATTGTACTCCAGGCCTCTAGATGGAGAGCAAAATGACCCCCTACAACTTCCGAGTCCTGGTCGAGGAGGTGAGGGGAAAGCCATGATAGATCTCTGGGTCCTGGGTTGCCCAGCCCCTCCTGAGGGATGGGCATGGGAGCCATGGGTGGCAGAGGTGTTGCCTCTTGCTGCTTGGGCACGACCTCAAAAGCCACCTCTGTTAGAGGCCTTATATTTTCTGCCTCTTTTGGAATAGGAGGAATATTGGGTATGAAAGGTGGGCTGCAGAGTATGGTACATGCCATGTACCATATGAAGGGTCCCGCCTGATGCCTGCAGGTGGTCTAACAACATTTGAGTACCTGGTCCTTTGACAGGGTGGAATAGGACCCTGTCCCAGTTGTTTTGGAGAAAGTATTTCAATGCAAGGATCTGTTCTTCCCTTTCCTGTCTCTTCTCTGTCTGGTTGCGCAACCAGATTTTCCTGTGAGACTTTGGACTTGATCACCCCAAACAGTCTCACAATTCTTTGCCTCTCATCATCTCTCAGTCCTCCCTTGCTGTCTATTTTCCTACCTTGCATAGCTGCTAGTATAAAATTATATGCAAATCATTGTATGGAAATGTAACTGATGTTGGGATCTCTTTTGTTTAGAAAATGTATAGTGTTACTGTTGAAATGTATATATTTATAATCTGAGATGACTGCAAAAAAGCTGCTGGAAACTAGAGGTTACCTTAGTGCAAATTTTTGAGCCTTTTGCAAAAGCTGTGCAAAAGGGGCCTCAGCAAGCACATTGTATTCTAGCAGCTTCTGCCTGATATTGACAAAAACAGGATGCTTGCTAAGAACGGGGGTTGAAAGGACTTATAAAGGAGCTAAGTGCAGCTGCTGAGAAAGAAGAAAAGGGACACAGAGACAAAGAAAATACTATTTTATTTTGCCCTTGTAAATAGTTATGCTGAACAAGTTTATTTTTTTATGTTACTGCTACTGTAAATAAATATTTTTGGTGAAGTCTACAACTGCTCCTGGTTTTCCCTATGCTTCCTGATCTGTGCCTCTATGACAGATCCGAATAGTTTGGACCCATTAAAAAGTGCACAAGCTACTTTATGCTGTATATCAGAAGCAAAACCTGAAACGTGAAGGCAAGCATGGCGACGAAGAGAGACTCCAGTAGCTGAGATTCGGGGCCGAGGTATCTATGGCATCATATCCTGACCTGAGCATGTGACGGGAGACAGAATTGCTAGTGGATACTGCAGCCAATAACTTGTCCTTTTCCTGGGAAGGAGGAAGTTTATCGATAATGTCTATGGCCGAAGCCCCAAGGGTACGTTGGTATTTAACCATATGTCCCATATAGTTCAGAATTCAAATATTCATGGTAGCTGAGGCAAAAGCCTTTTTCCCCAGGTAGTCAGTCCTTCAAGATTCTTTATCGGGTGGTAAGGAACTCATGTGTTTGGGTTTTTTAGTACAATCATGAGTGGCAGTAATGACCACTGAATCTGCTTCTGGGATGGTGGACAGAATGGGATGATCCAGGGGAGCCTGATATAAGTGATCTGCTTTTCATGGGACAGCAGTAATAGCTGACGGTTGATGTCAGGCAGCCAGCATGGCATTCTGATATGGCGGAATCAGTGGAGGCACCACTAAGGCTGGCTCCTCTGGCAGTTCCATATATATTGCCATATCTTTATGTTGTTTGTCATATTCTGTGGTACAGAACCCCATGACTTTCTGTATTTGGACCATCATCTCGCTAAAGGACAGGTCATCGGGAGGAGAGGTGGCAACTGGCAGAGGCAGGTCCTCATCCAAGGAAGATATTTCAGAGTAGTGGGACTCCGGGTTCTGGAAGTCCAGATCTTGGAATTCTTCATCATCAATATCACCGGGGAGATTCACCGGTAAGTCAGGTTCATCTGACAAATAACCTTTCATATTAGGAAGAGGCAACCAGGGTGGCAATGTATCCCTGTCACTGTTTAATCTTTTAGGTGGAGGGGAGTGAGACCAGAAAGGATCCTCCAGCTGTCCTGGGTCAGAGGGCTGGGTATACTGCATGGTATGCAAGACCTGCATCACAATTTTGGTGATGTCCCGTTCCTGGGAGGGAGAGGGGCTAAGGAGCAGGGTGTGAGAAACAGTGGGGTGATAGAGGGGATGGGATGGGCAGTGTGCACAGGTCTTGCCACTGGGAAGAATAAACCAGGGTCCCGGCCTCGGTCCACATGCCCTCTATGAGATGGCACCTGTGAGGGCGGAGGTGCATTCATTAAGGCAAAAGCCATTGGTTTGCCCTGTGGAACATGGGACGTCATTGACAAGCCCGTGGAATGATTATCCTGAAAGATGTCAGACATCGTTGATGGGAGAGAGAAACCCCCGTCGATGGAGAAGCTGTGTATTTGGCTGTATTGAATACTCTAGATAGCGTCATCGACAACAGGGTATATGCCCCCGTCGATGGAGCAGACAAAGCCTGCACCGCATTTAAAGCACTGGAAAGTGCCATCGATAAGAGGGCATGAGCCCCGTTGATGAGAGAGCTGTAAAAAGATGCTCCGTCGATGGAGGAGGCACAGAAACTGTTGCCATCAGTGGGCATTTTGTCCAGGAGTGAGTGGGGTTTATCTCTCTCACTCATTATCCTGCCAAGAATGAGAACCAGAGCTGGGGGAGCCCTTGGTATGAGACTCCTGGTTCTCCAACAGAGACATTTTCTGCTCCGTAAGAAGGTGCTGAATTTCGAGCAACCGTTGTCAATGAGTTGCTCTATTAAACTGCTGACAGGAGTTGCAGGAATTGGTGTCGTGTGTGGGTCCCAGACACCTTACACAAAAAGTGTGATTGTCAAAGTGGTATATCTTCCTACCGCAATGGCAGGAATGAAATAGAGCTTGTTTGGTTGAAGAATCTTTAGACATTAGTTTTAGAGCCCAATTTCTCATCGGTGACTGCTACACAGAAGTTGAACTAGCTGCTGCGCGAGCTGACAACGGCAGGAAAATGAACTGAGGCTATCGGGGACCACTCACACTTATATAGGAAGCAGGACATGATGTCACATGTGGGCAGTCCCTGGTGAAAACTGCTAGAAGAGCTGCTGTGCCACAGCACCTTCTGCTGAAAACTCCCAGAAGTAATTACCTACTGCAAGAGACCATTCCGTGGAAGATCGACAGTTACAGGTGAGTAACCCTCATTTCTAGGGGCATGGATATGGTGCACTAGCCACACTCTGGTAGACTCCTAGCAGTTCTCCAGGAGGAGGGGGTAAGGCACATACCCCTACTTGGCAAACAAAGACTGGAGAACTGAGGTCTCAAAAGTAGCATCCTGGCGTGACTCTAGATCGATGCTGTAAGGGGAGATGAAGGTGTATGCTGATTTCTATGTAGCTGCCCTGCAGATTTCCTGGATAAGGACGTTCCTGGAAGCAGCCACCAAGGCAGCAATATGTCTAGTGGAATGGACCTGAAACCCTATAGGAGTCGCCTTACCAGCCAAACTATAGCAGAGGTCAGTGCAGGAGACTATCCAACTGCCAATCATCTGCTTAGTTGCCGGTCTGCCAGGTGCAGCTTCAGCGTATGACACAAACAGCTGGCAAACCTCTTCCCGAACTCCAGCTGTGTGCTCCTTACAATAAGTGAGCACTCGCCTCAGGTCCAATGAGTGTAGCCTGTGCTCAGCCTCCGAGGCTGAATTGGTTAAGTATACTGGGAGATTCATCCCAATTAGAGTGGAACTCCAAAACAACATTCAGGAGGAACTTTGGGTGGGAGTAGAGGACTACCTTGTCCCTGTGGAACACCAGGTACAGAGACTCCACTGAAAGCACCTGGAGTTCACTGATCCTTCTGGTGGAGGTGATAACACCAAGAAGGCAGTCTTCCACGACAGGTGTGACATTTCACACTTCTGCATCCACTCAAATGGCTTACCTGTGAGCACTGCCAACCCCAGCAACAAGTTCCATGGTTGTGCTTGCTCACGCAACTGACGGGGACAAATGGTCTAGGCCTTTGAAAAAGCACTCTACTACCTTCTGATGTGCCACCATCAGCATGCCAGCCCATGCCCAGTATGCGGAGATGGCTGCCAGCTGCACAATGAGAGTCGTCGACCACAGTCCTGACTGGGAGAGAGACCACAAGTAGTCCAGAATGCTAGCCAAAGCGCAGGCCAGGGGGTCAAGCTCCCTGCCCTGACACCAGGTCTCACCTGTAAACAAGCTTTCAGCTTAGTGTCTGCTGGTTAAAAAAAAAATGGAAAACCTCTTGTATTTAAAGGGCTAGCACTGGCAGGTTGACTCTTTTTGGGAAGCCTCCACAATGTGGTGCACCTCTTCCAAGAGACCCACACCCTGGTACTCTAGCAACTCGAGAACCAGGCTGTAAGGTGCAGGGATTGAAAATACTGGTGCAGGATCTTCCTCTTGTGACAAGAAAGCAGATCTAGGTGCAGAGGTAGACACCATGGAGTCCTGCTGCTGAAGCTGAGGAGATCCGGGTACCAATACTGGTGGGGCCAGTCCGGGGCTACCAGGATCATCCACTCCTTGTCCCTCCACACCTTGACCAACACCTTGTGGATAAGGTAAAAGGGAAGAAAGGCATAAAGGAGGCCTGAGGTTCAGGGCCTTGCAAAGGCATCCCCCATCAGTGTCCTGCACTGTGGGGGTGGGCACAGACTAGCCACAGCTTTGCATTCTCCTAGGAGGCAAATAGATCAACCAGATGAATGCTCCACAGGAAGGACAGGTGGTTCACCAGCTCCGGATGCTGAGACCACTTGTGTGATACCTTGCCCACCCAACTGAGGGCATCCACTAGCTGGTTGGAGGCTCCTTCTACATGGATGGCTAGGAGATCCACATCCAAGCTGCCCATGAGGGTTCAGGTGCAGAGAGCCTCCCGACACAAATGAAGGGAGTACATGCCACCCTACTTGTTCAGGTACTACATGGTCGTGGTATTGACCATCTGGACCTGCATGACCTGACCTCTGACAAATGGAACGAATTCCATCAGAGCAAGGAGCATTGCATGGAGCTCCAGCAGGTAGATGTGGTGATAGGACTCCCTGGGTGTCCAGAACCCATGGGTCCTGTGGTTCCCCAGATGCGCACTCCATCCCACTAGAGATGCATCAGTTATCAGAGTGACTGTTGGTTCTGGGAGAACAAATGGAACTCCTTCCTCCAGATATTCGGGTATAAGCTACCATTGGATGGTATCCCACATTGGCTGAGTCACATTGACCAGCTGATCGAGGTGGCCTAAGTGCTGAGACCACTGGTTGCCCAGCTCCCACTGCAGGTGGCGAATTTCAACTGATAAATCCCAGACCACCTCTGTAGCCGTTGTAGAGCCCTTCAACAGAGTCTACTCTCCCAAAGAGCTTTGTGTCACAACTTGCCCTAGATGCCCTCTTCAGTGCTGCTGATGAACATATTGAAGAGAACAGGGCCAAAGACAGATCCTTGCAGTACCCTGCTAGTATCCTCCCTCTCATCTGATTTGATCCCAATTACCATGGTTCCACCATGCTGTGGCGACTACAATATTGCCGACCTCCCCCACAATGACACATGTTCACTGACATCCCCAACACCACCAGGTCTCAACTCCAACTGGAGATCACGCTGACACTTGTTCGGTGTTCATGCGAACCTCTGGACTTATAGATTCCAACACCGGGGGGGCCAATGTCGGGGGAGAACTGTCAAACTCCGGAGTCGATGACATGGTCATTGCTCTGACAACCCGATCAACACTGTGGGGTGTTGACAGGTTGGCGTCACTATAAAAGCATCGCTGTTACATCAGTATATGGTTTACCACCACCCTCTGCTGTCTCTCCTTCAATCGATTTTCTTTTTTCACTTCCTGTTTATACTCCCCCTTAACCAGTGGCGGTCCTTCCCAGTGCTTCCAGGCAGCCTCAATCCTGTCACCCCTGCCATTTCTCGGGGCTTACCTTGCTCTGGGAGTGTAGCCCAGTGGTATCCCCTCCCCACGATAAGAGGTCTTTGGGCTGAGCCACCTCCCTCAGAGATGCATCCCGTAGTGCTCCCGGAGTGAGACTAGGTTGGCAGGGTGCGGGGTCTGTAGGGCCTCACAGAGCCATCATAGGGCACAGCTGTGTTTTCCATTTTCTGTTTCAGGGATGCAGGCCAATGGACTTGTTCATCCAAGGTGTGCACATCCATCTATCCAGTCAGCAGTCCCCAGCCCTGTAACTACACTCCTGCCTGCATCACCATCCATGGTCACCCAGGTGGTGGTCGTGCAGCAGCAGCAATCTCCCTGGAGGACAGCATCCTGTGGGATACACAATCCACCTCACCTGGCTGGCATTCCGATGACTCAGGCACATTCCTGTGCCTGGGTGATTGGCATCATGAGCGGCAATGCTATCTTCAACCAGTTTTGTATCAATTTAACAATGTCCCAAGCCATGCCAAGGTTCTCTAGCAGTCGTCTGCATGGCACTGAGTTGAAAACCTTTCTGAAATCAAAGTAGAGTAAATCCCCCAGCCTAACTTTGTACCTGGTGAAAACCTTTTCTTGGCCCTCACTGGGTTTCTGACCCTTGTGAGAACCATATTGGTCTCTTGTTCCTGTTTAGTTTTGTAACTATTCTTGTGCACAACTTTGCTGCCTCGAGAATGGTCCCCTCAACTGCCCAACCCCCATTTTTCCTCTACACCTCCGATGCTATCCACCCTGGTCAATTTGTCTTGGACAAGCTCCCTCACCTGACTGATGTATGCTCTTCTGAAATCTAGGACTTCAGTTTTTGATAAAGGCATTCTGGTCCTGAGGGGCAGCCTGAACCAAATGGAGTCATGGTCACTGGATGGTTGTTTTCTCGCACACTGCAAATTTTTTTGATAAGATACTATAGTACTAGGAAATGCTTATGGCTGACACTCCTTAAATTATTTCCTCAAGGAATACAGAACTCTGTGCTGGTTTGACAATAGGGTGCAGTCTCAACAGGCCACCCAGGAACATTAAATCTACTGATTTAGAAATTTGGAATGCAGCCATTTTCACTTACTATTCTGTAGCGCTCCACATTGTCAATAGGTAATCAATTCAGTTGGGTATAGTGCATCCCTACCAGGGGAATGGCACAGCCCAAGAATTGTGCCTGTTAAACTGCTGCTTTAAAATTGATTAACTTGCCTGTTGTTTTCTCACTCCCTGTGTGGACTGGGAGCCACTTATGCCTTGCTAGGGTGTTGTTATGGTCTTCTGTTACAATACTTAAAAAAAAAACTGAGAAAAGGTGCCTCAAGTAGGTACAGTTTTATTTTGTGGGAGTGTAGGGGCTCTGAGGGGTCACTGGTCTTTGGCGTCAGTTCCTTGCCCCCCCCCACCTTGAGTTTTTTTTATTGGCGTTTTTTTTGTATTTTTACTGTGTTTCTGCAGTTTTAGCCAACTTGTGAGGTGTGTTTTTTGGGTTTCCCTGACTTAGCTTTCAATTTTTACAATTGTGTGACTGCAGTTAGAACTGGGTGCGCACTTCCTCAGGTTTATAGTTTTCTGCCAGCAGGTGGGGGGGACGCAGCATTTGCACCTTGAGAGGAGTGCACACTCGGTTACAGCATTTTAAGTGTCTGATCCATTTTTTTACAGTTGGCTGGCAGTTTTTGTGTTGTTTCACAATTACATTTTAAAAATCTGTCACAGTTTTTTTCAGTTCTGGAGTAACTTTCTTAAAGACAGTTTAAAATAAAGTTTCTGTCACAGTTTTTTTGTTTTTTTTTTCTGTTTTTGCCACCATGGCTTTCAGGAGACCATACATTATGAAACAATGTAAGACCTGCAGAAGGGTGATGAGGCTCTCTCCCATGGGTACATACTGTCCTCATTGTGTTGCTTAGCATAATATTTCTTTCACAGTCCCCCCCCCCCAGCCAGTCCTCCAAGCTGGGAGGGGGGCACCTGGTCTGTTGCTTGGCAGTGGCAAAGCAAAATTGGGTAAAAATCTCTGGTTGCTCCTTGGTGAGCTTTTGAGCTCCGATGTCCTATAAGGCATCCCAGCAGATACACCCAATCCCAAACCAGGCCCCTTAGGTCATGGGGGACTCACACAGGCAAGTCCAAGAGCGATGCAGTAGGAGCAGGCTGCAGAATCGGATTTACCAGGCAGATCTCGACCCTGATCCATCAGAAGGCCAGGAGGATGATTACAGGGATCTTGGGGAAATACCTGTCCTAAGAAAATTACTTTTTGATGAGGAGGACATCCCCTCTAAGGAGGATTTAAAGGAAGGAGAGTGGACGGAGCCCAAGACCAGGATACTGACTCCACCTCACTTTGATAATAAATCCTTGTCCTTTTTGATAGCTGAGGCATGTAGATTTTTAGAGCTCAAGGAGAAGCAGTCCATGGAGACACTGGATGTGGTCACTACAAGAACAGTGTCTCCACATAAATGTCCTGGAGATACAGGTGGTTCACTCAGTTCTGCTTCATTTTCAGTCCAGACGGAGGAACACTGCAGTGAAAGTGTGGCTGGACAATGCTGTCACAGTGACGTAGATAAACAAAAAGGAGGCACAAAAAGCAGGGCAATGCTTCGAGACATTTCCGAACTACTGAGCTGGGCAGAGGAGAATCTTCTCACTGTATCGGCAGTTCATCTGGCAGGGGAGTTGAAGATTCAAGCGGACTGGCTAAGTCACGGAACTGTTCACCCCGGAGAGTGGCAGTTGAACCTGGAGGTGTTTGTGCTGCTAAGCAATCGGTTTGGGCAACCGCATATAGATCTGTTTGCTCCAAGCCACAATGCTTAGACCCGCAGGTTCTTCAGTTGGTATCGGTGCCCTCAAGCAGAGGCAGTGGGTGCTCTGACTCAGGTATGGCACTTCCACAGAGCGTATGCCTTTCCTCCACTGTCTCTCCTCCAGAAAGTCTTAAGGAAAATAAGACACTCAAGCGGAAGCTTTCTTCTGACAGCCCAGAGTGGCCAAGAAGACCATGGTTCTTAGATCTAGTAAACCTAGCCCAGCAAGTACCCTTCTGCCTTCTGGTACAAAGGAACCTCCTGCTGCAAGGCCCCATTCTCCACCAGAATCCAGGCGCAATGCAACTCGCTGCCTGGCTCCTGAAAGGAGGAGACTCTTAAGTCTAGAGTTTTCCTCAAGGGTAATTGAAACCTTGCTAGTGGCAAGAAAAACCTCTACCTCGGCTGCTTACTGAGTCTGGACTAATTTTTCTTCTTGGGCCAGAGAGAAAGGAATTAAATCTCTGAAGTCTTCCATTGCTCAGATCCTGGAATTCCTTTAGGATGGCATTGATAAAGAGCTTGCATCGAGTACTTTGAGAGAGCTGGTTTCTGCTCTCAGAGTTTTCCTGGGGTTTTCCCAAGGAACAAACAGAGAGGTTGTTCATTTTTTGCATGTGGTTGACTGGAGCCAACCGATGTTTCGATCCCCAGTTCCCCCGTGGGATCTTAACCTGGTTCTGAATGCTGTGTTGAACCCTTCAAGCCACTGGATGTGTTGTCCTACAAAGTCTGTTTTTTAGTGGCCATGTGTTCAGCCAGGAGAGCAGGCGAACTCCAGGCTTTGTCTCATAAGAAGCCTTACCTTATCATGGAGCTGAGGACTGTTCCGTCCTAAAGTGCCCACTGCTTTTCATGTGAACCAATAGATTTGCCTTCCAGTCTTCTGTCTGCATCCTTCTCACCCCAAGGAGAAGGAGTTGCATAAACTGGACCTGAGGCAGGCAGTTAGTATCTACCTTAAACGTACATCTGAATTTCAAAAATTGGATAGTTCATGCTGTTTGGGGCAGCCAAACAAGGTCAAAAGGCATCTAAACCCACCCTAGCTAGGTGGGTATGGGCCTGTGTTGCTAATGCCTATGTGGCAAAAAACAAGAGGCCCCCGGCTCTTATCAGGGCTCACTCCACCAGGTCATTGGCAACTTCCTGGGTTGAGAGGGGTGAGGCCACAGTTTCAGAACTATGCAAGGCAGCTACATGGACCTCACTTCACACATTCACGAAACATTATAAATTGGATGTTCAGAATTCTGCTGACGCAGCTTTTGGTTGCAGAGTGTTGCAGGCAACAGTTCACAAGTAATTCTGGAGCATCTGGCGTATGGGATAACATTCTTCCCCCTTCCGTTTTTTGGTCTGTGTACTGCTTCTTAGAACCCAATTGTACTGATTACCCATTGACGATGTGGAGCGTTACAGAAAGAAGAAATTAACTTCATTCTTACCATAATTTCTTTTTCTGTTAGCTCCAACATTGTCAATGGGACTCGACCAGGAGCATGGCTCCTGAGGGAGATTCTTATCCTGCATGATAGGAGAGAGATCTATTTTTTAGTGAAATCCCTTACATGGACCTCTCTCTTTCTTCTGCCGCACTGTACTGTGATATAATTTATCACTTACACTGACTTATCAATTATCTGTGACCGTAGGTTAACAGGTTTCATTTATTAAGGTGTGTTTACTGTTGGCAGTTTGTTTCTTTGCATTCTCAAAAAAAAAGACAGAGCACATTTCATGTTAGCTTCAGTTCACAGATGGGTGCGTCAATGTGTGATTCCTGTGAGACATGCTGTGCCTCTGAAGCATCTTGTGACTGTATGTTCCTTCACTTCAAGATCTGAACACTTACTTATTTTAGATCCAGATCGATAACTTTGAGCCAAGAGCTCATGTACAAAGGTTCCAAGTCAACCAGGTACATAGGACATAAATGGAAATTACATACTTACCATAATTATTGATCTTCTTAGACAGTCTCCATTACTCACTCACACTAATGGGATAGCGCCGGAGATGCTAGGACCAAGTGGGAGCCAACATTTTTCAGAAGGGTCGGCGCCGAGACAGGGCCACGCATGCGCGGCCCATGAGACTACCTTGCGCCTATGTAGGCTATCTTGGTGTCGACCCTCCAACCGCCTCAGTACCTTTTCGACCAAGGAGGTGCAACGTAACTAATGAAAATAACTTATCCTGAGTTTCCGGGCCTGAGAGGGCCCAGATGGCCCTTACAAGAAGGGTCAAGAAACAATGTCTTCACAGCCTGAACCATAGGATCATGAAGATCAGGAAAGAAAATGAGTGAACCCAAGGGATAGTGGGTGGGCGTGTGAATGAGTGATGGAGACTGTCCAAGAAGATCAATAATTACGGTAAGTATGTAACTTCCATATCTTCCTGGACTAAGTCTCCATCACTCATTCACACTAATGGGAGAGTACCGAGCTAAAACCAACAACCCTGAGTAGGGTGGAGGAGAATAGGGTTCACTCAGAAAGGACAGCCAAGGACTGTCCTGCTAAAAAAAAGAGATGTCTTGGAAAGAGCATCTAGAATATAGTGCTTACAAGATAAGTGCTTGAGTTGTAACTCACCACTTTGCAGACGACTGCAATGGACACAAAATGAAACTCTGCCAGGAAGCCGCAACCACTCTACGAGAGCGGCGAAAACCCAGCCTCACAATTTGGTATAGGACAAAATTACTAGTGTCAAAGACATGTGCTAATCTAACGCCAAAGAACGTCAGGAGCTGAAAGAGCCGGAGGTAAAGTCTACTGGTTCAGGGTAGACTGAAAAGAGCGGATGGAAACCCCCACTATCAAGTATGGTTGACCTGTGAAGAACAGGTCCAAGAGCACTTGAAGCCCCTACTTGGTGAGCAAAAAGGGGGTCCAGGTGGGGTTAGCCCATCAAGGAGAATGGTTTTCACTTAGTCACTGAAAACTTCCTGATGAAAGGCCAAAGCGCAATTTTGAAGCCTCTTACGGTGGTCTAGTAGAACCAGATCCTACCCACTTTATGTTCCAAAAGGAATCATCCCGCCCCTGTGTGTACAACTGTAGTAGCAGTCTCTGAACTCAGGGAAGAGAGGAAAAGTGTACAGGAGAAGGTGTCCACTGCAGAAAAACATTCAGACAGAAAAAAAACGGGCTGGATTTGTAAGGCAAATAGAGGCAGATGTGCATTGAGGAGGGATGCAGCAGAACCATGTTAGGGCTAACCATTTACTGAAAGTGACTGAATAGCGGCAGAAGTGACTCAATCCAGTGAGGCACTACTCACTTCGGCCTCCCTGAAGGGAGTAGGAAAAGACTCTAGTTTGTTTGCTGAAAAACAAACATCACAGTTCCGTCATGCACTCAGAGAAATAGTTTTGTGAGCGACTGGCATGAAACCAGTGCACAGGAACTGAAGGTGTGTATATTTGAGAAGCCATCTCAGAAAAAAGACCTACTTGACTTACAGTCAAGAAAGGAGTATATCGTCTTTTAAGTGGAAGCAAGCAAGAAAGTAGTAACCTGAGTTCTGACTCGCTGGAGAGTCACTTATGTTGCTGCGAGGCTCTGTTAAAGAGAAGAAGCCTGATTAAAAAAAAGGGAATTAACAGACTGGGCAGTCGCCTAGGTCTAGGAAATGTCTCTGAATAAAGAAATCTCTCTTGAAAAAGAGATGACCCATACTGCCACTGGATCGGACTCCCCTTGGGGTAGAAGTCAGGTACTCTTTACCATATTCTAGAAACGAGCGCCTCAGGGGGCTGAGGCAGAACCTGACCAGATCCAAAGGGTGGTATCGGGTAATTTCGGCTAGGCCCTGTGCTGTGATAAACTTTTTTTTTTTTTTTACCATTAGTCCGAGCCTGACAAGGCTTTCAGGCTGCTATTTCACAAGGATTACCTGATACAAAAGAGCAAAGATGTCCTCCATCTGAGGTGTTAACCACCTGTGCCAAATAAGCCACCGAAGGGGTAATACCACAAGGGGGCTATATATCCCTATCAAAGGAGCGGAAGAGCCTGAGCGGCTCCTGACCATTAAATTAGAATGTTCCACAGAGTGTAATTGTCTTGATGACTAAAAAGTCTAGACGCAGAAGTGTATGGTCCATGGAAGCAGTCTGAAATACTATAGTGGACCCCATTACTGAGGAATTAATGAAAAGATCTTCCATCACAGACTCTGATGATAGAGAGTAAGGAACTTTGAAAGACTGCCTTTTCTGATAATTCTATCAACAGAGGGAGATGGAGCTTGCTTTACTTTTGTTCCAACTGTTAAGATTTTCAGTGCAGGAAGAGTTTAAATCCACAGAGGCTGAATACTGTTTTCTGTGTCTGCCCTTCTGCACAGCTGACGTGTTTTGGGGCTGACTGCTTTCAGAGCACAAGTCACCAGGCTGTTTCGGAGCTGGGGAGGTTTACCTGTGTCTGACTTGGATGTTTGGATTTTTCTCTGTTTGATTAGCAGGGTATTTTCTCTGTCAAACTGTTGTGTATGGCATCTTGCTGACAGGAAGGCACTCATCGCAGAGGTAGGTCAGAGCTTTTAGCTGATTGTTTCATGAGGGCACAGTTTAGGCCCAAACCCTTCCAACCCCTCACCCCAGCCACCCCTGGAAATAGTTCATTTATACCTGGGGTTCTGATATCATTTCCTCAAGAGGGCAAGGTGCATATCACTGTCATATCCTCTCTAGCACACTGCACTGACAATATAAGCATACACATTATATAAATACATATATTTCTATATAACACACCAATCACACACACACACACACACACACACAAAAAACTAAACAAGGTAGACAGTTATGTGGGGAGTAGTACAATGTAATGGCTGTGGGGCAGCAGTCTTCCGGGAGTCTTTCTGGAGGCTGAGATGCTGCCCTGTTTGCAGACAACTATCTGCCCTGAGGGAGGAAGTTGCCCATCTTCAGGCCGCACTGGACAGTAGCAAGGGAACCTCCCCCATCCAGGGAGCACCAGAGCCACCACCACTACCTCAGAGGTTGTGAAGAAAGCACATCAGTTGGACCACAGTGGGCTCAGGGAGGGTAAGGGTGGTGGAACAGAGGCACACCCAGTCAGTTGTTCCACTCCACAATCCATACACCAATCTGGGGGAGCATAGTTCCCCTATGGATGCACCCGCAGAGGAGACTAAGGAGGGTGCAGACAACTGTCACAAGGGAGGCCCTCAGGAAGGAGGCAGAGGGCACCACAGGGAAAGGAAGCAGCTCCTGGTGGGGGACTCAATTATTAGGGGGATAGAACTGGGGGGAGCAGGGAAAACTGAAGTAAGGTGCCTGCCTGGTGCCATGGCTTGGAGGGACAGGAAGCGCATCCTTAGGATCACAAGAACAGTTGCATGGGAGTCTGAGCTGGATGTCATTGTCCACTTAGGGACAAACGACTTGGCTCATCATGAGATTAGAGCAGTGCAGAAGGACTTTGTAGAGTTGGGGAGAGGCTTAAGATAAGCAGCACACATAGTCTCCTTCTCAGAGGTGCTGCCTGTCAGTGGCATGGGTGAGGCGAGGGTACTTTGCACCATGCAGTTTAATGAATGGTTGAAAAAGTGGTGTGGAGCACAGGGGTTTGGCTTCATTGGGGACTGGGATTCCACTTGGAGGGACACCAGCCTATACTGGCAGGATGGTCTGCATCTGTCCAGGAAGGGAACAAGTCTTTTGGGTAATCGGTTTAAATGCTTAATTGGAAAGCTTTTAAACTAGTCAAGGGGGGAGGCACTGAAAAGCAGCAGGAAAATCCCAGCCTCCCCCTACAAAACAGGGTACTAAATGAGAAAAAGACCAAGGTAGAAAGGTCAGCGGGGGATGCTGCTACAGAAGGTAAAGCCATCAAGAAATGGAGAGCAATGAGTACCAATGCCCCTAGTCTGGGTAACAGGCTTCCTGAATTAGTGGCCTTGATGGAGGAGGAACATCTGGATATCGTGGCAGTCACAGAAACATGGTACACACAGAACCATGACTGGGACATAAACATACCAGGATACACTATCTACAGGAGGGACAAGGAGGGTAAAAGAGGAGGAGGAGTAGCTCTCTACATAAGAGAAGGAATCAAAGCAACAGAACAAAAAGGTAAACAGGGAGGAGAAGAAGCACTGTGGGTCAATTTGGAGGCAGGCAATGGCAACACAATCCGCACAGGGGTTGTATACAGACCCCTCTCTCAGGGGAGGAAATGGACAAGGAAATGACAGAAAGTATACTTAGAATGGCAGATAAAGTGGAGATATTGCTGATGGGTGATCTGAATATGCCAGATGTTAACTGGAGTACAGTTGCAGCAGCCACTTCGAAGAGTGGGGTTATTCTAGATGCCCTACAGGGGGCATGCCTTAGACAACTAGTACTGGAACCCACTCGAGAGGGAGCAATCTTAGACCTGGTCCTCTCAAATGGAGATGGAGAGAGGATCACAGATGTAGAAGTGGGTAGCTATCTGGGAACTAGCGACCATCGAACAGTATGGTTCACAATAAACACCGCAATAGAGTCAAGCCATACAAAGGCAAAAGTACTGGACTTCAGGAGGGCTGACTTTACCAAAATGGGTGAGTGCCTAAGGAATGCACTAGCAAATGGGCAGGAAGGAGGGGTGGAAGAACAATAGGGAATAATAAAAACTGCCATCACAGAGGTAACAAGCCTTTGTGTGAAGCAAATAAACAAAACAAAACGATGTAAGAAACCACTATGGTTCTCAAAGGAGGTGGCAGTGAAGGTTCAAGAGAAAAAGAAAGCATTCAGAAAGTACAAGGAATCACAGAAGGAGCAGGACAGAGAATTGTATCAGTTAAAGCAAAAGGAAGCTGGGAAGGTAGTCAGAACAGCAAAGGCCCAAACTGAGGAAAAGATAGCCAACTCAGTTAAGAAGGGGGATAAAACCTTTTTTAGGTACATCAGGGAGTGAAGGAAGACTAAGGGAGGGATAGTGAGGCTTAATAAAGGGAGGGGAGGGCAGAGGGTGACTGTGAAAAGGTAGAGATACTAAACAAATATTTTTCTCAGTATTTACAAATGAAGAGGGGGAGGTACCTAAAACAAACAATAGAAACACTCTGGATACAGAAGTTGATACCAGACCATTTACAGAAGAAAGGGTTCTGAAAGAACTCCTAAAACTGAAGGTGGACAAAGCAATGGGGCCTGATGGGATTCATCCCAGAATTCTAAAAGAACTAAGGGTAGAACTAGTGACACCACTGACTACCCTTGTTAACAAATAATGGGAGGATGGGGTGGTACCTGAGGACTGGAGGAGGGCAGATGTGATTCCCCTTCACAAAAGTGGGAGCAGGGCAGGAGCAGGAAACTACAGACCAGTTAGTTTATCCTCAGTGATAGGGAAAATGATGGAATCACTTCTGAAGGAAAGAACTGTTGAGTACCTAGAGGCCAGAGGGGCACAGGACCCAAGGCAGCATGGATTCACAGCGGGAAGGTCATGCCAGATGAATCTAATAGATTTCTTTGACTGGGTGACCAAAGTAGTAGATCAGGGAGAGGCTGTGGACATGGCCTACCTAGACTTCAGCAAGGCATTTGACTCAGTCCCACACAAAATATTAATATACAAGTTAGCCAGCCTGGGTCTGTTTCCAAAGATGATAGCCTGGGTAAAGAATTGGCTGGAGAATCGGACACAGAGGGTAATAGTAAATGGAGTCCACTCTGAAGAAAGCAGGGTTACTAGTGGGGTGCCACAGGGTTCAGTATTAGGACCAGTCCTCTTCAATGTCTTTGTAAGCGACTTTGCAGAGGGACTGGAAGGAAAAGTATGTCTCTTTGCAGATGACACAAAGATCTGCAACAGAGTTGATGCACAAGGTGGGGTGGAAAGGATGAAAAGGGACTTGGCAAGGTTAGAGGAATGGTCAAATGTATGGCAGCTTAGATTTAATGCTAAAAAGTGCAAGGTAATGCACCTGGGAAACAAAAATCCAAGGGAAGAGTACACAATGGGGGGTGAGATACTAACAACAACAAAAATGGAATGGGACCTGGGGGTAGTCATATCAGATGACTTAAAGGTGGGCAAGCAATGTGAGAGGGCAGTAAGGAGGGCAGGGGGCTACTGGGATGCATAGGGAGAGGTATCGCCAGTAGAAAACAGGAAGTTGTTATCTCTCTGTACAGACAGCGGATGAGACCCCATCTGGAGTACTGTGTGCAGTTCTGGAGACCCAGTCTCCGCAAGGACATAGACAAGATGGAAGCTGTCCAGAGGAGGGCAACTAAAATGGTGCAGGATCTGCACCGGAAGACATATGAAGAGAGACTAAAGGAGCTTAATATGTATAGCCTCAAGGAAAGGAGGGAGAGGGGGGACATGATAGAAACGTTCAAGTAACTCAAGGGAATCAACAAAGTCCAAGAGGGTAGCATCTTTCAAAAAAAGAGGTGCGCAAGAACAAGGGGGCACAATTTGAAGATAGAGGGGGCGGCTCAGAGGTAATGTAAGGAAGCATTTTTTCACAGAGAGGGCTGTGGATGCATGGAACAGCCTTCCGGAGAAGGTTGTGGAGTCAAAAACAGTGGTTGAATTCAAGCATGCATGGGACAGCCATAAGGCAATTCTAGGGGGTTGGGGTAGAAAGAAGTAGGCTGCTGGTTAACTAGGATATGCAGCTTATCCATTGGATAGGGAAATGAGCAGACTGGATGGGCCAAGCGGTTCTTATCTGCCGTCAAATTCTATGTTTCTATGTAGATCTTCTGGTAGAGAACTTTGATGTAGCTAATGGTTTAGTGATCGTTCTTATGCCAGCTATAAGGCAGTGGTCACTAACATCTGCTGGGAGGATACCAGCATGAGAAAAATAGTGCAGTTTATTGATAAGGAGGACATCCAGGAGGGTGCTTCTCACTGAGTTTTTATTGTTAATGCGAGTTGGTTCTGATATAAGTTGGGAGAACCCATGGGAGTCACAAAATTGTTTTAGGGGTAGCGATCCGTTAGATAACCAGTCGTAGTTAAGGTCACCTAGTACAATTGTTTCCAGAGGTGTCTTGTCCATTTGTGATGATAGATGTGTCAGGAGCTGTGGTCCTGCTGCTGGTGGTCTATAGCAGCCTATTATTCGTAGTGCCACAGTTTTGGATAGTTCAACCCTAAGAGTCAGGCATTCAAAACCCCCAGCAATGGAAGTAGCATCTAATACAGATACTGTGTATTTATTTTTAACATAAATGGCTACTCCTCCCCCCCTAGTCTTTCTGTCTGCTCTGAAGAGGACGTAGTCGGGGATGTTGACCTCACTGTCTGGTGTGGTTGCCTGAAGCCAAGATTCCGAGATCACAAGAATGTCTGCAGCTGTATGAATAATCCATGCCTGGACGGAATCCAGCTTCTTCAGAAGGCTGCAGACATTAGCATGCATGAAACTGATACCTTTTAGAGTAGCAATGTCAGATGGTGATGAAATTAACTTTGTGGGGCCAGGATTAAGTTCAATGTCTCCAGAGCATAATAGTAGGAGGAGCAGAATTCTTTTCAGGTTGGCAAAGAGATTTTTAAAAGCACGGGTCTCTGCGTTTATTGCCAGCTCTGTTGTTTGGATCCAGAGACTGATCCGTCCTCTTATGTTGCCCTAATATTGCGTAGCTTAAGGTCCAGGCAGAGTAACACCAGACTATGCAGTGTTTCAGTGGCTGAAGTTTGGGACCATGCATATCCGAGCAAATTGCTGTCCCACTTCTAGGCAATTCAGCATAATTAGAGTGAATCAGAGGCAAGCAGACGTAGTATGATATGTGCATATTCTTATTATGTAGATAAATTGCTGGCCTGGGGCATGCTTCTATATCTGGATCAGATCTATTTGGAGGCTCATTCATATTAGATAGCAGGGAAAGGAGGGCTAGTAAGCAAAGCCAGCCGAGACCTCCCATGTTTGTTTTTGCACAGTATTGAATTATACTGCCAGGGGAACTGCTAACCAGTGTCTTTGTCTCCCCAAGTTTATTCTGGATGTTGATGCTACTGCGAAAATTTTTTTGAGAGTTAGTACACAGTACAGGAGGTGTAGTGTGGCCCTGGCAGTGACACGTGTCAAAACAACGGTAATCTAATGCAGAATGCTTCCTGGGAGGAAGAGACTAAGGAAGGTGGTGAAGAATAAGTAGGTTTCAAGTGATTTGATGTCTCTTCACTAGAAACTGTGGAGATTCCTGTGCAGAGTGGAAAGGACCAATAGGAATTTGAAGGCGTGGCTAATGGGCTATAAAATAACACTCAGGGAGGGGATGGGGGTGGGTGAAAATTTGCAGCTTTGCCATACCTTGCTGGCCGACAGTGTCTCGGGCGGTGGAGAAGTGCTGACCGCCCGATGGCGCTCGTCCAGCGGTTGACAAACTGAGTCCCTAAGGAGACAGAAGAGGGGACTATTAGTAGTAGTCCCAGTCAGCTTGAGGCCAGGCAGACCTGGGGAAGCAAAGCAGAATTTGCAAGACAAAGGGATCGATTTCCTGGGCCCCCATAAGTCTAGCTGGTGTTTGCAAATGCTTCAAAGGAGGGGCTGTAATTGCTTTAATTTGTACCCTTCCCTACAATTCTGGCAACAGATAATTTACACAAAAAGACATCCTTCATACATTTCTAGCAGTTACAGTTTTTAAAAAGTCGAGAAAACAGCTCCTTTTTTGCCAAAATACAATACAAGAAATGGGAAGAAAGGCCAGCCAATTGGAGTCCGCCTCAGGAAGGCGTTCGTGCTCCGTTAGGCTGCGGCTTTGCCATACCTTGCTGGCTGAGAGAGCCCGGGACAGTGGTCTCGGGCATCGGCTTGAGAAACGCCGACCACCCGGTGGCCGCTCGTCCTGCGGCTGACAAACTGGAGTCCCTAAGGGAGACAGAAGAGGAGACTATTAGTAGTAGTCCCAGTCAGCTTGAGGCCGGGCAGACCTGGGGGGAAGCAAAGCAGAATTTGCAAGACAAAGGGAGCGATTTCCTGGGCACCCCTAAGTCTGGCTGGTGTTTGCAAATGCTTCAAAGGAGGGGCTGTAATTGCTTTAATTTGTACCCTTCCCTACAATTCTGGCAACAGATACTTTACACAAAAAGACATCCTTATACATTTCTAGCAATTACAGTTTTTTGTGGCCACCCAAATCTCTGAATACCTCGATAAATATAGCATCCTCTGCCCAGAACAACATGGTTTCAGAGCAGGCCACAGCACCAATACTGCCCTCCTGGAGTTCTCTAACTTTCTTCACACCTCACTGGACTCTGGCTCCCTAGCAGGTGCAGTGTTCATTGACTTATCAAAAGCCTTTGATACTGTCTCCCACCCCCTCCTGCTAGCTACCCTTAGTCACTTAGGCTTTGCCACTGGGCCTGTTTCCTGGTGCTCCAGCTACTTATCGGCCAGCTCACAACGTGTGAAAATCAACGGGAAACTTTCCAGCACCTGCCCTATCCGCTCCGGAGTCCCTCAGGGCTCCATTCTTGGGCCCTTGCTCTTTTCCCTTTTCTCAACTCCCTGCCAGTGTATGTACTGGTAAAATCCTTTCACGCAGATGATGCTGTGCTCTTTGCCTCCAATCGTAATCCCATCTCACTTCAGGATTCTCTGCAGGAATCCTACAATGACGCAGAAGCCTGGTTTACTGAGCACAGACTCGTAATTAATCTAAAGAAAACCAAAACCATGCTCTTTGCCCACCCCCAAAATAAATCCAGTAACTATCCTCTCACAGTCCACTCCACCTCTAAACTCCCTATTGAGCTAGTTCACTCTTATAAATACCTAGGTATAACCTTTGACCCTGCCCTCTCTTTTCATGCCCACATCTCTGCCCTTGCCTCAGCCTCTAACACTTGACTGGGTATCCTCTATCATCATAAAAACTGCCTCCCCACGGATGCCCTCCGACTTGCAGTCACATCCTCTGTTCTATCTCTGGTAGACTATGGCTTACCTGTGTATGGTGCAGCAGATCAGACTGCCCTGCACGTAAGGCCCTTGCATCCTTTTTCTCCCAGTTCCCGCCAATGGACCCAGAGGGAAAAGAACTAGCTACGCTTTTTAAGGTAGCCTCCCAATCACACTCAGTTTCTAATATATACAAAACTTTACAGGCATGGGACAGCAGGTTACCATCAGGAGTTTGTTTTTATTGGGTAAGAGAGCTAGGAGTGCCAGAGGACCCTGATCTATGGAGGAAACTCTGGTTATCAATGTACAAATTCATAAAGCAGGACAGAATCAGATTAGTTCATTTTAACATTATGCAGAATATCTATCTTCACGCCAGCTAAGCTCTTCAAGTATGGGACATTAAATACTTCCATATGCAGCAAATGCAAGGGGGACATTGGCTCCCTTTATCATATGATGTGGTTGTGCCCCTACGTGCAGACCTTCTGGCAATCCGTTAATAGCGCTTTAGATCCTATCCTTGGTTTGAAGACCTTATTTACCCCTGAAGTCTGTTTAATAAATTATTTCCCAGGTGATATTCCCAAAGTTAGGAAAGCACATATGATACTTATCTCTGCGATAGCTAAGCTGATAATTATGAGGCATTGGATAGAAGATAAGTCCCCTAATGTAATGGAGTGGTACAAAGAAATTGGCCAGGCATTACAATTGGAAAGACACATTGCATCTATGCATAATAGATTAGAAGCTTATTTGTCTCTCTGGGGGTAGCCTAGAGACTCTACTGATAGTTTGGAAGCCATAGTAGCGAGTAGTCATATTATAGGTGAGATATACTAAAGACATTGGATAGTGTGTAGTCAGGGAGGGGGGGTAGGGATTGGGTTTTAATTTGAGGTATGTATTTATAGCGCCTATTTCTTTGGTGTGTTCATGTACTATCTAATGTACTTTGACTGGTGCTCAAACTAATAAAACTTGCTAAATCAGACTGCCCTGCACAAGATCCACTTCACCTTAAACAAGGCCTGCAGGCTCATAACTGGGGCTCCTAGTCTAACCCACACTTGCCTTCTTTACACCATGGCTAATCTACTCAACCTAGATGAGCGCCTCAAATACCAAACCTGCCTCCTAACAAAAAAATCACTCCTTGGGCTATCCCCACCGGGTCTGTCAACCACTATCCACCGAGCAAACCCTACAGTGCATACCCTATATCCATAAAACTGCACTGGTTATACCGAGGGCGAGAACCTCGCAAGGTCAAAAGAACTTACCCCTACAGAGCCCTGTTGGTATAATGCCTCTACCGAATCACTGATGTCACTGCTATCTTATTTTAAACTAGCCTTAGAAATTACTCCTCTCAACACGCAGCTGTACCTGCCTCTAAGCCTCCTCCTATCCCTCCCAGACAAGGCTCACTGAGCCGCCTTCTGACCTTCTGTCCAGCTCTACCTTTACTTGCTACTATCTTCCCACACTCCTCTTCTGCTGTCTTCCACCCAGCCTTACCTTTATCTGCCCACTGAATCAATCTCCATGTAACTACTGTATATTGTCTACTCTGTAAAGCGCATATGTAAGCCTGTTGTATACTGTGTTTGACATATGCCTGTATTTTTGGCTGATTCCTAAATGTACTCTGATTTTTTGTCTGCCTTGATGTTTGTTTCTTGCACTGTTTTGTCCTCACTGTGACGAGGTACCTTTGTAAATGAGCCTCAGGCTCAAAGGTTGTTAAACTGATGTTCTAATTAATAAATAAATAAATAAATAAAATAAAATAAAATAAAATAAATAAAAAAGTCTAGAAAACAGCTTCCTTTTTGCCAAAATACAATACAAGAAATGGGAAGAAAGGCCATCCAATTGGAGTCCGCCTCAGGAAGGTGCTCGTGCCCAGATAGGCTGCGGCTTTGCCGTACCTTGCTGGCCGAGAGAGCCCAGAGCAGTGGTGTCGGGCGTCGGCTGGAGAAGCGCCGACCATCCAGTGGCCGCTCGTCCTGCGGCTGACAAACTGGAGTCCCTAAGGAGACAGAAGAGGGGACTATTAGTAGTAGTAGTCCCAGTCAGCTTGAGGTCAGGCAGACCTGGGGGGAAGCAAAGCAGAATTTGCAAGACAAAGGGAGCGATTTCCTGGGCACCCCCAAGTCTGGCTGGTGTTTGCAAATGCTTCAAAGGAGGGGCTGTAATTGCTTTAATTTGTACCCTTCCCTACAATTCTGGCAACAGATACTTTACACAAAAAGACATCCTTCATACATTTCTAGCAGTTACAGTTTTTAAAAAGTCGAGAAAACAGCTCCTTTTTTGGCAAAATACAGTACAAGAAATGGGAAGAAAGGCCAGCCAATCGGAGTCCGCCTCAGGAAGGCACTCATGCTCCGATAGGCTGCGGCTTTGCCGTACCTTGCTGGCCAAGAGAGCCTGGAGCAGTGGTCTCGGGCGTCGGCTGGAGAAGCGCCGACCGCCCGGTGGCCGCTCGTCCTGTGGCTGACAAACTGGAGTCCCTAAGGGAGACAGAAGAGGGGACTATTAGTAGTAGTCCCAGTCAGCTTGAGGCCAGGCAGACCTGGGAGGAAGCAAAGCAGAATTTGCAAGACAAAGGGAGCAATTTCCTGATCGCCCCTAAGTCTGGCTGGAGTTTGCAAATGCATCAAAGGGGCTGTAATTGCTTAAATTTGTACCCTTCCTTACAATTCTGGCAACAGATACTTTACACAAAAAGACATCCTTCATACATTTCTAGCAGTTACAGTTTTTAAAAAGTTGAGAAAACAGCTCCTTTTTTGCCAAAATACAATACAAGAAATGGGAACAAAGGCCAGCCAATCAGAGTCCGTGTCAGGAAGGCGATCATGCTCCGATAGGCTGCAGCTTTGCTGTACCTTGCTGGCCGAGAGAGCCCGGGACAGTGGTCTTGGGCGTCGGCTGGAGAAGCGTCGACCGCCCAGTGGCCGCTCGTCCTGCGGCTGACAAACTGGAGTCCCTAAGGGAGACAGAAGAGGGGACTATTAGTAGTAGTCCCAGTCAGCTTGAGGTCGGGCAGACCTGGGGGGAAGCAAAGCAGAATTTGCAAGACAAAGGGAGCGATTTCCTGGGCACCCATAAGTCTGGCTGGTGTTTGCAAATGCTTCAAAGGAGGGGCTGTAATTGCTTTAATTTGTACCCTTCCCTACAATTCTGGCAACAGATACTTTACACAAAAAGACATCCTTCATACATTTCTAGCAGTTACAGTTTTTAAAAAGTCGAGAAAACAGCTCCTTTTTTGCCAAAATACGATACAGGAAATGAGAAGAAAGGCCAGCCAATCTGAGTCCGCCTCAGGAAGGCGCTCGTGCTCTGATAGGCTGCGGCTTTGCCGTACCTTGCTGGCCGAGAGAGCCCGGGGCAGTGGTCTTGGGCGTCGGCTGGAGAAGTGCCGACCGCCCGATGGCCGCTCGTCCTGCGGCTGACAAACTGGAGTCCCTAAGGGAGACAGAAGAGGGGACTATTAGTAGTAGTCCCAGTCAGCTTGAGGCCGGGCAGACCTGGGGGGAAGCAAAGCAGAATTTGCAAGACAAATTGCAAGGGAGCAATTTCCTGGGCGCCCCTAGGTCTGGCTGGTGTTTGCAAATGCTTCAAAGGAGGATCTGTAATTGCTTTAATTTGTACCCTTCCCTACAATTCTGGCAACAGATACTTTACACAAAAAGACATCCTTCATACATTTCTAGCAGTTACAGTTTTAAAAAGTCGAGAAAACAGCTCCTTTTTGCCAAAATACAATACAAGAAATGGGAAGAAGGGACCAATCGGAGTCCGCCTCAGGAAGGTGCTCGTGCTCTGATAGGCTGCAACTTTGCCGCACCTTGCTGGCCGAGAGCGCCGGGGCAGTGGTCTCGGGCGCGGCTGGAGAGCGCCGACGCCTCGGTGGCCGCTTGTCCTGTGGCTGACAAACTGGAGTCCCTAAGGAGACAGAAGAGGGGACTATTAGTAGTCCCAGTCAGCTTGAGGCCGGGCAGACCTGGGGGGAAGCAAAGCAGAATTTGCAAGACAAAGGGAGCAATTTCCTGGGCACCCCTAAATCTGGCTGGTGTTTGCAAATGCTTCAAAGGAGGGGCCGTAATTGCTTTAATTTGTACCCTTCCCTACAATTCTGGCAACAGATACTTTACACAAAAAGACATCCTTCATACATTTCTAGCCGTTAACAGTTTGTAAAAAGTCGAGAAAACAGCTCCTTTTTTGCCAAAATACAATACAAGAAATGGGAAGAAAGGCCAGTGAATTGGAGTCCGCCTCAGGAAGGAGCTCATGCTCCGATAGGCTGCGGCTTTGCCGTACCTTGCTGGCTGAGAGACCCCGGGGCAGTGGTCTTGGGCGTCGGCTGGAGAAGCGCCGACCGCCCAGTGGCCACTCGTCCTGCAGCTGACAAGCTTGAGTCCCTTGCTGGTCGAGAGAGCCTGGGGCAGTGGTCTCGGGTGTCGGCTGGAGAAGTGCCGGCCACCCGGTGGCCGCTCGTCCTGTGGCTGACAAACTGGAGTCCCTTGCTGGCTGAGAGAGCCTGGGGCAGTGGTCTCGGGTGTCGGCTGGAGAAGTGCCGGACGCCCGGTGGCCGATCGTCCTGCAGCTGACAAACTAGAGTCTCATGCTGGCTGAGAGAGCCTGGGGCAGTTCTCTTGGGTGTCGGCTGGAGAAGCACCGACCACCCAGTGGCCGCTCGTCCTGTGGCTGACAAACTGGAGTCCCTTGCTGGCCGAGAGAGCCCGGGGCAGTGGTCTCGGGCATCGGCTGGAGAAGCACCTAGCGCCCAGTGGCCGTTCGTCCTACATTTATTAATAATAAATCAGTAGTTCGATTGTTTCTTGCTCTTCAAGTAATTCTGACTCACCCTCTGGGGAAAATGACAGACTGTGTAACAAATTGCTGGAGCACTCCCAGCAGTTAAGGAAGCAATGTTTTATTCTAATATATAATATACCTTATTTAGATATGCAGTAGCTGGAACCTGAAGCACTTTTTTTTTTTTTTTTATTGTAGGGGGAGTTTTATATAATGTTTATCATGTTACTGTCTGATACTATGACAAATCCTGCAATAGCTGTTGCTGAAGCAGCTCTGGGACCTGGAGGAGCAGCTAAAGAAGTTACTTAAAATGTATTCTTATAAATGATGTAGTTACAATAATACAGCATTAATAGTGCTCTTCATGTCAGTCTGTCATAAACATGCAGTAACTGGAGGAGCAGTCAGACTGACAGAATGTACAGTAGCTGGAGCCTGGAGGAGCAGTTGAGGAAATTATAGCCACTAGCCACCATGGATAGTGACTGGGGAAAATCCACTGGCCCAGTCAGTGATCATTTGTTACCTTCTCCAGTATGAGCCCATAGGGCTAGTTGAAGAAAAATCTTACTAGCCTGACACAATCTACCAGCATTTGGCTAGTGAAATGGCACAAATTTCTACCCCTGGATGTGCCATATGTGTTGACAGTTTCTATATGTCTGTGCTAAACCCATGCAATTTGCCTGTATGCCCTACACTAGCTTGCAGTCTCTGACCCTACCAGGTCAATGGCTTCACTTCTCCTTCCCACCTCTAAGGTTCCCTTATGCCTGTGTCCCCAGAATGTTCAAATTCCTCCACTGTGCTCACTCCCACCACCTCCTATTGCAGACTATTACACATGTCCAGCACCCTCTCCATGAAGAAACTTTTTCACATTTCCCCTTATCCTGCCACCTTCCAGTTTGATATGTACCCTTGTTCTTCTGCTCATCCTATATTGGAAGATGTGAAGATGTCATCACCCCCCCCCCAAACCTTGTTTATGACTTTAGAATGTTTCTAAAAAGTGGGTTTGACGCTTGTTTTTTGCAAGCTGAACACCTGAAACTGCAAGTCTGCCAGCAGATATAACGAAGCTAAGCATAGCAAATCCTATCTTTCTTTCTGTTTCTATATGTATGGGACATTTACCAATTGTCTCAGTGTGGAATGGTGGACAGTGTCCAAGCTGTGTATTTGCCCAAGCAACTTTGGAAAATAGCTAAAATATTAACATACTAGATGTCAGCAGAGTAGGCCTATTGGTCTATCAAGTCTGCTTCTGATCGGGTACCATCGTGCTGAGTTAATTTTGCTTTTGCTCCTATGGACATTCAAACAGTGTCATGGTAATCCATGATATCTTCTGGTGGGGGTGGGACTGGGGTGCTGAGTGACCCACTCTGCAAGCACAGAGCTCAGCACCGTGGTCCAGCCACCACGACAAGATGTCCTGGATTACCATGGCACTGTTTTAAAAGTCCATATAGGGCAAAAGCAAAGTTAACTTGGCACAACTAGTTTCCATAGTTGCTTGAGTATAGCAGGTTGGACGCTGTGCCCACGGCACCATCCATAGTCCCACACTGAGGCAGAGGCAGTATATGATTGTTTAGCATGGTCTGACTCATCTGCTGTGCTTGTGTGTGTATGTGTGTGCGTATATTCACGTTAAATATTGCACCATATTATATCTAAAAAGAGATGTTATGTTTGCATGTAAGTGTAATGGCCTAGGAGAGGTAACTCTTTGGTCAGGTCCTGTGGATGGGTAGGGGAGCGTTGGTGAAAAGCTGTGCCGCTACGTCAAAGCCCTCCCCTGTGGGCACTGTTTTTACCAATACAAATATATGCATGAGGGTTTTATTTATCTGGCTATCTCATGCTGTGTTTCAATGACTAGGGCTAGAGGCTTACCACTCTTTGGGGGGGGGGTGCACACAGTTTATGGTGTTGTGAATGAGCAAGTGTGAGTAATTAACATTGGATAAGGTCTGTAAAGGGAGATGTATGGTTTTCCCATTACCTGCACACTAGTGGTTGACTACACCTTGGGTCTATTTGGACTGCTGTTGCCTATATGAAGGTAAAGCATTTGAAGCAGATGCAGTTTGCCACGGGGACCAAGCTGATGGGACATCACAGCACAGCCCTGACACCCCACTCCTTCTGAAAACAAATTAGTAAATTGCAATGCCAATCCAGGCTGAAAATAATTTATTGTTGCATGATACCTTGGGGGTACATTGACCTATTTTGTGTTTGTAGAGGTTTCAGACCTGGAGTACTTTTACAACTGAAAAAATGTGTGAGCAGCCAACTCATCACTCGTTAGCAGCTCTTTATGTGATCCTGACGGCCTTACTAGGACAATGTGAAAAAACTGCATGTGGCTGTGAGCTCATTAGCAGCTCTTTATTATGTGCACCTGGTATAATCTGTAGGACAATGTACAAAAAGCAGATAGTTTAAGGCTGGATTAGAACTCATTTGTAGCTGCTTAGGTATACACTTGGTAGAGACATCACACACACCAGGTTAACATTAAATGGGTTAAAGGAGAACTGCACTGAATCTAAAGTAATGTTTCTCAGTTTACCTCTGTACAATGCCTTGGTTAGGCCGCACCTTGAGTATTGCGTGCAGTTCTATTCTGCTGGCTTTTAGTGTGTTAGTATGTTTGAAGCTGTTTTCAATATATTTTTACATTCTGTAATTGTTCCATATCTAAAGACTTCTTGGGTATCTCAGTGAGTTTGTCATGCACACTCTGGTATTCAAGTGACATTTTACAACTCTGTAGTTTATTTCTCAGCCACAACAAAGTTCTATTTTATAGCAGAACATGGATGAATTGTGTCAGCGATGAGATCCAACCAAGGGTCCGAAACTAAAATGGGTCTTGCATGCAATGTGCAAACCAGAATTATATAATGTGGTATGAAAATCCTGTAACCTCATTGGTCAAAACACATTGCATGACTGTGGGTATATCTTACAGTAACCTATGCCTGAGAAATGGCATTTATAAAAAAAACACAATTGAACATATTTTAAATTAATTTTACACATGGGTCAATTGCATAATCGCAATAAGGTACTCCAGACCCTGGGTGTGGGTTATTGGGGGATCCATTTTTGCAGTGGAAATTGCTTACAGGTTCAGTGCAGTTCTCCTTTTAGCTTGTCCAGCTATTTGGAAGTGATACTTGATGCTCTACCTCTGCTACAGAAATGGCAGGTAAAGGCAAGAACCTACTGTGAAGTCAGTGTTACTTATTTTTGGGTTTCTTGCCTGTAGCACTTAATAGTAGATGCAAAAGAAAGACAGCACTCATTCATTTTTTTTTTCAAGATGCTCCGACAGTGCATGTTTTAATCAGAGCAGGTGCCTCACAAAATCAGCCCTGTGTTTCAACCTTTCAGCGGGCCTTCAGAGACATGCCCCTAGAGGCCGCTGAAAGCTTCCTAAAGTTTGAAGCACAAGGCTGATTTTGTCAGGGACCTGCTCTGATATTAAAACATACAGTGAGTGCTGTCTTTTGTGCAGCTGGGCTGGCAGCTTTGAGATGGCACCACCAAACCTGAGCGCACCACTTTCCTGTTTAACCATAATAGTAGAAGGACTGCAAACACACATTCTAAGGCCTGACTTGCTGCTTCCTTCAAAGATTACTGATTTGTTCTGTGGTTATTCGGAGTTGTGGTGTGGGTAGTTACTAAAAGAACAGCCACGCACATTGGTTTTCAGAATTGTTTTTATTTACATGAATACACAGTACATATTATGATTTTAGGATGTTATTTTAATTTTATGTATTTTGATTTATTGTAAAAGCGCTTTGGTTTTGGAAAGGTGCTTTTTAAAAATAAAGCTTTGATTGATATCTCTCACACAGACACGCACACAGACCCCTGCACTCACACTGGTATACATGCCTTCCTATTACCTGTAGTATCCAGCAAAATCAACAAATTTCCACCCAAATTAAAATATCCAGCAAAGCCTCATGTCTCCTTTGGGGGGGGGCTGATCATCCTAGTGTGGGGTGCGAGGGACCCGGACTCTCCCAGTGTAGTATACCAGTAAGGGGTTCATGACCATCCCAGTGTGGGGCCAGGGACTCCCAGTGTTTGTCGGTCTGGACTGTCGGTCGGGTCTGTCCTGTCTGTCTCTGTCTGGCTGTCAGGTCTGGTCTGTGACCCACTCACTGTGTTTTGGGGTCATGATCCTTATAGTGTGGGGGTGGTGCTGTCTATCACAGTGAGTTGTTTTGTGCCTGTGGCCATCTCAGTGTATGGCGTAGGGCCTGGGCATCTACACATGGCAACCTTTACACAGAGCAGGTCAACGCAAGTGTTGCTGGATCCACAAAGCCAAAATATTAAAATGCCTGCTGTAGTTACCTTTCACTTAAGTGGAAGGGGAAAGTAAAAACCTGCTCTTGAGTAAATCTGCAAATTCTGCTGCAGAAGTTTCATGGGATTTTTTTAATTTTTTAACCACCTTCAGTTTTAAGAAATGAATCGCACATATTTGTCTGGAGCTGCAAAGAGAAAGTTACAGCAGCAGAGAAATGAAGACACAAAGCGGCAAAGAAGTGCTATTGAGAAATTTTTTGTTACCACCCCATCACACTCAAGTGAAAGCCTAGGAAGCGGAGCTGATCTTGAAAGAGCACCTGAACCTGGAGCAGATGTTCCTGCAACTGCTGTAATGGAAGAAATGGTGTCCACCTGTGAAACTATCACCCCCGGAGTTCTACCATTAGCGGAGACCAGGAATGCACCTGCCACTGTCTATACGGTGCCCACCACCTGCGAAAATATCCCAGGAGTTCTGCCTTCAGAGGAGACCAGGAACACACCTGTCACTGTCCACACTGTGCCCACCTGCATCGATAACATCACTTGTGATTTAGCAGGATCTTCTGAAATTTCATTTGAGGATCTTGGAACTTGGCCACACACACTAAGGGATGAAGTAAGAGTGTCATCTGTGAAACATGGACCTGTGCAAGTCATACTGCCACAATTCCCAGTAAATGAGAAGAGGAGAAGATTTACTACAGAAAATTATTTTCGCACTCTGCCCAGTGGTGAGAGAGTCAAGCGCACTTGGTTGTCATACTCTGTGTCTAAGGATGCACTGTTCTGCTTTGCCTGCAAATTATTTGGACACTCAAACAATTTTCTTCAGACTGGAGGTTATCGGGCATGGCGAGAAATGTCTAAGGCTTTGAGTTCCCATGACCGAGCACCAGAACATGTAGCAAACATGTTACAGTGGAAGGAACTGGAGACCAGGTTGAAGAGTGGCCAGACACTGGATGAAAAGAGACAGCTGCTGATAGAGAAAGAGATAATACACTGGTGTGGAGTCTTGGAACGTATCATAGCAACTATTCAATTCTTGGCTGAGAGGAACATGGTTTTCCATGGCACAAGTGATGTGCTTCATACCCAAGGCAATGGAAATTTCTTGGGTCAGGTTGAATTTCTGTTAAAGTTTGACCCACTCATGGCTGAACATATACGCCAGATTCGGAATAAAGAAATAATGAACCACTATTTGGGCAAGGACATTCAAAATGAAATAATTAAACTAATTTCAGGTGCAATTATGAGAGCATTGTATCAGATACAACAATCCAGATATTTTCAGTGATCCTGGACTGTACTCCTGACATTAGCCACCAAGAGCAGATGACACTTGTTGTTAGACATGTGGATGTTTCGAAAAATGTTGCCACCATCGAGGAACATTTTTTTGGGTTCATACCTGTAAATGACACAACTGGAGAAGGACTAACTGACTCCTTTCTTCAGACTTTACAGCAACATAATCTGGACATCAGCAACTGTCGGGGGCAAGGATATGATAATGGGAGCAACATGAAAGGGAAACGAGCTGGTGTGCAGGCTCGCATAAAAGAATTAAACTGCAGAGCATTTTATGTGCCATGTGCCTGCCACTGCCTGAATCTCATCATCAGCGATGGAGACCATTCATCAAGGCATGCTGTCTCTTTCTTTGGCTGCCTGCTGAAGGTCTACAATCTTTGCTCAGCATCAACAGGCCACTGGCAAATATTGAAAAAACATGTTCAGATAACTCCAAAGCCACTTTCTGAGACTCAGTGGGAGTGTCGGATAGAGTCTGTAAAAGCACTTCGCTATGAGCTCAAGGAAATTAGGAGTGCTTTGCAGGAGATTCAGAGTCTGTAAGGACCAAGGATGCTGCAGCATATGCAGAGGCAACGTCACTTTGTGCTGAACTCCTGTCATACAAATTCATTGTATATCTCGTCATCTGGTATGATGTCCTGCTTGAAGTCAACCATGCAAGCAAGATATTACAGAGTGCTTCAGTTGACATATCAACCTGTGTGAAGGTGCTTGCTTCAACCACTGACATACTTAAAAAGTACAGAGAGAGTGGGTTTGAACAGGCATTGGTACAGGGCTCTAAGATTGCTGCAGAACTGGATGGCCCAGCTGAATTCCCTCAGACAAGGCACAGAAAGGTCAAGCAACTATTTGATTACGAAGGACAGGATGATGCAGTGCAGGACCCAGAACGCAGTATTCAAGCTGAGTTTTTCAACACATTGCTGGACACCACACTCATGTCCTTTAGTGAGCGCTTTCAGCAAATGTCCGAAGTTGCTAAAACATTTGGATTTCTGTCTAACATAAAAGCGCTAAATGGTGTTTCCATAGAAGACCTGATGCAGCAATGTGAGATCCTCAAAGAAAAATTAACAGACAGGACCTCTAACCACTCTGACTTTGATGGTCATGAACTTGCACATGAACTCAGGAACCTGGCAGGAATGCTTGAGAATGATATGTCACCAATACAGGTGTTAAATTTTCTCCTTCAAAACCGGCTACATGAAATCTATGTGAATGTCTTTGCGGTGTTGAGCATTTTTCTGACAGTACCTGTAACTGTAGCTACAGCAGAACGCAGTTTTTCTAAACTTAAGTTGATAAAGACCTATCTGAGGTCATCAATGAGCCAAGAAAGACTGTCTGGGCTAGCAGTGCTGTCCATTGAGCATGAAGTTGGCAAAAGTCTCCCTTATAGTCACCTTATCGATAAATTCGTCAACAAAAAAGTCCGGAAAGTCCCTCTGAAGCTTTAAAAGTCGTATGCACAATTTCATTACAAATATAGGGGTTGAGCTTGTCAAATTCCTTATACAGTTTGGAATGCAGGAGAAGTGTAGCATTCTTCAAATTGGTGAGCTCCCAAGTAAAACCCTGTGAGCCTCTTATTGGCCAGAGCACACTACCTAAATAGTAAAGTTGGGGAGTGGTTTACCCACAATACTAAAAGCAGGAGAACATTGTCTCTGAAGGGCAAGATAAAATGTTTTTTCCTGACCAATGGAGGTGGTCACTTTGCCGTAGTGGTCAGGCTTAATCATAATTCAGCTGCATGATGAGACTAAGAACCCCTCAACAACTTACAAGTAAGCATATTGAGTTACATGTAAACAAATGCAGACTTTAATGCAGCAGAGTTGGGGGGATGGAGCAGGGAGAGTTCTTGTTCCTTAACCATGCTATTGGTTGGACTTGCACATCTGCAGCATACACTAAACTGAAGCACCTTTCATGAGCAGTCTCACTTTTGGGTGGGGAATGTGATGAATTTGCTGATGCTTTTGGCTGGTCACATACAGGGTGCCTCCTCACTCTTTTTTTAAGATGCATTGTGAATGCAGGGATTGAGCTTACCAGATTCTTTCTAATGAATTTATGTAAGAAATTCCAAATTAGCTATGTCCCATGTATGTACATATTCTTTCAAGTGTTTCCCCACCCCCAAAATGTATTGTTCATTTTGTTTCGAGTTTGAGAAAAAATTTTCAGTTTTAGAAATGTGGTGGGCTTGTTTCTAGGCTTCCAAATGTGATTTAGCAAGTAAGTATGCACTGGCACATATTTTATGAAATTAAAATACTATGTAGAAAGATTACTGGGGAGGGGGGCCCCAGCCCTGTCTGCAGGCCCCCAGTCATAGAGTTTGCTGGAGGCCCCCAAAGTCCTAAAACCGGCCCTGGCTCTAACATACCTAGGGAAGGCTGCCGCAGTGGCCCTGAACGTCTCCCAGGTTAAAGGTCCCATAGGGCCCACATGGCCTGCAGAGTGATTGGGGAAGGGCACCTCACCAAAGGTGCCAGGCCTCTGCCAGGGCTCCGAGATCCCACAGTAGATCCTCCCATGTGGGGGGATCTGGGGGTCAATCCAGTCAGTGGATGCTGCAGATGTGAAAACAAATCCTGGCTGAGCCCGGAGGGAGAATCTCCCCTGTGGTGCGACTGAGGTTGCATGGTTCTAGAAGAGCAACCCTCAGCACTGCCCACTAAGGGTGCCCCTGAAGCCTCAGAGGAGGATAAGTGGGGCTCAGCACTGTGGCTCCTCCTCCCACAGGGTAGTGGAAGAAGGCCTCTGTACCTCACCCCAGCCTCTCAACCCCTCGGACTCCGAGGCTGCCCTCTTCCTTGAACCCAGCGACAAGGAGTCCTCCAAACCCGCAGGCCCCTCCGAGGGAAGTCACAGAAGAGGGAGGTCCCTGTCCCCACAAGGAGGCCATGACAGCACCAGAAATGGCAGCTGCCCCTGCCCCTGCAGTCGAGACCACCACACCAGGCCCCCTTGAGACAGCTATCCACTGCAGCACCCCCAACACTGGAGCCTGTGTGGGGGTCCGCAGAGACCACAGATTCCAGGGAGCCCGGGAGATGAACACTGGGCTGCCTGGTGCCATGTCCAAGAGGGCTCCCTGACTCTGAGGAGTCAGTGTACCAGTCCGGAACGGCCAGCGAGTCATCCACCTCTGAAGAAGAGATCACACAAATCACCAGACTAGCGACCCCGGGAACTCTCCTACCAATGGTGCCACGAACGGGGCTGACGCGGGACATGCCACCACCCGTGGCACCGCCTCCATCACTGGCACCACAAACTGCACCAGGATCTGAAGCGGTGCTGTCGAGGGTCCACTGATGTCAGGCCTAGCAGCCGTGGGCCGCAACACTGGGGCAGCCTGCACCTCTGAGGAGGTGACTGCCATAGCAGTGCCCTCAACCCGGCTCCACAGGAAACTGAGATGATCCTCTGGCACCACAAAAGAAACCTCCTCGATGGCGAGGCTGGAATCTGAGGAGGTTTCCTCACCGGGCTGTATAGACCCAGGAGGGGACCCAGAGGCAGGGTTAAGAGATCTTGCCATGGCATTCCCAGAACAACACTGTCCTCCAAACATTGGTGGAGCCCTGCCAACTTTATTTTTTTTTTTTTTTTAGTTTTTGTTGACCGGGTAAGAGCACTAGACAAATCCTGCCTATTTTCAGGCACGACCCGGGGGAGGGGGATACAGATGAATGCCAACTGACCATGAACCAGATTAAGCTGTTGGTAGTATTTTTAGTGAATGAGAGAAATTTGGCCAGGACACCGGGGAAATTTCCCTGCTTTTTTCGATAAGTGCCATGGGATCTTTAACATCCACCTGAACTACCACCAGTCCAGGCAGATGGGACCTCGGTTTAACGTCTCATCCGAAAGACGGCACCTCAGAAGTGCAGCACCCCTCTCATGCTGCACTACAGTGTCAGTACTGGGATATTAACCTAAGTGCCAGATGTGGGAACTGAACCCACAGCCCTCTGATCTCCCGGCCTCCGAGGCGAGTGTGCTACCTACTGAGCCACTGACACTGTCACTTTAAATGCGTGGATCTCAAGAACTCGGCAGTCCATGGAGAAACAGGCATCACAGTTGTCCATATTATGGTTGGGACCCAGGCAATGCAGACAAACATCATGTTGGTCCATAACGGAAAAATGCCGACCACAGGGGCACCGACGCATGGGGGCATGGCCCACTTTGGATTTTCTTAGACCCTGAACCAGAAATGATGCAAAAGAATTTTAACACAACTTCACAGAAAAAGGACTCAGCACCGTTGACAGAACTAAAAGGAACGGGCTTACCGGTTTCAAATGGTGTCTGGTGAATTCAGAACCGGGATGGAGATGGAGAAAACAGGAAATGACATTGAATGGTTAAGATCTAGTGATGTTGATGAAAACTTCTAGTAACTCACACAGCAGGTGCAACCTTGACAGCAGGAGGAACAGAACTGGAGTGGAGGAGGAGTCTGCGGTGCCTAATGGACAACCATTGTACACCACGCAATGCATCGACCTTGTGGGCAGCGCCATCTTCCCCCCCACAAAAAACAAAAAAGCTCCCATACAGGTGCGTGCCTCTGACTTTCAACCAGCAATAATGAATGGTGAAGATTGACAAGGGAAGATCATACATTAATCATACTTGTTAAGTTACCACAATTAATTAAAACATTTACAAGATTGTACATTAGAGAGCAGATATTTCATTAGTGTGGAAACAGACAGGAGTTCAGAATATGGATCCGTAAAACAAGACAGAGGTTTATTCCAAAACTTTGGAACCAAATGACTAAAATTTTGTGATGACCTTTTAGTAAGGATCTTAGGGACAACTAACTGAGAAAATTGAGAGTTTCTTAAGGATGGATCAATTTTCTGGAAAACTATCCTATCACTCAAATACTTGGGAAGAAGTCCCAGTCTAGACTTATATGCAAATAGATGTGTGTGTACATCCTTCCTAGTAGCTAAGAAACCCCATCGAAGGGAGTTTTATAAATAGCAATGGTGGGTAGTTATAAGACATTTCAAGATTAACCTGTCCAATTTATTATAAAGAACATCTAACCCGTGTAATATATCAGATGAAGCACTGCCATATATTATGTCACCATAACTAAATAATGGTAAAATTTGTACTTGAATTATATATTTCATTGTTACTGAATCTAAATATTTTTGATTTCTGAATAAACAGCCTACCCTCTTTCCCACCTGACCAATTAATTTATCTACGTGATTTTTCCTTGCACCTGACTGATCTAACCAGTAACCTAAATATTTGTATGTTTTAACAGATTCTGAGTATGTACCTGATAGATCTGAAATGTCTAATTTTAAATCTAATTTTAACTTGGAAATTGAACCTAATAATAATGATTTTGTTTTAGAGGTATTTAATTTTAACTTTAACCATCAAAAAAATGTTTGCACTGACTTAAATCTAGACTGCAAAGTAGACTGAATTTCCCCAAGAGAATTACTAGAATAATAACGAAACTCTATCATCCATGTAGAGGTGGTAGTTCATCCCCTCCATGCTCTTACCGAGGTATTTTAAATAAATTAGAAAGAGAAGCGGCCCCAGCACTGAATCCTGGGGCACGTCCCTTTCTACTTTCAAAGGAGAAGAGTCCAGACCATTAACACTAGTACATTGATAATGATTAACATAGAAACATAGACTTTGATGGCAGATAAGGACCGCTAGGCCCATCTAGTCTGCCCATTTCCCTACCTACAGGATAGGCCGAAGATCCTAGTTAACCAACAGCCTATATCTTCCTGCCCCCCACAAGAATTGCCTTATGTCTGTCCCATGCATTCTTGAATTCTCCCACAGTTTTAGACCCCACAACTTCCTCAGGAAGGCTGTTCCATGCATCCACTACCCTCTCTGTGAAATAATACTTCCTCAATTGTCCTGAACCACCTCCTTCTATCTTTAAATTGTCCCCTTGTTCTTGCAAGTCTCTTTTCTGAAAGATGCTACCCTCTTGGACTTTGTTGATTCCCTTGAGGTACTTGAAAGTTTCTATCATGTCCCCCCTCTCCCTTCTTTCCTCAAGGGTATACATATTAAGCTCCTTTAGTCTCTCCTCATACGGCTTCTTTTGCAGGCCCTGCACCATTTTAGTTGCCCTCCTCTGGACTGCCTCTATCCTGTCTATGTCCTTGCGGAGATGGGGTCTCCAGAACTGGACACAGTATTCCAGATGGGGTCTCACCAACTGTCTGTACAGAGGGATAACAACTTCCTGTTTTCTGCTGCTGATGCCTCTCCCTATACATCCCAGTATATCCCCAGCCCTCCCTACTGCCTTCTCACATTGCTTGCTAACCTTAAGGTCATCTGATATGATTACCCCAGGTCCTTTCCTGTTTTGTTGTTGTTACTACCTCCCCACCCATTGTGTATTCTTCCCTGAGTTCTTGTTTCCCAGGTGCATTATTTTGCACTTTTGCATGAATCCTAGCTGCCATACTTGACCATTCCTCCAACCTTGCCAAGTCCCTTTTCATCCTTTCCACGCCTCCTTGTGTATCAACCCTGTTGCAGATCTTTGTGTCATCTGCAAAAGGCATACTTTTCCTTCCAGTCCCTCTGCAATGTCACTGATGAAGACATTAAAAGGACTGGACCCAATACTGAACCCTCGGTACCCACTAGTAACCGCCCTTTCTTCAGAGTGGACTCCATTTACAATTACCTTCTGTGTTCTGTTGTCCAGCCAATGTTTTACCCAGGCTACCACCCTGGGACCCACTCCCAGGCTGGTTAATTTGACTAATAATCTTTTGTGTGGACTGTGTCAAATGCCTTGCTAAAGTCTAGGTAGGCCATGTCCACAGCCCCTCCTGGTCTACTACTTTGGTCACCCAGTCAAAGAAATCTATTAGATTCGTCTGACATGACCTTCCCGCTGTGAACCCATGCTGCCTTGGATCCTGTGCTCCACTGACCTCTAGGTACTCAACTATTCTTTCCTTCAGAAGTGACTCCATCACTTTCCCTACCACAGAGGTCAGACTGACAGGTCTGTAGTTTCCTGCCTCTGTCTTGGTCCCACTTTTGTGAAGGGGAATCACATCTGCCTTACTTACATAAGAGCAGAACCAGACCAAAGCATTTCTGCTTAGACCTATCTCAGATAGCTTTTGCAGCAAGGACTGGCGGTCAACCGAGTCGAAGGCCTTGGACACATTTTTTATTTTATTTTAGACTTTGGAAACCAGGTAATCAATCAGTATGGCACCCGTATAACACTGCTTATCATCTGCCCTACCAATATCATCCAAGACGCTTGAAACGGAGACCATCGTACCATGTATCATGCGAAAATCAGATTTTGACTTATCAAATAGATTCTGCCCAGATAAATAATCAACCATCTAGTCTGCCAGAATACATTCTAGAACCTTACTATTGAAAGTAATGATATTGGTCTATAGTTGGAAAGTAGGCCTGGGCTGCCACCCTTAAAAATGGGTACAACCCTGGCACACTTCCAAGCTTGTGGAAAAATACCACAAGTAATGGACCAATTAAATAGATAGGTCAGGGGGTGAGCTATATTTACAGCAGAAAACTTCAACATTGTAGAAGATAAGCCTTCCGGGCCACTACTTCCACTATTCTTAAGATCCAATAATTTCTCAACTACTATACTATAACTGTGCTATACTGCAGTATAGCGCAATGGTTTAAGGCTCTCAGCTGCAAATCTGGTGACGTCCAGCAAACCAGACCTGGGTTTGAATCCCACAGCTTCCACTTGTAGACTGTGTGACCCTGAGCAAGTCACTTAACTTGCTGGTGCTCCCAAGTCGCACCTGTAAAAAAGCTTTCAGCTTAGTGTGCTAGTCCTGGTTAAACTAACAAAAAAAAAAATTATGCTCAGTTTTTTTTAAAGAAAAAGAGGGTAGATTATTATTTATATTGTTAAATGTGTCAGGAATGTATGAAGAATTTACAGTATCACCAAATAAATTTCCAGATTCACAAAAGAAACTGTTAAACCTATCTGGAACATTATACTCTGGCGCAAATGTTTCCTTGGGAGCTAATTGAATAGTATGCTTATGATTAACAGTGCCATTTAAATCTTTAATTCGAGACCAGAACTTAGATGGGTTACCTTTAGTCTCAGAGGTTTTTGTCCTGAAATGACTTCTTTTTGCTGTCCTAACACCTGCCACATATTTATTTCTCATTGTCCGATATTTCTGCCAATCAAGGACAGTTCTGATCTGCCGAGCGATATTCCATGCCTTATTTTTTTCCCACTTTAATTTTTACTGTGAGGAAGAAAACCGCACTGCTGAATTTGCTTTCACCTTTTTTGTTTTTACTGGTATATGTCTGTCACATATCTTTATCAGTTCTTCCTGGAAGTATTCCCAAGCTAGATCCAAGTCTGGAATCAGTTCCAGGCATTCCCAGTTTAATCCTTCTAAGTCTGTCATAAATTTGAAATAATCAATGTTTTTTAAAGAACTAAATGTTATATATCTAACTGGGCCTTTTTCTCTTCTATTCCCCCTGATACAGTATACCATGTTATGATCACAAAACATATCTACTACAATACCTGCCTCATTATAGAAATGTAGGTAATTAGTTAAAATTATGTCCAAAAGGGAAGAATCTTTAGGGTTTTTTATGTTAGCTCAAGTGGGTTTACTTATATGTTGTGATAGTCCTAGGTCCAATGCTATAGATTTTAAATGCTTAGATTTTTGAGGACACAACCAGTCTGCATTTAGATCACCAAAAAGTAAAAGTTAATGGGTTAAAGCAAAAGGCGAAAGAGCAGCAGAGATAGTTAAAAGTTGCTGCATAGGAAAATGTGGTGGTCTGTAGCCACCAACAATTAATAATGGTTTTCCCAGATGAAGTTGTATTTCTACTGGTAAATATTCACAGCTGTTAGGGCCCACCTCTAAGTATAGGCATTTTGGGGGTAAATTTGTCTGAGTAATACAAAACTAAAGCCCCTCCCCTTTTATTTCTGTCAGCCCTCATCATGTTGTAACCTTGTAGGTCTAGCATTACATCATCTATTTGTACACACAACCAAGTTTCTGAAAACAGAAAATCGGGATTATTATCAACCACAAAATCCTAAATCAAGTCAATTTTTGGTAAAATGCTTCGCACATTTTCATGTAGAAAAGATATCCCCTTCTTATTTTTAAAACATAAAAATGGGGCCCAGTGTTTGGAGAAACAACCCCGCACAAAAGCAACCACAATAAAATACAAATCCTAGAAGGTAAACAAGTTACAAGGTTAAGCGGGTTAATAAATATTTTGTCAGAAATCGTGACAACATGGCCGAGATACCATCCAAGTCCTGTCTTCAAATAATGGCTCTAAGCTAATGTAATAAGTTAACTGAACAGAAACTGGGTCATTATCGAAAGGCAGTCAAGAAAGTTTTCAAGTGGCAGACAGTGCTTGTCTTCAGCCTTCCTAATGCCAGGCCATTGAGTTGCACATTCGTGACAGAGCGGTTACTATCCACCTGCCAAGATATAGAATTAAATTCCAACACAACAAGTGTAATATAGAAATACAGGGGGCATCAGCAGAGGGCTGTGATTAATGGAGTCAAACCAGAAGAGACACAGAGATCATGAGCGTGGTGCCACAGGGATCCTTCCTGGGTCCTGTCCTATTCAGTAAGTTCATCAGCAACATTGAAGGACTCTGGGGCATGTTATTTCTCTTCACAGATGAGAGATGACACTAAGCTCTGTGGAAGGGTAGCTAAAGACAAGTGGATAAAGGAGATACAGAGAGATTTGCAAAGGCTAAGGCAAAGGCAAAGCAGATCTTTCTGGAAACAAATGGTCTCCAGGACGAAAGGCAACATGGGTTTGTCTCGGGAAGCTCCTGCCAGACCAACCTGATTGACTTTTTTGACTGGGTGACAAGGGCACTTGATAAGAGCCATGTGGTGGATGTCCTGTATCTTGGCTTCAGCAAGGCCTTCGATTCAGTGCCACATGGAAGGATGCTCAGCAAACCGAGGAACCTGGGAGCTGGGGAAAAATTGGTAGGATGAGTTAGGAGCTGGCTGCAGGACAGGGGGTAACTGTGGGGGAGAACTCTTGAAACCCAAAGCTGTAACCAGTGGGGTCCCACAAGGCTTAGTACTAGGACCAGTGTTATTTAACATCTTCATTGGCGACATAGCAGATGAGATTAAGCATAAAATCAGCCTATTCACAGACAACACAAAGATCTGTGCGGAGGCAGACAGTGTGGAAGGGAGACAAGAACTCCAAGAGGATCTGGCAAAGCTTGAGTGCTGGTCAGACATATGGCAGCTGGGGTTCAATGCTAAGAAGTGCAAGATCATACACTTGGGAGACAGAAACCCTGGGAATAGCTACTGGCTGGGGTGTGTGTGCAGTTAGCCACTTCAGAGGAGGACAGGGACCTAGGGGTACTAGTCATAGGGGGCATGAATCATTCTGTGCAGTGCAGGAAGGCAGCAGCTAAAGCTAATAAAATGCTGGGGTGCATTGCCAGAGGAATCACCTCAAGGAGAGAGGAAGTCATCTTGCCATTGTACAGGTCACTGGAAAGTACTGTGTGTAGTTCTGGTGCCCCTTTTTAAAGAAGGCTGTCAAAACTATTGGACAAGGTACAGCGCAAGGCGACAAAGTTGATCCTAGGCCTGGGGAACAAACCATATAGGAACATATAATTTGACGGCAGATAAGGACCGCTTGGCCCACCTAGTCTGCCCATTTCCCTACCTAATGGATAAGCTGCAGATTCCAGTTACCCAAAAGCCTATTTCCTCCTACCCCTCATTATAATTGCCTTATATCTGTCTCATGCATTCTTGAATTCCCCTGTTTTTGACCCCACGACCTCCTCAGAAAGGTGGCTCAATGCATCCACCACCCTCTCCATGAAAAAATACTTCCTCACATTGTCCCTGAGACGTCCTCTTCTATCTTCAAATTGTGCCCCTTTGTTCTTGCACATCTCTTTTTCTGAAGGATGCTCCGGTCTTGAACTTTGATTCCCTTGAGGCACTTGAAAGTTTCTATCGTGTCCCCCCTCTCCCTCCTTTCCTCAAGGGTATACATATTAAGCACTTTTAGTCTACCTTCATATGGCTTCTGTTGCAGACCCTGCACCATTTTAGTTGCCCTCCTCTGGACTGCCTCCATCCTCTGTCCCTGTGGAGATGGGGTCTCCAGAACTGTATGCATTACTCCAGATGGGGTCTCACCAACTGTCTGTACAGAGGGATAACAACTTCCTGCTTTCTACTGATGATGCCTCTCCCTATACATCCTAGTAACCCCCAGCCCTCCTTACTGCCTTCTCAGATTGCTTACCTACCTTAAGATCATCTGATATGACTATCCCCAGGTCCCTTTCCATTTGTGTTGTTGTTAGTACCTCCCCATTGTGTACTCTTCCCCCGGATTTTTGTTTCCCAGGTGCACTACTTTGCACTTTTTTGCATTGAATCTAAGCTGCCACATTTTTGACCATTCCTCCAATCTTGCCAAGTCCCTTCTCATCCTTTGCACTTCCCTTTGTGTATCAACCCTGTTGCAGATCTTTGTGTCATCTGCAAAGAGGCATTATTTTCCTTCCGGACCCTCTGCAATGTCTCCTATAAAGACATTAAAGAGGACCAGTCCCAGTACTGAACTCTGTGGTACCCCACTAGTAACCCCCCTTTCTGGGTCCTGTTGTCCAGCCAGCTTGTTACCAAGGCTACCACCCTGTGACCCACTCACAGGCTGGCAAACTTGTTTATTAAGCTTTTGTATGGGACTGTGTCAAATGCCTTGCCAAAGTCTAGGTAGGCCATATCCACAGCCCCTCCCTGGTCTACTACTTTGGTTACTCAGTCAAAGAAATCTATTAGATTCATCTGACATGACCTTCCTGCTGTGAATCCACGCTGCCTTTGGTCCTGTGTCCCGCTGGCCTCTAGGTACTCAACAATTCTTTCTTTCAGAAGTGATTCCATCATTTTCCCTACCATGGAGATCAAGCTAACAGGTCTGTAGTTTCCTGCCTGTGCCTTGCTCCCACTTTTGAGAAGAGGAATCACATCCACCCTCCTCTAGTCCTCAGGTACAACACTGTCCTCCCATGATTTGTTAAAAAGGGTAGTCAATGGAGGGGGCGCTGGTGAGCCTGAGCAATATTGCCACTTTTGAATAAGAGCTCTCTACAACATCTATGTTTGGGAGCTATAAAAGTTGTTTTTAGAGCAGACAGGATGGCACTTTGTATCAACTCCATAATCGGAAGGTCTGAGGATCAATATGGGAAATCCCAAAAAGGATCGGAGCCTTCACAATGGAGCAAAATCCAGAAATGCTCCTGCTCCTTCTGCCATGCAGTCTACTCCTCTCCAACAGGCTGCAGACACAGAGAATGAAGGAGAGGAAACTTTGCCGTCCTTAGGCCTTAAAATCAACAGGCTAATCTCCTCAGTTACTGGGTTGGTGGATAAAATAGACAGAATCAGAAACAGAGTTATGAATTTGGAAACTAATATGGATAATGTTACAGCTGAATCTGTGCAGAAGCTAAGAAAAGATCGGATGCTGCTATGGGTGCTATTACTAATGTGCTGAAGGAGAACGGGCATTTAAGAATGCGTCTGGAAACCTTGGAAAACAACACCAGGGCACCGAATATCCATTTTCTGGGTCTCCCGGAGGGCTGAGAGGGTGACCACTTTGTTACATAGATACATAGATACATAGACAGTGTCGGCAGATAAGGGCCTATGGTCCACCCAGTCTGCCCATTTAAGTTTGTAAGTTCAGTTTATGTTTTCCAGGAAGTCTGTTGCCCCTTACCCCTGACCTCCAGAATTCCTTTATGTCTATCCCATGCATTCTTAAATCCCGTGATTGTTTCAGCCCCCACCACTTCCTCTGGCAGGGTGTTCCACTTGTCCACCACCCGTTCTGTGAAGAATTCTTCCTCACGTTTCCTCTGAATAGTCCTCCCTCCAACTTCATCCCATGCCCTCTAGTCCTGGAACATCTTTTCGCTTAAAATAGTGCATTCCTGCACCCTGTTCCTCCCTGTAAGATACTTGTATGTCTCTATCATATCCCTCTCTCTCCCTCTCCTCCAGGGAGTACATGTTCAGTGCCTTCAACCTGTCCTCATAGGACTTGTGATGCAATCCATGCACCATCTTTGTTGCCCTCCTCTGAACCTTCTCTACCCTGTCTATGTCCTTATGTAGGTAAGGTCTCCAGAACTGCACAGTGTACTCCAGGTGCGGCCTCACTAGTGTCTTGTATAGTGGAATTATGACCTCCTTTTCCTGCTGGTGATGCCCTGCCTATGCATCCCAGCATCCTATTTGCTTTACCTGCTGCCTTGTCACACTGTTTCCTGCCTTGAGGTCATCAGAGATGATAACTCCAAGATCCCTTTCCTGCTTGGTGCATGCTATATCCTCACCCCCAACTGATATATTGTGCCAGGTTTTGTACCCCAAATGCATTATCTTGCACTTCCTTGCATTGAATTTCAACTGCCAAACCCTGACCATTCTTCAAGTTTCTGCAGGTCCCTTCTCATTCTGTCTACACCCTCTGGTGTGTCTACTCTGTTACAGAGCTTTGTGTCATCAGCGAACAGTGAAATTCTGCCTTCTAGGTCCCGCAATGTCACTGATGAAGATATTGAATAGTACCGGTCCCAGCACTGATCCCTGTGGTACCCCACTGGTCACTCTTCCTCTGTGGAGTGACAGCCATTTACCACCACCCTCTGTGTCCTGCTGCCCAGCCAGTTACCTACCCACCACACTACTGTCCTGCCCACACCCATATTCCCCAGTTTGTGCAATAGTTTTCTATGTGGCACAGTGTCAAAGGCCTTGCTGAAGTCCAGATAGGCCATGTCCACTGCCCTCCCTGATCCACCTCCCTAGTCACCCAGTCAAAAATTCAATGAGGTTGGTCTGACATGGCCTTCCCCTGGTGAAACCATGCCTTAGGTCCTGTAGTCCATTGACAGCCAGATGTTACACCAATCTCTCCTTCAGTAGTGCTTCCATGATCTTCCCCACTACCGAGGTGAGGCTGACTGGTCTGTAGTTCCCGCTTCCTCTTTGTTCCCACTTTTGTATAAGGGGACTACATCTGCTATCCTCCAGTCTTTGGGTACCTCCCCTGTTTCTAGTGATCGGCTAAACAGGATAGCAAGAGGTTCAGCCACCACCGCTCTTAGTTCTTTAAGGACCCTGGGGTGCACCCCATCTGGCCCCATTGCTTTATCAACTCTTATTACTTCCAGTTCCTTCAGGACCCTTTCTCGTGTAAAGGGACTTGTGTCCATTTCTGCACCATTCTCACCCCTTGTACTCCTTGTATTCCTTCACGACTGGCTGGGTCAGCAGTTTGGAGAGGAAGCTACACCACATATCAAGGGCATACAAGAGGCCTACAGAATTGCAGCCAGAGGTAGGCCTGATAACCCAAAGGCTCTGAGAGCAGTATTGGCACTAATGCATGGAATTGCTACACAGGACTATCTGTTGGTGCTGGCTAGACAACACAAAACGCTGCTCTGTGAGGGGGAGATGGTCCGACTATACCCAGATATTAGCTTCGCTACCGGGCAAAGAAGAAAGCAATTTGCAGGTACTAGAGCGCTCCTCCGAGAGGCGGGGATTCAGCACAGCATTATTTTCCCAGTCCAGTTATGAATAACACACCAGGAAAAGGTCTTCATTTTCATGAATGTGAAGGATGCCAATTGATGAGCTCAGAAACAAGCTCAGAGAAGAAGACATCCTGTGGATCAAGAGGAAAGTTTATCGGAAGATGAGTCATGAAAATTTCGTATGGATTATTACCTGCCTGATTTAAGAGAGAGAGAGAGGTCCTGTAAGATGACGAGTCATGAAAATTTCAACTGGATTATTATTTGTTTAATTTAGGAGAGAGAGAGAGAGAGGGAGATTTTGTGTTCCTTTCCCCAAATAGGGGTGTGGGTGAGTACTGAACCAATGTTTAAACAGGGATAGTTACACTCATTTTATTTTTCTTTCCTTTAAACTTGCACTCACTGTCTGAACCTTAGTTAGAAATCTGGCCACCATATTTGAACATGGCTTACAAAGTTGGCTTACTGTTTTCTTATTTTAAAATACCTTATATAATTATAGCTCCTGTCCATTTGTATAGTTGTTCCTAAATGTGAACGCCTTTAGGTTTAAAACTAATTTCAAAAATGGCACTTTCTTTTTAGAAATTGGCACTGTCTGTTGTGTCCTTACTACAGTTAAAGCATGGACTACTTCATTGTCCCTACCTAGGGGACACTAGAACTATTGGACATTATATACTGAATCAATTTTGTCTTTTTCCATGCAGCTCATAGGCTATACTCCCAGCAGTTTTGTATTGTATTAATTTAGGTATATACTAGTTAAGTAACCTCCCAAGATGTATCGTAAAGCAGTAGAATAAGAACTAGATAGTAATTCAGGAGAAGTGGTGTCCTCAATGTGTCAAATGTGTTTACATGTGATAGGTCACTGCTTGGCATGTATCTTATATGTTTTATTCAAAACAAATACAAAGTTTAAAAAAAAAAAAAGGTAGTCAATGGTGTCACTAGGTCTCTCCTTAGTTCTTTTAGAATTCTGGGGTGAATCCCATTAGGCCCCATTGCTTTATCCACCTTGAGTTTTAGGTGCTCTTTCAGGACCATTTTTTCTGTGAATGGACTGTTACCAACCTGCTGTCCAGAGTGCTTCTATTCTTTGGTTTAGGTACCACCCCCTCTTCTGTGAATACTGAGCAAAAGTATTCATTCAGTATCTCTGCCTTTTCACAGTAATCCTCTGCTTACCTTTACTAAGCCTCACTATCCCTCCCTTAGTCTTCCTTTGCTCCCTGATGTACCTATAAAAGGTGTTATCCCCCTTTTTAACTGAGTTGGCTATCTTTTCCTCAGTTTTGGCCTTCGCTATTCTGACTGCCTTCCCTGCTTCCTTCTGCTTTAACTGATACAGTTCTCTGTCCTGCTCCTTATGTGATTCCTTGTACTTCCTGAATGCTATATTTTTCTCCCTAACCTTCCTTGCCACCTCCTTTGAGAACCATAGTGGTTTTTTACTTCATTTTTTTTTTGGTTATTTGCTTCACACAAAGGCTTGTTGCCTCTGTGATGGCAGTTTTGATTTTTCCCCATTGTTCTTTCACCCCTCCTTCCTGCCCATTTGCTAGTGCATTCCTTAGGCACTCACCCATTTTGGAAAAGCCAGCCCTCCTAAAGTCCAGTACCTTTGCCTTTGTATGGCTTGACTCTACTGTTGTGTTTATCGTGAACCATACTGTTCGATGGTCGCTAGTTCCCAGATGGCTACCCACTTCTAAATCTGTGATCATCTCTTCATATCCATTTGAGAGTTCTGGGTCTAAGATTGCTTCCTCCTGAGTGGGTTCTCATACTAGCTGTCTGAGGCATGCCCCCTGCAGGGCATCAAGAATGACACCGCTCTTGGATATGGCTGCAGCAAATGTGCTCCAGTTAACATCTGGCATATTCAAGTCCCCCATCAACAATATGAGGAAAGACTAAGGGAGCTCAACATGTATTCCCAGGAGGATAGAAGGGAGAGACGTGATATGATTGAGATCTTAAAATACTTGAAGGGCATGAATAGGGTTATTACTGATGGCATTTTCAGACTAAAAGGGAGAAGAAGCATGAGGGGGCACAGTCTGAAATTGGAGGTGGAAGAGTCAAGAGGGAAATGAGGAGGCACTATTTCATAGAAAGGGTGGTAGCAAGGTGGCACGCACTGCCAGATGAGGTGATATTGCTGAAAACTGTGGCCGGTTTCTGGAGTGGGTGGGACAGGGTCAAAGGAAAGGTCAAAACTGAGAGAAGGCTGGGGAGGGGGGAGTCGGTGGACTGGGTGGATAAATTAGGTGGATGGGAAATGGGTGGAGGGAAGCTGCAGTAGATTAGACTGGAGCTGCACACTTGAGCAGACTTGATAGACCATTATGGCCTGTATCTGCTGGCATTTTCCTGTGTTCATATGTAAGGCTGGAGATGTGGTCTAAAGTTTGGCAGTTGAAATCCAATGTCTAAAAGTGCAAAGTGATGCACCTAGAGACCAAGAACCCCAGGATAGAGTACTGAATGGGAGGGATAAAGCCGAGCATTATGGCTGATGAAAGGGACCTAGGAGTCATCATTAGTAACTCCCTTAATCAAACCAGTGTAACAAGGCCTATAGTAAGGCAAATAGGATGCTGGGTGTATCGTACCAGGTATTGACAGCACCAGGAAAAAGGTATTCCTACCCATTTACAGCTCACTGGTGAGGCTGCACCTGGGGTAATGTGCCCGCTTCTTGAATCCTCAACTTAGGAAACATAAAGACAGGCCTGAGACAGTGCAACAAAGGGTGACCCAAATTATACAAGGACTTGGTCAAGGTATTGAACGTGCTAACTGGAGACAAGATTTGAGAGGGGTGATATGATAGAGAGAGTACAATTGCGTAAGAACTAACTGTAACAGCAGATCTTCAAGAGAAGCTCTTGCAACAGGCCACACTGGTAGGACTAAGCCACCAGGTGCTAGGACCACACAGAAAACTTCTAGCTAGCAGTCTACAATGGAGGACTGCCCCCCCCCCCGACGTCAGTCAGCTGATGTCAGCACAGCCCCTATAGGAAGGCGATCACCCACACCACCTCAGTTCTCCTGCCAGAGACCCTGTACGGGTAGCTGAAGGAGAATCAAGGAGGTTTCCTGAGAGTCAAAAGAAAGGCAGAAGAAGGTCAACAGAAAAGGAACAGCAGGGGGAAGGAAGGAGGGAAAGCAGGGCCTGCTGCAAGAGCTTATCTCAAAGATCTACTGTTACAGTAAGTTCTTACATAACTGTAGTATCTTACTTCAAGGAAGGCTCTTGCAGCAGGCCACACCGGTAGGACTGAGTTCCAAGCAGTACTGGGTATCACCAGGATAACACCACTGGGAGAAGGAAAGATCAGCAGCCAAGAGCTCAGGAGAGAAGGCCCTGAAGGACTGCCAGGCCAAAATTGGCCCTGCACTGAGGTGATTTCCAGGCTGTAAGGCTTGATGAAAGTCTGGACAAAACACCAGGTGGCAGCTGTACAGATGTCTGCAGCAGACACATTTCTGAAACAAACTGTGGAGGCAGCCATACTCCTGGTGGAATGGCCTTTAACCACCCCCGGACGGGGCTTCTTGTATTTGCGGTACCAATAAACAATGCAATTTGCTAACCCCTTAGACAAACACGGTTTGGAAAAAGGAGGTACCCTCTCTCTTGGGGGCAAACAACTGGTCAGTTTTCCTGAAAGACTTTGTGTGGTTCGCATAGTACTGCAACATCCTATGTACATCCAAAGTATGGAGCAATGCCTCCCTCTGATAGGAATACTCAGGAAAATAAACTGGCAGGTGGATGGATTGATTTAAAGTAAACTTAGACACCACCGTAGGTAAAAACTTAGGATTAGTACGCAAAGAGAGACCCTGTCTTATTGAAAAAACAAATAAGACTCCTTACACATAAGAGCCTGGAGCTTAGAAATCCTTCGAGCAGAAGTAACAGCAACTAAAAATAGCACATTCCATGACACAAAGCATGTGAAGGTCATGGGATGAAAGACACTCATACCACCTTTACAATAAAGCAAAATGGGCAGCTTGCCCTGGTTTATTCATCAACCAAAAATTAAATAAAAGGTGAACTGTTATCGACAAAATAAACACCAAAAGTACAAAAACAAAAATAGCAATATACAGCATACACAGTCCTCTCTAGTAGAACTAGCTAGAAAGTAAGTGCTAGACCTTGTGTTTGCTCCAGCTGTCTAACACACACACTGCATCTCTATATGCTGAACTTCTGCTTAAGTATTGAAAGGCCATCATGTGATTCAGGAGCTCCACTCACATTGTGTGTTTATACACAAAATACAGAAACTGCTACCATTAGAATTCCTGGCAGTGCGTTTTACTAAATTTATGCTGTAAATAAAATAATTCCTTGAAGGTCTCCTCCCACACTGTTCTGCTGCATAAATTAGGAAATGAAGAGACCAGCTGGCTTTTACAGGGATGCAAGGACAGTGTGCGGAGTTCTCTAAGAATGTGCAAGAGGGAAAGTGAGGCAGACGCAGCGGGCTCTGCGCAACACTTTGCTGTGGCTCCTAAGGTTAGACAACCGATTTATAAACTCTACAGTTTTGCCTTTCAACTACAGACTTACACCATGCTATCAGGTACTAAAAGAAATACATTCTTTTTTGCTTTACGTTACATATTTGGAAATTGACCCATTTTCAGGTCCTGTCTGTTTCAAGCTGACTCGGGAGTGTCTTGAGCTTGAAATGCTCCTGCTATCCTGTGGCTAACAACAACAACAGGATAAAAAAAAAGAAAACAGCTTGCTAAAATAAAACTATACATAGCTGCACACGTATTTGTCTAAAAGCTGTCAAATCTGCCGCTCCAACATTACGCAAAAGCAAACTCTGGCAATTAAACAGTCACTACTGCGGTAATACATTTCTGTTGCCACCGACACTTGCTGGTAAACACAGAAATGTATTACTAGGTATTTCTAGCAGGTCTGTGACTTGGTGGACAAACGACAAAATCAATTAACACACATGTACGGACCAACACTTCAGTGCTGGCACAACTATGTTAGAGCTCAATGCAATCAGGGCCAGGTCAAGCCTTGGGGGGCCTGGGACACTCACAACTTAGGTGGCCATGTAAAATGCCCAACTTTTCATACCAAAATGTTTTATTTTGCTCAACATTTACTGAGCACATTGTTTATTAACCATAACAACCACCGTACGGGGAGACTATCCCCATTATTCACAGGAGAAAAAAGTAACTTGAAGTACAACACCCTGTCATGTTGTCACAGTCTGTAATGTTATATTTATTGTACTGTACAAGACATGAAGGCCGCCAGGCTCCAAATGCTCTGGGGTGAGTTTTGGGGCTTTTATTGAAGTCCCTCTCCTCTAGACACTGTTCAGAAAAGCAAAGTAATCTTTAAGTAACCTCTTTAATCACAAGTTTATTTTAAGGAAATAAATTAAATAAAAATAAACAGTGCTTTACTAAGAGGTATGCATCCTACTCCAAACAACAGTAAGTTACTGTATGTACCCATTGTACAGAAGTGTGCAGTTCCAATGTACAAATGCTATGACTCCAAATAAACAGACTGATGTCATACCTTTATCTGTTCATGGGATATCAAAGGAATGAGTAATTCAATTTATTTCAGAGTTAGAGGATCCATGCATGTATACACACACCCACATCCCTTTATCTCTTCTTTGAACAAGCTCAGATCAATTATCTCAGCATAAAAATAAAATACAGATATCAACTTTCTAAGCCACTTACTGAACTCAAGCTGTCTGCTGTTGCTTGGCGCTCCCTTTGAAACTCCTTAGTTTAGCAGCAGCAGGCAGTTTAGAACAGTGCAGCGATTAATCATGCTGCTAGCGATAGAGTGGCCGTGGCGTACAGATAGCAGTGCAGGTGCCGCCGCTGGCAAAGTGCATGCTGAGCCTCAAAACCACCAAGAAAGAGTGGTTTAAAAATGCTGCCCAGATGGATTGTATGCCAAGCTCCTGGTCCTGGCACGCTCCTCGTATTATGCAGCAGCAGCCCAGTCTGGTCGCAACTTGCACGGTGACAGGTCCAGTCCCAGACTCAAAAAGTGGAAAACCTGTCAGTATCCTAAGGAGGTAGATCACGGTGCTTGCATAGTTAGCCTTCTTCACTTCTTGTGCCACACAGTGCCAGTTTGTTTTCTAGCAAGTCACCCGACCCTAGCTGCAGGCTGCAAATAACGGAGGAGGAAGGTGGAAGCGAGAGAAATCTTCTGCAGTGTTGGCTTGCTGAGAGCCTATCTGTAGCAGGAGGGTCCGGGGCTTGTGTTTTGTTTTCTTTTAATTAAAAGCCTCTCCCAAAGTCATTTTTTTGTTTGTTTTGTTTTATGGAGCAAGCTCCGGGGGTTGATTCATGCGGGAGAGGCATGATTTACTACAAATCCTTACCAGTACTGTACCACCTGAGGAAGGGGAACAAGAAATCTGCAATGTAGGCTTGCGGGAGGCTATCTGTGGCAGGGGGCTTGTGTGTTTTTTTTATTTTATTTAACAAATGTGAAGTCACGCTGCTTTCACAGCGTTTTTAAGGAAGCAAGCTGCCGGGGCCTATGGGGGGAGGTTGACTCGCACTTAACTTGCGCTGCGGCAAGGGGGAGGTGGCATGATTTACAAACCACCAGTCCACCTACTAAAAGTGTCTCTCACTTCTGACTACTGGGGGGGCCAGTCTATGGTAGGGGGCCTGGGGCATTTGCCCCATTTGTTCCCCCCTTAATTCGGCCCTGAATGCAATGCTGCGTTATATATCAGAGCTCGTTTCAGAAGGATTTGTGCTCTGTGCAGGAAAATCTTCATGTTTGCCTTTTCTTACATCTAACTGTACAAGAGATGGGGGGGGGGAGTTACATAGTGGATGGTACACTCTCAATTTCTCAGACTCCTGAGTATAAAGGGCACAGGTGGCCAATCTGACCTTTGTTTTCGGGAAGAGAAGAGACAAGATTACAGATAGTAAGGGACAGAGAGGAAGCTGTGGTGCAACAGACAGACAGAAAGAGGTTAGAATGAAAAATAAAAAGCAGAAGGTACACGGAGTCTTAGAGGATGAGTTAGCCTCCCTATGACAAAGTGCAGATCACAACTCGTGGTCAGTTCAAAGGGAGGTAAAGTGAGCTTTTCCAACATAAAGTTAAGTTCCCATGGAGTGACAGAGTCCTGAATGGGAGGTTTCAGATGCAAAATGTGGGACACCTCAAGCTGGGTGATAGCCTTGACCTCAATAGTTGCATGGTACACAGAGATGGCGGAAAGGTGCACCTTAAGTGAGGAGAACCCTGAGCCTGAATCCGAAAGGGAAAGGACGTACTCAAGGACTTGATTTTCCAGGCAGGTGAAAGGATCCAAATGGTGAGCAGCAGCCTAAATGGAAAAGCACTTCCATTTCATAGCATATGTGGCTCTGGTGGAGGGCTTCCTGGTGGCCACCAGAACATCTGCAACCCTAGAGGAGACTCCAAAGTGAGCGACAGCTAGATCCACAGGAGCCATGCAGGGAGGTCCAGATGGACCAGACTGCCCTGGTCCTGGGAGAGCAAGCTGGTGCACACAGGCAAGGGCACTCAGTAGAAACCTCTGCAAGAGCACAAAGGGAGGGAAGGCATACAGATATCTCCCCCTTCCAAGAAAGGGACAATGCATCTTGCCAGAAAACTCCAGGCCTGGGATCGAGCAAGCAGAAAAGTGGCAGTTTTGCATTGAGGGGAAGCAAAGCGGTCCAACTCTGGACAGCCCTATCTGTCGAAGAGATCTTTGACCACCTAGGTTAGAAGCTCCCACTCATAAGCCTGTAACATGGAGTGGCTGACACTGTCAGACAGGATGTTTTGGATGCCTGGAACATGAATGGTCGAGAGCACCAGACTGTGCCCGATGGCCCAATACCATACTTTCATCGCCTCCCAACATGGGGGGGGGGGGAGAATGGGTCCCCCCTTCCCATTTATTGATGTAATAGAATACACACGTCTGTCTGCACTAGCAGTGGGCCGGGGAGGAGATGAGTCTGGAAGGCCTGAAGGGCGTAAAGGACCACCTGCATCTCCAGGATGTTGATATGAAGACCTTGTTCCATCACTGTCCAAGTACCCTGGGTCTGGTGGTCAGCCAGATCAGCACCCCAACCCAGTCCAGAGGCATCCATCATGAGAATTTACCAAGGGGGTTGGGAGCTGAAAGGAGACCCTGCACCAGAAATTGTCTGAATCCAGCCACCATGACAGAACTCTCCAAACTGGATCAGCGACCAGGACCAACTGATTCAGGTCGTCCGTGCATTGGCCCCACTGGACCCTCAAGGTTCATTGAGGAACACACATATGTAGGTAGGCCAGGGGAACCATGGCAATCGCCATTGCCATTTGCCCAAGATGGCAGCAAAACCCTGGCAGGGGCCTGCCGGCTGGAGGAAACCAGATAGGCCTTCTCCATCAGTCACTCTGCCCTGTCCTTGGGCAACAAAGCCTTGCCCTGGCTGGTGTCCAGGACTGCCCCATGTACTGAAGGCAGTGCTGGCAGGGAGAGAGGCAGGACTTCTGTAGGTTTCTGGTGATCCCCAGGACCTGAAATAGACGGGAGGGGCACATCACCTAACAAAAAAGTACATGTACATGTGCAAGAGCTCTTAATCATAATGATTAGCCCTCAGTCTAAATCGACCCGGCCCAGTCCTGAACAGGCCCTCAGCCTGGGGAACCAACTACATTGTCTATTTGTGCACTAATTTCCACCCCCCGTACCAGGGGCGTAGCTACAAGGGTGCAGGGGGTGCAGTGGCACCCGGGCCCATGAGGTTTGAGGGGCCCAAATCATAATTTTGATGTTTATTCAAAACTGGGGAGGGGCCCTGTAACATCACCTTGCACCCAGGCCCTCTGGGAATTTGCTGTGCTACTGCCCTGTACAAGTTCTGTCGATTCCTAATGTATGTATGATGAAATTCTAATGAGCACCAAGACAGGTACCCAACTGCGTACTGACCAGAATGTAACCTAGTGACCAGATTGTAACCATTATTGGTCAGCACACCCAATTCTGTATGTGAAATGTATGTACTATGTAACTAAATCCAGGTCGCCCCTGAAAAAGGGAACTTTGGGGCTCAGTAGGCCTACCTGGTTATCAAAATTGAATAAATAAATAAATAAATAAATTCTGAAGTGTTTGTACTCGATGTTCAGATTCAGACTGCTCAGGTCCAGAATGGGCTAAAGATCCCTGGTCTTTCTGGGGATGAGGAAGAAGTGGGAGTAAAACCCCCTTCCCCACTGAGACTGAAGGATGGACTCTATGACTCTTTATTAAAGAACAGCCTGAATTTTCTCCCAAACCACAGATAGGTGTGCTGGAGGGTAGGTAGAGTGGGCAGGAAGATTTTTAGGTGGCCACTTTAGGAACTCCAGAGTGTGACCATGAACTATGTTCTGGGGAACTCAGTTGTCCCTAGTCACGCCCCTCGACCTGTTGAGGTGGAGGGAGAACCGACCCCCGACTGCCTCCCTTGGATCCTTGGCTGGGGACAGTCAGGTAAGGAGTCAGGAGGTGGGGGTGGATGCATGCAGGGGAGCCACAGGAGCCCTGGTGGCTTTGATGGTGGCAGCAACAGGGACTGCTGTGGCTTTGCGCTTGTGCTGACCCTTGGCAGGCTGGCCCCGAGCTTGCTTGTGGGAGGGCGATGAAAGAACCAATGCTGGCCCACCTTAATTGGATGTGATGGAACTAATGGACTGATTTGAGGGCCCGCCCAGACTCCTGCAAGGTAGAAATGATGTCCTGGACATCTCTCCCAAAAAGGACTGCCCTGTGGAAGGGAGCATCCAAAATACTAGCCTGTACATCTGGGGAAAAACCAGACACCTGGAGCAAAGAATGGCACCGGAGACAGACCCCTGCAGCTGCTACATGCCCGGAGGAGTCAGTGTCATAAGCGGCCTGGAGGACATGACTGCCGACATCCGAGCCAGACTTCAGAAGCTGGGCAAGCTGCATCTTAGAGGCATCCTCAGGCAAAGTCTGTACTAAGTCCCTGGCTTGATCCCAGAGAACATTCTGATATTGGACCATATGGGCCAAATAACTGATGGCCCTGATAGCCAAGGTAGTAGAGGCAAAAACATGTTTGCCAAGGTGGTCCAGCTGTCTGGACCCTTGGTCCAGGGGGAGAGTACTGAGGTGCCTGGGCTTCTTAGAACTATCATGCGCCACATTAATTATCACAGAATCTGCCTTAGGGTGGTTGCCCAGAAAAAGGCTTGCCTGCTGGGGCATGGTAGAGGCAATCTGCCTTTTTAGGTAGAGGAGTGGTAGAGGGGTGGACCCAGGCTGCCTTGGTGACATCCTTGTAGGAATAAATCATAGTGGGTACCACCATGGGGAGGACATCCCGTTGCTGGAGGTAGCTAGCCTAGCAGCATTTCTCTGGGTCCTGTTCCTTGGACTCCCAGCCCATGATAGACTGGATGTGATTCATAACATCCATGAAGGATGGGTCATCGGGGGGACTTGGGCACCTCCTTAACATTGTCCTCATCCTCCGAAGACTCGTGTGGAGAGGAGGAAGACCCAGAGGTTATGGAGTCATTCTCAGCAGTATCACTGTCCAGGACTGGTGCTGTAGACCATCGATCGTACCCTCTAGAATCTGAACCAATGTCAGGTCAAGCCCCTGAAGACCCTGATGTGCGGGGTTCACTGGGACCATCCCAGTCAGAATTCTGGGGCTGAGGGTCATGCAGAGAGTGAAGTGGGACCACCACACTGAAAAAAGGGCATTGTAGGGGTGCTGTTATACACCGGCAGGAATGGAAGAAAAGTCATGTTGGGGAACGTTGGCTGAGGAGCCAGCGAAGGATACCCCAGCGTTGATCCACCTGGCACCGGGTAGCGATCTAGTGACAAGCCAATGAGCATCGGCTGTGGCAGTGGTGACGGTGCCAGATCCAAAGGCTGGGGCTGCGGCAGTACAAGTGGTGTTCCAGCAGGGGCGATAGTCTAGCATGCCTGGACAAAGGGTCCACCAACGCCAGCCCTACAGGAGAAGCTGGCGCCTGAGGGGGATGGAGTCTTCTAAGAAAGAGACAGAGATGACACCAGTGAGGAGAAGATGGTGGTGACCTGCTGCTGGCACTGCTTAGCAGGACTGGTGGTGGTCCCAAAGATGGGAGCCAAAGGCAGTAACAGGCATAGAGCCACCACCCAGAAGACCAAAACTGGCTGACAGCCTGTGAAAGATGAGGACCTGAGTGTCAGGGGCTGGGGGGGGGGATGAAGTTCCTGCCCCAAAAAGATGCCACCCAAGATAGAAATGAAGGTGGGCAGCACAGTCACCAGGAGCCCAGAGCAAGAGAGGGTTGCTGGGGCTGGAGGAGCTGACCCCCCATGGGAGGATGCTGTCGTGGTCGACAATCTGTGGGGTGACCAGGACCGAGAAGCTGACTGGGCCTGTTCCCGGTGTTTGTCTCTGTGCTTATGCTTCACGGACTTCTCTTTATGAGAAGAGGCAGCCCTGGAGGACTGGGCAGATGAGGCTGAAGAGCTCCTGGCCTGCAGCTCCTTTTCCATGGTGACCAACTTCTGCTTTAAAAGATGACTCTCCAGAGTTTTAAAATGACGTCTCCGAGTGGACTGGCTGAATTTCTGGCAGGCTTCAGTGTCGTGGATGGGGCCTAGACAGATCAGACACACAGTGGCCATCCTTTTCAGGAATCTGTTTGTTGCAGGCTGGTGAAGAAGACAAACTTGTCGAAAAAAAACACAAAAAATTCGATGTACACTAAGAAAGAAATGAAAATAAAAAAGCGCAGTACACGCAGAAAATGGTGGTCGATTGTAGCTGCAGCAACTGCTAAGGTCCGATGTATGTGGGTCGATGGTAGGAAAAGAATTAAGGTGGTGTGTGGGACCACCCTCTTACATAGAGTGTGCTGATGTCAGCAGAGGGGCAGTTTAGCTAGAAGTTTCCATGTGGTCCTAGCACCTGGCAGCTTAGTCCTACCGGCGTGGCCTGCTGCAAGAGCCTTCCTTGAAGTAAGATCTTTAAGTTCCTGAAAGGAATAACCAAGATGATCTTCGAAGAACTATTTAGCATGAGCAACAGTTCAAGAACATGGGGACATAGTTATGCTTAGAATGACAAGATGGACGCCATGCTGGGTGTGGCAGAAAGATAGCAGCAAAAGTTTATCTCCAGTTCACATGCTTTTTAGAGTATTTACAAGAAATTTTTAGTAGTTTTGAAATAATCAGTATTTTTCATGTGAAGTTAAGTGATAGCTAGGGATTTACAGTGAGATAGAGAGTGGCTGAGAGTCTTCTGTAGCAGAGCTACACCTCAAGTGTACACTGGGGCAGTAGGTTTGGTCCCAATGAACGCCCAGACCATGGGGCGCTAGGGGAGCTGAGTAGCTGTATGCCCTGACAGCAAGTAGCAGTGAAGTAGGATAAGAAATAATACTTACCTCCATTGCTTTGTCCGCTTGAAGAAGATATTTCCCAGAGTAACAGAAGAGGAGTGGAGCGGTATCAAAGGGGAATCTGAGGAGCTAGAGGAGTCAGAGTGTTGAAGGAGTAATCCTGGGATTATTGCTGAGAGGAGGTTTTTGGTGGAACAACTTTGACTGGCTGTGGTTTCTGGCTGGGGTGAGTCCAGCTGGATGAATGAAAGGAAGCACACCGACCTCGTCTTTGGACTGTACCGGCTTGGAGGAAGTGTCATGGGAAAGGTGACCATGATAACGCGCGGCACCTGAGAGGGTCTTCCGAGGAGCTGGAGTAGGATTAGGACCCCCAGCCTGGACAGAGGGATGGCCGCGGCCACTACTGGAGGGTGGTGGTGGGGATTTGTTTCCCTCAGGTGGAGCAAGGGTGTCACTGGAGGGTGGGTCAGCCTTGGACTGCCGAGGAGAAGATCTGGGGGGAACCTGATCCATTTAAAGGGGAGGCCATCTGAGACTTTGGAGGGGGTGCCTGTATATATATTGTGGAAAAAAACCCTGGTATGGACTAACATCACTGAGAGAGATAGTTAGAAAGGCCCAAAGAACTCCATCTTCTGCAAATCTGGTGAAGTAAAATCTTCTTTATTGTGTGGCTCTGTCATTGGAGATTTCCTGCTTACCAGACATAACTCTATGCGAGCTGTCAATTTGCTAAACACTGAACTTCATGCAAATCAGCCCTGTGAGAGGGGGCTGAAAAGTACTGAAGACTTTATCCTGTAGTGGTGGGAGCACTGCAGGTGAAAACAAACTAATACTGCAACTGAAGACTTTAGACTCTGCATATAAAAAAAACTCTTTTAAAGATATTTGCTGCTGAGTGTGTGGGGTGATTTGAGGGTGGGGAGTAGTAGTAGTGGGAATTTTTAGATTTGATTAAAGGGAGGGTGTTACAAACACACTCCACAGGTCAGGTCCTCTGCTCCCACAGTGCCAACCTCATAGCACAATAGTGTTAACAGGTAACAGACAGGGTTACCCTCCTGTCTGCTTTTGGGTCCGAATCACCTGTTAGCCTCAAGTTCTGGGGGGATTCAAACTGTGAACGTTATGCTAGCGTACCCAAATGTACAGGCTCAGATAATATTCTCTTCAGGGGGGATACAATATACAGTATCTTTCACCTAAGGGCACCTAACCAGGTATCCAAAATGAACTCTGTAAGAGACCTTAGGTATATTCTTACCTTTTACCAAGCTTAGTAATACTACCAAGCCCTTGAACAGTTGTCAGACTTAATATCCATTCAGCAATAACGTGCAAAAAATGACTGAGGAGACCCAGGCAGTATCTTAAGAAAAATTTACTAAAAATTGATAAAAACAGTAAGATAAAATACAGAACAAATATCAAAGAGCATCACGATCATACAAAAGAAAAAAAAAGGAAAACTACAGAACAAACTCCTACCACAATACATTTAGATCTTTTCTATCTAAATGTATTACCTTGGTAAGTGCCTTTAAATTAGAGAAATCTTTGTTTCTTAAGAGTCCAAAAAGATATGCCCCACATTTCAGACACAAGTATCAGTTTAAACTCTGTGCCTCAACACCCCTTCTGTGAGTCATCTAGCTCCTCCTTTTAGAATATAAAATTACAAACATGATTCCTACCAGGAGGTATTTTAAATAATGTGAACATCAGCAAAAACAATTTCCCAAATTATGAGTCTTTGATCAACAAGTTCCTTTGAGGTTTACATCCCTGCAGTCCAGTCCGTCACCCAGGTGTGAGATATCCAACAGGAATCAGTTAAATGATGTCCTTTCCTGATGTAATAAAATGTATATTTATTTCCAACTTCAAACGCATGAAGTCATAAAAAGGCCATAAAATGCAATTTCTCAAGGAAGTTAATTACATTACAGAGATCTCCTAGTCAGTGTAATACATCCTGTGATGTCAGCTGCTGGCACCTTGTAATTTAAAAGGCACAAATCTCACAGACATTTCACACACTGACCATTTACATAGAAACATAGACTTTGATGGCAGATAAGGACCGCTTGGCTCACCTAGTCTGCCCATTTCCCTACCTACAGGATAAGTTGCAGATCCAAGTTAACCAACAGACTATTTCTTCCTACCCCCCACATAAATTGCCTTATGTCTGTCCCATGCATTCTTGAATTCTCCCAGTTTTAGACCCCACAACTTCCTCAGGAAGGCTGTTCCATGCGTCCACCACCCTCTCTGTGAAAAATTACTTCCTCACTTTGCCCAAGCTGTCCCCCCCTCTATCTTCAAATTGTGTCCACTTGTTCTTGCACATCTCTTTTTCTGAGATATGCTACCCTCTTGGACTTTGTTGATTCCACTGAGGTACTTAAAAGTTTCTATCATGTCCCCCCTCTCCCTCAAAGGTATACATATTAAGCTCCTTTAGCCTCTCCTCGTATGGCTTCTCTTGCAGACCCTGCACCATTTTAGTTGCCCTCCTCTGGACTGCCTCCATCCTATGACCTTGCAGAGATGGGGTCTCCAGAACTGGACACAGTACTCCAGATGGGGTCTCACCAACTGTCTGTACAGAAGGATAATAACTTCCTGCTTTCTGCTGGTGATGCCTCTCCCTATACAACCCAGTATCCCCCCAGCCCTCTCTATTGCCTTCTCACACTGCTTGCCAACCTTAAGGTCATCTGATATAATTACCCTCAGGTCCCTTTCTATTTTTCTTGTTGTTACTACCTCCCTTCCCATTGTGTAATCTTCCCCTAGGTTTTTGTTTCCCAGGTGCATTATTTTGCACTTCTTTGCATTGAATCCGAGCTACCATACTTCTGACCATTCCTCCAATCTTGCCAAGTTCTTTCTCATCCTTTCCATGCATCCTTGTGTATCAACCCTGTTGCAGATCATTGTATCATCTGCAAAGAAGCATACTTTTCCTTCCAGACCTTCTGCAATGTCACTTATAAAGACATTAAAAAAGACTGGACCCAGTACTGAACCCTGCGGTAGCCCACTAGTAACCCCTCTTTCTTCAGAGTGGACTCCATTTACAGTTACCTTGTGTCCTGTTGTTTAGCCAATGTTTTACCCATGCTACCACCCTGGGACCCACCCCCAGGCTGGTTAATTTGATTATTAATCTTTTGTGTGGGATTGTGTCAAATGCCTTGCTAAAGTCTAGGTAGGCCATGTCCATAGCCCCTCCCTGGTCTACTTTGGTCACCCAGTCAAAGAAATCAATTAGATTCATCTGACATTACCTTCCCGCTGTGAACCTATGCTGCCTTGGGTCTTGTGCCCCATTGGCCTCTAGGTACTCAACAATTCTTTCCTTCAGAAGTGATTCCATAACTTTCCCTGCCACATAGGTCAAACTGACAGGTCTGTAGTTTCTTGCCTCTGTCTTGCTCCCACTTTTGTAAAGGGGAATCACATCCACCTTCATCCAGTTCACAGGTACACCATCCTTCCATGATTTGTTAAAAAGGGTAGTCAGTGGTGTCACTAGTTCTCCCCTTAATTCTTTTAGAATTCTGGGATGAATTCCGTCAGGACCCATTGCTTTGTCCTCCTTCAATTTTAGAAGTTCTTTCAGAACCCTTTCTTCTGTAAAAGGACTGGGATTGACCCCCCTATCCAGAGTGCTTCTGTTAATTGGATTAGGCACCTCCCCTCCTCCTCTTCTGTGAATACTGAGCAGAAGTATTCGTTCAGCATCCCTGCTTTTTCATTGTCCCTCTCTGCCCACCCACCATCCATTCTATTCAGCCTCACTATCCCTCCCTTTGTCTTTCTACACTCCCTGATGTATCTATTAAAGGTTTTATTCCCCTTCTTAACCAAGTTGGCTATCTTTTCCTCAGTTTGGGCCTTTGCTATTCTGACTTCCCTCAATTCTTCCTTCTGCCTTAACTGGTACAGTTCTTTGTCCTGCTCCTTCTGTGTTTCCTTATACTTCCTAAATGCTATATTTTTCTCCCTAACTTTCCCCACCACCTCGTTTGAGAACCATAGTGGCTTTTTCTTTCATTTTGATTTATCTGCTTCACACAAAGGCTTGTTGCCTCTGTGATGGTTGTTTCCCCATTGTTGCTCCACCTCTCCTTCTAGCCTGTTTGCTAGTGCTTTTCTAAGGCACTCTCCCATCTTGCCAAAGTCAGCCCTTCTGAAGTCCAGTACCCTCACTTTTGTATGGCTTGACTCTGTAGCTGAGTTTATCGTGAACCACACTGTTTGGTGGTCACTTGTTCCCAGATGGTTACCCACTTCTAGATCTGAGATTCTCTCACTGTCCCCACTTGAAAGTACGAGGTCTAAGATTGCTCCCTCATGAGTGGGTTCCAAAACTAGCTGTCTGAGGCATGCCACCTGTAGGGAATTGAGAATGGCCTTGCTCTTGGATGTGGCTGCAGTAAAGGTGCTCCAGTTAACATCTGGCATATTCAGGTCCCCCATCAACAGTATCTCCCCTTTCTCTGCCATCCTAAGGATGCCTTCTATCATATGATTGTCCATTCCTTCCCCGAGATGGGGGTCTGTATACAACCCCTGTACGGATTGTAGTGCCATTTCCAGTCTTTGAGGTGACCAACAGTGCCTCCTCTCCTCCCTGTTTACTCTTTTGTTCTGTTTGCTTTTATCCCTTCCCTTACATAGACAGCTACTCCTCCTCCTCTTCTCCCCTCCCTGTCTCTCCTATAGGTTGTGTACCCTGGTATGTTAACATCCCAGTCATGGTTCTCTGTGTACCATGTTTCTGTGACTGCTACGATATCCAGGCATCCCTCTTCCATCAAGGCTACCACTTCAGGGAGCTTGTTGCCCAGACTATGGGCACTGGTACTCATTACCCACCATTTGATGGCCTTACCCCTTTTTGCCCCATCCCTGTCCTTATTGCCTTTGTAATTTTCTCCATTTACTCCTGCCCTTCTCCCTATCAACATCTCTTTCTTGGTGTTTACCTCACTTACTACTATGATTTTTTTTTTGCGGGGTTAGGATTTCCCTGATCCTTTCCAGTGTCTCCCCCCTTGGCTAGTTTAAATGCTTGCCAATAAAGCATTTAAACCTATCACCTAGGATCCTGGTTCCCCTCTTGGACAGATGCAGACCATCACGCCAGTACATGCCTGCATCACTCCAGGTGGACCCCCAGTCCCCAGTAGAGCCAAATCCCTGAGCTCTGCACCAGTTTTTCAACCACTGCATCAGTTTTTCAAACACTGATTGAATCCCATGGTGTGGAGCACCCTAGCCTCACCTATGCCATAGACAGGCAGCACCTTCAAGAAGGTTACTGTGCATGCTACTTGTCCAAGGCCCCTCCCCAATACCAATATCATACAATAATCATAACCAGCTGGCCAAGCGTCACAGGGGGAACTGCAGGAAACATTGAAGGGGGAGGGATGTATGTGTAAGTGAGTAGGACCAAGAGAAGAAGATTGTTTTATATAAGGAAGGTATCTGGTTGGGTGGGTAAGGGTTACAGTGAGTGAGTGAGAGAGGGGTGAGATTGGATTAGTGGTGTGTGTATAGGTTTAAGTAATGTGCCGGGGAGATATTAGCATAGTCAGGCAGTACTCCCCCTCGAGACTGAGGGATCTTCTCCCTTTTGACTGCCCCCCGCTTCCTTTTTGAGGTGTATGGTAGATGCCGGGCATTTGGCATACTAAGGAGACGGGGCGGTGAAAGATCCTGGCACTCTCGGGGAGGATGGGGGAGGTGGATGGATTGAGACAGTAAGGACCAGGAGGCACCCTGTGGCAAAATGGGCACAAGAGCGAGGTTCTCCATGGGTTCTGACTTAGTCCGACAGGAACTGGGGAATTTCTTGGATTCTTGTCCCTCTCGGGCGGTGTTATGCGATGCCAGGTCTGTTAGAAATAAGACCGCACTGGTTGCAGATCTTGTAGCCTCTACGGACCTGGCTTGCATCACTGAGACCTGACTGGATGAGAATGACGGTCTCATTTTGAAATCCACTGTTCCAGTTGGGTTCTCAGTGATGCACCACCGAGGTGGACCATAGGGGCGGGGGGTTTGCAGTCTGTTTTAGACAGGCACTGGGGATCAGGAGATGCTAGTTGGAACTAACTCCTTTGAGTGCATAGTGGGTGCAGGTGCAGGCCACAGGATCCTTTTCATCTACTGTCCACCAGGTGATGGGAGGATTTTCCTGAAGGAGGTTGCGGACTTCATTGCCGAGATGGTATTGGAGGCCCCCAGATGGTTGATTCTGGGGGACTTCGATGCCTGGGTTGACGATGAACTCTCGCCCTTTGGACAAAACCTCCTCCAATTGATGGAATCATTGGGCCTGACATGGGTTATTACCACCGCAACACACTGGGGGGGCACTCAGACTTAAGTGTTCCACCTGGAGATGGTAATATCTGATATGGAGGTGGATCTTATCGGGTGGTCTGACCATTATGCCCCGAGATTCAGTTTCGCAGTTCCCCATAATAGGCCTTCCCCTAAGGAGTTGACACGGTATCGTCCTTTGAGCAGAGTTACCTCAGAAGGCTTAATGACGGTACTGGACCTCATGGGAGTTCCAACAGATAGCACTGACCCAGGGCCCCTTGTACTAGCCTATAACAGGCCTGTTGTTGGGGCCCTGGATGACATTGCTCCGGTATGTGTTCGCCCTCTTACCTCGGGTGCCCCTTGGTATGATGGGGCCATCGGGAGTTGAAGAGGCGAGAGACACTGGCGGAAATCTCGCCTGGAGGAGGACAGACTTAGACTGCTAGATCATTATAAGATCTGCCAGTCAGCAATTTCCCATAAGAAGGCAGAGTTTCTGTCCAGGGAAATTGTTGCAGCGAAATATAGACCAGCTCAGCTCTTCCGGACCATGGACAAACTGTGCAATCCAGCCTTTGTTCTGGTTGAGCATTGTCACAACAAAAGTGTGAAGAGTTTGTGCAGTTTTTCACTAAGGTATCCTCCATCAGGGATGAGATCAGCCACTGCCTCCCCATTGGACCTTGCATTGATCAGTCAGGTGGTACTAATACCCAGATGATCTGGTCCTTCAGCCAACTAGTAGCCTTGGATATATTGAGGATCATCCAGACTCTGCGGCCAACTTGCTGTAGTCTAGACCCGGGCCCAACCCACCTCCTTGTGGGGTGTGTTGAGGTCATTGGCCCAGTCCTTGCTGAGATAGTGGCGGTTTCATTGGAGAGAGGGATCTTTCCTGATCCCTTAAAGGAGGCAATACTGCAACCCCTCCTAAAAAATCTCTCCCTTGATCCAGACTGTCTGGCTAACTACAGACCAGTCTCTAACCTCTCCTTTATAGGGAAAGTTATTGAGAAGGTGGTCGCTCTGTAATTGGAGGATCATTTATCCATCCACAATATCTATGACCCTCTTCAGTCTGGCTTCAGGAAAAAGACATGGCACTGAGACCGCCCTGGTGAGGGTGCTAAATGATCTTCTAATGGTGAGAGATCGGAGAGCCTGCTCCATCTTGGTTCTCCTTGATCTCTCAGTGGCATTCGACACTGTGGACCATGTGTTGCTGCTTGAGTACCTGCGGTTTTTCTGTGGACTGAGGGAGGTGGTCCTCAGCTGGTTTCGATCTTTCCTCGAGGGCAGATCTCAGAGAGTGGTGTCAGGGATTTATTCTTCGGCCCCTTGCTGGCTGCCCTGCCGGGTGCCACAGGGCCCAGTGCTGTCTCCCATGTTGTTTGCAGCGTACATGCTGCAATTGGGAGACATTATAAGATGGTACGGGTTGAGTTTTCACTGCTATGCAGATGATTCTCAGCTGTACATGTCTTTTGTGCCTGAACAGGAGTTAGACTCTGTCTCGATGTTTAACAGCTGCCTGAGATACAAGACTGGATGAGTGCCAGTTGGCTGAGGCTGAACTTGGGAAAAATGGAGGTATTGGTAGTGGACCCTGATCATAGGACAACTGGGGCATGGGTGGGAAAACCCTTGGGCTTACACCTTGGAGGGGCTCCGCTGAATGCCTCAGGCCAGGTGCATAAGCTGGGCGTGATTTGATGAAGGCCTGACCCTGAAGGCTCAGGTCTTGGCCGTGGTCAAATCTTCAGTTTACCATCTGAGGAATATAACTAGGGTGAAGCATCTGGTCCTGTCTGAAGATCGTCCCACCTTGGTCCACGCCTTTGTCACTTGTTTTGATTACTGCAATGCCCTCTACCTAGGGCTACTGGGGGTGGATATCTGCCATTTGCAGGTAGTGCAGAACGTGATGTCCAGGTTATCTGCAACCCCCAAATCCAGTCACATAACACCTGTGCTGCGAGAACTGCACTGACTGCTGATACAGTAGCGGATCACCTTCAAGGTCACATTGCTGACCTATAAGGCCCTACATGACCAGGGACCCCTTTACCTGAAAGAACTCCTGTCTCCTTATTGTCCCACCCGCTCACTCTGATCCTCCAGCGAGGGATTGCTAAAGATTCCCAGGGTATGCCTTAAAACATCAGGAAGAAGATAATTTGTCTTTATGGCTCCTATCCTGTGGAATTCTCTACCTCATCGGATATGAGATTGCCTGACCATGGAGGGCTTTAAAAAAATTTTAAAGGCATTCTTGTTTCAACAGGCATTTGAAGGGTCCTGGCAAAATTGCTGCTGAAACACTGTGTGAATATGTATATTTATTTTTTTAATGTATTATGGAGATAGTACTTGTTTTATTGATGTTGTTAAGGTGCCCTGAGCTCTGGAAGAGCGCCTAATACAAATAAAGTTTAATTTATTTATTTAGTTTTTGTTGACCAGGTAAGTGTACTAGACAAACCCTGCCTATTTTCAGGCATGACCCGGGGGAGGGAGATACCAATGAATGCCATCTGACCTTGAACCAGAGGTCGCGAGGGCTGCACTAGAAGTGCCCTCCCTGGAGCCTGCCTGCAACCACCACCAGGACACCCTCACCCCCCGAGGAGCCGTTGGGTCGCGAGGGCAAAGCTGGAACTGCCCTCCCTGCTGACTTTCCCGCGCTGGACACCCCCACCCCGAGGAGCCGTTGGTGCGCGAGGGTCCGCTAAGGTAAACTCTTGCCGGGGGAACTCTTGCCTGGGGAAATAAACTTAAAAAAAAAAATCGCGACAGTCAGTGAGCCAGCCGCCAGCCTACCTGTGGACTCTCTGCTGGAAACTCGGCTCTGCCTTTGTAGCGCGGCTTTTGGCGCCTTTTCCACTAGGCTCGCGTCACCCTCTGTTCTTTTGCAGTCGGTGACCTGGAGAAAGCATTTCTGGGACTGTATGAATTTATTGTGGATGTTACTGTTTTTTGCACTGTTTTGCCTGCTTTATTATAACTTTGCTTCTGAGCCTCAAGTACTGCTTTATGTGAACAGTTTTTCCTCTGCCTGTATTATTGCCAGCCTGCTCTTTTCTCTCCTTCCTGAACCTCCGTATTCCACATAATTTAATTTATTTCACTCACTGCAGCATATCCCTACCTTATCCTCTGCCACGAGCATCCCAGCAGCAAACTCCCCCGCCTGCACTGCCTGCCCCCTAATTGGTACTCCCCCCCTGCCTGCCTACTTAACCTCTGCCTCTTTTCTCCAACAGATCTATCCCCCCTTCCCCGAGGAGCTGGAGGTCACGAGGGCTGCACTAGAAGTGCCCTCCCTGGAGCCTGCCTGCAACCACTACCAGGACACCCCCAACCCCCGAGGAGCCGTTGGGTAGCGAGGGCAAAGCTGGAACTGCCCTCCCTGCTGACTTTCCCCGCCGCTAGGACACCCCCAACCCCCGAGGAGCCGTTGGTCGTGCGAGGGGTCCGCTAAGGTAAACTCTTGCCGGGGGAACTCTTGCCTGGGGAAATAAACTTAAAAAAAAAAATCGCGACAGTCAGTGAGCCAGCCACCAGCCTACCTGTGGACTCTCTGCTGGAAACTCGGCTCTGCCTTTGTAACGTGGCTTTTGGCGCCTTTTCCACTAGGCTCGCGTCACCCTCTGTTCTTTTGCAGTCGGTGACCTGGAGAAACCCCGCCGAGCAGCCTGGCGTTGACTCCCGCCCACCACCACCTTGCTCAGCTCTCCCTTATATAGAGTATTTTTCTTTTCTTTGTCACATGAGCGCAAAAACCAATCAGCCTACTTTCCCATTTGCTGGTTATATCGTTCCAGCACTAGAGAACCTGCCCTCACTTCTTGCTCTATATTGGAAATGTCTCACTCAAGCATGGTCCTTGCTATGCTGGCCCTCCTCCTGCTACAGCACCTATGCTCTCTCTCTGCCCTCTATGCCCCCATTAACCTGCCCCCAACAAAGCACACTGCCCCACTCTCAATTCCCTGCTCCCCAGCCGGATTACCCCTACCCCCTCTATCCATCCCCCAAATCCTCCGTGCTCTGGACTACCAGGCCACCCCACCCACCAACCACCTGTGCTACTCTCAGTATTGTGTTTCCTTTCACAAGTGGACTCTCCTCGCTAAGCGCCCTCAGTTGTTCTCTCCCTTCCTATCCCTGCTCCTCCCAGGCGAGGTCCCGTCGGCCACATATGCACCCACGCCAGCTACAAGCACCATCGAGGCACCTAATTCTCCTGCTGCTCCTGCTCTCCGGCAATTGAACCCAAACCCGAGCCTGTCATCCCAGCCACACCTCTGCCCACAGATGGCAAAGGCCTTGAATCGCCTTCATTAATATATGCAGTCTCCTAAGAAAACTGCAGCCCTCCAATGTTGGGTCACCCAACACTCCCCGGATATTCTCCTGCTTGCTGAAACCTGGCTCTCCTCCCTCACGCCTGACTCTGCCATCTCCCTTCCTGGTTTTACCATTTTCAGGGCCGATAGGATGGGCAGGCGTGGAGGGGGGTGTGCTATCTACTTGCGCAACTTGGTCCTCGGGCTTGCCCTCCCCAATCCTGAGCTAAACCATGGGGCGCAAGCCATCACCTTAAAAGTCACACCCTACCCTGGACGCGGTCCACTCTAACTGCGGCTTATCTACCCCCGGGGTCTAACAAAGACTCTGCGGCCACCTCTCTCCTTGACTACCTGGCTACCTTACCCCCGAAAGCCGAACAGTTAATTATGGGTGACTTAAATTCCAATTGGCTCAGCCCGTCGGCTGATAATTTGAAGAATGAGCTTGCAGCCCTTGACCTGTCCCAAATGGTTACTCAGCCTACTAGACTTAAAGTAACAGGAACTAGCTCCCTCCTGGACGTCATCCTCTCTAACCGACCTCATAAAATAGTCTCCGTTGAAGTCCTTGCGCACTCGCTCAGTGACCACTCCCCTGTCATCTGCTTCTGGTCCTCCCCCACCCTCAGCCCTGGGTACAGCAGGACCCCTCACCGCCGTTTTCTCCCCGGAGGTCTCGCCAACCTCAAACGTCACCTCGCCCAAATCAACTGGTCCCCAATGGCCAGCGCTCCTGGCGGTAACTCTGCCCTAACCTACCTCTCCACGGCCTTCAACCACCTGTGATCTGTATGCACCCTCAACACTCTTAGGATAAAAACGGACTGCTGCATGGATAACTCCTGCACTGATCAACAACTAAAGAGATAACCTCTGGCACTAGCTAATGACTCGGTAGGGTTGCTGACAGGCAAGCCTACAAGACAGCCCGCAATCAATGCACCTGGACAATCAAGCAGGCTAAAGCTAAATTCTACCAGGCTGCGTTGACATCCTCCTGGGGCTCGTCCAGAGCTTTCTGGGACAACATTAAAGATTTAAATGGTAAGACCCGCTCCCCCCCTCCATCCCAGATTGTCATAAATGGGACTGCCTCAACTGACCCCACCTGTATTGCTGACTGCCTTAATAAAACCTTCACTGACTTAAGTGCCGTCCTCCCGGCCCATTTTTCAGACCCGGTTGCCAAACCCACCCACGCTCCCATTTCCAGGCCACAATTCCACTTCCGAATGATCTCACCCCACGATGCCAAACCTTTCTTAATAAAATCTCGCCTCTCAGAACCCTATCAATGACCCTCTTGACTCCAGGATACTTCGCCTCGTGCTGGATGTCATGCTTACCCCGATGACGCTTATCATTAACAAATCCCTATGCCTCGGCCAATTCCCTAAGGCCTGGAAACAAGCTGAAGTAACCCCCATCCACAAGTCTGGGGACCGCACTCTGCCTAATAACTACAGGCCCATCTCCATCCTTCCCCCCCTATCCAAAGCCTTAGAAAAAATAGTGAACACACAGCTCTCGGAATATCTTACTAACTACAATCTTCTTTGTCCAGAGCAACACGGTTTTCGCCCTGGCCATAGCACATCCACTGCCCTTCTGGAATTCTCCCACCACATTCACTCAGCACTTGACAAGGGTCATCTACATGAGGCGGTTTTATAGACCTGTCCAAGGCCTTCGACACAGATGTGCCACCACCTGCTACTAAACTCCCTTAGCATACTGGGTCTGCTTAGCCCGGCCCCTGAAGTGGTTCAGAAGCTATCTACACAACAGGTCCCAAGAGTGAAGCTAAATGGGATCCTCTCCTCCTACCTTCCTGCACACTCGGGTGTCCCCAGGCTTCATCCTTGGCCCGACCCTTTCAGCCTATTCTGAACACCTCCCCAGCTCCTGTTCCAGTAACATATTACTCTATGCTGATGGCGCTGTTATCCTTGCATCACACCCTGACCCACTCCCACTCCAAAACATGCTGCAAGCGCCTTCCTCCAAACCGAAAAGTGGTTCAATAATCACCGCTTAGTCCTGAACCTAAAGAAAACTAAGTCCATGCTATTTCTCATCAGCCAAAACAATGCCAGGGACTTTCCCTCCACATCACCACCAGCATGCCCTCCCTCTGGAGCAGGTTTCATCCTATAAGTACCTGGGCATCACCTTTGACTCTGGCCTTACTTTCCACCCACCTTAAAGCTTTGGCATCTGCAATGAACTCCAGGATCGGTCTTCTCTACCGCCACAAAGACTGTCTCCCGAACCCGCCTAAACTAGCCATCACCTCGCCGGTATTATCACTGGCTGACTACGGACTCCCTGTTTATGCTGCTGCTGGCGCCTCTGCCTTATCCAAAGTCCAGACCTCATCAACAAAGCCTGTAGGCTCCTTAGCAGTGCCCACAGCAGAACCCACCACCTGTCTGCTATACTCCACCACAAAAATACTCACTCTTGAGGAAAGACTAAAATATCAAACCTGCCTACTGGCCAAAAAATCCATGTCAGGTCTCTGCCCTCCTGGGGTCTCTGGACCTTTGCAGCTGGCTGCTAGGTCCCTGCCAACCAGATGCGCCCGCAGCCACCTTCAACGTTCCCAGAGCAAGGACCTCTCGTTGCCAAAGATCTTTCCATCACCTAGCCCGTCCTGGTTTAACTCCTTCCTGAAACCATCGCTAAGATCCCAGGTATTGGCGCTTCAAAATCGCCCTCCGCCAGCATATTATTGACAGCAGTGCTGTAAATGTTTGTAGCTGCCCTGTGCGATTCCCTTCTAACCTTTTCAAGCCCTCGCCTTCGGTCCTTTTAACTCTACATATTAGTTTGTGACATGTTGTTAAATTGAATAATGTATCTCCTGTTGTTTACCAATGTTAGTACCTTACACAAGTTTGCTCCAGTACAGCTTCGCTGTCTGCACTCTCCAAATGTATATTTTATGTATCTAACCTGTTCGTCATCCCTGTCCTAACCTCACTCTATTGTTGTCTCTCCCCCCCCCTTTTTTGCGAGGTACATTTGTAAACGAGTCTTTGACTCAAAGGTTGTAAAACTGATCTCAACAATAAATAAAAATAAATAAGCTGTTGGTGGTATTTTTAGTGAATGAGGAAATTTGGCCAGGACACCGGGAAAATTCCCCTACTTCCTGTGAGCAGGGGGAACCCTTTTTCCTGTGGTACTAAGATGGCGTCTCCCATGGATCCTGGTGTGGAAGTGTTGCAGTCTGTGAGCATGGAGTCCTCCATTTCGTGTGTGGAGGTGCAGGGGACAGGACCTGATTTGGATTTTCTGCCTGGTGCTGTAGACACCGACATTGTTTCCGAAGTTCTACCGCAGCTGGCTGGTTTGGAAAGCGGTATGCAGCCTGAAGATTTAGTTTCACTACAGTCTTCAGAACAGGAAAATGTTTTAGACCTTTCTCTTGAGGAAAAACAGCAAATTTTGCAGGCCGAATTGTCTGCTATTGAAGCACAGCTGAATGCAGAGAAACTGCTCTGTGAGGAAGATAAAAAACGTAAACATTTGGGGGATGATTCCCCTGGTAAAGTTACTGGAGGTGTTTCCAAAGTTTTTATTTCTTCCTCTACTCCGCTGGCTTCTTCAGTAGGTGATTCAGGTCCTCTCCAGGTGGCTACATCATATTGCAGTGACGTGGAAGAAGCTTGGTCCCCGGAACAGGCCCTAGAGGGGGTGGGTTGGTCGCAGGATGCCGCCAGCATGTGGCAGGCTGAGGTCGCTCCAATATTAGCAGACAGTGTGCAGGACGCTGTCGAGGAATCGATTACACCTTCTCCTGCGGTTGGGGCTGATTTTGAGCAACAGGAGAAAATGGAGCCTTCAGGTACCGTTTCTTTTCCCCCTCTTTTGACTGTGTCCCCACAAAGCTTCCAAACTCCCTCTGTGGACACAACTCTGCCACCGGTTGTGGAGTCTTCTGATTTGGATGCTGCCCCTGATTCCCCTTTGGGTGAAAAAACTGATTCCGGCCCGACCTTTGCCAGTTTATTTAAGAAACCTGTGGAACTTGCTAAACGGAGGAATGCTGTGCGATTTAGGTATCTTAGGGGTATGGAGATACCTCTTGATTGTTTTTTTGTGGGGAAGGTCTTGCTAAAACAATCTTTGCATTTTACCCCTGCAGATGTTTATGCGCTCATTCATGCAGCAGGGGAACCCCAGTCTGTTGGAAAAATTTTGGACTCTATATATGAATTTAAAGATTAACCCCCTGTGGACCCCTTTCAAATTATTCTTTTAACAAACAATCTTTTCGGGTTATCACTGCTTTATTTCATAATGAGGGGGTCAATATTCAGGATATCCTTTACTGGTTGGATAAACACTATGAGGTGCAAGGTATCCCTGAGCCCATTTTAGATGGGGAAGGTTTTTCGGACGGGGATTGGAAAATAAAAATTAAATTACAGTATGAGGGTACAGACTTAACACTTGCCAAACTGTCTTTACATTGGGCGGAATAAGAGGTTTCATCTTTTACCAGGACAACCCGTAGGTGCTTTAAATGTGGGTGTGCCAGACATATTAACCCCAACTGTGAAATGCTTAAATGCATTCTCTGTGGTGAATTGGGTCACACGAGTTTCCATTGTACAAACTCTTTGAAGTGCACCTTGTGTGAAGAGGAGGGGCATTCCTTTCTAACTTGCCCCTGGGCATCTCATAATACTGCTGATGCAGACTTCACTATCCAAGATTTTTATATTCAAAAATCTAAATCGGCTTCTGGCTTTTGGGGTTTTTCTCCTTCTCCCCATACTGCCCCGGTTGGGGTGGATCCGGATGTGGTCAATTCAGATAATGCTGCTATAGCAGACTCCGAGGTTGGGAGTAGGGATATTACCCTGGTCCCTGGGGATGTCCCTCAGTCTTCTGTTTCTATGGCCCCTCCTAAGCCTCCTCCTCCTGTGAGTGATGGATTCCAGGAAGTAAAGGGAAAAAAGGGGACGAAGGGACGAAAAGGTAAGGCTCAGCCTGGGAGTTCTGTGGAGGCAATTATTCATGACAATCCTTTTCATCCTCTTCGGGAAGGTATATCTGAGGATGATTAGACTGACACTGCCTCTTGGGCTTCTTCCCAGGCTGAAGCCCCCCCTCTGATGCTGAATAGCCGGAAGGTACTGTTGCCAGTCGAACTAGGAGGAGGCGTATGGGTGTGAGGGCCTCCTCTAGGAAAGTACCTTGACTCCCTCGTTGATCTCTGTTATGGGTCTGAGTCATTATGATTTAACTATAGACTCAACACAAATAGTGTGTTGTCAAAGCAAAAGAGACTGGTGACTTTTTCTTTATTTTCAGATTTATGTTTTGATGTGGTTTTTTTTCAGGATAGCAGGCTACAGTCCCAAACTGATGTTAAGATAGGGAGGGATGCCTGGGTTTGGGGAGGGGGGACTGATCTTTGTAGTGGGGTAGGGATTTGTTTTTCTACTCGTAATATTAAAGTTTTTCATTTTGTGGACATTTTCCCAAGTAGAGCCCTTTTGTTGGATGTGCAACTTCAGGAGATGGATTTTCATTTCATAAATGTATATGCCCCTCAAACTAAAACTGGCAGGATAGAGTTGTTTAAGCTTATTTTGCCATATCTTTTTATGTCTAGATATATACTTTTTGGTGGAGACTTTAATACAAGTAGATTGTTTTCGGATAGGGGTCCCAGGGTCTCTAAGCTTTATTGCGATTGACAGTACCTTAATCATGTGTTACAATTGACCGGGCTTGTTGATGCCTTTACCTTTCTGAATATCCCTAAGCCCACCCCATACCTTTTTTAAGGGCCTTTTATCTACCCGGATAGATTTTTGGTTTTTATCTCATTTAACTATTAGGCACAAATCTGTGACACCTGTTGCTACTTCTGACCACGGTCTCCTTGTTGTTTCTCTCTCAGATCTTGATGCTACTGTTAGAGGGAAGGGGTATTGGAGACTATATTTAAGTTTGAAGACATCCGGGAGGGTTTTCAGGCCCTGGTACAAGCCAGACAATCTGTAGCTTTTCTATATGATTCTTTGGCAGACTGGTAGTCGGATAGTAAGGCCTATTTTCAAAGATATTTTCAGTTGATGGGTAAATTAAATGGTACAAAATGAAAAGAGGATTATAAGGTTTTACAAGAACAACTTGTGTTATTGCAGTCATTACAGGTTTCTACTGGGACTTCTTATGTTGATCAAATAGAACAGATTAAGTATAACTTGACAAGTTTGCAATATAATAGGATGAAATCCTTAGAAGCAGAACAAAAAAGGGGATGCACTGGAAAACAGGGCAGTTTTAATCCTTTGATTCCTGCTCTGCTCAGCGTCACCATAAGGTCATGTACTCCCTTAAATCTAAGGATGGGTCTGAGAAATTTGGGAACTTGAATATCATGAAGGAATTGGAAAGTTTTATACAGTCTACATTTTCTTCTGTAGCTATCCTTGAAACAGAGGCGTTTGATTGGGTGGGTTCTTGTGATTTGGCACAAATCCCTGACTCTCTGAAATCTTCTTTGATTGCCCCTGTTACTGAACAGGAGTTGGGTTCCATTATTTCTAGTTTAAAACTAGGGGGAACTCCAGAGCCTGATGGCCTACTGAATGAGTTTTATAAATTACTTTTTCCATTGCTCCCCTCTGAGTTTGTTGCAGCTTTCAATTTTTTTCTGGAACCCTGTGTTTTACCAGGCAGTATGTACACTGGCCTTATTTTTTTTCCTTTTAAAACTGGTGATAGATCCCTTTTGGATAATTGGCGGCCCATTACTCTTTTAAATACAGATAGTAAAATCCTGGTGAAATTGTTGCATCGTTTAACTTTAGTTTTGGAAGATACAGTCCACCCCATACAGTTTTGTGCTGTTCCTGGGAGAAAAACAGCTGATGCACTTATTTTGCTTAAGGAAATTGTGGAAAAGGGATCTGGAGGGGAAATGAGTGGCTATTTAGTAGGGTTGGATCAAGCTAAGGCCTTTGATACTGTTTGTCATGATTATTTATGGATTGTACTTCAAAGTCATGGTCTTCAGGTTATCTTCTTGAACTGGCTTAAGTTATATTTCCAACAGGCTATGGTTAAACCTTATGTGAATGGCTGGGTGGGGGCTAGTTGTCTAGTTCAGAGGAGGGTTAAGCAAGGTTGCCCCCGAGTCCGGCTTTGTATATTTTGGCATTAAATCCGCTTTTAAGGAAATTACAGCTGCATGAAGATATTAGGGGTCTTTCAGTGCATAGTGGGGATATGGAGGTTAAAAGTATAACCTATGTGGATGATATGTGCCTGGTGTTGGGGGACGAGGCATCAGCAAATACGGCTGCTCAGGAAATTATGCATTTTTCTCTGTTAACTAATACCACTATTAATATTGCCAAAAGTATATGTCTTCCTATAGGTGACTTGCTTCCTAAAATTCCAGTTTTTTTGGAGATACCTTGTCAGACTCAACCACAGAAATTACTGGGTTTTTTTTTTGGTATGGGGGCCAGGAGTACTTATAATTGGTCTCTTATTATATCAGACACTAGGGGGAAAATTGGAAAGTGGAACTCTTGGCATATGTCCAAGCTAAAAAGAGTATATATGGTAAAACCTTTTTATTGCCAATGTCTCTGCATTTATGTGTGGTTTTTCCACTAACTTTATGATTAGAGACTGTACTCTATGGTTTATTTTTTTCAATGTATTTGGGGTAGCCGGCTTAATCGGATTAAAAGAGGGGTTTTGTATTGCCCTATCAAAGATAGTGGAATGCAGATGATTCACCTGTTTTTTTTTTTCTTTTCTTTATTTTTGTATGGGAATTTGATGCCAGTGATGGGTGATGGGCCCAAGGTTTGGAACCCCTTGGTTTCTGACCAAACTGACCCGTGGCTTCTTTCCTGGGGTATTGAGCCTGCCATTCCAAAACAAAAATCACTTCAGGGCCTCCCTTCATACAGTATATTTTTGGGAAATTGAAGCTATGGGGTATTACTAGGAGACAATTATTAACCCTTTCTAGGAAACAGATGTATGTGTCTATTGTCTAGTTTTTTTATTGACATTCCTAGATATTGGATTAAAACTCCCACTGAAACTGCAATTATAGGAAAAATGTTGCTTAATCCTAGATCACAGGGAAAGATGTGGGATGTTCTTTGGTTAAGTGTTCATGACAAACTAAATGTATGGAATAATTTGAAGCATAAGGGATTAGCCGAGAGTGTGTGCCCTAGGTCATTTATTTTTTGAATGTCCTTTTATTTTGTCCTTTTGGTCATTTCTTTATTCACAGTGGCCTTCTTTTCCTTGTCTAACTAGAGATATTTTGTTGGGTTTGTTACCAAAGAAATGGATTACGTATGATTCAGGAACCGTTCATTTAATTTTATTGATACTCAAGTACCATATATGGCATACAAGATACCAATTGACTTTATATAAAAGAAGGGTTACTGCTGAACAATTGTTCTGGACTGTATATAATTCCTTTAAAGGTTCAAGGGATTTGGACTTTTTCACTTGTTCATGCTCCCTTTTTCAAGAGAGGTGGCATCATATGGACTGGTTTTTGGATGTGGGGTAGGTCTCCGCATGTGAGATGTATTATATCTTTAGGAGGTATTGTCAGGACAATTATTTATGATTTCTTCTACTGCTTATTTTTTATGTTTTATATTTAATTTTTGTATGCTTTCATATTATCTTGTATGATTTTTTTGTTTTGAATTTTCAATCTTTTTTCCTCTGCTCCGGGGTGGTTCTAGTATTTCTTTTTATTAGTTTGGAGACTACGAAAATTAATTTTTGTATTGATTGTATGATGTAATACTTATTTACATTTGCCTTTATTTCTGTATTATGTTTGTGTGCAGTAACACTTTTTTGTGTATATTTTGATTTCAAGTTTTAATAAAAAAAATTCCCCTACTCTTTTCGATAAGTGCCATGGGATCTTTAACATCCACCTGAACTACCACCAATGCAGGCAGATGAGACCTCAGTTTAATGTCTCATCCAAAAGACAGCACCTCAGAAGTGCTGCACTACAGTGTCAGTATTGGCATATTAACCCAAGTGCCAGATGTGGGAACTAAACCCACAGCCCTCTGATCTCCTGACCTCAGAGGCAAGTGTGCTACCTACCGAGCTACTTACAAGTGAAAAATGATTGGGAGGAGGGGTTCTAAAGGGATGTTAGGAAGTTTTGTTTTACAGAAAGGGTGGTGGAACTGTGGAACAATCTGCCAGCTGAGGTGGTGGGCACCAGAACTATAGAAGCTGATGGCAGAAAAGGACCGCTTGACCCACCTAGTCTGCTCAAAGATTTCCCACCTATTGTACCTCCACAGACCCTAACCCTCAGGGTTTCCCCACCCAGTGTTTTGTATTATAATGCCATAAATAATCTCAAGCATGACTGGAACAGACTTGAAGGGTCCAGCTGTTGCTCTGGACAGTAGAAGTAGATGAGGAGAAGGGGGTGGATAGTGAGGGCTAGAACCCTGTGTGGATACTAGGTCCTGGGGTTTGATAGGGTACTAGGTGCAGACTGGAAGAACCAGAACCATTGGCCTTTTTCTGCTGTCACCATGTTTCTTAGTGAAATCACTCGGATTCTCAGCAGCCAAAACATCAGTTGTGTGCCAGCAGACTGTGCACAGATCAGCCATCTATCTTGGGTGCCACAACCCCCATTTCCCTCTGGACTGTTCTGGAAAAATAATTTAAACACTGGTGGTCTGCATCTGCTACCACTTTCCTCTGATGACAACTTGCTAGTGTAGGAAATCCTATCGGCATCTGGTAATGTGAAAGTAAAAATCTTTTTTTGAAGAAATGGTAAGCCTGGTTGTTTGTGTTCCCCTTGAGCGGAGTCGTGTTCTGACTTTGGCTGATGTCATTCAGCAGTTGCTACATGTAACCCCTAGGTAGCGCTACCCCAAGGGCTACTACCCCTGCCTGCTGGGCAACCAGTAGGTTGAGGAGCCCGAGTTCTGAAATGGGTGCCTCCATCCAGAGGTCAGGGTTATTAGTGGTCGCAGTAGTTGGAGCACAGCCCTCTGGGACACTGTAAACCCCCTTGGTTCCTGCAAGTGGCCCACACAGAATACAACCATGACCTTCATAGTACCCCTGATGCACTTTACCAGTATCCAAACCCTTGGCACTTACCACCAGGATTGGTTTCTCCAGTTCAACCCTGATGACCCCCTGTAAGACAAGGTAAAACAGAGTAAACGGCAGTAACACAGTACTTCAGGCATAAACAGGATCCATAGACTGTTTAAAAGGCAGAAAAAGTAGATCTGATTAATTTGGGGGGTTTGAACAAGGATAGGGGAAATCAGGTTAATTAGCTTACTTTCCCTAACAATCACACATTTATGCAGTCAGAATCCCTAGCACAGTCACACTTCTGGATACCCAGGTGAATGGGGGTGGGCTAGCCAGGACCGTTGCCTGGTGTAGGCCTGCGTTGCAGCTGGTAGGTACCCTGTGATGGAAAAAATACACCTTGCACAATACAATATTTGTAACCCGGAGCCGGAGGGCTCAGTTCATGAAGAAAAAGATAAGACAATCAGGTGACACACTTTTGATTTAGCTATCTGTTGCAGGGAGCTACCCTGGATATTACTCACGGTACCAAAGACTGGACACAGGATGGATGAAATTGAGACAGCAGATGAACTCTCTGGAGTGACAGGAGAAGCAGGGCCCACATGATCTGCCGAGGTGTCATTTCTGTTCAGGCATGGAGAAGGGGGGAATGCTCCCCAGGCAGGTCTCTCGTCAATGGCTCTTCTCTGTGCAGCAGGGTGATCTGGCAGGGCCCTCGTGGCTAGGCCCAGTCGCATGGAGCTAACAGCGGATTTAGTCTATTCTGCACTGGATACAGCTTCCAGCAGTCAGACACAGTTCACACAAAAGGGAACTTAAACTGTGACCCCCATTCAGTATGCAGCACATTTATACGTAAAGAAGTATTACTGTACCAGGCAACTGCTCCCCGGTCACAATCGCAAAGTCACTGCTCAAACCGGGAGCTCAAGAGTAGCTGGAGTTCCTGACAGGCCGATCGCGTTCAGCAAAAATCTTCGGTCTTCTACAGGTTAAGCTTGGTCCCAACTTAGTAACTTGCTTAAAAGCACACAGCTCAGATTTAGTCTAAAACAATTCTCTGTCTGTCTCTTCTCTCAGGGTAACAGCATACATGCAGGCCTTAACTCAGGCCTCTCCACAATTCTCCTGCTCAAACTACGCAGTTTACTGCTCGAATATCACGAGCTGCTCCTCTCTCAGCTTCCAACTCAGATCTGGCTTGCCAGCAGACAGCTCGTGGTGTTTCCCCCAGATCTAAATGGTTCGGTTGGCTGGCACAACTGTCAATCACACAAGAGCTCCCCTTTCAGTAGCAAAATGCACCAACAATCCAGAACTACAAATCCCACGGGTTTGGCTCCATGCAACCCCAACAAGTAAACTCCATTTTACAGTCCCCAAGTACTGACTGGTCCAAATTTGGCAGTTCGGGACCAAAATGGTGGATACTGACAGAAACCCCTCGCTGCAAAGAAGGCAGGAAACTACATTATCATTATTACTCTAAGTGATTTCCAGCAAATAGTTACATCTTTCAGCAGAACTCCCTCTGCACGACTAGCGATGGCAGAAGCGGAGCAATTAGCAGGCAGCCTGGGCGGGTCCCGAGCATGGAAACAGTCCCATTGCCGGATTATTAGGGCAGACAGGCAGCCCTTAAAGCAACAGTACACGGAGGCCACACAGGCACTCACGGGTAATACATTTAAACGGCTACGGCGCTGAACACCAACCAGGCAGTGAGCGCTTTGGCAAGCTTGTAGAAGACTTTTCGGGAACCCCCCACTGATGGGGGTTACACCCTTCCTTGCCTGGAAAAACTTGGCGTCCGTGTCAAGTTAGTACTAGCACAGTAACTGAAATTGCAATTCATACCATACATCTATACCATTAGCAAGCTAGGCCTGTAGCTGCTAAGACATCAGTCAACATATTCAACCTTTACTATACACATTCTCTGCATTTCACAGTACATCTCTCCTGAATTACATCATGCATATGTCACACAGGTAACTTGACACATGCTGCTGTATGGAATCAGGTAATTACTTCCTGCACATTGGACAATGAGAGAGGGGGCCCTTCCCTATCAGCTAACTTGGGGCTAGACAGGGCAGGGGCACCATACCTAGAGGGCAGGACAATCAATCTGGAATTTGCACCTAGGCTCAGTTTGGGCAGTGAGCTTTGAGAAACATACACCCCCTTATGGACCACATTGAGAGGCAAATCTACTGGCCTTCTAGGGGAATCATAACTGAAGCGTACCACAGGCTTGACAGCTCGGCCAGTCTTTCTGGGGGGGGGGACAACCACAGTCTCTGTACAGCCTCGGGACTTTCATCACTTGAGAGGGGTGCTTCTGCCTGGATAGGGGGGTTCACACTTGGGGCACTGTCAGCCCCAGGCTCTTAAATTCTGGTTCTATAACACTTTGCTGACTTGGAAGGCACTCGGGCACTGGAAGGGAATTATCATCACACTCAAAGTATTCTTCAGGTTCTGGCATGTCACCAGCCTGACTTGGATCATCTGCCTCTTCCTCAGGTAAATCACGCAGTTCCACCATACAGAGTGACTCAATATCATCAGACATGACACTGCGCACTTCACTCTCAGGGAGCATTGGCTCCAGGGACAAAGCTGGGGGGTTAGGCAATCCAGAAGGCCCAGCTTCATCCCCACAATTGATCATGGAGTTACCTTGAAATAGCTGACTCAGTTCATAAGAGGGGTAATAAACATAGTTGCACTCACTCTCATCAGAAGTGGACTGAGTCACTGTCATTCGGGGCTTGCTGTGCAGAAAATCTTAAGCCTGTGACCACTGGGGTAGGTTGACTCTGTCTGTTTGGCAGCAGCCAGAGTCACTGGTCCCGAGGGAACAATCTCAGGGGGTTCAGCCTCAATCATGACTTGACCAATGGGCAGTAAATGGTTACGGTGCATAGCCTTGACAGCTTTTGAATCATTTTCAGGCCGCACTTTGTACAAAGGGTAAGTCATCCAACTTGCCTACTACTATATGAGGAAGATGGTGCCATCGGTCGGCAATTTTATGTTTATCATGCAGTCCCAAATTTCACAACAACACACGGTCTCCAGTTTGAAGTTCTTGGGCCTTTACTTTTTTATATCTTTCTTTATTGGCCAAGTTTCTTTTTGCAGCCATTGTCTGGGCTAGTTGATATGTGCGATTCAATTGGGCCTTCAGTTTTTGTACATATTGTGGATAATTTTCAGCTCGAACCCCATCGGGAGAGACCTCGAAACAAACATCAACTGGCAGCCGAGCCTCCCTCCCAAACATGAGGCAGTAGGGAGAGAACCCAGTAGCAACATTTCTTGTACAATTATAGGCATGAACCAAAGTGCTAATCTGCTGGCTCCATTTATGCTTGTCTTTTGGGTGAAGAGTGCCCAGTATGTCCAGCAGGGTGCGATCAAAGCGTTCTGATTGTGGATCCCCCTGAGGGTGATAAGGGGTGGTTCTTGACTTCATCACCCCCCATAGGGAGAGCATTTCTTTGATTAAGCGACTCTCAAAGTCTCTACCTTGTCAGAATTAATTCTCTGGGGGGCCCCGTGGTGGACTAAATTTTCCACTAGCACCTTGGCCACAGTGGATGCCTTCTGATCTTTGGTGGGGAAGGCTTGGGCATACCTTGTAAAATGGTCCGAGACCACCAACACATTACAAATGTTTCACTGATTGGGCTTCAAACTCAAAAAGTCTATGCAAATGAATTCCATGGGTGTGCTGGTGGTAATGTTGACAAGTGGGGCAGCCCTCTGGGGCAGGGCCTTTCTCTGCAGACAGCAACTACAAGTCCTTACATGATGCTCAACATCGGCCCAATCTTAGGCCAGTAGAATCCAGATCACACTAGGTCAAGGGTTCGGTCGATACCGAGGTGGCCCATATGATTGTGGAGGAACCTTAGCACCAAGTCTCTGAAAGCTGTGGATAAAACCAATTGTGTCTTGTCTACTTGGCCACCCCCATCTACTGTCTCTCTATAGAGCAACTGATTAATCAGCTTTAATTTAGGGCCTTCTTTAAATAGTAAAGCAGTTTGCAAATCATAGCAGGGCAATGTGGACACATCTTTCCCTGCACGGAGGGCTTCAAGGGCTGACCGAATCATAGGATCTTGGGATTGAACCCACTGAATGCTGTCATTATCATATTGAGGTAGTGCACTAATATCTAGAGCGGAGAAGTGACAGTACGTAGCAGGTATGCAGGTATCAGAGGGGCCCAAGCAGTCTACTGAGCAGTCCACTGTGTCCGTAGACATCTGTTTAGCTCTGTCAAACTTTTGACACAGTGCTCAAATGTCAGGTTTGGACAGCCTGACCCAATCACCTTTGGACGTGGGCCTCTGGGATAGGGCATCAGCATCTATGTGATTCAGGCCTCATTTGTATTCAGCCGCATAACCATAGGTAGACAACGCAGAAAGCCACCAATACCCAGAGGCAACTGACTTAGCTGAAATCTGCACATAGGTCAATGGATTATTGTCAGTCTTTACCAGTATCTTTGCCCCATACAAGTATTCATGGAACTGGTCAACGATGGCCCACTTTAATGCCAGGAACTCCAGTTTATGCACAGGATAATATTTCTCTGATGGGGCCAGACTTCTACTAGCAAAGGCCACCGGTCTCAAACCATTCTCATGTTCTTGATACAGTACAGCCCCCAAACCTTGTAGGCTAGCATCGTTATGCAACACATAGGGTCTAGTAGGGTCAGCAAAGGTGAGGATGGGAGCATGGGTGAGCCGATATATTATTTCATGGAAAGCAGCTTCACAGTTGGGTGTCCAGTGGGACCCAAAACGTTCACCCAGAGGGAAGTATACTCTTTCTGTTCTGGAGAAGGCCCTTTGTATTTATGGTTCATGGGAGGGTAACCCTGAGTAAGATTCAGAAGTGGGTGAATCACCCTGGAGTAGTCCTTTATAAACCGCCGGTAGTAGCCATAGAATCCTAGGAAGCGCTGTAATTCTTTCACATTGTGGGGCTGGGGCCAGGTGGTCAAGGCCTCAACTCTACTAGGATCAGTCTATATCCCCTCTGTGGATACTATCTGCCCCACATACTTCACCGATGTCTGAAAAAACTGGCATTTGTCGATGGAGAGCTTAAGGCCGAAACCCTCCAGTCAGTCTAACACTTTAAATAGTTGGCTCTCATGCTCCTCCAATGAACTCCCGAATACAATGACATCGTCCAAGTACACCAGGCACTCCAATAAATTCATATCCCCCACTGCATGTTCCATCAATCACTGAAAAGTGGCCTGAGCACCCGATATCCCCTGGGGCATCCTCATAAACTCATAGAACCCTAGTGGACAGATGAAGGCTGTTTTCTCACGGTCTTCTGGTGCCATGGGGATCTGGTAGTACCCGCTGCGAAGATCCAACACCAAGAACCATTGCTCTCATTCAGACAGTCTAAAGCATCTTGTATACGGTGCATGGTGTATTGATCTGGGATGGTCCGCAGGTTAAGGGTTCGATAATCCACTCACATTCTTACTGTCCCATTCTTTTTCCGCACCACCACAATAGACGAAGCATAGGGGCTTCTGAATTCTTGTGTCACACCAGCCGCAAGCATCTCCTGCAGGTATCTTCTCACATCATCTATACAATTTATTTTATTTAGCTTTTAACCGGGTAAGCGCACTAGCCATAAAATATTTTCAGGCACGACCCGGGAGAGTACAGACATGCAGAAACTTAACAGGATAGCAATTTATAAGTGCTTTATGTACAATGAGTTAAAGAGGATACAATATATCGGAACATACAAAGTAAAGCGCTTTACATACAGTGAATTAAAGTGGATACAATATATCAGAGTAGACCATTCATAAGTTCATAGGTGCCTACCTATGCAATGAATAGAGATAACCTTGGACAATAAATTATCAGGTGACATATATAAACAGAACAAGGTACACAAAAACAAAAACAGCTAATACAAAAGGGAGAAATAACCATTGAGAGCAGGGGTGTCATTAAGGAAAAGGTCAGTAAGTGAGGAAAAGGGGAGCAAGCCATGAAATTAGATCATGTGAGTATATGTAAGTGTAAGGGAGATGCCTGCAGTGCAAGATTGTACATGGGCAGGGAAAGGGAACCAGGACAGGCTAAGGCAGTAAGAGGGTTATATAGGGGTGAGGAAATACTATTGTATGGCAAGAGACATCAGTCATTAGGTAGGGTGAAAGCAGGAACAGGTATCAGCAATCCGCAGATTTGAGCACAATTTTCTCTTAAAGCATGTGTGGGAGCTAGAAAGTCTAATGTCGGGGAAGAGGAGTCCACAGCTGTGGGCTGCATGCTCAAATGCAACAGTTCCTTTCCTAGTGCGGCACCTCGGCAAATTCAGAAAGGATTTATCAGCTGATTGTAGACCATGAAGTGTGTCCTGAGGAACAAGCATAGTTGCAAGACACCTAGGGGTTTGATTTCGAATTATCGAATCAATAAGACAGCGAAGGTAGTATTTCCTACTAGCTAACGGAGAGAGCCAACCAAGATCATTATAAAGCTGACAGTGGTGTTTAAGTCGAGGAGCAGAAGAGGCATAGCAACATATGTTATATATAATATCCCATCTGAGTAGGTCAGTTTTATGAGCAGTACCAAATAAGGGAGCCCCACAGGTTAGGGTGGGGAGCAGAATCCCCCTCGCAATAGCCATTTTAGCTGATGGCATGAGCATATAATTAGTCTTATATGCAACACCCAGCTTGGAGTTGACAGCTCTGCAATCAGACTGTACATGAAGATTAAGATCAAGAGATTGATCTAGCAGGATGCACAGGTACTTGAAAGAGGTCACACATTTCAGTAATTGACCTTCTAAGTCCTGCACCATCAGTGCTGTTGTGCAAGCCCGGAGCTTTGGGGCTGATCCAAGCGGCATGGCTTTAGTTTTGCTAGTGTTGACAGCCAGTTTGTGGTCGTATAGCCAGTTTTGGATATTGTTAAAGTCAGAGGAAAGGGCTGTACTGATAGTGTCTATATTAGTAGAACTTGTATAGATGACAAATAAATAACAGCAGGAGCTAGGCGCCAAGACCTCTTGTGGAATGGCCGCTCATCATACAGGCATATGTGATGCTCAGCTCCCTGGACACACCCCACGTCCCACTCTTTCAACGAAAACACTTGGTCTTTCTGGGCAAGTCTCTTGCTGATTCTAGGCTTCCACTCAGCTGGCAACGGGGAGTCACCAAAGTCAAACAAGTCAGGGGTCACTATCAGTCGCTCCACAGTGCTTGTTACTGGGTAACACTGCAGTGTCTGTGCAGTGTACGTTAGCTAGGATGCAGCCTCTGTTCACCCAAATCTCCCAATCTGACACATTGTGGACCTGTACCATCACTCGCCGTGCATAGGCATGAGCATGAGCAGACAAGATGCTGGGCCTGACCAACAATCCTTCTGGCAATTTTCCATTGCCTGGTGCATCCAGCATTAGTATCCTATTCTTGACATCTTTCCATAAGTGGACCTCCCCTTGTAGAGTACACTGGGCGTTGGGCTAGCACCAGCGACTTGGGATCCTTCTTCCATACAACTCAGACTGGCTCATCCTGATCCAACTCCTCGGCATTCTGCCGCAACTCATAGGCCTTCTTAATCAACGGGGGAATTCTCAGGGCTCTACCAGTTCGGTGCCCCTGTTTCTCATAGCATAACTGTGCCAGTCTCCTGAACATATGGGCATTGGTCCCAATTAGTACGGGAACCCCATCATACAGTCCAGTAGGGGGACACACCAAGGCCAAGGTCTCTACTCTTTCTGCCACTCCAGCCACCAAAGTAGGGAAAGACAGCCAGATCTGGATATACCCAGAGTACAGATATGACTTTTCACTCAATCCCTAGACATGGAAACCTTCCAAAGGTTGTAAGGGTACATCAGGCAAGTGCTTCAGATACCAATCTTGAAACATTATAGTCACTTGAGAGCCACTGTCAAGCACAGCCTGGGTGGACACTCCATTCACCTTTACTGTTGTCTCCATGGATGAACCCACCACCTCGGACCACTCAGGTGGCGCAGACTTAGGTGTCGATCTGGCGGTGGCCTTTGAAGAGTAACTTTTCCAAGCAGTCCCCCCGGTGGCCGGTTTTTATTTCATCGGATTACAGCTAATAATCTGGTAGTGACCCTCCTCAAATTCTCTGGCGAGCGACAGAAGAAATGGGTGTGTCCATCCTCCCTGCAATGATAGCAAAAAGTAGGTTCTCTGGGAGTTCACAGGCCATCCACCGGTTTGGGCACAACAGGGGTATTTGGCAATTCAGCCTGGACTCGTGCTTTGGGTTCTTCATACTCTGGACTTCCACCAGATTTGGGGGTTTGTGTGGTTCAAAGCTGGTCCCCCACTAGGGCTCTCAACTCTCGTACCTCTTCCAATATGTTACCCTCAATCCGGGGTTCTGGAGAAACAACATACAACCCCACACTACTTTTAGTCTCCAGGAGTGCCTGATACACGTCAGGTTCTCTGGCTGCCTCTGTCAATTCTTTAATCAGCTCTCTCAGCTGCTGCATCATCCGGATCACTCCTCACTGGGGTCGGGCAGGTACCAACGATCCCCGCATAGGGCTCCCAGCCCTCTTCATCGGTCTCGGTTTCACGAATCTCTTTCATCAGATGACAGTACTTGGGAGGATTAGCCTTCCTGTCTTGTAACTAAAGTTTCAATATCATCACACTGGAATACCTGGACGACTTTAGAATATGGTTCAATCTGACTCGGTTCAGTTCCTTTGCAGGTACTCCTCCTTTCCTGTGGGCCCTCTGCAGAGCCCTCAATTCTTGTGACAAATGCGGACTTCTCATTTTTCCATTGCTTAGCAAATTGAATTTCCACAGTAAATCATCCCCCGATTCTGTGCTTCCAAACACTCCTTCCAGTGCAGAGAGGTATTTAGCCGCAGTAGCCTCTGGGCTAGTGGCTCGAAAAAAACGGATGGCCTCCAGTACCAGGACTCTTAAGCTCTCTATAAGCTTCTTTCTCTTTTTCCCCTCAGAGCACTGCCATTTCTGCACTAAGGGGGTAGCATAGTCCATCCATGTTTCCAGGTCATCCTCCCCCGTAGGCACTGGAACTGTGCCTGAGAAAAGTCTGAGTTTACGGTACGAGTCCAACTATACAGATGGAATTATTATGGGGGAGGGAACTACAGGGGAGCTCTTACGGGAAAGAGGAGATGTGACTGGGGACTGCAGTGGCGTGTGATCCTTGGAAAGGTCTAGCACGTTTACTAGCTCTTGAGTGGTTCATCCTTCAGATGCTAATAACTTGAGCAACTTGTCCTTAAACCCCTCTATACTAGGGGACCCACCCAGGGTAGTCGGATCACTATGCAGATGAATGACTCTCCACACCTTCTGGGCCTCTTCGGGCAGGTTAACATAGGGTACGTTCTCTGTATCTATGGGAGAACTGCAAGAGAGTAGAACTATCATAGTCTGCTCAAACAGGTCTGAATCCCTCCCCTTCACTTCAACTTTGCCCAAACCTTTAACCTGTTCCACAGCTTCTATAATATCGCCATTAGTAGTCCCTAGGGGGACATCTAGTAACAGGAGGGTCTGTCGGGGATCTAACTCCTTGGCCTCACTCCACCCCATCATTCGGTGCACTAACAGCTTGTGGGGGGTGATTTTGAGCTTGGGCATAGCAAGATCCTCCATTTTCTCACCAAAACTGAACATATCGGGGTAATTCCCACCTTTGGCCACTAGAGGACGTTAATCCCAGCGGTGCCTCCAAGAAGTAATCCCTAGGTGGCGCTACTCCAAGGGCTACTACCCCTGCCTGCTGGGCAACCAGCAGGTTGAGGGGCCTGAGTTCTGAAATGGGTGCCTCCACCCAGAGGTCAGGGTTATTAGTGGTTGCACTAGTTTGGGCACAGCCCACTGGAACACTGTAACCCCGGTTCCTGCAAGTGGCCCACACAGAATACAACAATGACCTTCACAGTACCCCTGATATGCTTTACCAGTATCCAAACCCTTGGCACTTACCACCAGGATTGGTTTCTCCAGCTCAACCCTGGTGACGCCCTGTAAAAAAGGTAAAACCGAGCAAATGGCAGTAACACAATACTTCAAGCATAAACAGGATCCACAGACCGTTTAAAAGGCAGAAAAAGTAGATCTGATTTATTCAGCAGGGTTTGAACAAGGATTGGGGCAATCAGGTTACTTAACTTACCTTCCCTATAAAATCACACAGTTATGCAAGCAGTCAGAATCCCTAGCACAGTCACACTCCTGGGTACCCAGGTGAATGGGAGTGGGCTAGCCAGGACCGTTGCCCGGGGTAGACCGGCGTTGCAGTTGGTAGGGGCCCTGTGATGGAAAAAACACACCTTGCACAACACAATATTTGTAATCCAGAGCTGGAGGGCTGTTTGTGAAGAAAAAGATAACAAGGCAATCAGGTGACACACTTTTGATTTAGCTATCTGCTGCAGGGAGCTACCCTGGATATTACTCACAGTACCCAAGACTGGACACAGGATGGACGAAATTGAGACAACAGATGAACTCTCTGGAGTGCCAGGAAAAGCAGGGCCCACACGATCTGCCGAGGCGTAGTTTCTGTTCAGGTGTGGAGAAGGGGGAATGCTCCCTAGGCGGTATCCTGTGATAATCGCGATTGTATAATAGCGACTTAAAAAAACGTGCCTACAGAATAGCAAGCACATGAAGGGCGACTAGAAACAACAGCGAATTAGCCATAATGGCGAATAAAATTGCCATTCAGATAACAATTATCGTGACTGCAAAATTAGTGAGTGCGCCAGTCACAGCAACTTGAAACCCCTCCCAATCCTGAGATGCAACAGATCCCCAAAGAGAAGAAATTACCTGCATAGTTCAGGAGCCCAAACATTGTGCTGCATTTACCTTTACTTACATTTCAGACCACACAATTGCTTTTTAAACTGTAAAACCCAGTTTCTTTCACTGTTTTCATGAACTTGGAATAAAAGCAGTACTTCAAAATGTACTCCAAATAACTGATTTTCTCCATACAACGGTAATTGTCCCCGCCACAAACAGCATTTTTTGTGTCCTTTACTAGTTTAATTCATTTAATTTTAAATTCTACTCTGTTTTCAGCATCCTGTTTTATCTACAGCTAATGGACATCTTGATTAAGGTAACACCCCCCACCACACACACACACGACTGCTTTTTGTGGTCTTTAATTCTTTACTTTGTTTTTATTGTTTCTGTTTCATGCTTTCATCTGCGGTGCTGCATCATGAGCGATTAGCTTCCCGATTTGTGGTTTATTTGATCATCCCACATACTGCAACACAGTATGAGGAGCAGAGTAATGCTAAGGGGGGTGGTGGTGGGGAGATTCTGCCATGAAGGAGGAACGAATATGAAAGAAACAGCAGCGGTGATAAGAAGGATGACTGGAGAAACACCTGTGAAAAGAAACAGATGTACAACATAGGCAGAGGGATATCTGAAATATAAAAAATAATACTATAACAATAGGAATGCATCTATTGTTAATTTGTAAATAAAAGGGGCAAAGGACTACATGCTCGGTTGGCACTATTTTTACACTGTAGCGATATATGCAGCACTATAATGCTGGGCCGCTAACTTGCTAATCACGGTTTTGTATTCACTGTTGTTTCAGGAGCTATTATGCAGTCGCGATTTTAACATGTAACCCCCTAGGCAGGTCTCTCGTCGATGGCTCTTCTCTGTGCAGCAGGGTGATCTGGCATGGCCCTCGTGGCAAGGCCCAGCTGCATGGAGCTAACAGTGGATTTAGTCTGTTCTGCGCTGGATACAGCTTCCAGCAGTCAGCACACAGTTCATACAAAAGGGAACTTAAACTGTGAGCCCCATTCAGTATGCAGCACATTTATACATGAAGAAGTATTACTGTACCAGGCAACTGCTCCCCGGTCACAATCGCAAAGTCACTGCTCAAACTGGGAGCTCAAGAGTAGCTGGAGTTCCTGACAGGCCGATCGAGCTCAGCAAAAATCTCTGGTCTTCTACAGGATAAGCCTGGTCCCAATTTAGCAACTTGCTTAAAAGCACACAGCTCAGGTTTAGTCTGAAACAATTCTCTGTCTCTTCTCTCAGGGTAACAGCATACATGTAGGCCTTAACTCAGGCCTCTCCACAATTCTCCCACTCGAACTACGCAGTTTACTTCTCGAATATCACGAGCTGCTCCTCTCTCAGCTTCCAACTCAGATCTGGCTTGCCAGCAGACAGCTCATGGTGTTTCCCCCAGATCCAAATGGTTTGGTTGGCCGGCACACCTGTCAATCACACAAATGCTCCCCTTTCAGTAGCAAAAGGCACCAACAGTCCAGAACTACAAATCCCATGGGTTTGGGTCCATGCAGCCCCTTCAAGAGAATTCCATTTTAGAGTCCCCAAGTACTGACTGGTCCAATTTGGCAGTTCGGGACCAGTATCCATACTGACAGAAACCCCTCACTGCAAAGAAGGCAGGTTAGAACAGACTGCATTACCATTGTTACTCTAAGCGATTTCCACCAAATAGTTACATCTTTCAGTAGAAGTCCCTCTGCACAACTAGCGATGGCAGAAGCGGAGCAACTAGCAGGCAGCCCGGGTGGGACCTGAGCATGGAAACACTCAGTCTCCTTCCCAGATTAATTATTATGGCAGACAGGCAGCCCTTAAAGTGACAGTACACGGAGGCCACATAGGCACTCACGGGTAACACATTTAAACGGCTACAGCGCCGAACACCAACTAGGCAGCGAGCACTTAGGCAAGCTCGTGGAAGACTTTTCGAGAACCTCCATCGATAGGGAGGTTACAAACATATAAAGAAGTACTTGGGGAAATTTGAGAGACTTACGTCACCAGAAACTGAAGCCTTCAATATATTTATCTGCCAGATACAATAAGGTTGAACTCAGTACAGGCTTTTCCACACCATTCCAACTGTACACCTTAGAACTGACCTGAAGAGATCACACTTCCAGGCTAATCAGCTCTTTTGGGCTCCATATTTATTCAAGTATGTGACCTTTTTGTGCAAAGGCAACCAAATGTGACAAATGATGACAATCTGTGTGCGTTGGTGTTGGTTTTAAGATGTCAACTCCTGTCCACTGGGAACACAGCTGAAACCATTGAAAACAGTTCCAAACCAGGAGTCATAGGAACACTGAAAATTGAACAGGGGGCTATAGCCCATGGAGTTTGTCCGCAGCTTCTCAACAGTAGTATTTAGTAATTCTCTTACTTACATAGAATGTGACAACAGAAAAGGGCCGAAGGGCCCATCCAGTCTGCACATTTATTTTGACCTTCATTTTTTGCTGCAGATCTTATTTATCTATGGCACAATCACTTCACCCCCTTCCTCATCTCTACTACTCCCTTGTGCCTGTCCCAAGCATTTTTGAACTCCATCACCTCCACTGGAAGCCTGTTCCTGGCATCCACCACCCTTTCTGTGAAGAAGTACTTCCTCACATCCCCCTAAATCTATCCCCCCTCTAGATGTATAGCATGCCTCTTGTTCTAGAGCATCATTTTCTCTGAAAAAATGCCCCCCTTTATTTACCCTTGTGAGTTATTTAAAGGTCTCCATCATATCCCCCCCTTCCCTCGTCTCCTCCAGGGCATACATATTTAGCTCAGTCAGCCTCTCCTCATGGATTTGATGCAGACCCTGCATCATTTTGGTAGCCCTCTTCTGGACCACTTCCACTCTATGTCTTTCCTGAGATGTGGTATCCAGAACTGGACACAGTACTCAAGGGGGGGTCTTTCTATATAGGAGTAGTACCACCTCCCTCTTCATGCTGGTGATATCCCTTCCTAACCACCCCACTAGCCCGACTGCCTTGTCACACTGCCTGGCAACCTTTAAGGCATCCAATATGACAGGTCTCTTTCCTGCTTGGTCTTTGTCAGTATCACTCTGCTCTTGGGTATGTATGGTCCAAGTGCATTATTTTGTACTTTTTTGCGTTAAAACCCAGCTGCTATACCCTTGACCACTTTTCCAGTCTTTTAAGATCCCTGCCCATCCTTTCCACCACCCCCCCCAGAGTGTCCATTCTGTTGCTGATCTTGTTGTCATCCGCAAAGATGCAGACCTTCTCTTCCAGTTCCTCTGCTATGTCACTTATAAAGACACTGAAGAGGACTGGTCCCAGCATTGATCCCTGAGGTACCGCACTGGTCACCCTCCCCTTCTCGGAGTGACCTCCATTTACCACTACCCTCTGTGTTCTATCTGCTGTTTTTTACCCAGGTTGCCACCTTATTTCTCACACCCAAGATACCCAACTTGCTTACAGTCTCCTATGTGGAAAGGTGTCAAAAGACTTGTTGAAATCCAAGTAGGATATGTCCACTGCTCCTCCCTGATTGAACTCCTTAGTCGCCCAAAGAAATCTATCAGATTTGTTTGGCATGACCTATTCCTGTGAAACCATGCTATCTTGGGTCCTGTAATCCGCTGGATGCAGGATATTTCACAATCCCTTCCTTTCCATTAACTTACCCACCACCAGTGTCAGGCTCACAGGCCTATAATTGCCCGCATCTTCCTCGCTACCACTTTCATGAAGTGGGACATCGGCCCTTTTCCAGTCCTCGGGGACTGTGCTGGTCTCCAGTGATTTGTTAAATAGATCTGTGAGAGGTGCAGCTACTACCTCCCTGATCTCCCTCAGCACCCTTGGGTGTACCCTTTTTGGCCCAATAGCTCTGTCCACCTTCAGGTATCGAGTGCTTTCTGGACTCTCCACAGAAAATGAGCTAGTGTCCATTTCTCTCCCATCAAAGCTCCTGGTGCCTTTTCGTGGTTCCTCTCCTTCCCCTTCTACTGTGAACACTGAGCAGAAGTATTTGTTCATGTTTGCTTTTTCTTGATCCCCCCCATACAGTCACCCTACCTTAACCATACAATCCCTCCCTTTGTCTTCCTTTTTTCACTAACGTACCTGAAAAAAAGTATTTTCCCCTTCTGATGCTCCCTGAGCTACTCTTTCCTCAGTTTGCACCTTTGTGCTCCTTACTGCTTTGTCAGCCTCCCTCTGTTTTCCCTGATACTCTTCCTTACCTTCCTCTCTCTGGGTCTCCTTACACCTTCTGAATGCTACTGTTTTAACCTTTACCTTTTCTGCTACCTCTTTCGAGAACCAGAGCAGTCTCCTCTTTCTTTTACTTTTGTTTACTTGCTTGACACAGAGGTTTGTTGCCTTCACTATGTCCTCTGTTTTTTTCTCTTTTAGAAATGTCCTGAAGAAGACCTAAGGTCGAAACGTAGATTTTTAACTCTACTTTCTATTTTCAGCATGCATTTAATATAACCATTTTTTTTTCTCTTTTAGTTTGGCCCACTTTTCCTCCTCCCCTCCAGGTCATCTCCCCCTGCCAGGTCATTCCTGAGGTATTCACCCATCTTCATAAAATCTGCCCTTCTGAAGTCCAGCACTCAGTCGCCATTGTGTGGTTGGATTCCACAGCTGTTCTTTTCCTTTTATTCCCCCTTCCTCCCTTTTCTTTTTTGACTGCTTTGTTTCCCCTTTCCTCCTATGCTAACACTCTACTTCCCTGATTAACCTGCCCCATGGTGGGACTCTCGTCCCTTGCAATCTCCCTACACTCTATCTCAGCCTGTGGAGGGGAGTGCAGTTTCTGCCTCCCCTTTCTTCTCCCACCACCCTCAGCTAATTTAAACATTCATCGAAGTAATGTTTAAACTGTCCATTGAGAACTGTTTTCCCTCCCAGATGGATGCAGGCCATAAACTCTGTATAGGCTCTGGTCCTCCCAGGTGGCCCCCAGTACCCAATGCAGCCTCCTCTTTGCACCATTCTTTCAATCATAAGTTGAATGTCTTGGTGTGGTGCTCCCTCTCCTTCCCCCTATCGTAGATAGGCAACACTTCCGCAAAAATACAGAGGGTGCTACCCAAGACTTCTTCCCGGTTCCCTAAACTCCCCCTGCACTGTCCCTGCCCTGTCACTAGCCAGGTCATTTGTCCCCAGATGGATAATGACATCCATCTTTCCCTCCCTTCCTACTGCCCTCGAGACCCATAATATATGCTTCCCATCCTTCTGTGCCATGAGGCCGCATAGGCCCCTAACCTCCCTCTCTACCCCCTTTCCTACTCCCAGCTCTATCCCTCTGATAATTGAGTCCCTACCAGAAGATGTTTTCTCCTTCTCTGGGGTCCTTTTTCACCCTCCTTAGGGCCTCCACTTGGGAGGGCACCCACATACTCCCCAGTCACTACCATGGGTGTCTCCTCTTGGCAGTCCCGCTCCGCTAGAGTGGCGCAAGAATTCTGTAGTGGTACCGGCTGCAGCTGAGGACCCTGACAACCTTCCAGATCCCACCATCCCCTCCCTCCTCTAGCTCACCATAGTCCAGCCGCTTCTCCTATCTGGCATTCTTTAAGGTAACTGTGTTGGCCTTCGTGGGCTCTAGGTGGGGAGGAAAGGTCACCCGACTCCTATCCAATGTAGCCCAGAATCTAATGATCTCCTCCTGATTAATAACCAATGCAGCCTCGAGACCAGAAACCTTCTCTGCCAAGCCAGAGAGGTGCACACAGTTGGGGCAGCACCGCAGTCTCCAGCTCTCCCTGAAGACTGCTGCCCCACAACCATTTAAAGGTATTAGTTGAGTTTTATTTAAATAGCACTAATGTCGGACTTTCACTAACCTGGGTCTATTCCAACAGTATTACTCTTCCACACAGGTGACTTGAGTTCAGTCCTCAACATGGAATCCTAAGCTGCAGGCTGACTGTGAGACAGGAGGGCTGGTGTGAACACCTCCTGACTTGGAGTGGGTATACACTGCCCTTATGGAACTAAGCAATAAGACAAGCACCCCACAAAGGCTAGGTGAAGAAAGTCAATTTGTTGCCAAGTTACACACCTAGTTAGTGTTTGAATGAAGAAAGCAACAGTAGCAAGAAGTTCCCAGTGCTTTGAAGCAAACATCTCTTCCTATGGGGTGGTTTCCTGCCTTAAGCCCCTGCTGGCTTACAGTGCCAGTGGCTCTATCCTGTTTCTAATCACTAAAAAACAGAAAGGCAAAATGCTGCACAGATGTAATGCGTTCATCTGGAGGTGGGGAGGCTTGAAGGAGATGCAATACAGTGGAGTACAGCACAATCTCAATTATCCAGACTGCCTGGGAGACAGGAAATTAGTTCAGATAATAGGGAGTTCATAAAACTGGCATTAAAATGTTCAGAATGTATTCACTGGGGAGACATGGTACCAGTCCATTAGATAGCGATGTCCATATAATGGGGGTTCATTATATCGAGACTGCACTGTACTAGGGAAGTAGTAGAAAGGGCCAAAACCACTAGGCATTTCCAGAGCCGGGTCACCAGAAAACATATGGTACCCCTCCATGGGGAATCATGGTTCGGACAAGTTGCCTGGTAACTGCAGGTGGCAAGTACCTAGGAATGAGGTAAGAGTAAAAAACAAACAGAACAAAATGAATCAGTCAATAAGAAGAGAAAGAACCACTTGTGAATCAATCTGACTTCAGCTCAGGCCCCCAGCAGGGAAAGACAATGACTCTCAGGACCACACAGCTCCATCGTATTAAGCAACACATATTAAAAAAGCAAAAAACTTTTTATGGGAAGTCAAATTTCAGGTTGTTCAAATACAATATTACGTTTGCCTCAGTTAATTACGTCTGTAATGGTTTTTAAAATATACTCAAAACAGCACTAACATTTAGTGGTACCATACTATAAAAAAATGCCTTTAAATGAATCCGTATAAGTTCACTCAAATGGGTCTTTGTTATGTAACTAGTCAAATAGCTGTAATCAGAGCAAACATGTTTTAATATAAACAAACCAGTATTAGTGTGCTACCTAGTACAAAATTAACTTTCCAGCCATACACATGATATTTAGTAAAAAAAAAAAAAAAAAGTCTTTGCATCGCGAGGTACAGTTTATAAAGTAATACATATAAGAAACATAGAAGTTACTGTTTTTTGGCAAAACATGCTAGTAATCAGAAACTGATTCCTTTCTGTAACACTTCACATTTCCAGTTCAAACAAGTGGACCATCACCTTAAAGAGCACCTTTCCTGCTCTTTTTTAAATCCTCCCCCTTACGAAACACTATGGCAGCCTTACCTCACCCCTACTTCAAAGTCCACTGGTACAAAAACTATTACTTTTCTGTGGCCATATTTTGGAAGGGAACGGATCATAATTTGGCTCTGTGGAGCTGACAGCCTGATACTTTCCATATCCCAATTTGGAGACATGCCCCATTTTGTGATGTAATAGTATGTTGACTGCAGGGGTGGACTCTGTAGAGTTTTACATGGACCCATATTTAAGGTCTTTTTTCTTTACATTTTAGGGTATTGATTTCGACAGTCAAGGCCACCACTCAGCTAACAAGGCCCTTGTTAGTTGAGTGGTGGCCTTGATTTAAAATTGGCACTCTTAAATGTTCAAGAAAGGACTTAAAAACGGGTCCCTATACAACTCTATGGAGCACGCCCCTGTGCTCTAAATACAATTACATCACAAAATGTGAAAGTGCGGGGGAGTGTCTCCAAATCTGGAAGTGGAAGGGATAAGGCTCTCAGCTCCACACAGTCTAATTATGATCCCTTCCCTCCCAAAATACGGTCACAGAAAAATTGTCATTTTTGCACCACTGGACTTTGGAGCAGGTAAGGCTTGTATAGTGATTTTACACTCAGCACCAGAAAAGGTCCTCTTTAAGAAATATAATAAGTAAATCCCCTTTGTGGCTTATTCATATAAACTCAAACATGCTGTATTTTAAAGGGCATAAATGCATACCCCCCAGCATAGTATTAAAAAATAGGCACATTGCAGTCTTATTTTAAACATAACACATACTCTTATTATAAATGGTCTTAAGGAATAAAGAATCTTAATTGACTGACAGCTGTTTTAAAACTCCAGACATAATAAAAAAAAGTTTTGGTCACAGACCTCAACATAAAAAACAAATCACTACACTGCCGTTCTCTTCAAAGGAGTTCTTCATAGATGGCCAAAAGTCACAGCATAAAAGGCACTTAATGTAAATTTAATGGTTACATTTTTACATTATTTTTTTTGCAACCTGGTAATTAAATGTTAAAGTTGGGACTTTTTTCTCAAACAAATTTGAATTAATTGAAAATTATAATCATTTCAAGTCCTCTTTTTTCACTGCATAATACCAATAATACACTCCAGGGTGCATCATATTATGGGATAATGTCACTTTTCGGGTGCATAGGTTTATCGAAACTATGGCCTTGTGACTCGCAACACATCTGAACCATGACAATATCCCATCATATAGCAAACCATCACGCGTTACTGCTTAATTATAAGACCGACAATTGTAATCCAGCCTTCCGATTGGCTGGGACTGAAGTGAATACCACATGGTATTTACACGGGTCATACGCACATGAGCAGCCATAAGCTTTTTTTGCTTGTTAAACTTAAAATTCTGAAAGCAAATTGTTTCACTCAAATCATTATTTTCATGTGCTTTCTTTGGTATTATCACAAGTCTAGAAACTAGAAATCCTTGTCACACACAGCTTGTCAATCGCCTACATTCTTTCTGAAAGCCATATTGTACTGTGAGGAACTTACTTTATCACCAAGTAGCAGAATTCTGCATGTACAGAAGTAACAAACTAGAGGTAATGCGACCTTCTTTTGAGGCCAGACTGAGGCTATATTTAAAGGGTTAGCTATGTTTAACAACATAAACATTTTACCAGGAAATCCTTTCGTTACAACTATTTTCAAACAGTTTGCATTTACATACAAATTGACACTGTTATTGGTGTTAGGCTCTGAACAATAATAACAAATCTTTTTTTCTTAATATCGTTCCCCACAATATTGTAACAGCAACAGACACTCCAAGGTGCTCAGAACTCTTCACTTTCAGTTGGGACATGGTCAGGTTTCCTAGCTTCTCAATGACATTTGCATTACAATAAACAAACAAAACAATGACGTAGCTTAAATGGTACAACGGATCCGCTAAGTAGAGTGCTGGTAATAGTTGGCAAAACAAACAAAAAACTTGAACAGCTGTCTTGATGTCTAACCCTGTGACTGAAATTATTTTTTTTTTGCTATGAAAAACAAATATCTTAAGTGCTTCTTGTTATTTGTATTATAGTATGTATGAAGCTTATATGTTTTTTTACATTAAATATCTTAGCTCTTTATATCAATTTCAGCACTCATTCACAAAAGTGTTTGGTGCAGCTTTCACCATCTAGAAGTGGTAAATATTGTGCTGCACTCCACCCGATTAAGATATATATGTTTTGCTACCGACATGTTGTAAGTATAAACATGTACTGAAAGTACAGTCAGTCAACATGTCAGCTTTGTCGGAAACAGAGAATTCTAGCAGTCCTGTAAAAGGGATGGTTGTCAAATACTATCAATTTTTATATCATTTTATGCAAGGGAACCTTCAAACTGCAGTCCCTCTGAAGCTGCTATGTTCGCTTCCGAGGTGCAACCAGACGTCCAATTAACAAATTCAGCGCTCATATTTAAAGCAGCAGTTCATGAAATAGCTCATAAAATCTGAAACTTTCTAAGCAATTTCAGATTCCCTGTAGACGTGGGGTTTGTGCCAGCATAGAACAGCCACTTAGTTTTTGGACACAGTCATTAAATACAATGACAGCTAGCTTTCTAGATTAAAAAAAAATCTCAGTCTATGCTTTTTGTCTAACCTGATGGCGAATCAGTTACTGTATGTGTGATTGATATTAATAAAAAAAAAGCCACCCCATCACATTGCTTGTTTTCATCTATAAACCACATATGGGGCAGTGTTATGGGACATAACACAGACTGCACACATCCAGCAGCATGTGTTCAATTTTAACATAACATGGTGGACTTGGTATCGGAGTGCAAGCTATAAAGCAACACAGAAACACTGGTACACCTCAGAGGAGGAATATACGACAAGACCAGCAGGTACTGTATGTTCTGGTTTTAACAAAGAATGAGCTAGTGCCAACAGTAAACTATGCAATGTTACTTTAAGAACTTTTTGGCAGACTAGAAAGCACACTGACACTAGATTTTTAACAGCAACTGTAGCACACAGCATATTTAAGAGGAGAGCTGCTCAGAAAGTAACTGGCAACTTAAAGGAATTTAAAATGGCAAATGGTATTGCACAAGACCTCTTTAGGTCCAACAAAGGAATATGAGGGGCATGCGCCTTCAGTTCTAGAGCACCGTATTTTGTGCAACTGAGACAAAACATTTTCTTTTCAAGCACCATAAAAGAAATGAAGATCTCTGCAGACACCCTTGTGCTCAGCTTTCATAAAATGCACAACTTTTTCTTGGAGTTAGCTACCCTAACTTCACTGGCAGTGTATATGGCAAATCCAAAGCTTGGTAAGGAGGGGAGCCCCTAGTTATCCCATGATAGTTTAACACTTACATTTTAAAGAAATGGGCAGAAGGAGATCAACTGCACTGTTTTATACGCCCAGCCTCATAACAACACTGTCCTGCATAAAGCCTTTTTCTTAGCATGAAACTGTATTATAAACAAAGTCATTTTTAATGGCACTCTGCATGCTTCAAAGTTAAGGCACCACGGCACAATACATTTATGACACGGTCACTGAACACCTACATTTGGAAAATCTGAAAAAGCTGGCACAAGTACCGAGAACTGAGTGGTACAGCTCCATAATCTGCCTTATAGTCCCAGCTTGGTCCAGCCCTGGCAATGTGACAAAATAAATCTCTACCATGAACTCATATCGCCTCTATGCAAAGCCACTAACTAACATACACAATTACCACTAAGGATTTTCCTTCTGGCTGGCTAAGCTTGAAGCCAGGCCATAAGGGGCCAAAAAGGCTCCCCCACAGTCTGCAAAGTCTAGAACTGAAAATCACATTAACATGCTTTGCCTGTTTTGGTGGTGTAGCCTAGCAAAGAAGGCTGCCAAGTCAACTGAAGGGAACTTGAACCAACTCAACATTTTAGCACACTGCCATTTCATACAGGGCTCATTTGCACCTTTCTTTCAAGTGTACATCAATAAAGTTACAAATAAATTAGACTTTGCTGTAAATTTTGAATCAAAGACCCAGACCGCCAACATTATTAAAATAAATTTATACAAATGTAGGCATTACAAAAATTATCCGTTACAAAAGATGCCAAGATGTGCATACTATATAACAAACATTGCCCAACTTCTTCGAAAAATGCCCAGATCCTTACAAAAAGAGACTGTACAAAATAGGAAACACAGAAATGTATTATTAGTACAATTAAAGCTGAATGTGTTTTTAAATTCCATTGTGGGAGAGGAACTTTGAGTTCTGCATCAAAAGCTTAAATCCTGTGGCAAGTCTGCTGTGTGATCAGTTCTGATTACTATTGGGAGGCTCAGCCATATTAATTTCAATAGTTTATCGGTGTCCTCCGTACTTGATTGTCCAGTCTTTTCGTCCGTGGACAGCCTGAACTGGTGGTGGGCGTGGCATCAATCCAGGCGTGCTTTTAGAAGGAGAGTTAAAAGTGGGCCGTTCCCATGGAGATCGGTTTGACTTCCATGATGCATAGTCTGCAAATGAAAAATAGAGGTCTAAATATTTGCAAAATCATTTGAAAAACAGCCAGGATTCTAAAAAAAGGTTTAAGGTTACCAATTACTGCTTGGGCTACCTAAATGCCAAACATGATGGCCATATTGTCTCCCCTTCACACACCTTAGTGTTTAACACAATACTGTGAATGAAACCTTCAGTCAGTCCAACAGATGGGCAAGCTGCATTTCTGTAAAAAGATGAACTGAACTCTTCTTCTCTAAAATTTCGTTGGAAAAAACATGTACATCATCATGTAATAATTAATGCCTTTCCCTTTTCCCATAGGGAAACCATGGCGTCATTTACCATTATAAAGGAGTGTTTATAACAACAAACATGCACACGGTTTCCCTCGATCTACGTATTCACCCAACGCAGCGCTTCCTTACGGACAGCTAGCCGCCTTGTCTTTCCCCCACAGACTAAACCGCCACTCTGACTCGGTGGTAAGGGATTTAAAACACAAAATCAACTACAATGCATAAAAAATGCTACTTTTGGCTGCCGATTAAAACACAAATACAGAAACTTTTAAATAAATAAATAAGGGCAACCGCAAACCACGCGCTGAAACCTAACCAGACCATGGCCGCATAGGAACATCTTTCTGTTTTATATAATTGCTGTGGCAAAAAAAGAAAACCCAGCAATTACATAATATAAAATATGGGGAGGTGTGCTAAAACTCGAAGTTTACACACACCCTTGGTGTCGGATGCTTTCTCAAACCCCTCAAGCTTCGCTTTCAGGGTTCATGTAGCATCTAACACCTCGGGTGTGTGTAAACATCTTGTTACACACACCACCCCATACTTTATTCTATATATTCTTGACTTTTCACAGTGCATTTTACATATTTGTAATCCACAGATGATTACATGTGGCAGATGGTGGCTTTACTCATATTCAGGGATGAAGTCAATGCCCATTTGCTTCTCTTCCAATTTCATTAGGTTTCCTTTTTGATTTTGCAGACTATAAGCAGCAGTCTAAGTTTAAAGGGGAAATGCATGTTCCCCCTACTAAAAAACCCTGGGACTAACAGGTCCTACATACATTTATTTTTATTTATTTAGCTTTCGTTAACCAGGTAAGTACACTAGACAAGACAATTGCCTATTTTCAGGTATGACCCGGGAGAGTACAGGAAATTACAGAATTAAATACATCAGACGACATGGTGCATATTAGAAACAGCTTACAAATCATATGAGGACAACATAATACAGATTAACAACAACTTACAAGTATTGAGAGGCCTAGTTTTGTTAAGCATATACACAACAGGGTAAGACATGTAGTGACTAGGAGCAGTACAGTTTTGTTCAGCATATACACAACAGGGTAAGACATGTAGCGACTAGGAGCTATACAGAAGGTAAGGTTGAGAAGCAGCAGATACATCACTATATACAACATAAAGCCTGTTTTGTCCAGGAATGTGTCCAGAAGAGAGGAGTGCTATGTTAGATCACGGTGGTTTTGGGTAACCACATGCCGAAGAGAGTTTGAGGTGGTTCCACAGGGAGGAACGAACGCAACCCTGTGAGGGGGCGGCGCGGACCTAGTCAGGGAAGGCATTCCACAGTCTGGGCATGCCGCAAAATCCCTACCTCCCATTTGGAGTCCGTAGCAGGTACCTTAAGAGTCGCAGGCCCTAGACCTGAGATGAGAAGATGAGGGGGCAGCCGGGACAAGGAATTTCGCCAGCCCCGGGGGGGGTGGGGGCTGCGGTGCCAAGGACCTTTCCCGTGAAGCACCCTAAGACAAAGTTGATGTGATTTGAAGGGGACAGCCAGTTTAGTTTGCTGTAGAGGTCACAATGGTGGGTGAGATGGGGGGCATCCAGGGCAAAGCGACAGACATTGTTGTAGGCAGTAGACCATCTAGAGAGAGAGAGAGGCTTTGGTGGAGTGGGCAAACAGAAGGAGCCCATAACATAGCGACGGGAGGAGCACACCTCTGGCAAGAGCAATACGTGTGGCCAGAGTAAGGTTGCTTTTAGCTCTGAAGGTCAGACCCAGTTTGCAGTTGACAGTCTTGCATGTATTCTGGATATGGCGGCTGAGGTTAAGCTGCGGGTCCAGCGTCACCCCTAAGTATCTGAAGTTGTCAGTGACAGGGATCGGGACACCGTTGGTACCAGAGACACAGAAAGGCACAGGGGAGGTCTTAATCTTGGCCAGAGACCCAAAGAGCATGGCCTGGTTTTTTTTAGATTAAGAACCAGCTTGTGGGATGAGATCCATGACGGAATGTTCCCCAGGTCCTCACTCAGACAGCGATTAATGACCCCCATCTCCAGGGAGTGAGTCAGGATGACCAGGTCATCTGCATAGAGGACTGGCTTACAGTGGACAGTGGCTGTGGGGAGATTATTTACAAAAATTGAGAAGAGCAGGGGCCCCAGAACACAGCCTTGGGGAACACCCATGGTTACAGGAACAGAGCCCGAGAGCTCCTTGCCATATTTAACCAGTTGCATTCTACCGTGTAGATAATTGGAGAACCAACTGAGCACAGCAGATGATAGGCCAAGGGATCTGAGCTGAGTGGAGAGCAAGGCATGATCAACCAGATCGAAGGCCTTGGAGAGATCTATAAAGATGGCCCCCGAGAGTTTGCCTTGGTCCACAGCAGCCCTGATCCATGAAGAGACAGTGACAAGGGCAGAGGATGTGCTGTGCCCTTTCCTGAAACCGTGCTGCACAGGTGACAGTAGGTCATGTGATTGCAAGTACTCCGAGAGTTGCCCTGCCACAACTTTCTCAAGAAGTTTGCTGACCGCTGATAAAATGGATATCAGGTGGTAGTTCTCTATTAGTTTGGGGTTTCCCTGTTTGAGGATCGGGACCACACTGGCAACCTTCCATATGTCTGGAATAATACCAGAAGACAGGGATAAATTGAAGATATGTGCCACCAATGGGGCAAGCCAAGGGGCACCAAGACTGAGGAGCTTCGGTTCCAAGCCATCATGGACAGCACTCGAGAAAGGGGAGAGGCCCGAGAGCAGTCTCTGCACCTCTTGCACCATCACAGCCCTGAAATGAAAGGGTGGGATGGTGACGGTGCTGGGGCATGATCACCGTTGTTACCTCCACCAGGGGGGAATGATGAGGTGAAAGCGGACAGATCAGAAAAATGCAGGTTAAAAGATTTTGCGATGGTTACTGAGTTATTGCAGCTAGCACCATCAATAGTCATATCAGAGGTCTCAGCACTCTGGGAACCACTATGTTTTTGATGTTTCTCCAGAACTTCCTGGGGTCCTTGGCTGAGTTCAGTAGTGTAGTTTTGCAAAACTCACTTTTAGCAGCCCTTATGTTCTTCTTGCACTCATTTCTGAGTTTCCTGTACTTCTGAAAAACAGCCTGATCTGCCATGGCCTTAAAATTGGTCCAGCACTTATCTCTATGCTTCAGGAGAGCTAGAAGGCTGCCATGTAACCATTTTGTGGCCAACCCCCTGACCCTCTGTCTGATGAGGAGGGCATGCTTATCCTGCAGGGCCCTAAAAGAGATGATGAAGTGACTGACAGTAGATGATGAGTCCTGAGCATTCCATATGCTGACCAGTCGGTGTGCTGGATATCGTCATGGAAGGAGCCAAGATCAAACCTGGAGTAGTCTCTGACCTGAATGATTTTATGCGGAATTTTCAGGGATGGGATCTTCCACACACAGTACACGGAAGAGTGATTGGAGATTGAGTCGGGAATGATGCCCGACGAACTGATCCTTTCTGGTCTGTTTGTCAGGATCCAGTCCAGAAGAGAGCTTGCCCCACCACTAGGTGAGTACCTGGTAGGATCCTTGAGACCACCTAGGATGATTAGTTTGTTATGCCGGGTCACAGCGCCAACAGTGTCGAGGAGGACGGACAGTCCCTCTAGGCCTCCCTTGGGAGGACTGTAAGTAAATATGACATGCATCTTTTTGGACATCCCCAACAGCAGTACCGTGTGCAGTGATTCACAGGGGGACTGCACTGGCTGTTGTCCAGGTAGAACCGAGAGGTTGAGGTGGCTCCTGTAATAGACCAGAATGCCACCCCCCCTCTTTTTCCCTGGTCGATCGAGCCTGATGAGGTCATACCCAGGGAGGACGCACACAGAATTTGGTATGTCGGGTTTAAGCCAAGTTTCTGTTATGCCAAGGATGTCTGGGCTGAGGTGAGTGACCCAGACGTGAAGTTCCGTCAAATTAGGCAGGAAACTACGGATACTGAGATGAGCTATTTTTAGCCCTTTGACAGCCGACCAGCCCATCACAGAGGGGGTGGTTTGACATGGTGGTCCAGGGTTTGGCTCTATGTCACCCGCTAGCGCTAGGGTAACCAGTAGCAGCCAAAGGAGGTGCCTTAAGGGAGGGGAACCATCCTTGTCAGGCAACCTGCGGCCATAACGCCTGACCCACAGGCAGGGCCTCAGGAAGCACCTCAGTTCAAGACTCAGAGAACCCAGGGAGGGCGTCTGCCTACTGCTAGAAGGTTGGAGAAGGTGAAGTCAGTCTCCACCGGCTGGGTACAGGTACCCCAGGATTCTCCCACCATAGGAGCACCAGCTCCTGCAAACCAGGGGATGCTAAGGACAGTGAGGGTCCCGAAGGCGACTGTGCACATGAGCAACAGGGGTGACACTATCTTTGATAGACGCTCGGGGTACCCCATGTCAATGCCAGGGTAGATGTCAGCAAGTGACAGAAAAAAATTGCTAACCACTGGGTCCCAAGTGGCCGCCAGTGGGGCCTCCCAATAATGGAGAAAGAGCAGGATGCAGCTAGATTTCCAGCGGCTACCGTCCACACTTACACGAGTTTATGTGCCCGCTCAGTACAAGTGACAATTGAATATGCACAGCACGCACCACGGTGCAGGTAGGTTACGAGGCAGCACAGTAATTAGTAATAATTAGGCTGGCAATTAGACAGTAGACAATATTAGTTAAGCTGGCAATCAGACAAATTGCATATACTGTGCACCCAACCAAGTAAGAGCTAGGTGCAGCTGGTTGTCCAGCAGCTACCGTCCACACTTGCTCAAACTTATGAGCCCACTCTAATGCAAATGACAAAAGGCTATGCTAGCATCACTGGACAGGCGGGTTGCAGGGCAGAGCAGTAGACAGAATTAATTCGGCTTGCAAAGCCACTAGTAGGCAATATTAATTACGCTGGGAAACAGACAAATTCGAGGCAGTGCAGTGGTTAGTATTGATTAGGCTGTCATCCTACACGTAGACCATATAAAGTTAGGCTGGCAAGCAAACAAATACATAGTAATGTAATAATTTAAGGTCGGAAGGAACACTGGGTCTATCCAGTCCTCCCCTTCCCTCTGCATAAGCAGAGATCAACAAATATGCTGTGCAAAGATGCACTGACTGTTAGGGATACCCACCTACCCACAGTGCCCTGCAAGTTCCTTGGTAAGCAGCCCTGGCTTACCATGCAGGCCTTGATCTACACTAGTACCAGAAAATAAAAATGTTTTACCTTACTGTGTATTTTGTTTGAAATTGCAGTTCACCCGGTTGATCCTGCTATTCAGCACCCACCTTGACTTAATTCTAAGACAAGTACTTGGCACAGGAAGGGTGAGATGTGTGTACTGGTGGAGACAGCAGACATATGCGCTGCAGTGTCACTGTCCTCAGGCTGGCTGTCACTGTAGTTCCCGTGGCTGATTCCCATGATGGCAGCCAGGGGTGCTTGTCATACAGGTTTATTATCAAGCTGGAGGGTAGGGATAGCAGGAAAGACCAGATAAACTGTAACAGTTAAAATACACAGTAAAAATAAAAATGTGATTTCTTGGTGCTTTTGTAGATCGGGGCTAACCGGTAACAGGACTTTTAGTTGAGGGAGGTTTACATCCTCTTTAAGAAAGAATATTACAACTGTACCAGACTAAAGTAATGGCTAATCTTCCTACTAGTAAATGTGTGTGTATCAGTGTTGAGCAGGCAGTTTCAGGTTAACTCACAACTGTTGCACCTCAAAAACACGTCCGTCCCTGGACTGAACAGCTTGAAATCTGTCACGTGTAGAGCTGTGCCAGGATCTCTGGATCCTGTAAATCTGGTAGTGGTTCAGTGGTTTAAAAGTTCTAGAAGATTGAAACCCCCTAAAAATATGGAAATAAAGATGTTCTTTCCTCACTGATAGCATATAAAACTTCTGTGAGTTTAAACCTGAAACTTGGGTTTGTCAAGTTTGGACCAATGATAATTTGTTGATAGGTGGTTTTCTTTAAAATGTATCGTTATTAAATTAAAAAATAAAAGTGCTGTTGTGGTGCATGTGCTAAACATTATTAACATTCTTTTCAAAACTGAATTTTTGCTTAAATGACGTACATCACTTTTGTAAGGGGTGCCAATTTCGTGACTCGTAAGTACAGTTACGTAGGTACTTACCGTGATAGCAGATCTTTGAGAGAATCTCTTGCAGCAGGTCACACAAGTAGGAACATCTAGCTGCAAGCACAAGATCCAGCTGGAGAATTTCAGCAGCAGTCGACCTGAAGACCGCCTACGATGGTGTCACGTGCTCTCGTGTAGCCTATATAAGCGGGGGGGCAGTCAATGATCCTCCTCAGTTCTTTTCCCAACAGCGACTGGGTACCACCTGTACTCTGTGCACTTGCTCTAAGGGAACCAAGGAGGAGATGGGAGCACCTTGTGATCTTCAGTGCAGAAGATGTACCCCCCTACAGTGGGAGACTCCAAGCAGGCTGCATGGGGGAGGGGGGAGAGGATGGACCTGCTGCAAGAGGTTCTCTCGAAGATCTACTGTTATGATAAGTACCTACATAACTGTACTATCTTCTTCGAGGATACCTCTTGCAGCAGGTCACACAAGCAGGAATGAAATGAGTCCATAGCAGTTGGGATGAGGGGGTGGTTGAAGCCTGGTACTTAGGATAAAATACCCTGCAGTACTGCATGGCAGAAACTGGCCCATCTCCTGGATATAATGTCCAGGATGTAATGCTTAGTGAAAGTATGGACCTTCGTCCATGTGGCTGCCTCACAAATCTTGGCAGCTGACACTCCTCTAAAGCAAGCAATCGAGGTAGCCATCCCCCAGTGGAGTGTATTTTGATCACTCTGAGGGAGTTCTTTGCCATATTTCTTGTAACAAAAAGTGATATAGCTGGCCAGCCATGTGACCAAGCACCGCTTAGAAACAGGTTCGCCCTCCTTTCCAGGGGCAAAGGGTACAAAACATTGTGCCATCCTGTGCAGTCTTTGGTGTGAGAAATACAGTATCTCAGGATTCTATGTACATCTAAAGTATGGAGCAATGCTTCACCTGGATTGGTATGCTCTGGGCAATACATTGGGAGTTGTACGGATTGGTTCAGGGTAAACTCTGATAACATCTTGGGAAGAAAATGAGGGTCTGTACGTGAAGAAACTCTGTCTTTATGGAAAACTAAGTAAGGCTGCTTACACAGGAGCTCTTGTAATTCAGAAATACGTTTCGCTGACATTATCACAACTAAAAATAAGGCTTTCCAGGAGAGGAAGCACAGCTCACATGTTGCCGCTGGTTCAAAAGGAGGTAATGTTAGCTTTTCCAACAGGAAGTTTAAATTCCAAGGTGGGAGAGGGTTACGCACCGGTGGCTTGAGATGTAATGCACCTTTAAGAAATGTTTTCATAATGTTTAGCTGTGCCAGTGGGCGGTCAGCAACTGGAACATGGAATGCTGATACTGCTGAAAGATGTACGTTCACGGAAGAGTATTTCAGGCCAGCGTCTGACAAGGACAGCAAGTAGTCCAATATTTGTTGAGATGGGCATGTGTACGGATTCACCACATGGTCAGAAGCCCATGCAGCAAAATGCTTCCACTTCATGGAGTATGTTGCCTTTGTGGATGGTTTGCGGGCCACTCTCAGGATCTCTGCAACCTGGGGCGAGACATGGTATCTAGCTACAGCTACATCTTCAGGAGCCATGCATGGAGGTGAAAATAGTGGAGGTTGGGGTGTAGTAGGGTTCTCTGATCCAGGGATAGAAGGGTTCGGTAAATGGGGAGGGGAATGGGGTCCTGTACTGCTAGCTGTTGTAGCAAGGGGAACCGGACCTGATGAGGTCAGAGAGGTGCCACAAGGATCATCGTGGCATGATCCTGAAGTAGTCTGAATAGCACTCTCTGAATAAGCGGGAAGAGAGGAAATGCGTATAGGAATCTTCCTGTCCAGGAGAGGGATAATGCGTCTAGCCAGATGGCTCCAGGCCCTGGCTCTAGTCAGCAGTAGCATGCAGTTTTGCATTTTGGAGAGATGTGAAGCGGTCCATCTCTGGGTGACCCCATCTTTCAAACAGGCCATCTGCAACCAACTGAAGAAGTACCCATTCGTGGGTGGGAACTCTGGAGCAGCTTTAGTCTGTCAGCAAGTGTGTTGAGGTTGCAGGGAACATGGACAAAAGTTGTGGTCTATCGCCCAGTACCAGACTCTCATCGTTTCCCTTCATATGGGGTACGAGTGTGTACCTCTCTGTTTGTTTAGGTAGTGTACTACCATGTTGTTGTCCATCTACACTATGAGCAGTAGCTCCTGAAAGGCTTGTAGGGCATAAAGGATTGCCCACATCTCCAGTATATTTATGTGGAGATGAGTCTCTCCAGGATGCCATGTCCCTTGGGTCTATCTGGTTTCCAAGTGGGCACTCCAACCCAGTGGGTACCCATCTGTAGTGAGTGTTTGGTGTGGGGTAGATATTTGAAAAGGGAATTCCCACCAGTAAATGATCGAGTTCCATCCACCATAGGAGGACTTGTTTCACTGGTGTGGAGACCATAATCTCCATATCGAGGTCATCCGCCTTCTGGCCCCATTGTACTCTCAGTGTCCACTGAAGTGTACACATGTGCAGGTGAGCATAGGGCACTGTGGGGATTGCTGCTGCCATGAGACCTAGTAACCTGAGATAACAATGAGCTGTGACATACTTGCTGTTGTAAACATCTCTGGCCTGTTGGATGAGCCTGTCGCCCGACCCTGAGATAGTAATGCAGATCCACTGGCAATGTCCAGTACGGCCCCAATATACTGGAGACATTGACATAATGTCATTTTGGACTTTGGGATGTTGAGTGTAATGCCCAGGGAAGTAAACAGAACAAGAGTTAGAGATAGAGTAGCTGCAAATTAATGTTTGATGACGCTTTCAGAAGCCAGTTGTCCAGGTAAGGGAAGTCGTAGTGGCCTGTTCGTCTTGAGGCTGCCGCTACAACTGCTAGGCATTTTGTGAACACCCAAGTAGCTGATGAGAGACCAAAAGGAAGGGTACAGAACTGAAATTGCTGCTCCTTGGCCAGACTGCTTGCAGTGTTGGTGACCCAGGTTCGAGAACGAGCCCAGGGAGCTGGAGGATTTATCCGGGGCAGGGGGGGAGGAGGATCGAGTGCCCGAGAGGCTCTCTCCTCCAAGGTGGGAGGGATGCCACCACCTGGGTGCACACGGGCGGAGGTGCAGTGGAGAACGGCAAGCAGGAGGGGAGGATGTTGGCTGGGGTTTGGAGCAGCGACATGTCTCAGCATGCACATGCCTCCACGGATACTGTGGAGAAAATGGCCCCGCAGATCCTCCTGGTGATGGGCCCCAGTGAGGGTGCAGTACAGTCCCATGTTGGTTGGAGGCCCGACACATATGGAGTAAGTGGGGAGGCAGCTGGACCTCCCATGTCCCCACCCAGGGGGGTGATCTGTGGTAGGCTGGGGGCCGAACACCGAGTCCGGGGCTTAGGCTGGCCCCCACCACAGGTGTCCCTGAGGAGAGGAGGACTACGGAGAGAAGGGGGCATAAGCTTAAAAAAAAAAAAAAAAAAGTGCTGATCGTTGAAACTGAGTCGTAGGTATTTCCTGTCAGCAGGGTGTATCATAATATTATGGTATGCATCCTTCACATTCAGGGAGCACAGCCAGTTTCCTTTTTGCAATAACTGCACAAAGGTTGGTAACATGATCATTTGGAATTTCTTGTACTGTATGAACAGGTTTAGTTGCCGGAGATCTAGCACTGTTCTGAGGTCTGTGATCTTTGGGACAAGGAAAAAGTGAGAATAAAAACCTTGCCCTCTTTGAGAGTGGGGAACTGGTTCTATGGCCTTTTTCTGTAGGAATGACTGGATTTCTGTCTGCAGAACTACCTTGTGGTCAGGTGGATATAAGGTGTGCCTTGGTGGCATACTGGGGTGATCAATTCTAGCATGTGCCAGAACTGAGTTGGAGCACCCAGGCATATGTTGTGATGGCCTGCCTTCCAAGAAGGTACAGGGAGAACCTGCCCCCTACCTCTGTGGGTTGGGGCCCGAGAACCACGGGCTGGGGGGAGGCCTCATGCTGGGGGAGATCCCTTGGGAGGGACCACAAGGGCAGCTTGGGTGGATGTAGTGGTGGGGGCAGGGCCAGGCAAGGAGACTATGCCCTTGTGCTCGGCAGGCTGTTTGGTAGTGGGTTTTAGTGGTAGACTTACAAAATGGTCCTCTAAAGGGACACTTCGGTTGCATATGGTACAAAGAGTGGACCGATTTTAATGTTCGGCCTGGCAGCTATAAAGCTGTCAGTATGTCTTGGGAAGGTGTGCCGAACAGCTTAGGCCCTTTAAAAGAGGCGTTAGGAATTGACTGTTGGATCCGGTGTGAAACCACAGACCCACAGCCATGAATGTCTCCTGAGGCATATCCCTGTTGCAAAGGCACTAGCCAAGGAATCAACAGCATCATATGCTGCCCTTAGTAAGTGATGCCCCACCGCAGCTCCTGTCTTCAGTGTTTTGGTCAACTCCCGTTTTTGTGTAGTGTCCGAAAGTGACTGTGTGGATGCCTGGGCTGCCTTCCATTGTCCTTCCTGGTATTTAAAGGGGGTGTCCCATGTAGTTTAGTATCCTTATACCAAGGGTGGAAGAGGAGAAAAACAGATTGCTCATCTGTAAAAGTAGTTCTAGGAGTGGTATATGATGTACATCTACACTTATGGCAGTGTTCCTTCCCCTTTAATTCCTGATGGAAGGTCTTCAAAGCTGGCTCCTCCCACCCACCCGTGTGGTAACTCCCTCAGCACCACTCTGTGATGTCAGATCTTACCCGCTGGAAGAAAGACTGGTGTGCCACTTGCCAGGGGAGGTTGGGTGGGTCAGTGTGAATGTACACCATATACCACTCCTAGAACTACTGTTACAGGTGAGTAACCTGATTTTCTAGGAAAGTGGATATGATGTACAATTCCACACTTCTGGCAGACTCCTAGCAGTTCTGAGAGGAGGGGGCAAGGCGCACACCCCATATTTAGGACACAGAGATTGGAGAAATGAAGCCCAAAACCAGCAACCCGGCATGACTCAAGGTCGATGTGGTAATGGGAGATGAAGGTGTGCGCGGACTTCCAGGTAGCAGCCTTGCAGATTTCCTGGATAGGGACGTCCCTGGGAGCAGCCACCAAGGCAGTGGTATGACGGGTGGAATGAGCCCTAAGACCTATAGTAGGTTCGCTTACCCGCCAACCTATAGCAGAGGCTGATGCAGGAAACAATTCACCTGCCAATCATCTGCTTAGCTGCCGGTCTGCCAGGCGCAGCTTCAGTGTAGGTGACAAGTAGCTGGCAAACCTCTCCTCGAACCCCAGCCGTGTGCTCCTTAGAACAGGCAAGCCCTCATTGCAGGTCCAAGGTAAGGAGCCTGTGCTCAGCCCAAAGGTGTGGCTGGTGAAATACACTGGGAGACTGATCACCTGGTTAAGGTGAAACTCAGACACAACCTTCGCAAGGAACTTCGGGTTGGGGTGAAGGACAACCTTGTCCCTGTGGAAAACCAAGTAATGAGACTTCACTGATAGCACCTGGAACTCTCTGATCCTTCTGGCTGATGTGACAGTCACCAAGAAGATAATATTCCATGACAGGTGAGACATGGTACACCTGTGCACTGGCTCGAATGGCTTACCCATAAGCTTTGCCAACACCAGCAACAAGTCCCGACGTAGTGGTGGTTCATGCACCAGAGGGGAAATGTGGTCAAGGCCTTTGAAAAAGTGCCAGACCACCTTCTCCTGCACCAGCGACTGCATACCAGCTCACGCCCGGTAAGCAGAGATGGCAGCCAGTTGCACCTTAAGGGTCGCTGACCGAAGGCCCGACTGAGAGGGACCAAAGGCAATTGAGAATGATAGCCACCGGACAAGATAAGGGGTCAAGCCCCTTGCCCTGGCACCAAATGGAGAACCTCTTCCATTTGAAGGCATAACATTTTCGGGTCAACTCCTTCCAAGATGCCTTGACAGCAAGGACATCTTCAGAGAGATCCAGAGCCTGGAACTCTAGTTGTTCAGGAACCACGCTGTCAGGGGCAGGGACTGAAGGTCTGGGTGGAGTACCTTCCCCTGATTGATGGAGAGCAGGTCCAGGCATAGAGAAAGACGCCTTGGGAGTCTGCTGCTAAGGCTGAGGAGACCGGGGTACCAGAAATGACGCAGCCAGTCTGGAGCCACCAGGATCATCTGAGCCTTGTCCCTCCTCACCTTGAGCAACACCATGTGGATCAAGGGAAATGGAGGGAAGGCATAGAGGAGGCCCGGGGCCCAGGGCCTTGAGAGGGCATCCTCCTGTAGTGTTGCCTGCTGAGGGGACGGGCACAGTACAGACTCAGCTTTATGTTCTCTCTGGAGGCAAACGGGTCCACCAGAGGGGTGACCCACTGGGAGAACAGGTTGTGTACAACCTCTGGGTGGAAAGACCATTCATGAGACATCTTGCCCACATGGCTGAGAGCGTCCGCCAGCTGTTTAGGGGGCACTAGCCACATGGATGGCCAGGAGGTTGTCCTCCAGGCTTCGCACGAGGGTCCACACATGGAGAGCTTCCCTGCACAAAGAAAGGGAGTGCGTCTCGCCTTGCTTGTTGAGGTAGTACGTGGTTGTGATGTTGTCCATCTGAACCTGAACCTCCTGACCCCAAATGTGTGGAGCAAAAGCAGTCACCAACAGCGCTGGGACTCCTTGGGGGTCCAAAGCCCGTAGACTCTTGTGTTCCCCCAGGTGGGCACCCCATCCCATGAGAGAGGCATCAGTCATCAGGATGACTGTCAGCTTGGGGCGGACAAACAGGATACCTTCCTGCAGATGTTCCAAGACTAGCCACCACTGTAGGGCATCCCACATCAGCTGGGTCACAGTGACCAGCTAGTTGAAGTGACCCTTACGCTGAGACCACTGGCGGGCTAGCTCCCACTGCAGAGAGCGCATTCTCTAGCGGGCCCAACAGACCACGCTAGTGCAGGCCGCCATGTACCCCAGTGGGCGCAGGAAGTCCCAAGTGGGGCACAACTGCCCAACCTGAAATGGTCAGGCACAGAAGGATAGAGCCTCTGCCCTGTCCGCCGGAAGCCAAACTCTGGCTCTGCAAGAGTCGAGCTCCACCCAGATGAAACTGATCATCTGCGAGAGCATGAGTTCCGACTTGGCCTCATTGACCAGAAGGCCAAGAGAGATGCAGGTCTGGAGGGCCAGGTCCCTGGACCACTCCACCGCCTACACTGAGGGACCCACAATCAGCCAATTGTCCAGGTAGGGGTATACCCAAATGCCTTGGCGCCTTAGGTAAGCTGCCACCACTAATGCATTGGTGAAGTCCCTGGGGGACGAGGACAGGCCGAAAGGCATGGCCTGGAACTTGAAGAACAGACGGTGGGACAGACAGATTGGGATGTTAAAGAACGCATCCTGAAGGTCAAGTGAGCAAAATCTCATGTCCTGCTCAAGAGATGGTATGATCTGAGACAGAGTGACCATCTTGAAGATACACAACCTGGGGAACATGTTCAGGTAGTGCAGATTTAAGATGGGGCACCAGCCCCCTGTACATTTTGTCACCAGGGCATACCTGGAAACAAACCCTGGTTGAGGTGGAGGGTTCGGGACAGGAGCCACTACCTCCCTGTGGAGGAGCTGGGCGATGTCCCAAAGGGCCGACCAAACGTCGAAGGACACCATGTCTTCCCATGGGGTACAGGCTCAGCAAGGCAGGTAAGCCTTGAACTCCAGAGGCAGACCCTGACCAACCACTTTAAGAACCCACCTGTCCACGGTAACATCAGACCAGGTGAAAAGGAAGTGGTGGAGCCGGCCCCACATGGGAGGACCCGGGGAGTCAGGATGGGCATGAGGGAGGCACCCCCATCCAGTCACTGGGCAGGTTTAGAGGCGGAGGAGGGCCACTGTGGAGCCGACTGGGTTTCGACCTTCTGGCTTCCAGATGACCACGGCCACTGACTTCAGCCAGGGACACCAAGCCTGCTGCTGTCCAGCCTGCGGCTGGGCTGGTTTGGCCGCAGGGGCAGAAGCGGGACAAAAGAGATTCTTTTTCTGGGTCTTAGAGCCCTTGGGGTCCTTCTGGGCAGAAGTCATCGATTCCAAAGTGTCAGACTTCTCGATCTGGGTGAGGTGCCCTTTCACATCAGGCTCCAACACGTTGGTACCCAACAAGGGAACATTTGCCAATTTGTGCTGCTTGTCCGCCGTAAAGGTGGAGATGTGCAGCCAGGACCTGTGGCGCATGGCAACTGCCACAGCCACGGACCAGGCGAAGGAATCGCCTATGTCCTTGACTGTCTGGGACCATTGCTTGGCCACTGCCCGACCTTGGTCCCTGACCTGTTTGACCATAGTCTGCAGGTCTGTGGGTAGATGAGGGAGTACCTCATTCAGTGAATCCAGGAGGGCGTGCAAGAAATGGGCCATTAAAAGGGCTGAAGTCACTTACTGCAGGTTGAGGGAGGAGGCAGCATACACCTTCTTGGATATATGGTCCAATTTCTTGGACTCCTTGTCAGGAGCTTTGTCCACATCCCCCATGTTGCCCATGAGCTGAGAAACAGAGTCTGCCATGAGACCCTCGTCTGAGGGATGCTCCATGAATCCTGACGGGGAGCTGGTAGGGACCGCATACTTGTGGGCCATCCAGGCTGATGCTGCAGGGCAGGAGGCCTGGTGCTGCCACAGTTCCGGGGCAGGACCAAGGACAGAATCCTGAACTGGGAAGGCTTCCACCGGAGAGTCACCCCGGTCAAGAATCTTGGTCAGTGGGTACCATTCCTGCTTCTGGACAGGCTCCAGCTGGAGAACCGTCGACTCAGAAATGAGACATAGGAGGCCTATAAAAGATGTAGGCCCTTGGTCTGTCAAGAAGTTCCCTGCAGACTCTAGGTCCAGCGGATGGGAGTGCAAAGAGGAACCCTCCGATTCTGAAGAATCATGAAAGAGCCGTTGACCGCCCATGTCCATGCTGACCCTGCAAGGGCGGTCTGGGGTGACGGTGACTGACAGCCAATGGGGTAAACCCTTGCCTGGGTGGGCCTCCTTAGTCGGAGCATTGGTCTTTGGCTGTTTGGGTGGGGGCTCCACCAGAATTGATGGAGAGGCTGGAGGGAGCTGTGCTGGGACCGAGCTGGTCGGCTCCTGCTGAGGTGGATATGGCTGCTGGTCCTGAGGCATAGCCCAAGGAAAGGCTGGGTTAGGTACCAGAACAAGCTTCACCTGGGACAGAAGTAGCTGATGCCACATAAAGTCCTTGTAGTGACAACACAGCTTGTGCTGGTACCTCTCCTTGCCTGAGAAATAGCGATGGCGCCCCTTGCCAGAAGTGCTGAAAGCGCGAGCCTCGACTACGACATGGGCTGCCCAACTTGAGAGTCTGAAAGTGAGAACCCGACTGCCGGGGGAGACACACTAGTGGTTGTCTCAGAGGGGCTGATGACAGCCGAGGCCTCTCTTGGTTAAGAAGATCAGAGTTGAGAGGGGTTGGAACAGTGGCCTGGTCCGTCCCTCCCTGAGAGAGTGCCAGGAATTGAGTCCTGGACAGAGAGGTATCGACCTCCTCCAGAGACAACAGGTCAACCAGTTTGAGAAAAATGTTGGTCACTAAGTCGACCCGAGCCTCGACCAACTGGCCCGACAGGGAGACTGCAGGGCCGACGGCCTGAGCCGAAGAACCGACCGAGGTTGGAAACTCCAGTACAGCGTGGGAATCAGAGGCCCGAGAGCACTTCTGATCCCACGAATGTCAATGAGACCTTTTCTTGATCTCTTTTTTAGACTTACTTTTAGATTTAGTGCCTGAGGGACCCTGCCCATGGGTGGGAAGGGCTTGGCACAATTCCTTGAATGCCCCCTGTAAAAGAAGCACCCAAGGAGAGTGGCAAAAAGGCCGAAGCCAAGGAAGCGTGAGCTGTGGCCTGAGCCACAGCCACTCACAAGTTGTAAGCTGTTCAGTGGACCCTGCAGCTGGGGAGACTAACCGACAGGCGTCCCTGGATTTCACAGGCAGATCCTGATTATCCAGACGACCAAGGAGAAGACAAGCAAGGAGATCCTCTAAAGTGGACAGGTGGAAAGTGCAAGCCTGGGTATCGTGTTCGTGGCCCAGGCAGTAAACGCATGAGGCGTGCAGATCCGTCTGAGACATCTTCTGCCTGCAAGCACATTTCTGAAATCCTGGAGCAGCCTTTGTGTCTTCCATATCAGTGTGTAACCCCCCTGCAAATGGGGGTTCCCAAAAGACTTCCAGGAGCTTGCTTGAATGCTCCAAGCCTGAATGGTGTTTGGCATTTAAGCCATTTATCAGTGAGTGTTTTTAGAGCCTCTGGTACTGTCTCTTTAAGAGCTGTCTGCTTGCAGACATAATTAGTTTGTATGGGGGACTGTGTGCTTCTCTGAGTACCACCTGAGCTGCTGCCAATTCACTTCATTTTGCAGTCACTAGGAGTGCAAAGGAACCTATCTGAAAGATGTAACTGTTTGCCAGAAATTATTTAGAGTAATAATGAAATTACAGTTTGTCTAACCTGCTTTGCAGTCAGAACTGTGTCTGCTAGTTCCCCATTCTAGTTTTGAACTGCTGAACTGACCAATCAGTGTGGGGTAAGCTAGCTCTAAAATGGTGCCTTGGACGAATCAGAACTTGGACTCATAATCTGAGCCAGCCACAAGAGGATTGTATGGGCAGTGACTCTGGGAGATGTAGTTTAGACTTCAGTGCCTTTTTGGACCAACAGCAGCAGTCTATTGTGAGTGACAGCCAATCCAGTCAAGAACTGGGAGGAACTCAAAGGAAGTGCCCGGTTTTGTCGGTTGGAGTTTCAGTTGAGCTTTGGCAGTGAAGAAGGAAGGAGCCCTATGCTTTTTCAGTGTGCAGTTTTAGTCAAAAACGTGTAAGGCCCAGAGTTCTGGTCTGCAGCTTGTGTAACAGCTTGTTAGGACTGAACTGGCCCTGTGAAAAGAATCAAAGGATCTCTGAAGAGTAGAAAACAGGCTCACCCTGTAGAAGACTGGAGGAATTGCTGAAAATTGCACTCTGTCTGTCAGGAACTGAATCTGCTGTGTGTTCTCCCGGTATTGTGCAGTAATTGCATCGGGATACAGATGCAGCCTGCCTGGTATATGCTTTTTATATGGATGTGTGAAGAGGTTTGTGTACATCAAGTGAGCCCTGCTGACATTGAAGGACCCTATCTTATTTGGAGGTCGTGAGTACTAATTCAGGGTCGCCCTGTTGAATTGCCACATTAAATCCAAATGGAATTACTGTACTGCTGACTGTTTAATTCTCCTTTCTCTAGGTGAAAGGGCCCTACCAGCTGCCACGGTTTGGACTAGCCACTAGGCTTGGGTACCCAGGACAGTAACTGATAGGGATAGGCCTGTCACAGAGCCATAGGTAGATTATTAGAGTGATAAGCTAATTAACCTGATTTCCCTGTCCTGTTATATCCCCCAATAAATCAGAGCTGCTTGTTTCAGCAAAGTTATACTGCCTGAGGTATTTGTCTCATGTTAAAGTACTGTACTGTGATTGTTGCACTGTATCTCATTTCACAGGAGGTCCCAGTGCCGGAACCAGACCTGGGGGTGTGTATACTGCGAAGGTAATTCTGATATATTGTGTGGGCCACTAGTGGGAAGAAAGGGGGGCTGCAGTGTCCCAGAGGGCTGTGACCAAGTTAGTTTAACTATTATAAACCCTGACCTCTGGGTGGAGGCACCCGCCATTGGATCCAGGCCCCTCAACCTGTTAGTGGCAAATCAGGCAGGGGTAGTAGCCCCTGGGATAGCGCCATCTAGGGGTTACAAGTGGCAAGAAGTAAAAGCCTTAAAACAGAGTTTTTTACTTTAGAATTTGAAAAAAAGTAAAGGGCCTCTTCAGTGTGAGAGCGATAAGGAGGGAATCTTCTTCTTTCAGTGGAAAGGAAGATCTGACATCATGGGGTAGTGCTGAGGGAGTTATCACCCAGGTAGGTGGGAGGAGCCAGCTTGAAGACTTTCCAGCAAGCTTTAAAGGGGAAGGAACCCAGCCAGAAGTGTGGATAGAGCACCATATCCACCTCCCTAGAAACAGAAATCTAAAAACAAAAATTAAAAAATAAACAGCATTTTTTTTTATATAGCTTTTTATCCTACTAGGCACTAGTCCACTGGGTCTTTAGATCTTACACAGCAACCTCCAGTCCTGACAATCGCTGCACAGCAGCTTTCTTTGCAGTGCAAGGCTGAGTGTGCTGGTGGCCAACACGGAGTGCCAGGGTTTTCTCGCTGGTTTCACCAAGCACCTATGATGGCAACTTACAGAGCTTAATGGGGGCACTGCATGCACAAAGAAGATACCTCTTTGAGGGAGCTAGGACTCCAAACCACCAGTGTCTCACTGTCATGGCAGAGCATGGCGCCATCTTCCACTAGGTTTGGGCACACAGCCAATGGTAGTGTTTCCACAGTTTTATCTGCCCAGTTACTAACAACTGAGGTCTGCTTCCAAACTTGGGGGTTGCCACTGCACACGACAGCCCTGAGGGAAACCAGCAGATGAAACGGAGAAAACTGTGTAAGCACCGACCACCAAGGATGACTGCCCCAATGCCCCAGAGTTCTACCCCATATGGATCCTCACCATTACGATGGCAGGGGAAGTGGCAGATGGGACTGGGGGCACAGGGTAAAACAGCCTGAATCAGGCAGAGATGGCAGCTAGGGCAAAACAGCTATATGAGGAGGAAAAAAAGACATTCCTGGGCAATCAAAGAATCTACCACATGCTTCCTTCCCAAAGGTAAAAATTAAACATTTTTGTTAGAAATTGGCTCATGTCCTACTTACTAGATTGTGGTTCCGCAAGTGGGGCTAACTGTACTCTCTGCCAGCAGAACCAACTTCTTTCTTGAAAAACGAAGGGACATAACCACTTGCCGCTGTGCTGGTTCCAGCCAGGCCTGAAAACAGTTCACAAACCAGAAAATAAAGCAAGCTTTTAAAATAGCCCTCTTTATCAGCAATGCAATGTGCAGGTATTTGTAAGATCATATTAAGTATTCTTCCTCTTGCCTGCATTAGTTCGGTTAACGGAGGCAGCTCCTCCCATCACTCCTGAGGGTTTCACAGGCACCTCGGTACCGGCCCATGGATTACTCAAACTGAAATCTTTGGCTGGATTGCCACTTGCACTATTCTTTGTACTTATCCCTAAAAAGAATATGAATTTCTTTTAATAATGGGAGTTGAATCCTATCTTTACAAAACGGCCTAACAAAGCTGATAATACAAAGTCCATCCAGAATTTGACAAGATACGTACAATTGTTACTCTTAACACAATCTGTAACTGAGGTGTTCATCTTGATCAGACCTTGTCATTTAACATCATGGCAGTTTTACCAGTAATTCATTTTTACATATTGGATATTAAATCCTGTACAGTGTGGCAATAGGCATCAGTGGTATAGGTGCAAGTGTGGTTGAGAGGTAGGAGCAACAGTGATAGTGTGCAAAAGCAGATGACGAGGAAATGTACGACAAGAGAGTAAATGTTTGACGTGTGCATACAGCTTTGTATGTATGTGGGGGACAGTCCGATGGTTTGTGCTCACGTGTATGTGTGTGCATATGTGTATGTTAGAGAGTAATGGTGATAACTAGCAAGAATAGGTGACAAGAGTGTAGTTGTAGTAGTAGCAGCAGCAGCTTTATTTATAAGGCATCCTTCACAAATTGGCTCAGGGCGCTGCACAGAGTGACACACACACAACAAAATGCATAAACATCTTTTAAATAGCAAACATAATAGAATGCAGACCACTTAATAACTGAGGGTAATTAGGGTAGCATGTCATTCCCCAAACGCCTGGTTCAATAATACAGGTTACTCACCTGCAACTGGAGTTCTAGGAATGGTATATGTTGTTCATCCACACTGTCTGGCAGGTATTCTTGCCGCTTTAATTCTTGCCGGAAGGTCTTCAAGCTGGCTCCTCCCACAAGGGTGTAGACAGGCATACTCACTGTACACATTTGTGTACAGTTTTGTTGAGTGCCTGTCACAAACCATAAGCTACTCTGTTAATATTATCATTCTAATCTGTAGTATTTGGGTTAGTGTAGACCACTGAGGAGTGTCCAATACATGTATAACCTCTTTAGAGAGTAGAGGAGTCATCTGATAACAATCTGACTTGTTTGGAAGGGGGTGCCATTTGGAAAGGATGTATACATTTTTTAATTGGGGGGGGGGTGTAACTGTTGGAAATTGTGTACAAAATGGAAATTTCTGGCTACACTCCTGTCCTCCCACCCACCCGGGTGGTAAAACTCTTGGCTCCGCCCAATGACGTCAGATCTGGCCCGCTGGAAGCTCAGGTTGTGCATCGAAGCCGGGGAGGTCGAGTGGGTCATGTGGATGAACAACACATACCATTCCTAGAACTCCTGTTACAGGCGAGTAACCTGTATTTCTAGGGACATGGATATGTTGTTCATCCACTGTCTGGCAGACTCCTAGCAGTTCTCCGGGAGGAGGGAGGAAAGGCGCACACCCCCGATACTTACTTGGGAAAGAGAGATTGGAGAACTGAGGCCCCAAAACCAGCATCCTGGCGTGACTCAAGGTCGATGTGGTAGTGGGTAATGAAGGTATGTGCCGACTTCCAGGTAGCAGCCCTGCAGATATCCTGGATAGGGACGTCCCTGGAAGCTGCTATCGATGCAGCGGTATGGCGGGTAGAATGAGCTCTTATCCCTCTGGGAGGCTCCATGCCCGCCAACCTGTAGCAGAGCTCTATGCAGGAGGTGATCCACCTGCCTATCGTCCGCTTTGCTGCAGGTCTGCCAGGTGCAGCTTCAGCGTAGGTGACAAACAGCTGGCGAACCTCTTCCCGAATTTCAGCCGTCCGTTCCTTATAATAAGCGAGCGCTCATCTAGGGTCCAAAGTATGGAGCCTATACTCGGCCTCCGAGGTGTAATTGGGGTAGAACACTGGCAGAGTCAACACCTGGTTAAGGTGAAACTCCGACACCACCTTCAGGAGGAACTTCGGGTGGGGGCGCAGGACAACCTTGTCCCTGTGGAAGACCAGGTAGGGAGGCTCGATGGAAAGCGCCTGGAGCTCTCCCATCCTTCTGGCTGACGTGACAGCCACTAAGAAGGCGGTCTTCCACGACAGGTGTGAAAGATCACACCTGTGCAATGGTTCAAATGGCTTGCCCATGAGCTTGGCCAATACCAGCAGTAGATCCCACGGAGGTGGAGGTTCTCGCACCGGAGGGGAATGTGGTCAAGGCCTTGAAAGTGCCCACCACTCTTCCGTCCCAGCACTGACACTGCCGGCCCGCGCCCGGTGGGCAGAGATGGCTGCCAGGTGCACCTTAAGGGTCGCCGACCAAGCCCTTGCTGAGAAAGGGACCACAGGTAGTCTAGAATGCTAAGGGCAGTCGGAAGGTCCAATCCTTCCCCGACACCAAATGGAAAAACCTCTTCCATTTAAAGGCATAGCATTTTCTGGTCAACTCCTTACGGATGCCTCAACGACGCTGAGGACCTCGCCGGAAAGACCCAAGGCCTGGAACTCTAGCCGCCAGGAACCAGGCCGTCAAGTGCAGGGACTGAAGGTCCGGATGGAATACCTTCCCTGACTGACTGAGATCAGGTCCGGCGGCTGGAAGCTGCCTCGGGAGCCTGGAGCTGAGGCTGAGGAGATCTGGATACCAGAACTGGCGGGCCAGTCTGGGGCTACCAGAATCACCTGTGCCTTGTCCCTCCTCGCCTTGAGAAGCACCTTGTGGATCAAGGGAAATGGGGGAAAGGCGTAGAAGAGGCCCGGTGTCCACGGCCTCAAGAAGGCATCCCCCTGCAGCGAGCCCTTCTGAGGAGGGCGGGCATGGAACAGACTCAGCTTTGCATTCTCCCTAGAGGCAAACAGGTCCACCTCCGGCATGCCCCAGTGGGAGAACAGATCTTGTACTACCTCCGGCAGGAGAGACCACTTGTGAGACGCAGCCCCTATCCGGCTTAGGGCATCGGCCAGGGTGTTGGAGGCTCCTGCCATGTGAATGGCTAGGAGATCCGCCCAGGCTGCGCACTAGGGACCAAATGCGGAGAGCTTCCTGCATAACAGCAAGAAGTGCGCCCCGCCCCTGGCGGTTCAGATAGTACATGGTCGTGGTGTTGTCCGCCTGGACCTGAACCACTTGACCCCGTGAGAAATGGAGCGAAGGTGGTGAGAGCTAGACGGACCGCCGGAGCTCCAGCAGGTTGATGTGACATCGGGACTCCCTAGGGGACCAGAGGCAGTGCGTTTGGTGTTCCCCCAGATGGGCACCCCAACCCATCAGAGATGCGTCCGTTGAGAGAGAGACCGTCGGCTCGGGGCGGACGAACGGGATACCCTCCTGCAGATGAGCTGGAACGATCCACCACTGGAGAGCGTTCCACATCTCCTGGGTCACTGTCACAGGCCAGTCCAACGGATCGCGGCGTTGAGACCACTGGCTGGCCAGTCCCCATTGAAGGGGACGCATGTACCAACAGGCCCAATGGACCACGCTGGTGCAGGCCGCCATGAGGCCCAGGAGGTGCAGGAAGTCCCAGGCAGGGTGCAACTGCCCAACCAGAAATGATTGGGCAAAGGAGGAAAGAACCTTGGCCCTGTCCACCGGGAGCCATGCTTTGGCTCGCAGAGAGTCGAGCTCTGCCCCGATGAACAGAATCACCTGCTTTGGCACGAGTTCCGACTTGGCCTCGCTGATGAGGAGGCCAACCTGAGAGCAAACCTGGAGGGCCAGATCCCTGGACCGCTCCACCTCCTGTCTGGAGGCTGCTATCAGCCAATCGTCCAGGTGGTACACTGACCCTCGGCGCGCAAGAGGAATGCTGTCACCACTGCCATGCATTTGGTGAAGACCCTGGGAGCTAGGGAGAGGCCAAGGGCATGGCTCGAACTCGAAGGATCCCTCCGCCTGAAGCAGAGGAATCTCTGATGGGACGGACGGATTGGGACGTGAAAGAACGCGTCCTGGAGGTCCAGGGAGCAGAACCACACACCTCGTTCCAAGGATGGGATAATCTGAGCCAGAGTGACCATCCTGAAGGTTCGAGACCTTAGGAACTTGTTCAGGTCGTGCAGGTCGAGAATGGGACGCCAGCCCCCCATCCGTTTGGGACCAGGAAGTACCTGGACACAAACTCCAGGTCTGAAGGAGGATCCGTCACCTTCCTGGTTACCTCTTTTTCGAGGAGCAGGGCAATGTCGGCCCGGCAGGCCAACAGCGAGGCTGCAGACCCCGTGGGCCCCCGAGGCGGCCGTCGTCAGGCGGAACCTGCTCGAACTTCAGAGGCAGGCCTTTTCCTACACCTCCAACACCCAGCGGTCCGTGGTGATAGCGGACCAGGCAGAGAGGAAGTGGCGGAGCCGTCCCCCCACAGGGGGAACCCAGAGGGGAGTGACTAGGTTGGGGGCGGCACCCTCAACCCGTCACTGGGCAGGCTTGGAGGAAGGACTGGCCGAGGGACCTCCCGGGCTTTTACCTCCTTGCTTCCTGTTAGAGGAAGCCATCGGCTTGGGTTTGGGACGCCAAGCGCGAGCCTGCTGGCCCTGTTGTTGGTGCTGCTGGGCCGGTCGAGGAGCAGGGACTGAAGGACGAAAGGACTTCTGCTGCTGATGGCGGCCTTTGTCCCTCTGGGCGGAGGTGACCGAGTCCAGAGTGGCATTGGACTTTTCGATCCGCTGGAGGTGTCCCTCCACTCCAGGGCCGAAGAGGTCTGTCCCCAAGAAGGGGACGTCTGCCAACCTGTGCTGGGTATCCGCCGTGAAAGTGGATATCCTCAGCCACGCCCTGCGTCGCATGGCCACTGCAGCTGCTACTGACCTGGCACAGGAATCACCTATGTCCAGAGCAGTCTGGAGCTGCTGCTTCGCCACCGCCCTGCCCTGGTCCCGCACCTGGCGGACCGTGGTCTGCAGGTCAGGCAGGAGGTGAGGAACAACCTCATCCAGGGAGCCCATGAGGGCGTGGGAGAAATGTGCCATCTGCACGGCCGAGCTGGCCTGTCGGAGGCCGAGGGAGGACGCAGCGTACACCTTGCACCCGGCAAAGTCCAGCTTTTTGGATTCCTTGTCGGGGGGGCTTGTCCACGTCCCGAGCGTTGCCGGAACGCCGGAAGACGCTGTCGGTGACTAACCCCTCCGCGAAGGGGTGTTCCGGAAACCGGGCAAAGAGCCGGTAGGGACCGCATACTTCCTGGCCATCCTGGCCGAAGGCGCTGGACAGGAAGCAGGCCGCTGCCAAAGCTCCAAGGCTGGGCCGACAATGGCCTCAGCCACTGGAAAGGCCTCCGTAGGAGAATCCCCTCGGTCCAGAATCTCCGTTAGGGGATACCTGGCCCTGCTTTGGACATGTGGGCTCGAGCTGCATCCCGTGGACTTGAGATGAGTCAAGCAGACCCAAGAAGGACGGCGGGCTATCATCCACTGACTGGCCCCCGGAGGACTCCAGATCGCATTGCCTGGAGAACAGGGAGGAATCATCGTCGGATTCCGAAGAGTCTGTGAAGAGCTGCCTCGGCCCTGAGCCACCCTCCACCTGCCGAGGACGGTCGGGAGTGAGGGTGACCGACAACCTGCGGGGCAGGCCATGACCCGACCAAGAACTCTTGGTCGGTGCCCCGGACTTCGGTTGTGGAGGCGGAGGTTCCACCACAATCGGGGGACCAGCTGGTTTCCGCTTAGCAACCGCCCTGGGGCGGGCAACCGACGAATGAGTGGTTGCTTCGGGTCGCCTGGTGACAGCCACTTGATAGCCGGGCCGCAGGCGGGTCGGCTTAGGGCCGGATAGCAGCAACTGCTGCCACATCAAACCGTGAGCGCCGGCACAACTTATGTCAAGCCTCCTCTGAGGAGGAGGAAGAGCGCGCCGCCATTTACCGGTAATTAGACCGAGACCGCCGTGACGGGCGGGAATGGCTGGACTAAGAAGAGGTTCTGCGATCGAGACTTCGGGGACCGAGGGTGGGTCTGGGAAGGGTGGGGGATACCCGCCTTCCCTCGGCTCAGGAACTTTAACCGAGGACCGCGGTCCCGGCGAGCAGGCAGATCTCGGTATCCACCGGGGAACCGTGAAGTAGGGTTGTCGGCTTCTCCAGTCAACAGCCTGTCTAACGGATCGAGAAAAATCTCGACTTCGTTGACGGGAGTCTCGGCAGGCTGGCCTGACAGGGGCACTGTGAAGCCAGCGGCCTCAGCTGCAACCTCGACCGAAGTCGATGGTCGGCTGCCCGGGGAGGGGGACCTCTCCCACTCCCAGGAATGCCGACGGTGGGACTTACCTTTCGACTGCCTTTTCTTGGGTCGGGAAGAACGTCCCAAAGGCCCCTCTCCCTTCGAGGAAAGGGACTGGCAAAGCTCCTTGAACGAAGCTGTGTATGAGGAACTCAGAGAGAGCGGATAAATGCCGCGGCTGAGGAAGAAGAAGATGCGCCTGGGCCGCTCCTCCTCGAGGGCTTATCATCTGCTCGAGCTGCTCAGCCGAGCCAGCCGCATGACACCGCCCAATCCAGCCTCTTTGGATTTCACCGTGGAAACGTCGTTGTGCCCGAGCTTCAAACGGGCAGCGCGATAGTCCAGAACACTGGCCGAAAAGGAACGGCACAACTCACAAGCCTGTGGGTTGTGATCTAGGCCTAAGCAGTAGACGCACGTGGAGTGCGGATCCATCCTGGACATTTTCTGCCCGCAGGGGCACTTCCGAAAGCCGGGAACAGATTTGTCCATCGCAGCCACGAGGGAAAAAGAAGACCGAAATTTTGAAAACTTCAAAATCAATGTCGGGAGAACCGAAGAATTAGGATCCAGTCTCAAACGCAGAGCGCTAAGGAGGGAACCTGAGCTTCCAAGCGGTAAGGAAGATCTGGCGTCATGGGGCGGAGCCGAGAGTTTTACCACCCGGGTGGGTGGGAGGAGCCAGCTTGAAGACCTTCCGGCAAGAATTAAAGCGGCAAGGATACCTGCCAGACAGTGTGGATGAACAACATATCCATGTCCCTAGAACAAATGTTTCTAATCCCCGTAAAAGGCCTGCACCATGGGGGCCTCCATCAGTCCCCTAGGACTATGTGAATGGCAGACAGTTGAGGAGGGGTACTGTAAGTCAATGTGCATAAGCTGTAGCCACATTACTGTCCAGAATACCCTAGTGGGACCCTTTGCTGCCCTCTAAATGCTGAAAGGTCTAGTGAGAAACATTCCCTAGCAGTAAGTTTCCAAATGGAACCCTGATAAAGGAACATGCAGAATAGTCAAGCATTCAATAGATCTGACTACTAGGCATACAGCAGTCTGAAAATATCTGCCACGTTCCCATAAATACATGAGAGCTGCATTATAAAAACTTCAGCAACACTAGCTGGAGTGCTTGTGGGTGTTTATGGAAACACTGTAGGCAAGTGGTGAAACAATCAACAGAAGCAGATCCTGCCAGTCTGGGAGAGAGGAGCAGATGGACGGAAGGTCAGAGAAGGGAAGATAGGGGAGCTAAACACGTGGCTCAAGGGCTGGTGCCAGGAAAAAGGACACAGATTTGTAGGGAACTGGCAACAGTTCTGGGAGCGAAAGTTCTTTAAATTTGATGGACTGCATCTGACTAAGGAGGGAGTCAGTGCATTGGGGCAGAAGTTTGACGTCTTTGCAGAATATTTAAACTAGCAAAAGGGGAGGTTCTGATAATGGGAGACTTCAACATGCCCAGGGCCAGATCAAGCCTTGGGGGGCCTGGGACACTCACAGCTTGGGTGGTCATGTAAAATGCCCAACTTTTCACACCAAAATGTTTTATTTTGCTCAACATTTACTGAGCACATTGTTTATTAACCATAACAACCACCGTATGGGGAGACTACCCCCATTCACAGGAGAAAAAAGTAACTTGAAGTACAACACCCTGTCATGTTGTCGTAGTCTGTAATGTTATATTTATTGTACTGTACAAGACATGAAGGCCGCCAGGCTCCAGATGCTCTGGGGGGTCTAGATGCTCTGTGGTGAGTTTTGGGGCTTTTATTGAAGTCGCTCTCCTCTAGACCCTGTTCAGAAATGCAAAGTAATCTTTATAACCTCTTTAATCACAAGTTTATTTTAAGGAAATAAATTAAATAAAAATAAACAGTGCTTTACTAAGAGGTATGCATCCTACTCCAAACAGTAAGTTACTGTATGTACCCATTGTACAGAAGTGTGCAGTTCCAATGTACAAATGCTATGACTCCAAATAAACAGACTGATGTCATACCTTTACCTGCTCATGGGATATCAAAGGAATGATTAATTCCATGTATTTCAGAGTTAGAGGATCCATGCATGTATATACACACACACACACACACACACACGGCCCTTTATCTCTTCTTTGAACAAGCTCAGATCAATTATCTCAGCATAAAAATAAAATACAGATATCAACTTTCTAAGCCACTTACTGAACTCAAGCTGTCTGCCGTTGCTTGGCGCTCCCTTAGAAACTCCTTAGTTTAGCAGCAGCAGGCAGTTTAGGACAGTGCATCGATTAATCATGCTGCTAACGATAGAGTGGCCGTGGATGCATAGATAGCGAGTGCAGGTGCTGCCACTGGCAAAGTGCATGTTGAGCCTCAAAACCACCAAGAAAGAGTGGTTTAAAAAATACTGCCCAGATGGATAGTATGCAAAGCTCCTGGTCCTGGCGCCACCTCAGACATGCAGCGACAGCCCAGGTCTGGTCACAACTTGCACCGTCCAGGTCCAGTCCCAGACTCAACAAAATGGAAAACCTGTCAGTATCCTAAGGAGGTAGATCACGGTGCTTGCATAGTTAGCCTTCTTCACTTCTTGTGCCACAGCGCCAGTTTGTTTTTCTAGCAAGTCACCCGACCCTAGCTGCAGGCTGCAAATAACGGAGGAGGAAGGTGGGGGAGACGAGAGAAATCTTCTGCAGTGTTGGCTTGCTGGGGGCCTATCTGTATAGGAGGGTCCGGGGGCTTGTGTTTTGTTTCTTTTAATTAAAAGAGCCTCCCAAAATCATTTTTTTTTTGTTTGTTTTATGGAGCAAGCTCCGGGGTGTTGATTCATGCTTGACTCATGGGGGAGAGGCTTGATTTATTACAAATCCTTACCAGTACTGTACCACCTGAGGGAAGGGGAATGAGAGAAATCTGCAATGTAGGCTTGCTGGGGGCTATCTGTGGCAGGAGCTTGTGTGTTTTATTTATTTTATTTAACAAATGTAAGTCACGCTGCTTTCACAGCGCTTTTTAAGGGAGCAAGCTGCCGGGGCCTATGGGGAGGTTGACTGCGACTTAACTCAAGGCTGCAGCAAGGGGAGGTGGCATGATTTACAAACCACCAGTCCACCTACTAAAAGTGTCTCACTTCCGACTACTGGGGCCAGTCTATGGTAGGGGCCCTGGGGCATTTGCCCCATTTGTCCTCCCCTTAATCCAGCCCTGAACATGCCAGATACAGATTGGTCAATACCAGCAGGAACATCTTCCAGAACTAGACACATAGTGGATTCCCTGCAGGGGGAGGGCCTCAAACAACTGGTACAGCAACCCACAAGAGACAGGGCTATCCTAGATCTAGTACTGACTAACAAGGAAGGGATTACAGATCTCCAGGTAGAAGGTCACCTGGTGGCCAGTGACCATCACATGGTATGATTCAATTTGGCTACTACATCTAAATCATCCCATTCCAAGGCAAAAATATGGGACTTCGGAGGAGCGGACTTTGATAAGATGGCCAACAGAGTTAAGCTAGCCCTGGCAAAAAGAAACACAGGTGAGGGGGTACAGGCAAAGTGGGCAAGCATTAAGGATGCAATACTTGAAGCAATATCCCATTGTGTTAGACAGAAAAGGAATTGCAAAACAAGAAAGAAACCACTTTGATTCTCAAATACAGTAGCAGAAAAGGTCAGAGCCAAAAGGTTGGCCTTCAGGAAATATAAGGGAACACAGCGGGATGAAGATAGGGAGGCATACCAAACTGCCCTAAGGGAAGCAGGGAAGGCAGTAAGGCAGGCAAAGTCCCAAACTGAGGAAACACTAGCACGAACAGTAAAAGAAGGTGACAAGACTTTCTATAGATACATTAGTGAAAGGAGAAAGTCCAGAGGGGGTATTGCTAAGCTTAATGGACAAAAGAGAGCATGTGAGGAGGAGGAGGACCCTGTAAAGGCATCTATCCTAAATAGATACTTTTGCTCACTATTTACTGAAGAGAAGGTAGGGCAGGGCCCACAGCTCAGCATCATGGACACAGAGGGGAGAGAGGTGTGCACTACTCCCTTCACAAAAGAAAGGGTCCTACAAGAGCTTGCTAAGCTCAGGGTGGATAAGGCAATGGGACCTGATGGCATACATCCTAGGGTACTTAAGGAGCTAAAGGTGGAACTAGCAGAGCCATTAGCAGAACTGTTTAGTGAGTCTCTGAGCACAGGAGAGGTCCCAGAAGACTGGAGAAAGGTTTCATGTGATCCCGCCCACAAGAGTGGTAGCAGGGAGGAGGCGGGAACTACAGACCAGTCAGTCTTACCTCAGTAGTGGGCAAGATTATGGAGGCACTCCTTAAGGAAAGGATAGTGAACACCTGGGATCCATAGGGCACAGGATCCAAGACAGCATGGGTTTACAAAGGAAGGTCCTGTCAAACTAATCTCATAGATTTCTTTGACTGGGTAACCAGAGTGGTGGACCAAGGGGGAGCAGCTGATGTCGCCTACCTTGACTTCAGCAAAGCTTTTGACATTGTTCCACATAGAAGATTGATAAATAAGCTGGGTAGGCTCGGGGTGGGTCAGAAGTTGGTCAACTGGGTGGCAAACTGGTTGACAGGCAGAAAACAGAGAGTGGTGGTAAATGGTATAGTCAGAATAGATGCAAGTCACAAGTGGGTACCTGGATCAGTCCTGGGGCCAGTCCTCTTCAACATCTTCATTAGTGACCTTGCAGATGGACTAGAGGTAAGGCTTGTCTGTTTGCAGATGACACCAAGATCTGCAACAGAGCAGATGATCCAGATGGGGTGGGCAGAATGAGAAGAGATCTGGATAAGCTAGCAAAATGGTCAGAAGAGTGGCAACTGGATTTAATGCAAAGAAGTGCAAAATCACGCACATAGGGAAGAGAAACCCTGAAGCCACCTATAGGCTTGGAGAGGAGTTGCTAGCAGTCACAAAGGAAGAAAGAGACTTGGGCACCATCATCACTGATGACCTGAAATCATCCAAGCAGACCTCTAAAGCAGTAGGTGGAAGGCTGGGGGGGGTGTTAGGGGTGTATTAGTAGGGGTATCTGAAGTCGTAGAGGAGGTGATAATCTCTCTTTACAAGACACTGGTTAGGCCCCATCTGGAGTACTAGTGCAGTATTGGAGGCCACACCTTCACAAGGACATTAACCAAATCGAGGCAGTCCAGAGAAGGGCAACCAAAATGGTGCAGGGACTGCATCAGAAGACATATGAGGACAGATTAACAGAGCTCAATAGGTATACCCTTGAGCAAAGGAGGGAGAGAGGTATGATCGAGGCATTCAAACACCTTAAGGGCATTAACAAGGTGAAAGAGTCTAACATGTTTAAATATAAGAAAATAGCAGGACAAGAGGACACAGCATGAGATTAGAGGGGGCCGATTAAGGGGAATGTGGAAATTCTTTTCACAGAAAGGGTGGTGGATGCATGGAATGGCTTATCACAAGAAGTGGTGGTTATGAATACAGTGCAGGGCTTCAAACAGGCATGGGATAGGCATAAGGAGCAATACAAATGACTATGAATAGATAGGCCATTGACAGAGCAAAGGCCGATGGCACATTTTAAGGTAGAAAAAGAAATGGGCAGACTGGATGGGCCTTGAGGTCCTTATCTGCCGTCAACTTCTATGTTTCTGTGTAGAGTGGAGCTATACAAAGATAGGCATTAACAAATATAATTATAAACCATTTTCCTCCCAAAAGCAACACCACAGCATGCACAGAAGATTCATGTTACACAGTAGAAATAATATAAGCAGTGCCCACTGCCCATTTAAGGACTTCATATTTTCAGTGTATAAATCACAGCAAGATCACACATAACTCTCAACTGTGCCACTTTACAGGGGGAATTCTCTCTCGTCTGAGTCTTCAGAACTGGAGCTCTTATAGAGGGCCTGCCCCAGATTCTACTCTTGGCAGCTTAAAGCAGCAGAGCACAGTTTAAGTCACCAGGTAGTCTTTTTCAGCAATAAGGTTTTCTGGCAAAAACATCAATAGACACATTTTTCGTTTAGCCTTTTCTCATTCTTGAACAAAGTTGTAGTATTTGAAGCTTTTAAACGTGCCTGCTCCTGTGCCACGTCCGCAATGAAACTCGTGGTACGCTGTTGTACTGTCTACCATCGGAAACATGTAGTAGCACTATCCTAATACACCCACAATACAGTATGAATATAGTATGCACATTCAACAGGTAACCTCAATGGAAGAGATCTTCTTTAAATGTTGAATAGCAGCCATCTTTAATGAACAGTCAATTACAACATTAGTTATAAAAGCAATTTTAAAAATACCCTACAACATTAAGAATACACTGAGGATGAATCTAAGGATGTCCTAAATACATTGTTGTTAAAAAAAAATATGATTACCTTTCTGGTTGACTAACAAATACAGCAGCAGTATATTAGTTTGCAAAAAATGTCATCATATGAGATTTTAGCAAAAATGTGTTTCTGACATCCCAAGATTCGTGCTGAGTACATTTTTAGTTTTCCCAGATATAGTTAAAGTAGCTTTTATTGCCAACTGTGTAATTAATGTCGAGCATCATTAAAGATGGCTGCCACTCACAATTGTTAAAAAGCTCTTCTGCTGAAGTTACCTGTTGAATGCACATGCTGGATCCACACTGTAGATTTATTAGGATGGTGCTGCCATGTTTCTGATGGTAAACAGTACAACACTGTACCTAGATATTTAATTTTTTTTCATGGAGGACTTGGCACGAGTGGGGAAAATGCAGTTACGTAAGAACTTAGCATAACAGTAGATCTGACAGCATCTCTTGCAGCATGCCACACCTTTGGAACCATAGCCATCAGGCACTAGGACCACACAGAAACTTTTCTGCCAGCAGCTTGCCAGGGCCTCTCACGACGATGTCAGCCGATGTTGCCACTCCTAATTATATGTGGTTGGTCCCGTGCCCTCCTCAGTTCCCCTGCTGGAGACCAGACAACAAGGATATCCACTAAAGGAACCGAGGCAGGGCAGAGGTTCCCACCACTGGAAAGTGAGAGACAGCAAGGAAAATACCCTGGAAAATGGGAAAGACACAGAGGATCAAGGGGGAATGGAGGGAGGGATGGCATGGCTTGCTGCAAGAGTTTTTCTCAAAGATCTACTGTTACGATAACTTCTTAAGTAACTGCACTATCTTCATCGCTATCTCTTGCAGCAAGCCACACCTTTGGAATGAGTCCCAAGCAGTTCTGATATCAGAACAGTGGGGGTGGCTGGAAGCAACAAGCTCAAGAAAGGAGGCACTGAAGCACAGCTAGGCTGAAACTTACCCTTCTTTGGGAAGCAATGTCCAGACTGTAGTGTCTATTGAAAGTGTGGACTGTACTCCAGGTGGTAGCTGTGCAGATCTCAGCAGCCAAAACAGTCCTGAAACAGGCAGTAGAAGTAGCCACACCTCGAGATGAGTGGCCATACACAACACCAGGAAGATCTTACTTCAAGGGGGCTCTTGCAGCAGGCAACACCAGTAGGACTGAAGCTGCCAGGTGCCAGAACCCCACGGAAAACTTCTCACTAGCAGTCTATCACGGGGGACCACCCCTACCAGATGTCAGCACACTGACGTTTGCCTATCCTATAAAGGGGGCAGTCCCCCAGACCTACCTCAGTTCCTTCCTGCTGTTGACCCACGCACGTCAGGCCTTCACGGACTCCTGCTTCAGCTGACCGCCATTTTCGCATGTCTTAGCCATGCTTTATTTTTTCTTCTTTTTCACTGCCTTTTCCGACAAATTTTCAATGTTTCTGCTACCATAAGTACAACAAGCCCTTGCCTGGAGCAGTCAAAGGCCACTTCACCAGAGGTATGGCTGCCTCCACTACACCTGTTTCAGGAATGTGTCTGCTGCGGACATTTGTGCAGCTGCCACCTGGAGTTCTGTCCACACTTTCATTCGACCCTACAGTCTGAACACTGCTTCTACGGCAAGGGCCAATTTCTGGATAGCTTTCCTTCAGGGCCTCCTTTCACGAGCCCTTTACTGTTGTCTTCTGCCTCCTCCCGGCTGACTTTTCGGTCAGTTTTGATATTGCTTGGGACTCTCATTCCTTCCAGTGTTGCCTGCTGCAACAGCCCCCCTCAAAGTAAGATAGTACAGTTACATAAGAACTTACCATAACAGCAGATCTTCAAGAGGAGCTCTTGCAGCAGGCGCTGCTTTCCCTCCCTCCTCCCCCTGATAGTTTCTTCTTCTTTGCACCTCTTCTGCTTTTTCTCGGCTTTGAGGAACTGCTTCAGTTCTCCTGTTTGCCTCCTTTTCTGGGGTATCTGGTGGGAGAACTGAGGGACTGCCTCCTTTATAGGATAGGTGGACATCAGCGTGCTGACGTTGGTGGGGGTGGCCCCCAGTGAAAGACTGCTAGCTAGAAGTTTTCCGTTGGCTCCTGGTAGTTTCAGTTCTACTGGTATTGCCTGCTGCAAGAGCTCCTCTCAAAGATCTACTATTACAGTAAGTTCTTACATAACTGTACTTATCTTACCATACTTCTTATAGGAAGTAATGCAGATGGCCAACCATCTGGACAAACACTGCTTTGAAACTCGAACACCCTCTTTCCCAGGAGCGAAAGAAACAAATAGTTGTGAGGACTTCCTAACATTCTTCGTACAGTGAACATAATACCTGTATGTACATCTAGGGTATGGAGCAATGTTTCCCCTGGATTGGCATGCTCCAGAAAATACACAGGCAAGTGGGTGGATCGATTTAAAGTAAACTCTGACTCCACCTTAGGCAGAAGCTTAGTACTGGTACGCAAATATACACTCTTTTGGTGGAAATTCAAATGAGGCTCACATGAGAGCCTGTAGCTCAGAAATCCTACGAGCAGATGTAATAGCAACTAAAATAACACTTTCCACGACAGAAAGCGTAGCTCGTAAGTCAGGGCTGGCTCAAATGGAGCCAAAGTAAGCTTCTCTAACACAAAACTCAGATCCCATGGTGAGGACGGATTGCGTATGGGAGGCTTCAAGTGTAGGATGCCTCTCAAAAACGAATGGGACACATTCAGCTGGGCCACTCTACGGCCCTGAATGGGCACATGGAAAGCCAAAATGGACAAGTGAACCTTAATTGAAGAGTACTGCAGCCCCACATCAAACAGGGTGTGCAAGTACTCCAGAATCTGATTCACTGGACAAGTGAAAGGACCCACGTGATGGGAAGAGGCCCACAGAGCAAAGTGCTTCCACTTCATGGTGGAAAGTTTTCTGGTGGCCACCAGGTCATCAGCCACCTTCTGGGAAACTCCAAACCCAGCAATGGCTGTCCTCAGGAGCCATGCATGTAGCCGAAGAGACTTCAAGTCTGGTTGGACAAGAGTGCCCTACTCCTGTGAGAGCAAGCACAGAGGCAGAGGTACAGAGGGTTCCACAGTCAGCTGCTGTTGTAAGGGGAACCAGATCCGTCAAGGCCAGAAGGGACCCACTAGGATCAGAGTGGCCCCTTCCATCTGAAGCTTAATCAGGATCCTACGAATTAGGGGGCAGGGAAGGAAGGTGTAGAGGAACCTCCCTTTCCAGGAGAGGGATAACGCTTCTTGCCAGAAAACTTCAGGCCCTGGAGCGAGCAAGCAGAAAACCATCAGTTTTGCACTGAGTGGGGATGCAAAAAGGTCCAATTCTGGACGGCCCCACCTGTCGAACAAGTCTTCCACAACTGAAGTTAGCAGCTCCCACTTGTGCATCATGGATTGCAAGCAGCTGAGACTGTCTGCCAGGGCATTTTGCAAGCCTGGAATATGGACGGCTGAAAGTTCTAGACCGTGTTCAAGAGTCCAGTACCAGACCCTCATCGTTTCCCGGCAGACTGGGTACAAGTGAGTTCCCCACTTGTTTGTTGATGTAATGGACTATGCTAGTATTGTCCGTCTGGATCAGCAGAGGTCTCAGGTACAAGAGAGTCTGGAAGGCATACACAATGGCCCTCAACTCCAGGATGTTGATATGGAAGGTAGCCTCCACTGGGGACCATGTCCCCAGAGTCTGATGAGACCCCAGGTGAGCCCCCAACCCGACCCTGAGAAGTCCGTCTTGAGGATCTGCTGCTGTGAAGGAAGGAGGAAAGAAACCCCTTTTCATAGGTTGCTGGGTTCTATCCACGACTGCAGCACCCTTTCGATGGGGGAGGAGACTAAAACTGGCTACTCGAGCTCGTCAGTGCATTGATCCCATTGGACCCTTAACGTCCACCGGGGAATCCTCGTGTGCAACCTGACAACAGGCACAGTAGCAACAGCTGCAGCCATCAGACCGAGAAGCCGCAAGAAGATTCTGGTTGATATGTACCAACTATTGTAAAGCAGTTGAGCCTGAGCCCTCAGGTGGTCTGCCTGTCCTGTGGCAGGAAGGCAAAGCCCTGAGCTGTGTCCAGCACTGCCCCAATACACTAAAGGCATTGACCAGGGGTCAAGGCTGACTTGGAGCCGGCTCAGTGGCGCTGAGGGTTTATTTATTTATTTGTACATCGGTTTACAACCTTTGAGCCAGAGGCTTATTTTCAAAGGTACCTCGTCACATTGAGGACAAATACATAACAGACTTTAGGTTACAGCATATGGGTTACATAGTTAGCAAGCATATGTGATTACAACAGTTAAACAGATAAGCCAGTTTAGTTACAATGGCACATTCTTGCACAATGGTAAGAGCAAGCAGCAGGATAATAGCAGTTCAATCAGCAATGGGTGAGGATTAAAAGAGGTGTGGTGTGGATGCTGCCCAGCGGGCATTGTCAAGGCACAGAGAGCTATGCCTCAATTATAGACAGGTGCAGCTATGTGTATTGAATAGTTGGCTTCGAAGTGCGGTTTTGAATTTGGAGATTGTGGGGGCATCTGAGATGGGTCAGGGAGCGAGTTATACCAGGATGGAGCTCTATAGCAGAAGGACCTCTGTCCAAGGGAGGTCCTAGATCTGGGGACCAGAAAAGTGGCTTTGCAGGAGGTCCGTGTACAGACCAAAGGTTGTGCTTGGCGGAGGGAGGCAGTCTGCCCGGGTGGGGACAGCCCGAGAAGAGTTTTTTTTGTCATCAGGCAGGTTTGGTATCGTAGACGTTCGTCTAGATTCAGCAGTATTGCCATGTCATAGAGCTGGCACGAATGCGTGAGCCTGGGGGCCCCAGTGATTAGTCTGCATGTCTTATTTAGGATGAGGCGAATTTTATTGAGGGCGGACGTGTCAGCAGCATCGTATACTGGTAAGCCATAGTCAACAAGGGATAATATAGAGGGTGTAACCGCTAGACGGAGGGCAGTGGGGGGTGGGACGGACAGTTTTTATAGCGGTATAAGATACCTAGCCACACATTAGTGGCTGAAGCAAGTGCAGCATTGTGGGTGTGGTAGGTGAGGGCTGAGTCAAAGAAGACCCCAAGGTACTTGTAGGAGTGGACTTGCTCTAGTGGTTGTTTGGAGCAGGGGTGGATATGGAGTGGGAAGTTGCTGGCTTTGTTTCGGGTGGGCAAAGAGCACTGTTTTTGTTTTTTTGAGATTAATGACCAGTCTGTGCTCTTTAAACCAGGTTTTGACATCATTATAGGATAGTTGTAGGGAGTCCTGGAAGGAGATAGGGTTACGGTGGGTGGCAAAGATGACGGCGTCATCTGCATACAGCAGAATTTTTCCATTGCATGCACTGGGCAGGGTGTTAAGGTAGAGTGAGAAGAGTAGGGGTCCCAGGATGGAGCCCTGAGGAACCCCTGAGCGGATGGGACAAGTTTTGGAAAGTGTCCCGTTAATTCTGACACATTGAGAGTGGGCAGATAGGTAGCTGGTGCACCAGGCGAGAGGCCCAGTAGAGAAGCCAGTGTGGCAGAGGGCATCCAGCAGGAGGGGTTGGGAGACAGTGTTGAAAGCCTTTGAGAGGTCGACGAACACTGCCCCAGCTAGGGAGCCAGAGTCCAGAGAGGAGTGTAGGAAAGTTGAAAATTCAACTAGTGCAGTGCCGGTACTGTGTCCTGTGTGGAAACCATGCTGTTCAGGGCAGAGGATGTTATGTTGGGTCAGATATTCAGTAATTTGCGTGACAACCAGCTTTTCTAGGGCTTTGGAGAGGGGTGGGAGTATGGAAATAGGACGGTATGAGGGAGCTCCGGTGTACGAGCCCCGTTTGGGCGTGCGCACGGAGAGATCGAGTGTCCATGGAACTGCTCTCTCTTCCTGGGGAGGGTTGTAGGGAAGTGATTGCTCCTGGAGTGGCCTCTGGTGGTGGTTGAAGGCGCCCAGCGTAGCGATGCTGCAGATGCAAGTGGCGGAGTTCGGCATAACATTGCCTTGCTAAGCCACACTCCGAGGGGTAGGAACTACACAAAAAATAAGACAAAAACACCACTCCTGGGGATAGATGAAGGCACCTTGGCCTCCTAGCCCACACTCCCAACCCCGGACTGACCTCTCCATGGGGGCTGACTTGTGTGCCCAGCACTTTGCCCTATAGAAAGAGTGCCCTGGGGAGGATAGGGCAGCCCTACCTCCGGAGAGTTCAGACCCGGAGGTGGTGCTGGGTCACACGAGAGGAGGGGCATAGAAGTCACAGGGGGGGGGAGAGGAAGAGGCTGGGAGCCCCTGAGGATGCTGGAAGGAGTTCTCCAGGTAGTGGAGATAAAGTCTAAAAAAAAAAAAGAAAGACGGACTTGGACAGGCTGATCGTGATGCCCAGTGCCCGAAACAACTGAATGGTGCACTGCAAAGTTTGAATTAACAGGACCCGGGACAGTGCTTTGAGCAACCAATCATCCAGGTTAGGGAAGACATACAAGCCCTCCCTCCTGAGGGTGGCCAACACCACTGTCAGACATTTAGTAAAGACCTGGGGTGCTGAAGACAAGTCAAAGGGCAAGGCTCGAAACTGGTAATGTTCCCCCTGGAAGTGGAACCTGAGGTACTGCCAGTGGGGGGCAAACACCTTGATATGCAGGTACACATCCTGAATGTCCAGAGAACAGATCCAATCTCCATGATGTAGCAGGGGCAATAGGCCCTGTAGGGTCACCATTCTGAACTTTTTGTACTGAATGTAGTAATTGAAGTTCCTTAAACCCACAATGGGCTGCAAATCCCCGAGGATTTGGGGATGAGAAAATAGGGGGAATAGAACCCCCTGTTCCTTTGGAGCACTGGACAGGTTCAATGGCTCTTTTTTGTAACAAGGTCTAAATATCTCCCAGCAGCACAGGAATGTGAGCTGGTGGATACTGAGACTGAATTGGAAGACACTCTGGAGGTCAGTCTAGAAGTTCTAGTGTGTGGCCTTGTTCAGTGATTTTTTTTTTTTCCATATAGGTTTTTCTGCGTCTCGGGGCCTGGCAGGCAGCTATGGCCCTCCCTTGGAGGGACTCATCCTCCGTCCTCACGCGTCCCACAGCCAACCCCCAGCAGCTCCCCGTGGCGGGGCCAGGTAGGGAGGCACGGCTCCGGACATGGATCCAGAAGACGGGGTGGCACAGGGATGCGGGCCGTCATGGAGCCCGCCAGCTCCCTTTTCCTCTTTTCTCCCATCCTCCCTCCCCAACCAATGTAAAAGATGCCAGGCGCGCTTCCGACCTGTACCCAGCTACCACCAGAGGGCAGTCAACGAGCAGAACGACATGCTCTCCCCCGAGAGAAGAGAGCAGACCTCTGGACACACTGATCCTCTCTTGCCCCTGCTGATCCCCCGGCCCAGGCTCATTCACTTAACTTGGGTTGCCAGCATGGCGTGGGGTGTAGTGACCAGTGCCTCAACCTCCAGTGCCACTGGGCTGGCAAGTTCTGTGATTTCTAACACCTAGGCATCTGCTATGATCTCCTGCCGCTTGTCAAGGTGGAAGGAGACATGACCCCCGATCACTGCCTCCTTAAGATCTGGGGAGGATGTCTGATAAAGAGTCAGGCTGAGGTGGCACCTGTGGCCAGGGCCACACCACCTCCTCTGGGAGCTTTGGCAGCTGGGGTGGGCAGGGTTGAGGCCGTCCCAACTCTTGGCTGGGGTTTTGGCGCCTGGCTTAGGCTTGTTGTAGGCCTGATGAAAGGGCATCTTCTGGGGACCCTTTGACTGGGTATGATAAAGGGAGCGGACTGACCACAGGGTCCTACCCGAGGCCTACTGGTTGGACAGGATGTCTTGTACATCTGCCCCAAAGAGCTTATAGCCTCTGAAGGGGGCATTCACAATGGACTGTTGAACGTTCGAGGTGAAATCAGACACCCTAAGCCAAGAATGTTATCAGAGACAAATGCCCACTGCAGCTGCCCTGGCGGAAGCATCGTAAGCATCATAGATTGACCTTAGGAGATGCTTGCCCACATCTGCCCCCACTTAAGAACAGAAGAAAAGTGTCAGCAGATGGGGACTGTGTGGTCCATCTAGTCCGCCTAAGGTGGCTAACCCCCAATTATATTTTTTTCCTGCGTTGCCCACAGTGCAAGGCAAGGCAACGTTCATTTTTATGGCGCCCATTCTCGGAGGCTATGAGCACCTTACAATCAAGAAACATGTAAGGGAGTACAAATGAATACACACATGAATACATCTTAAAACAATGATAAAACATAATATAATAAAATCAATAGCTAGCTCGACTCACTTAATGCTTGCTGCACCAAGTCAGATATCTATGTCTGGGAAGGCCAAAGAGAATAAATATGGCTTGAAACGGCCCTTGAAGACCTTGACTGAAGGGGCCTTCCTGATGACTAATGGTAGCAAATTCCACAGCACTGGGCCAGCGACACAAAACGCCCTATCGCTGGCAGTTTTAAGTCTCTTCCTGGGAATCACCAGGAGGCCCTTAAGAGGAGAAACAGAGGGAGCAGACTTGGGCGACGTGTTAGGAGATCAAACAGATAGCCAGGGCCTAGTCCATACAGGGCTTTAAAGGTGAGCAAACCCACCTTGAAGATAACCATCCACCTGACCGGCAGTCAGTGCAGTTCACGAAGCACTACAGTTATATCACAAAACCTCAAAAGGCCTCTCAGCAACCTGGCAGCTGCATTTTGCATTAGCTGCAGTCAGCAGAGGGTACCTCCCGAGACCCCAAAGTAGAGAGCATTGCAGTAATCAAGCCTGGATGTTACAAAGGCATGAACCAGAGTAGAAAGGTCCTCGAGTGGAACTAGCGGTTTGATTCTGGCGATATTCCTCAAGTGGTAAAAACCATTTTGGACAACCGGTGACACCTGAGATTCAAATGTCAGTCCACTGTCTGGGAGCACAGCAAGATCTCACACTCTACAGGATGCCATCAACAGTGTAGGCCCCATGAAAAAGACCAGTTGCCACACTGGAGGCATTCATATTACGCCTTTGGCCCAATTACACTACCAGAACCTGAACCTCCATCTTATCAGGGCTATCGCAACCAGCTAGAGGACATCCAGTCATTGATCTCGGCCAGGCAGATATTTAGCACTTACACAGTGTTAGATGTTCCAGGGGCAAAGGACAAATACAACTGGGTAACGTCTGTGTAGCAGTGAAAACCTACATTGTATTTCCTAATGAGCTCACGCAAGGGCAGCACATACACTGCAAACAACAATCGATCCCTGAGGCACTCCGCATGACGGAAACCTCGGGGAGGAGGAGAAAGTCCCCATTACAACCCGTTGCTTCCTGTCAGTGAGGTAGGATTCAAACCAGCGGATGACGGTGCCAGCAAGCCCACAGTACTGTCTGACTCTCCGAGACGATCAAGCAGCACAAAGTGGTCTGCTGTCTCAAAAGCTGAGGAGAGATCGAGGAGAACAAGAACTGACCCATCTCCTCTATCCCTCGCCCTAAGGAGTTCATTGTGCACCCAAACTAATGCTGTTTTAGTGCTATGCTTGGCTCAGAAACCAGGCTGGAATGGCTCATAGATGCCAAAAGCCAAGAGGTGCTCCTCAAGCTGTTGCGCCACAATCTTCTCTACAACCTTTCCCAAACAAGTTTGAATTCCCTTACTGTCTTTTATGCCACCAGTTCTGGTAGCGGGCTGTTCCATGGGTTTATCACTCTCCCTGTGAAAAAGTACTTTCTAGAGCTGCTTTTAAACTTGCCTCCCAGCAGATACAAGCTGTGCTCTCCTGTATGCGCCACTGTTTTCCTGGAAGAGGTTTTCCTTCTAAGATGTGTTAATTCGATTGACGTACTTAAATGTTTCTATCATGTCCCCCTTGTTCCTTCTCTATTCCAGAGAGAATACATTCAACTCTTTGAGTCTTGTCTCGTACGGCTCATGATGCAGCCCCTGCACCATCTTTGTGGCCCTTTTCTCCACGGTCTCGAGACAATCTATGTCCTTTTTTAGGTGAAGCCTCCAGAACTGGACACAGTACTCGAGGTGTGGCCTCACCAAGGATCTGTAGAGGGGTATAATAACTTCCTGCTTTCTGCTCGTAATACCCCTTCCTATGCATCCAAGGATACCACTTGCCTTCTGCACTGCTTTTTCACATTGTTTTCCTAGCTTTAAGTCATTGGTAATGATCACACCCAGATCGCGTTCCATCTTGTCTTCTCTAATTGATGCCCTTCTAGTACTAGTACATACTTTTTTCCTGGATTCCTCTTCCCCAGGTGCATTACTTTACACTTCTTGGCGTCAAATTTTAACTGCCAATTTCTGGACCATTCTTCTAGTCTCTTAGGTCAACTTCCATACCTTATGCCCCCTCTACTGTATCCACCCTGTTGCAGAGCTTTGTATGCGAATGGGAAAACCTTCCCCTGCAGTTCATCAGTGATGTGGCACCGATTTCTGTGGAACGCCACTGGTCACACCAATTCCATGTGAAAATTGCAACCATTTTATAGCGTTGTGAAATACAGCGGGTATAACATAGCGAGTTGCAATATTACTACTGCACATTCTAATGATATGCATTATTGCTACACTGTATCAATGGCGAATGTTACCTTGCCTGTCCAGATCAGTATGTGGGAAGCCAGAAATGGAAATTATGTACCTACTATAATTTTTGATCTTTTTGGACGAAGTCTCCACCACTCATTCACACTGATGGGATCTACGTCGGAGATGTTAGGACCCAGTGGGAGCACACTTTTTTTTGCAAGAGGGCCAGCAGAGATGGAGTCATCGAGGAGCGAAATGCATGAGCCTCGCTCGTATGGCAATGACTATCTTGAAGGCCAACCCTCCAACCGCCTCAGTACTTTTTTTTCCGAGGAGGTGCAGCATAACTAACCTCGAAGGACTAGCTTAACAAAACCAGACATAAGATAGTCTGGATGACCTGTGTAAGAAGGGTCAACAAGAATTCTTCACAGCCTAAAGTTTGATGGAGTGAAGACAAATAACAGAAAGGTGAGCTCGGGGGGAAGGAGGGTGGGCGTGTGAATGAGTGATTGAAACTTCAACCAAGAAGATCAAGAATTACAGTAGGTATGTAATTTCTATATCTTCTTGGACATAAAGTCTCCACCACTCAGTCACACTGATGGGAGAGTACCATGCTAATAATCCCCCGAGAGGGCGGCAGGAGAAACCAAGAGCTCACAGACTGAGGACAGAAGTCCATTAAGAATAGTCCTGCAAAACGAAAGATGTCGCCTGACATGGACATTCAAGGCATAGTGCTTGATGAAAGTATGCACTGAGCTCCAGGTAGCCGCATTGTAAATGTCTGCAATGGGCACATTGCGGATTTTCGCCAGGGATGCCGCGACTGCTCTAGTAGAGTGAGCGTACACTCTTCCCTCCAGCTTCACTTGCACCATGGAATAACAGTGGTGAAGGCATGCCACTAGCCATGCCGAAATGCATCTGATAGCGACAGATTGATCCTGCTGGGTCTCGCTGAAGGACACAAACATTTGTTGAGCCTTGCAAATCTCTTGTATTCTATCTAGATAGAATCACAGCGCACTTTTAACATATAAAGAATGAAGGGCACACACTCCTTCATTTTGGAAGTTCGCAAAGTAAGTAGGCAGGACCAAAGGTTGGTTTAAATGGAATTCTCAGACAACCTTAGGGAGAAACTTAGGATGGGTCCTAAGATCTACTTTGTCCTTTTGAAATAGTGTACCGGGGCGGGGGGGTTCTGTAACCAAATCATGCATTTCAGAAACTCTGCGGGCCGAGGTGATGGCCACTAAGAAGGCAGTTTTCCAAGTGAGGAATTTCATCTCACAGGTAGCTAGAGGCTCGAAAGGCTTTCGAGTGAGCATGTCTAGTACGAGATTAAAGTCCCAGGCTGCGACTGGACATCTGATAGGAGGTCTGGTATGCAGAATACCTTTAAGAAACCTCTTAACCACAGGAAACTGAGCCAGTGACAGAGAAAGTATCGGCTCATGATAGGCTGAAATAGCACAAAGGTGAACTCTGACTGTACAGTATTGCAGGCCTGAATTTGAGAGGTCTAAAAGGTACTCCAAGACTTTATTTGGTGGGCAGGAAAAAGGGTTCAAAGAGGATTTTGCACACCAGAGAGAAAAACACTTCCATTTGGCCGTGCAGGTTTTTCTGGTGGCTGGCTTGCGCGCAGCTAAAAGAATATCTGAAACTCTCTGAGAAGCATTGAACCTATTCACCTCTATCTCCTCAGGAGCCAAGCATGAAAGTGAAGCGACCTCAGACTGGGATGGACCACGAGACCCTGGGTCACAAGGTTCGTCTGAAGGGGGAGTGCTTTCGGAGGGGTTTCTGACATACTGTTGAGTAGCAGAAACCATATCTGTCAAGGCCAGAAGGGAGCAATGAGGATCATTTTGTCCCACTGAGACTCGAATTTGAGAAGTATCCTCTGAATTAGTGGAAGAGGAGGAAAAGCGTATAGAAAGCGTTTTGTCCACTGCAGCCTGAATGCATCCTGACAGAAAATGCCAGACCCTGGACCTCTGGAGCAGAAGACAGGCAGTTTTGTGTTGAGTGGGGATGCAAAAAGGTCCAGGTCTGGAGTTCCCCACTCTGCAAATCATGACTGAACTATGGTTGAGTCGAGAGACCACTCGTGAGGATCTGTCTCTGTTCTGCTGAGACGGTCTGCCAGTTCGTTCTGCACTCCTGGCAGGCAGACCGCCTGAATTAGAGCCTTGTGCTCTAGGCACCATTCCCACACGCTCATTGCTTCCCTGCATAAAGGGTAAGAGTATGCACCGCCCTCTGCTTGTTGATGTAATACATCACTGCTTTGTTGTCCGTTTGAAGGAGAATGTTCTTGTGACAGAGAATGTCCTTCAAAGCCCGGACTGCACAGAGGATGGCTCTCATTTCCAGGACATTTATGTGAAGCTGGGACTCGACCTGAGTCCATGTGCCTTGGGTGTGGAGATTCTGACAGTGAGCGCCCCACCCCATCAGGGATGCGTCTGTGGTAATGGAAATCTGATGATCCAGAGGAGCAAAGGGATACCCTTCCAGAAGGTTGTCCTCTTGCGACCACCAGGTAAGTGACCTCTTCAGAGGTTCTGTCACTTTGATGAAAAAGGACTGAGGTGAGTGGTTGGAGACCACTGAGTACTGAGCATCCATTGAGAGGTTCTCATGTGGAGACGTCCTAGGGGTACAGTGAACACCGCAGATGCTATGAGACCCAGCATCCGTTGCATCAAGATAACTCGAACTGAGCTGTTCTCTCCGATGTACCGGGCCATTTGTAGGATATTGCTCCTTCTGTCCTCTGGAAGAAAAGCTTTTGCACAGGAGGTGTCCAGAAGAGTTCCAGAGCTTCTGGGAGGGCTGCAACTGCGAATTTTTTAAGATTTAGCAGGACTCCCATGGATGTGAGAAAATCTGAAGCCGTGGCTACGGCGTCCAGAGTTTCTTGTCTGGAGGGACTTGCTAGAAGTCAGTCGTCCAGATATGGGAACACTTGTATTCTGATTTTTCTGAGATGCGCTGCAAGAATTGCACAACACTTTGTAAAAACTCGTGGCGCTGAGGACAGCACAAAGGGCAGGACTCTGAACTAATAATGTTGTCCCAGTGCCACAAACCTTAGGTATTTGCGTTGCTTCGGATGCATAGGAATATGCTGGTAGGCATCCTGCATGTCCAGGGAAGCTAGCCAATCGTGTTGATGTAGCAAGGGTAACAAGGTCTCTAGCGATATCATCTTGAACTTTTCCTTGGAAAGAAACTTGTTTAACTTTCTGAGGTCCAGAATGGGGTGCATACCACTGGTTTTCTTCAGGACCAGGTAGTAATGGGAGTAGAAACCTGTGTTTCGTTGATCCAGTGGAACTATTTCTACTGCTCTGTTGTTCAGAAGGCCTTGTACCTCAGAAACAAGAAGGTCTGACTGAACTGTTGACAGCCTGGGCTGTCATTTGGGAGGATAATCTGGAGGGACCTCTGAAAGGTTGAGGAAGTACTCCTCGTGGGTTATCCAGAGGACCCATTTGTCTGATGTTATGGACTTCCACTGGTTGTAGAACTGAGTCAGACATCCTCCCACTGCTGAGGAAGAGTCCCCCTCGGGCAGTTGAGGTGGGACCTGGGCCAGAAACTCAGAAGGTGGCACTGGGCGCTTTGGGCCCTTGTGCTTTCTGTTGCATTTTCTTTTGAGGTTGGGGGGCTTGGTTTTTGTTAAAACCTCCCCTGCCCTTGCCTCAAAAGGACTGACAGTTGTGAAGCTGATGCTTTTTGACCCCCCCCCCCGTAAAGGGGCGGGAGCAGGTCGAGCCATTTTAATGGCCGACCTAATCTTTTGTGTGGCCTCCAGAGCTTGCTCTACATGAGGCCCGAACAGATACATACCGACAAAGGGTAACGCCATGACCTGCTACTCAGCATCATTCGTGAAGCCCGAAGTGTGTAGCCAGGAGTGACGACAGGTACAAATACCTGCTGCCGCTGCTTGGAAAGCAGTATCGAAAGCGTCCACAGCTGCTTTAACAAGCTGATTGTTGGACTCGATACCCCTTGTTATAGTCTGAAGCAGCTCTGAACTAGTGTCCGACTCGGGCAGAGTTTCCACCATCTGTTTGTGCGAATGCCAAAAAACACTCTCATATTGACAGAAATAGCCCTGGTAGCTGGCAATACGCATACCCAGGGTGGAGGCAGCAAAGACTCTCTTACCTAAGGTGTCTGTGTTACGAGATTCTTTGTTTATAGGCCGGGCTGTGGATGCCTGAGGGAGAACGGCCTTATCATTTTCTGCCAAGACTACAATAGGGTCAGCAAACGCCTGGAAGGACAAAATGGATCGATCCTCGGGAGCAGCATACTTCCCATCTATGGACTTAGCCACAGAAGGGGTGAGAGCGGGATTATTCCATACCATCTGAGAGAGCGTCTCAAAGGATGATTGAACTGGGGGAGTTAAATCCATAGGGATCTCCAGGACATGAAGATATTGGAGTCTTAAGAGCTTCCTAGGATCGATATCTTAGTCTGGAGAGAAAGTAGAATTAAAATTTTTCAGCAGACACTTAAATGACAGGTCTTCGACCACAGGCTCTACGTCAGGATTAATTCTTGCCCTTTCAACATCATCACCCAGCTGAAGGTCTGGGTCAGGCTCAATATCATTTCCTGACAGCCCAGGAGGGACTGTATGGACAAGAAAGGAATGAAAGTCAGTAGAGAATGAAGAAGAGAAAGGAATCTGAGTAGAGAATCCCTGAAGGCTGGACGATGCCGCACCGAGGAACACGGCGCTGAAGTCAAGGAAGTCGGCACTGTCTGAAACAGCCCAGCACCCGGTGCCAACTGAGGCCATAGCGCAAAACAAGTCCGCCGTGCCGACAGGGCCCATGGTGCCACAGACGGTGCCGACAACCCCAATGGCATATAGGATGGCGCCGACAACCCCAATGGTGCCAAGGATGGCACCGACATCAGCGGCACCAAAAGGCACACCGCAAGCATCCCCAATGCGCCGACGGTGCCAAAAGCAATCCAGGGCTCCGAAAACTGCGATTTGAAGAAAAAGTAGGGGGAATACCAGGAGATAGAGGCATTGGTGTGGCCCCCTGTGCCACAGCCATGTGAGGAGGAGAACACCTAAGCGTGGAGTCGACGGCACCGAAGAGGGCGCTGCGTGACTAGGTCAGGCAGCTGGACCAACCTCCGAACCCACTGCTCCATAAGAGTGGCCCACTGATGAAACTACTCATCAGAAGCCCTTCCAAAAGGCGGGGAAGGCTTCGATGTCAAAGAGGTTGGTCACCGGAGACGGAACCCTGTGACTCCGGAGGAGGAGACCGGCACCTGACTCCAATAACCGACTGTCGATGCACAGACATACCAGAAGGCGACCTCGAGTGATGCCTTCTCTTTTCTGACCTGTGGACCGAAGAAGAGCTCGAGGCCGAATGGTGCCGAGAATGCGACCATTTTCTTTTATGCTTTCGCGGGGACCGCCCATCCCCTCGAGCACTGGACCGTCTGTTGTCAGACCAGACCCGGCCCGGCTGACTGAACAGCTTTCATACGAAGTCTCCCTACTATCACCTGACCCGCTTATGGTCAACTCCGACAATGTAGGCTGAAGACTACAGTACTTTTCTTTAATAAGTATAGTTAAAAGTAAGCAGTACTTATTCAGAGATATATTACAAAACAATAAACTGAAAACTATGCTTCTAGTTTGAAGTTTGACTCCCGAGGGCCGAGCGACGTTGTTACTAAAGTGCACTCAATGGCGAGAAAAAAAGAACTGAGGCGGTTGGAGGGTCGAAGCCGAGACCGTCATTGCCACATGAGTTGAGACTTGCAGCGCCGCTCCTCGCGGCCTCATCTCTGGCGCTGGCCCTCTTGCAAAAAAAGTTTGCTCCCGCTGGGTCCCAGCATCTCAGGCATAGATCCCATCAGTGTGAATGAGTGGTGGAGACTTTATGTCCAGGAAGATTTGTAATGATCAGCTGTGAGTTTAAAGGAGTTGGCATCAGCAAATTATGCTTGTATTGTTTTAAAAATATGCAGACAGGTAAACTATGTTTTTAGGAAGATACTTCTTAGTACTGTGCATGCAGTGAGTGGTGAGTGGGTATAGAACGCAAACACTGTTGGCAGGTGATGCTGAAACAAGAAACTGTCAGTGGTTCTGGAGCAAACATAATCAAGGTTTTTAAAAGGTAACCCTTATTTTTCTGCTTTGGACCATGAGAGCTAGTGGGACAGGAGAGTCAGCTAGAGCATGCAAGACAACTATCAGGTGGCTCCTCAAACAGCTGTGGACTGGAGCCAAAGCATGCCAACAGTACTTACAATACCCAAACAGCTCAGCTTCTTGGTCTCTGCTCCCCCAAATGCACATAGAAAAGCTCAGCAGTGAGATACTCCATGCACCCACCCTCCCTCAAAACAGCAAAATGTTTATCCGTAATACTCGTGCTTTCTCAAGAGTCTTTAGAAAGCATGAGTATTGCGCTGTGTACTGATCCACGATTGCTGGAAGAGCAGCTGTTTTTTTGTTTTTCCAAACAAACCCTCGCTATTTTAACACCATCGCTATTGTTAATAGCCATTTCTGCTTTAAGTCGCCGTTTTTGTTGACAAGTTATTATGTATTGGTCGCTGAAGTCACACTCGCTAATTTGTATTCGCTATAGTTTAGCTGCGATTTTTACTGCGCTAATATCACGGGATACTGGTCACACCTCCCTCCCTTGATAATGCCCCACTGACCATAACTCTCTGGGTCCTATTCTGCAGCCAATTTCTAATCCAGTTTATTATTTCCTGCCTGACTCCTACGTGTTCTAGTTTGTTGGCATGTCTCCTGTGTGGAACAGTGTTAAAGGCCTTGTTGAAGTCTAGGCACACCACATCCACCGCCCCAGCCTGCTCCACTGTTCTGGTAACCCAACTGAAGAAATCAATCATGTTTGTCTGGCACAAGCTTCCTGCTGTGAAACCATGCTGTTTGGGGTCGAGTTTTGGCTTGAGGGGCCTAGAGCAACTCTTGCTTTTGGGCACCTCCTGGGAGAGCCCGTGAGGCAGTTTTGGCCATTCTCCAGAGAGAATTTTGGTATAGACACACAGAATTTGATGACAGATAAGGACCGCTTGGCCCACCTGGTCTGCCCATTTCCCTACCTAATGGATAAGCTGCAGATCCTAGTTAACCAACAGCCTACTTCCTCCTACCCCCCACTAGAATTGCCTTATGTCTGTCCCATGCATTCTTGAATTCCCCCACTGTTTTTGACTCTATGACCTCCTCAGGAAGGCTGTTCCATACATCTACAACCCTCTCCATGAAGAAATACTTCCTCAATTATCTCTGAGCCATTCCCCCCTCTATTTTCAAATTGTGCCCCCCTGTTCTTGCACATCTCTTTTTCTGAAAGATGCTACCTTCTTGGACTTTGTTGATTCCCTTGAGGTACTTGAAAGTTTCTATCAAGTCCCCTCTCTTCCTCCTTTCCTCGAGGCTATACATATTAAGCTCCTTTAGTCTTTCTTCATATGTCTTCTGGTGCAGACCCTGCACCATTTTGGTTGTCCTCTGGACAGCCCCCACCCTGTCTATGTCTTTGAGGAGATGGGGTCTCCAGAAAGTAAAGTTGCGTAAGAACTTACCGTAACAGTAGATCTTCGAGAGATGCTCTTGCAGGTATTCACATAGGACTAAGCCGCCAGGCATCAGGACCCCAAGGAAAAATTTCTGTCTAGCAGTCTCTGGCGGGGGACTGCCCCTACATCAGGTGACCGGCGCCATACGATGTCGGTATAAAGGGGCGGTTCCCCATGCCCACCTTCCAGTTCTCGCCAAAGGCCAAAAAGAGGCAAGACGAGGAGAAGAGGATATTCCCCTCATGAAAATGAAGCAAAGAAAAACTTAGGGGGATGGAGGGCAGGAAGGCAATACCTACTTCAAGAGCCTCTCTCAAAGATCTACTGTTACCAGTAAGGTCTTACGTAACTGTACTATCTTATTTCGAGAGGACTCTTGCAGTAGGTATTCACATATAGGACTGAGTCCCAAGCAGTCTTGAACAAGGAAAAGCACTCGGGAGGAGGACAGTCATCCATAGCATGGAACCTCAGGGCTGAATAGGTCTCATGAAAGGAGACCTCGTAGGAGAGCCATCCTGAAGCCTGCTCTATGGCGAGAGGTGATGTCCAAACTGTAGTGTTTCGTGAAGGTATGGACAGAAGGCCAAGTAGTGGCTGCACAGATGTCTGCCGCTGACACATTTTTGAAACAAGCCGCAGAAGCAGCTACTCCTCTGGTGGAGTGACCTCTGACTTGACCCGGAAGGGTCTTTTTGTACTTGTCATAACAGAAAGTGATACAATTCGCCAAACATTTTGATAGGCATTGCCTTCTCTTTTTTGAGCAAAAGAGACAAAAAGCTGATCAGTCTTCCTGAGATCCTTAGTCCAATTGGTGTAGTATCTCAGGATTCTGTGAACATCCAAAGTATGCAAAAGGTACTCCTCTTGCTTGGAGTGATGCGTAAAGAAAGCAGGTAGCTCAATAGATTGATTGAGCGTAGATTCAGCCACCACCTTAGGAAGAAACTTAGGGTTCGTGCTTAGAGCCACACGTTCCTTGTGAAACATTAAGTATGGGACTTTACACATTAAGGCCTGAAGCTCGGAAATTTGCGGAGCAGAAGTAATGGCCACTAGAAAGACTGCCTTCAAAGAAAGGAACTTCAAATCAGCTGCTGCTGCTGGCTCGAAAGGAGGCAAAGTAAGCTTCTCCAGGATGATATTCAGCTCCCATGGAGGGGCAGGAATGCAGAAGGGGGGTCTCAAATGGAGAACTCCTCTGAGGAAAGTCTTAGAGACTTTCAACTGAGCAAAAGTCCTGTCTCCGAAGGGAATATGGTAGGCTGAGACAGTTACCATGTGGACTTTCAACAAGGAATGGCTGAGACCCAGATCGAAGAGGTGACAAATATAGTCCAGGACTTTGTTGACTGGGCACGAGAAAGGCTCGAAGTCTTTTGAATTTGCCCAGATAGAAAACAGTTTCCACTTCATAGCGTAGGTGGACTTGGCGAAAGGCTTCCTGGCCTCCACCAAAATGTCCGCTACTAAAGGAAAAGACTCCGAAGTGGGCTTTAGCTATGTCTGCAGGAGCCACGCATGGAGGTGAAGGGATTTGAGGCCTGGATGAACAAGGGTCCCCTGATCCTGGGTCAACAACTGTTGCAACAGAGGAAGAGGAACGTTCTCTGGAAACTGTTGCAGAAGAGAGAACCAAACTTGCCTGGGTCCGAAGGGAGCAATGAGAATCATTCAAGCTACTTCCGATCTGAGTTTGTTCAGGACCCTCAGAATTAAAGGAATGGGAGGGAAGGCATAAACGAATCTGTCCCCTCAAACGAGAGACAAAGTGTCCCGCCAAAAATATCTCGCTCTGAAGCGAGCAAGCAGAAGGTGGGAAGTTCTGAGTTTTGGGGAGAGGCGAAGAGGTCTATCTGAGGTGTTCCCCATTGCCAAAAGATGCCGTTTACGACTTGCTGATCTAACTCCCATTCGTAGGACCTGGCTGAGGACAGACTGAGTTTGTCTGCCGGTGTGTTTTCCACTCCCAGAACATGAACTGCGGTCAAGTGAAGGTGAAGTTGGGCTGTCCAATACCAGACTCTCATCGCTTCCCGGTACAGGGGGTAGGAACGTGTTCTTCCCCATTTGTTGAGGTACCAGACTATGCACATGTTGTCTGACTGTATGAGGAGATGACCGGGGAGGATGAAGGGAAGGAGAGCCTGAAGGGCATGACTGCCCTCAGTTCGAGTACATTTATGTGCAGGTTTTGCTTGAAATTGGACCAGCTGCTCTGAGTCCTGTGAGACCCCAGATGGACACCCCAGCCTTCTCCTGACGCATCTGTCATCAATGTCTGGGAAGAAGGATCGATGCAGAAGTGAACTCTCAGGCACAGGTTCTCCTGAACCATTCACCATTGCAAGTCCCTGATCATGGGATCTGACACTAGTACCTCTTGGTCTAGATTTTCCCTGGTCTGGTCCCATTGCAACCGAAGCGTCCACTGAGAGATCCTGATATGGAACCGAGTGAACGGGACTGTCAGAATGGCAGCCACCATTAGCCGAGGAGGCGGAGGACTGACCTTGCTCCGACCTTCCTGCGGCTGGACAGAAGACAAGCCTGATTCTGAAGGGTGTCTACCCTGTCCGGAGGCAAGAAGGCTTTGATGGTGGTCGTGTCCAGAATTGCCCCTATAAATTGGAGGCGTTGGCAAGGAACCAAGTGGGACTTGGCCTGATTGATGGTGATACCCAGGCTGGTAAAAACCTACAGGGAAAGGGAGTACAAGAGTTCCTTCCTGGATGAGGCCGTCAGGAGCCAATCGTCCCGGTACGGGAATACCTGTACTCCCTGGGTACGCAGGTGGGCCGCTACCACCGACAGGCATTTGGTAAACACTTGGGGGGCCGAGGAAAGACCAAATGGGAGGGCCTTGAATTGGTAGTGGTCCCCCTGAAAACAATACCAGAGGTATTTGAGGTGGGAAGGGCATATGGGGATATGCACGTAAGCATCCTGCATGTCGAGGGTGCATAGCCGCTGTCCCGGCCAAAGTAGTGGTAGAAGGCTCTGCAAGGAGAGCATTCCGAAATGTTTGTACTCCACGAACATGTTCAGGGAGCCGAGATCTAGAATGGGCTTCAGATCTCCCGTCTTCTTTAGAACTAAGAAGAAATGAGAATAGTAACCTGCCCCCCAAAGATGAGTGGGAACTGGCTCTATTGCCGCCTTTGAGAGAAGGGAGATGATTTCCTCTAGAACCAGAGGAAGATGTTGTGGGGAGTAAGATGACTGAGGGGGTGGTTTTCGGGGCGGTTTCTGCAGAAACTCTATTGCGTGACCTGCCGATATCAGCTGGAGTACCCAAGCGTCTGGATGTTATCCTCTCCCAACCTGGCGGATGTGAGGAGAATCTTCCCCTATCGGTTCCTCTGGAACCTCCCAAGGCAGCGGGAGAGGCGGGGAGTCAGGAGGTGTGGGACAGTGCAGCAACTGGGGCTCCCGCAGCTTTTTTGCTGGGGGGAGTCTTGGTTGCCAGAGGGGCCCGACGTTTGTTAGCATGTTTTCCTTGTGGCTTTTGTCACTGTCAGTTTTGGCGATGAAAAGGACGCCGCTGCCCTTGAGGGGATCTGTACATAGTCTGGACAGACTTCAGTGCAGTACCCTTCTCTTGCAGTTCGGTAACGATGTCCTTGACATCACCCCCGAACAGCACCGAACCCCTGAAGGGAGCATCCTGTATAGCGGATTGTACATCAGGGACCAATCCTGACAGATGGAGCCAGGCGCGATGCCGTAGGTCTACTGTGAAGGGAGAGCTCCTTCCAGCTGTGTCCACCGCATCGTAAGTGGCACAGAGCATGTGCAGACAGGCCGAATGAGCAGAACGGACAAGGTCACCAACTTCCTGCTTAGTCTGTGACTCAGGAAGGGAGTCCAACTTAGATTCCACCTGGCTAAGGATGGTCTTCTGGAAATCCTCCATATGGGCAACATAACTGAGGGCCCTAATGCCTCGGGTAGAATAGGAATAGATCTTCTTCCCGTACTGGTCCAGAAGCCGGATTCCTTTATCAGGCGAGACAAGCTTAGATGTTTAGGATTGACAGAGTGGCCGTGGACGGCGCTGATGACAACCGAATCTGCCTTGGGGTGAAGGCTGAGAAAGTCTGCACCCTGAGGAGCCTGGTACAGTATAGCCTATCTGACTTCCTCGGAAGGGGGGCTAAAGCGAAGGTTGTTTCCAGATGGTGGAAACAAGATCTGCGTGAGGCTCTATCCAGGGTGGAATCAGCGTAGGAGCGGTCTCGGGCAGATCCAGATGGGCAGTGAGTTTTTTGCACTGGGGGTCTGGCTCCACTGATTGCCACTGATTTAGTTCCTGGATTTTCCTCAATAACTCCAGAAAGGAAGGGTCCTCTGGAGGGGACTTCGGAGGATCCCTCTGCCTTTATTTATTCAGCTTTTGTTTACCGGGTAAGCGCACTAGACAGTTAAGTGCCTATTTTCAGGTGCGACCCGGGAGAATTACAAGGTACAAGCAATAACAATTAAGAGTCAAGGTACAGCAATCAATCAGGCACAGGTTTCAAGGTATAGGTAATAACAGCTCAGAGTCAAGGTACAGTAATCAACAAGGTACAATCAGGTACAGGCAGAACAAACAGTAGCAAGTACAGGGTCAAGGCATGGCAACAACAGGAGGCAGTCAAGAAGGCAAAACATATATCAGCAAGGCAGATTCACTAGACACATGCAGCAAACGCATGCAGACACTGGGACACAGGCCCACCATATATGGTTGGGCAGCTCAGAGCAAGGGCAGGAGGATACTTGTTATTAGGTGGCCCCAGAGCTAAGAGCAAGGGCAGGAGGATGCTTGTTTTAAGTGGCCCCAGAGGGAGAAGCTGAAGCAGATGTGGGAGGGGGCAGTCCTTACATGAGCAGGAAGTAGGTTTCAGGCTCTGGGAGTGAGGGACTCGAAGCAGGCATGATCTCCTGCGAGAGAGAGAATGAGTTTTGGGGACCATGAGGGCCTAGGAGTCTCTGGACCTCAGACGGTAGGCGGGGGAGGGTAGGCTTGAGCAGCTCGGCAAGTACCGGTTGGGTGGACATTCTAATGATGTTGTCTATGAAGTTGTCCATGACAAATGATCAATGGTTGTTGGGGGAGAGCCACCCTAGCCTGGAGTAGAGCGGACAGTGATGGGTGAGGCGGGGGACTGACAGGGCGAAGCAACATACATTATTGTATGCTGTGTCCCATTTTGTAAGCCAGGTTTTTGGAGCGTTCACGAAGGAGGTGAGCCCATAGCTAAGCGTGGGGAGAAGAACCTCTTTTGCAAGGGCAAGTCGGGGAGCTGGGGCAAGGCAACTTTTGGCCCTGTAAGCCAGACCCAGCTTGCAGTTTGTGGTCTTGCAGGAATTGCGTATGTGCTGGGAGAGATCAAGTGTTACCACCAGGTACTTGAGAGTCAACCATCCGCACAGGGGCACCATCCGCTCCAGTGACGTTGAGAGAGGCAGGGCACACTCTTAACTTGGCAAGAGAACAAAATAGCATAGCCTGTGTCTTCTGGAGATTGATGACAAGCTTATTGGCCTTAAGCCAGGATTGAATGCCGTCAAAATCAGAGTTTAGTCTAGAGTTGATGACACTGATGTCCTGTGAGCTAGTCAGAAGCACGAGGTCATCGGCATAAAGGGTGACATGCCCAGAGGCAGGGACCGAGGGCAGCTGGTTGATAAAGAGGGAAAACAGTATGGGGCTGAGGACAGACCCCTGAGGCACTCCACATATAACCAGAGTGGGCCCGGAGAGGGTTTTTTGAAAGTTGCAACAGGCAAAGAACACCAAGAGGAAGGAGCTGCTGTTATAATTATACTTCTCTACTGGGACCTTCAATTTAGGGTATAAAAAAAATAGTGTGCTTGTCTGAGTTGGCTGAAGTGAATTGTTATCTGTGCAGTTATCTAGGTGTTTGTCTCAGGTGGCTGAAGGGAACTGTTATCTGTGCAATTAACTAAGTGTAAAAAGAGCTGTAAAGCAGTGGGAGTGGCATGGCTAGAAGGAAGCCAAGTTAAAGCCAGATTTAAAAACTGCCCTAGATAGCTTCTGCCAGAGAACACCAAGAGGAAGGAGCTGCTGTTATAACTATACTTCTCTACTGGGACTAAAGAACTAGAACTCTACTACTGGGACCTTTAATTTAGGGTAATAAAAACAAAACAAATCAAAAAAGTTAGTGTGCTAGTCTGAGTTGGCTGAAGTGAACTGTTATATGTGCAGTTATCTAGGTGTTTGTCTCAGGCAGCTGAAGAGAATTGTTATCTGTGCAATTAACTAAGTGTAGAAAGAGCTGTAACGTAAGGGGAGTGGCTTAGCTAGAAGGAAGCCAGGTTAAAACCAGATTTAAAAACTGACCTAGATAGCTTCTGCCAGAGAACAGGCAGAGAACAGCAAGAGGAAGGAGCTGCTTTTATAACTATACTTCTCTACTGGGACTATATTACCCTCCTACCCTCGCCCCCCAGCCAGTTCTACTTTTATAGGCACAAGAGTTGACTGACAACAGGAACTTCTTGTTTGGGAGCAGGAAGTGAGAGATCGCAGAGCCACAAAAGACTCACCATCCTATAAGGAAAAGAGTAGCTCTCCATCCCCCCTAGCTGCTGGAGGTCTGACTCTGAGCAAGCAAGGAGACTACTGAGAAACATAGGAACTATATGTCTCAGAACAGAAAGACCAGGAGCTTAAAGAGCACAGAGGCAGTAAGTAAGTAGGGAGAAAAAATTAAAAATAAAAATAAACAGAGGAAAGAGTAAGTATTCCAAACAACAGTTAAGGGGCCAGAAATAAGACACAATGTGAGTGGTGCAGTGCAGTGGCTGTGGAGCAGCAGTCTTCTGGGAGACGTTCTGGAGGATGTGGTGTTGTCCCATCTGCAGGCAGCTCTCTGGGCTGAGGGAGGAGGTTGCTCATCTCCAGGCTGAGTTGGCCAAGATTTGGGGAACCTCCTCTCCCACCCAGGGACCACCAGGGCCACTGCTATCAAAATCAGAGTTTAGTCTAGAATTGATGACACTGATGTCCTGTGAGCTAGTTAGAAGCACAAGGTCATCGGCATAAAGGGTGACGTACCCAGAGGCAGGGACCGAAGGCAGCTGGTTGGTGAAGAGGGAGAACAGTATGGGGCTGAGGACAGACTCCAAGGCACTCCACATGTAACCGGTGTGGGCCCAGAGAGGGCTTTTTGGAAGCTGGAACAGGCAGAGAACACCAAGGGAAGGAGCAGCTGTTATAACTGTTCTTCTCTACTGGGACTAAAGAACTAGAACTCTACTACTGGGATCTTCAATTTAGGGTAAAAACAAAACAAACAAACAAACAAAAAAAAAAAAAGAGTATGTTTGTCTGAGTTGGCTGAAGTGAACTGTTATCTGTGCAGTTATCTAGGTGTTTGTCTCAGGTGGCTGAAGGGAACTGTTATCTGTGCAATTAACTAAGTGTAGCAAGAGCTGTAAAGTAGGGGAGTGGCATAGCTAGAAGGAAGTCAGGTTAAAGCCAGATTTAAAAACTGCCCTAGATAGCTTCTGCCAGAGAAAAGGCAGAGAACATCACGAGGAAGGAGCTGCTGTTATAACTATACTTCTCTACTGGGACTATATTGCCCTCCTTCCCGCCCCGCCTAAGCCAGTTCTACTTTTATAGGCACAGGATTTGACTGACAATAGGAACTTCCTGTTTGGGAGCAGGAAGTGAGTGATCATGGAGCCATAAAGACTCACCATCCTAGAAGGAAAAGAGTAGCTCCCCGCTGCTGGAAGTCTGACTGAGCAAGTAAGGAGACTACTGAGAAGTACAGGAACTTCTTGTCTCAGAACAGGAAGACCAGGAGCTTAAAGGACACAGAGGCAGTAAGTAAGTAGGGAGGAAAAAATAAAGAGGAAAGCGTAAGTATTCCAAACAGTTAAGAGCCCAGAAATAAGACATGATGGGAGTGGTGCAGTGCAGTGGCTGTGGAGCAGTAGTCTTCTGGGAGATGTTCTGGAGGATGTGGTATTTTCCCATCTGCAGGCACCTCTCTGGGCTGAGGGAGGAGGTTGCTCATCTCCAGGCTGAGTTGACCAGGATTTGGGGGACCTCCTCTCCCACCCAGGGACCACCAGGGCCACTGCCGTTGCCTCAGACGCTGCCAAGAAAGAGCAGTTGGACCACAGTGGGCTCAGGTAGGGTGAGGGTGGTGGAACAGAGGCACATCCCTCCAGTTGCACCTCTCCACAATTCATATGCCATTCTGGCAAAGTGTGGTTCCTATACGGAAGCACCCACAGTGGAGACCAAGGAGGATGCTGGGAACCTCCACAAAGGAGACCCACAGAAGGGTGGCATGGGGCCCCACAGGGGAAGGAAACAACTCCTGGTGGGGGACTCCACTGTTAGGAGGGTAGAACTGGGGGAGGAAGGGGAGAGGGAGGTAAAGTGCCTGCCTGGTGCCATGGCATGGAGGGACAGGGAGCGAATCCTCAGGATCACCAGAGCAGCTGCACGGGGGAGGGAGCTGGATGTCACTGTCCACCTAGGGACAAATGACCTGGCTGAGAAAGGGATCAGAGCAGTGCAGGAACAGTTTGTGGAGTTGGGGAGGGCCCTTAGACAATTAGCATGCACAGTAACCTTCTCGGAGGTGCTGCCTGTCTATGGCATGGGTGAGGCTAGGGTGCTCCACACCATGGGATTCAATCAGTGGTTGAAAAACTGGTGCAGAGCTCAGGGATTTGGCTTCACTGGGGACTGGGGGTCCACCTGGAGTGATGCAGGCCTATACTAGTGTGATGGTCTGCATCTGTCCAGGAGGGGAACCAGGATCCTAGGTGATAGGTTTAAATGCTTCATTGGCAAGCATTTAAACTAGCCAAGGGGGGAGGCACTGGAAAGGAACAGCGAAATCCTAGCCCCCCAAACAAATCAGGGTAGTAAGCAAGGTAAACACCAAGATAGAGATGTCGATAGGGAGAAGGGCTGGGGTAAATGGAGAAAGTGACAAAGGCAATAAGGACAGAGATGGGGCAAAAAGGGGTAAGGCCATCAAGAAATGAAGGGTAATGAGTACCAATGCCCATAGTCTGGGCAACAAGCTCTCTGAACTGGTGGCCTTGATGGAAGAGGGATGCCTGGGTATCGTAGCAGTCACAGAAATATGGTACACAGAGAACCATGACTGGGATGTTAACATACCAAGGTATACAACCTATAGGAGAGACAGGGAGGGGAGAAGAAGGGGAGGAGTAACTATCTATGTAAGGGAAGGGATAAAAACAACAGAACAAAAGTGTAAACAGGGAGGAGAGGAGGCACTGTGGGTCACCTTAAAGACTGGAAATGGCACCACAATCCGCACAGGGGTTGTATACAGACCCCCACCTCAGGGGGAGGGAATGGACAAGGATATGATAGAAGGCATCCTTAGGATGGCAGAGAAAGGGGAGATACTGTTGATGGGGGACCTGAATATGCCAGATGTCAACTGGAGCACCTTTGCTGCAGCCACATCCAAGAGCAGGGCAATTCTCGATGCCCTACAGGTAGCATGCCTCAGACAGCTAGTTTTGGAACCCACTCCTGAGGGAGCACTCTTAGCCCTTGTACTCTCAAATGGGGACAGTGAGAGGATCTCAGATCTAGAAGTGCGTAGCCATCTGGGAACAAGTGACCACCAAATAGTGTGGTTTACAATAAACTCAGCTACAGAGTCAAGCCATACAAAAGTGAGGGTACTGGACTTCAGCAGGGCTGACTTTGGAAAGATGGGAGAGTGCCTTAGAAAAGCACTAGCAAACAGGCTAGAAGGAGGAGGTGACGCAACAATGGGGAAACATCAAAACTGCCATCAGAGGCAACAAAAGCCTTTGTGTGATACAAATAAATCAAAATGAAAGAAAAAGCCACTATGGCTCTCAAAAGAGGTGGTGGGGAAGATTAGGGAGAAAAAGTTAGCAGTTGGGAAGTATAAGGAAACGCAGAAGGAGCAGGACAGAGAACTGTACCAGTCAAAGCAGAAGGAAGCATGGAGGGAAGTCAGAATAGCAAAGGCCCTAACTGAGGAAAAGATAGCCAACTCGGTTAAGAAGGGGGATAAAACCTTTTATAGGTACATCAGGGTGCGTAGAAAGACAAAGGGAAGGATAGTGAGGCTGAATAGAATGGACGGTGGGTGGGCAGAGAGTGACAGTGAAAAAGCAGGGATACTGAACTAATACTTCTGCTCAGTATTCGCAAAAGAGGAGGAGGGGGAAGTGCCTAATCCAATTAACAGAAGCCCCATTGGCCTCTAGGTACTCAACAATTCTTTCCTTCAGAAGTGATTCCATCATTTTCCCTACCACTGAGGTCAAACTGACAGGTCTGCAGTTTCCTGCCTCTGTCTTGCTCCTGCTCTTGTGAAGAGGAATCACGTCCGCCCTCCTCCAGTCCTTGGGTACCACACCATCCTCCCATGATTTGTTAAAAAGGGTAGTCAGTGGTGTTACTAGTTCTCTTAATTCTTCTAGAATTCTGGGGTGAATCCCATCAGGCCCCACTGCTTTGTCCACCTTCAGTTTTAGGAGTTCTTTCAGAACCCTTTCTTCAGTGAAAGGACTGATATCAACCCCCCTATCCAGCGTGCTTCTATTGACTGGATTAGGTACCACCCCCTCCCCTTCGTTTGTGAATAATGAGAAGTATTCATTCAGTATCCCTGCTTTTTCACTGTCCCTTTCTGCCCAACCACCCTCCTCTTAATTCAGCCTCAGTATCTCTGCCTTAGTCCTTCTTTGCTTCCTAATGTACCTATAAAAGGTTTTATCCCCCTTCTTAACCGAGTTGGCTATGTTTTCCTCGGTTTGGGCCTTTGCTATTCTGACTGCCTTGTCCGCTTCCTTCTGCTTTAACTGGTACAGTTCTCTGTCCTGCTCCTTCTGTGTTTCCTTATACTTCCTGAATGCTGTCTTTTTCCCCCTAACCTTCCCTGCCACTTCTTGCATAGAAACATAGAATTTCATGGCAGATAAGGACCACTTGGCCAACCCAGTCTGCCCATTTCCTACCTAATGGATAAGTTGCAGATCCTAGCTAACCAGCAGCCTACTTCTTTCTACCCCACCCCTAGAATTGCTCTTTTATGACTGTCCCATGCATGCTTGAATTCAACCACTGTTTTTGACTCCACAACCTCTTCCGGAAGGCCGCTCCATGCATCCACAACCTCTCTGTGAAAATTACTTCCTTTATATTACCTCTGAGCTGCCCCCATCTTCAAATTGTGTCCCTTGTTCTTGCATACCTCTTTTTTTGAAAGATGCTACCCTCTTGGACTTTGTTTATTCCTTGAGGTACTTGAAAGTTTCTATCATGCCCCCTCTCCTCCTTTCCTTGAGGCTATACACTTAAGTTCCTTTAGTCTCTCTTCATATGTCTTCCGGTGCAGACCCTGCACCATTTTAGTTGCCCTCCTCTGGGTAGCTTCCATCCTGTCTATGTCCTTGTGGAGACTGGGTCTCCAGAACTGCACACAGTACTCCAGATGGGGTCTCATCAGCTGTCTGTACAGAGGAATAACAACTTCCTGTTTTCTACTGGTGATGCCTCTCCCTATGCATTCCAGTATCCCCCCAGCCTTCCTTACTGCCTTCTTTTGAGAACAATAGTGTTGTTTTTCTTTCATTTTGATTTATTTGCTTCATACAAAGGCTTGTTGCCTCTGTGATGCCAGTTTTGATGTTTCTTCATTGTTCCTCCACTTCACCTTCTTGCCTGTTTGCTAGTGCTTTTCTGAGGAACTCTCCCATTTTGACAAAATCAGCCTCCTAAAGTCCAGTACCTTCACTTTTGTATGACCTGACTCTACAGCTAAGTTTATCATGAACCACACTGTTTGGTGGTCACTTGTTCCCAGATGGCTACCCACTTCTAGATCCGAGATCCTCTCTCCATCCCCTTATGAGTACCAGGTCTAAGACTGCTCCCTCTTGAGTGGGTTCCAAAACTAGCTGTCTGAAGCATGCCCTTTGTAGGGCATCGAGAATGGCCCTGCTCTTGGATGTGGATGCAGCAAAGGTGTTCCAGTTAACATCTGGCATATTCAGGTCCCCCATCAGCAATATCTCCCCTTTCTCTGCCATCCTAAGGACGCCTCTATCATTTCCTTCCTGAGACGGGGGTCTGTATATAACCCCTGTGTGGACTGTGGTGCCATTTCCAGTCTCCAGGGTGACCCACAGAGCCTCCTCCCCATTTACCCTTTAGTTACGTTGCTTTGATCCCTTCCCTTACATAGAGTGCTACTCCTCCTCGTCTTCTACCCTCACTGTCCCTCCTGTAGATTGTGTACCATGGTATGTTGACATCCCAGTCATGGTTCTCTGTGTACCATGTTTCTGTGACTGCCACGATATCCAGGCATCACTCTTACATCAAGGCTACCAGTTCAGGGAGCTCATTACCTAGATTGCGGGCATTGGTAATCATCACTCTCCATTTTTTGATGGCCTTATCCCTTTTTGGCCCATCCCTGTCCTTACTGCCGTTGTCTTTTACTCCATTTACCCCTGCCCTTCTCCCTACTGACTGCTCTATCTTGGTGTTTTACCTCACTAACTACCCTGATTTTTTGGCAAGAGGGGGGCTAGAATTTCCCCTTCTTTTCAGTGCCTCCCCCCTTGGCTAGTTTAAATGCTTGCCAATGAAGCATTTAAACCTATCACCTAGGATCCTGGTTTCCCTCCTGGACAGATGTAGACTATCGCACCAGTATAGACCTGTATCCCTCTAGGTGGAGCCCCAGTCCTCAATGAAGCCAAAACCCTGAGCTCTGTGCCAGTTTTTCAACCACTAATTGAATCCCATGGTGTGGCGTACCCTAGCCTCACCCATACCATAGACAGGCAGCACCTCCGAGAAGGTTACTGTGCATGCTACTTGTCTCAAGGCCCCCAGCTCCAGAAACTCCTCCGCACTGCTCAGATCCTTTCCCAGCCAGGTCATTTGTCCCTAGGTGGACAATGACATCCAGCTCCCTCCCAAGTGCAGCTGCTCCCATGATCCTGAGGATTCGCTCCCTGTCCCCTCCAAGCCATAGCGTCAGGCAGGCACCTTACCACCCTCTCCCCCTTCCTCCCCCAGTTATACCTGCCTAATAATGGAGTCCCCCACCAGCAGTTGTTTCCTTTCCCTGTGGGGTCCCATGCCACCCTCCTGTGGGTCTCCTTTGTGGAGGTTCCCAGCATTCTCCTTGGTCTCCACTGCGGGTGCCTCCATAGAGGAACCATATGGCCAACAGAAACACAGAATCTGATGGCAGGTAAGGACCGCTAGGCCCACCTAGTCTGCCCATTTCCCTACCTAACGGATAAGCTGCAGATCCTAGTTAAAAAACAGCCTACTTCCTCCTACCCCCCACTAGAATTGCCTTATGTCTGTCCCATGAATTCTTGAATTCCCCCACTGTTTTTGACTCTACCTCCTCAGGAAGGCTGTTCCATGCATCTACAACCCTCTCTGAGAAGACGTGTTTCTCACATTACCTCTGAGACATCCCCCCTCTATCTTCAAATTGTGCCCCCTAGTTCTTGCACATCTCTTTCTGAAAGATGCCACCCTCTTGGACTTTGTTGATTCCCTTGAGGTATCTGAAAGTTTCCATCATGTCCCCCCTCTCCCTCCCCTCCTCGAGGCTATACATCTTAAGCTCCTTTAGCCTCTCCTCATATAGCTTCTCTTGCAGACCCTGCACCATTTTGGTTGCCCTCCTCTGGACAACCTCCACCCTGTCTATGTCTTTGTGGAGATGGGGTCTCCAGAACTGTACACAGTACTCCAGATGTGGTCTTACCAACTGTCTGTATACAGGAACAACAACTTCCTGTTTTCTACTGGCGATGTCTCTCCCTATGCATTCCAGTATCCCCCAGCCCTCCTTACTGCCTTCTCACATTGCTGGCCCACCTTTAGGTCATCTGATATGACTACCATCAGGTGTCTGTCCATTTTTGTTGTTGTCGGTCTCTCACCCCCATTGTGTACTCTTCCCCTGGGTTTTTGTTTCCCAGGTGCATAACTTTGCACTTCTTTGCGCTGACTCTAAACTGCTATACTTTTACCATTCCTCCAACCTTCCTAAGTCCCTTTTCATCCTTTCCACCCCACCTGGCGTATCAACCCTGTTGTAGATCTTTGTGTCGTCTGTAAAGAGACATACTTTTTCTTCCAGTCCCTCTGCAATGTCACTTAGAGACATTAAAAAGGATCGGCCCCAGTATTGAACCCTGTGGTACCCCACTAGTAACCCCCCTTTCTTCACCGCAGACTCCATTTACTATTACCCTCTGTTTCCTGTTGTCCAGCCAGTGTTTAACCGCAGGCTACCATCCTGGGACCTACTCCCAGGCTAGCTAATTTGTTTCTTAATCTTTTTCTGCGGGACTGTGTCAAATGCCTTACTAAAGTCTAGGTAGGTCATGTCCACAGCCCCTCCCTGGTCTACTACTTTCGTCACCCAGTCAAAGAAATCAATTAGATTCCTCTGACATGACCTTAAAATACACATATATATATATATATACACACACACACACACAAACACATACACACACATAGTTAAGAACCCTCATTGCTAGGGTGACAGAGGCAAATGTCCATTTGTCCATCAGATCCAGCTTTCTAGATTCCTTGTCCGGAGGAAGAGAGCTAAGCTGCTTGGGCTGCTTTGTCCTATCATGGGCCGCATTAATGACCACAGAGTCAGCCTGAGGTTGCTCTTCAAAGAAAGGTTTCTCTGAGGGAGACTGGTATAATTTAAGGGCCTTCCTGGACATGGCAGGGATCATGTTCAGCCTGTGCCAGGCTGCCATAGTAGCATCTTCACAGGCATCCATCAAAGAAGGAATTATGGTAGAAGGGGATTCTGGTAACTCCAAGTACACCAAGAGGTTCCTCTTGACAATGTCCTGCTCCTGTGCCTCGAAGCCCATGGCAGCTTGGAGCTGCTTCATGATGGCAATAAAAGAGGGGCTATCGGTGGTGGTGGGGGGATCATGGTGTGTAAATCGCAGAGTCCCCCCCCGAGGAGTCCAGAGAGCAAGAGGCAGCAGGGCTAGTGGCGCTTTCCCCATCATTATCACTGTCATCATCACCTGGCAGGAGATCTAGCTGATACTCGTCCTTGTTGCCATGGTCAGAAGTGAGCACCGACAGCGTATGAGAGAGCGGACAAGTCGGACATGGTGCTGTAGGAGGCGACGGCATGGGAAGAGGTACGCTAGGCCCAAGCATTGCAAGCCCTGGCATCGTAAGCCCCAATGGAGGGGCAACACGATGCATGAATTCCCAAAAAAGACAATGAACATAGTCTGGACATGGACAATGGGCAGCACTGGAGCAGGCTGTGACGTCAGGAATGGAAACTGGGGGCACGCAGGCATCACGGGAGCAGGCTGTGGTGTCAGCAGGGGCAACTAAGGGCCTGGCACCATAAAAACAGGCTGAGACATTGGCGGCAGGAGCAGGGAGAATGGCATCGCCAGATTTGCCTGGGATGACAATGGGAGGGACTGGGCTGCCGTCACTGGGAAAGCGGTCTGGGGCATTGATGGAGAAGACTGTGTTCCTGCCATCAGAACAGAACCCACAAAAGAGGCTGTTGACATTGCCAGGAGAGACTGGTGCCCCAAAGGTGAAACACCAGGGTTGCCAAGGGCAGGCTGGAAGATCAGCCTAGTTGTGGGCCCTGAAAAAGGGCCAAGGCCAGCGCCAGAAGAGGTAGGACTCCAGCTGACGACAGACCCATGCCCGCAAGGATCGGACCAGCATAGCTCCCTGACTGCAAGCCCACTGTGAAAAGCGGCCAAAACAGCAGGGGCTAAGAGAGGCAGGGGCAAGATCAGGCTCAGTGCCGAAGACCCCTCACCTGAAAGTGAGAGGCAGAGAGGAGATGCTGCAAATGCTGGCCCTGCAGAGGAAAGGATGTGGGCTGCAGTGGAGGTTGACGCTAGGGATGATGACCCAGCCACGGCCAGCACCTTACACGGCAACCATGAGCAAGCCGGGGAGGACTGATTTAGATGTTTGTCCTTCCCCCAGTAGACTTGTCCAGGGACTTGCAGGATTGGGAGACCGAGAAGAGAGTCATGGAGGCAGAGGAGCTTCTGGTCTGGAGCTCCTTATCCATGGCTTTAACCTGCTACTCCAGCAGGAATTTCTCGTGGTCCTTCTGGTAGCATCTCTGTGTGGCCTGGTTGAACCCAAGGTAGATCTCACAGGGTTTCACATCGTAGTCCAGGTCTAGGTAGCGGATGCAGGCAACGTGGCCATCCTTACTGTAGAATTTCCTTCCACAGTCGCAGAGATGGACAAGTTTAGAAGAATTGGTCAGCATACACAACCAAACAAAATAATCACTTTAAAATTAATTGAGCTGGTGAACTAGGGTGAGAAAATAACATAAAAGAAAAGTGAAGAAGTTTTGGTGGTCAGCTGAAGAAATGTGCTCTGTGGAGTCTAATGTGCACTGGTCAATGGTGGGAAAAGAAATGAGGGTGGTGCGCGGGCCACTCGCGTATATATACAAGAGGGGCGACGTTAGCAAATGTCGTTGACGTGGGCGGCCTCAGCAGACCGCTAGCAAAAACGTTTCCATGTGGTCCTAGTGCCTGATGGCTACTGTTCCAAAGGTGTAGCTTGCTGCAAGTGACATCCTCGATGAAGATCTTTTAACTTCATAATTCCACTTGACTCAGGAACAAAAGAAAAATCTGCATCCTGATAGTTTTGCCTAACAAATACTGCTGGGGAAAAAAACTACAGTAGTCACTCGCTATAACAAACAAGTCGGGAGCCCAAATAGCCAATTGTTATAGTATATTGTTCTTTATATTGAGGGACGCTAAAAAAAAAACCCCACAAAGCTTGGAGTGCCAATACAGTAACCATATACAGTACAGGAAATAAGAGACATCACTCTCAAGTCAAATAGATACAGTACTATAGTAGTCTTCCTTATTCTAAAGTACTGCAGGTAAATCAGTTGTAATGTAAAGATGTTACAGCCAGTAAGCACCTCTGTGAAACATCTACCACTCTCCAACTCGATCGCTGTTCCTTTTTCCGCCTGCTATACTCGCTGCGTCTCTATCTCTGCCTGCTTCTGCCCTTGAGTCTGCACATTCTTATAATAAATAAAGTAAAATTAAATTAAGCAGACAGTAAGCACCTCCTTGAAACATCCGCTTCCTCTCCCGTCGGCTCGCTGTTTCTCTCTCTGCCTAATGCCCCTGCTGCGTCTCGCTCTTTCACTCTTTCTCTCCGCTGCTTCTGCCCCCGACGCTGCAGTCCCAGAGTACAGTACCCTGAGTCAAGTGTCCTCTACATTACTGTATACTGCTCGCTGCCCCAGTTGCATCTCTATCTCGCTCTCTCTCCCCTCACTCCGCTAAGACGGCACACCCCTTCATTTTTACCTGTACTGCTTACAAGAGGGATTCAAGGGAACAGGAAAGGCAAACACAGGACACAGAAGCTGTTGTCGGGAGCCATGCGAATCATTTGTTATAACAGTGTTTTCAGTATAATGAGGTTCATTATAGCGAGGGAGCACTGTATATGATAACTAAAAAATACTGCTGCTTTGAAGCAGAGATTCAATATTAATTCATGCTGCTTACTTAACAGAAAAGTTGTGAACATGAAAACATTGAACTTCTGTCTGTACAATTGGGAGGCGTGTCCCACATTTTGAGTGACAACTTCTTACAGTGAGGAACTGGAAGGTTGAAAGCTATCCACAAAAGAAACTCTACCTGGGGTTTTAACAGGGAACAATGTAACAGCCTGTGTCTGGAGACCATCCCTTGCCAGCATCTTCTATCTGGTCTGGTAAATAGCCAGCTTGACAACAGTGAGGGGTCAGACTGACCGTGGTGGGGTGGTGGAGTCTCTTGACTTTGTGAAGCCACAGACAGGGTGCCCCAAAATATAGTGTGAGCTCATTGTAATAAATTCTCTGTAGTTTACAAACCTGGCAAATATCTTGACTGCTTCAAGTAGTGCTGCTTGGCTGAAGCCGCTCGAGATGCTGCTGAATCACGTCCTTGAAATGGCATATTTGTAGCAACTGTGTTGACAACGCCTTTATTATCAGAAGGTTTCAGATCCAAAATGCTTTCAAATCTGTAACAGGAAAGAAAACAGTGGTTTGAACAAACTGATTTGTAGACCAGCTGCACTAGATTTCCATTCCCTTAGCGTTTTTTTTCTTTCTTTCTTTGCCACTGGTATTTCTGAAACATCTGGGGATCTACATCCAGGCAGGGCAGGTGGAAGAAAATGAAAGGCTCATTTTAACCCATTCTTGCCAATAGCACCACGTGGCGTTGGAACCATCCATTAAATAGACACAGGGAGATTATTAGCTAGGATGTGGCTCCCTAAAAATGTCCGGGAGATGAGTAGGCTCCACAAAGCATTGGTATTTTAGATACACTGAGGTGTACTCTGAATTTAAGTAATGCCATAATACTTTTTAGGGATGGCCTGCAAAGCAGACCAGTTCCTAATAAAGTCAGGAAGTGCTCTTCAGCTGTGCCACTGGAATGTATCAGGGGCTGGGATCTGGTGCATTCTTTTTTTGTTAGTCTTTTTACCTGTCTGGCACCTCCGGTCTGCATTCACGTCCTGGCATCCGTCCTGTCTCCAGCCACCATCTGGTTCTGCCTCGGCCCCCATCGAAGCCCCCACTGCCCAATTACTCCTGCGGCTTGTCCCCTGTGGTGGGGCAGCGGAGAGCCCCCCTCACTCCCCACCGAACCAGGATCCAGTACTCGGCAGTGGTGCCCCCAAGACAGCCATCAAGCCGCTGCGACCGGGCGCCATGTTTTCCCGTTTTCTTGGCCAGTGTGACAGGAGCATGCAAGAACGCCAAGGGGGGAGCGTGCACGCGTCCGCACATGCTCCCTCCGGCATCGTGCCCCAACGTCACCCCCTGCAGTGCAGTGCCAGCTCACCTCCCCCGCCTCCACCAGAGGTCATAAGTGAGCCAACAGCTGGTATTCCCCTCCCAGGAGAGGGAGAGCAGTCCCACGGATGCTCAATCCCTCTCCACCTCTGCCGACCCGAGTCCATTCCCGAACCCGGGTCGCCGGCGTGGAGCGAGGTGTGGTGTCCAGCAACTCAACCCTCAGCACCACCGGGCCATCTGATGCATATTTATGACACTCAATGACCGAATTATGTCGCTTCCTATTTACTGTTTGTGCCATCACATACAGTAGTGTAACCATAGTACTGGTTAGCCTGCAACTTTGTGTAAAGGGTACATGCTAGAGCTGTGAGCAAGTGGTGAGCCTCTCAGGAACATGGTGGTGAACCTCTTGGGAATTCACTCAGAAACCACTGCAGAAGCCTGATAGAAGGAGCAACTGCAGGAGCTGAGAACGATGTGTGCACTGCAACTAGCAAGGTTAGTTGAGAGGAACTGCTGGGGCAGAGGTGCAGGAGTTGATAATGATGTGTGAAGAGCCACTACTGAGGTCAGCTGAGAGAATGAACTGTTGGTGCAGAGAGTATCGGCACACATGAACCTATTACCCTCATGGAACTGTGGGAGCAGAAAAACACAGTTTACTCACCTGTAACAGTAGTTCTAGAAGTGGTATATGATGTTTATCCACACTTTCTGGCAGTTGCCTTTCCCTTTAAGACTTGCCGGAAACGTCTTCGAGCTGACTCCTCCCATCCAGGCAGGTGGTAACTCCCTTGGCTCTGCCCCATGACGCCAGATCTTGCCCGCTGGAAGCAGAGTGTGTGTGCCAAAGCTGGGGAAGTCAGGTGGGTCCATGTGGATGAACATCATATACCACTCCTAGAACTACTGTTACAACTGAGTAACCGGTGTTTCTAGGGATGTGGATATGATGTTCTATCCACACTTTCTGACACACTCCTAGCAGTTCTCCAGGAGGAGGGAGGCAAGGCGCACACCCCCTTGCTTAGGAAATAGGGACTGGAGAACTGAGGCCCTACAATCAGCATCCCGGTATGACTCTAAGTCAATGTGGAAATGGGAAATGAAGGTGTGTGTGCTTACTTCCAGGTAGCAACTCTGCAGATTTCCTGGATAGGAACATCCCTAGAAGCAACCACTGTTGCAGCGGTATGGCGGGTGGAATGAACCCTTAGCCCTCCAGGAGGCTCCCTATCTGACAACCTATAGCAGAGATCAATGCAGGATGTGATCCACCTGCCGGTCTGCCAGGTGCGGCTTCAGCATAGGTGACAAACAGCTGGCGAACCTCTCCCCGAACTACAGCTGTGCACTCTTCGTAATAAGCAAACGCTGGCCTCCGGTCCAGAGTATGGAGCCTGTGTTCGACCTCCGAGGTGTGATTCGGGAAGAACACCGGAAGAGTCATCACCTGATTCACGTGAAACTCCAATACAACCTTTGGGAGGAACTTCGCGTTGGGGCGTAGGACAATCTTGTCCCTGTGGAAGACCAGATACGGAGACTCTACAGAGAACACCTGGAGCTCACTGATCCTTCTGGGTGACGTGACAGCTACCAGGAAGGCGGTCTTCCATGTCAGGTGAGACATCTCACACCTGTGCACTGGTTCGACTGGCTTGCCCATGAGCTTTGCCAAAACCAGCAACAAGTCCCACGGTGGTGGTTCACGCACCAGAGGGGAAATGTGGTCAAGGCCTTTGAAAAAGTGCCAGACCACCTTCTCCTGTGCCACTGATTGCTGACCAGCCCATTCCCGGTAAGCAGAGATGGTTGCAAGGTGCACCTTAAGGGTCATCAATCAAAGCCCCCCTTGGAAGAGAGACCACAGATAGTCCAAAATGCTAGCCACTGGACAGGATGAAGGGTCCTATGCCTTGCCCTGACACCAAATGGAGAATCTCCTCCATTTGAAGGCACAGCATTTTCTGGTTGATTCCTTTCTAGACACCTCCATGACAGTGAGGACATCTTCCGAGACACCTAAAGCCTGGAACTCTAGCCACTCAGGAACCAGGCTGTCAGGAGCAGGGATTGAAGGTCTGGGTGGAGAACCTTCCCCTGACTGATTGAGAGCCGGTCCAGGCATATAGGAAGATGCTTCACGAGACGGCTGCCGAGGCTGAGGAGATCAGGGTACCGAAGCTGGTGGGGCCAGTCCGGAGCCACCAGGATCGCCTGTGTCTTGTCCCTCCTGACCTTGAGTAACACCTTGTGGATCAAGAGAAGTGGAGGGAAGGCACAGACGAGGCCTGGGGTCCAAGGCCTCGAGATGGTGTCCCCCTGCAGCGTTCCATACTGAGGGGGCGGGCACAAAACAGACTCAGCTTTATGTTCTCCCTGGAGGCGAACAGGTCCACCTGAGGGGTGCACCACTGGAAGAACAGACTGTGAACTACCTCCAGATCGAGGGACCACTTGTGAGACGCCTCCCCCACCGAGCTGAGGGTGTCTGCCACCTGACTGGGGGCTCCTGCCACATGGATGGCTAGGAGATCCACCTCTAGGTTGTACATGAGAATCCAAGTGCGGAGGACTTCCTTGCACAAAGACAGGGAATGCGTTCCACCTTGTTTGTTGAGGTAGTACATGGTCATGGTGTTGTCCGTCTGGATTTGGACCACTTGACCCCAAACAAATGGAGCCAAGGCAGTCAGTACCAGCTGGACTGCGCGGAGCTCCAGCAGGCTGATGTGGCATCGGGACTCCTGAGGGGTCCAGAGCCCGTGGACACTGCATTCCCCTACATGGGCACCCCAGCCTGTGAGAGAGGCATCGGTCATCAGGAAGACCATTGGCTTGGGCAGACAAATGGGATCCTTTCCTGTAGATGCTCTGGGACAAGCCACCACTGGAAGGCATCCCACATTCTCTGGGTCACAGTGACCAGCTGGTCGAGGTTAGCTTTGCACTGAGACCACTGGCTGGCCAGCTCCCACTGCAGGGAGCGCATATGCCAATGAGCCCATCGGACCACGCTGGTGCAGGCCGCCATATAACCCAGAAGGTTCAGGAAGTCCCGGGCAGGGCGCAAGTGCCCAACCAGAAATGACTGGGCAAAGGACGAGAGACACTCTGCCCTGTCCGCCAGGAGCTGAGCTCTGGCTTGGCACGAGTTGAGCTCTGCCCCGATGAAGCTGATCACCTCCGAGGGCACGAGTTCCGACTTGGCCTGACTGACCAGGAGGCCAAGGTCGATGCAGGTCTGGAGGGCCAGGCCCCTGGATTGCTCCACCTCCTGCCAGGACGGACCTGCTATCAGCCAGTCCAGGCTGGGGTACACCCAGACGCCTCAGGCAAGCAGCCACCACTGCTATGCATTTGTTGAAGACCCTGGGAGCTGAGGAGAGGCCGAAAGGTATGACTTGGAACTCGTGAAGGTTTCCCTCTGCTTGGAAGCAGAGGGGAACCTTCGGTAGGACGGATGGATCGGGACATGAAAGAACGTATTCTGAAGATTCAGAAAGCAAAACCACATTTTTGCTCCAGAGATGGTATGATCTTGGACATAGTTACCATCCTGAAGGTGCGGGACCTAAGGAATTTGTTCAGGTTGTGCAGATCTAGAATGGGGTGCCAGGCCCCTGTTTGCTTTGGCTCCGGGATGTACCTGGAGACAAACCCTGGATGTTCCGGGGGATCCACAACTCTGACCACGACCTCCTTTCCGAGGAGCTGGGCTATGCTGCCTCGAAGAGCCAACCGAGAGTCTGTGGATACAAAGAACTCCTGTGGGGCTTGGCTTGGCTTGGAGGGTACTGCTTGAATTCCAGAGGCAGACCCTGACCGACCACTTCCAGAACCCACCTGTCTGTGGTAACAGCAGACCAGGTGGAAAGGAAGTGACAGAGCCGGCCCCCCACAGAAGAATCCAGGGAAGGCATGGCAGGCATGAGGGTGGCAACCCCATCCTGTCACTGAGCAGGCTTGCAGGAGGGGGATCCGAATGAGGAGTCACCGGGTCCCTTTCCTTCGGGAATTTGGACCACTGAGGCCACAGACTTGGCCCGAGGTCACCAGGACTGAGCTTACTGTCCAGACGGATGCTGGGCTGGTTTTGCTGCAGGCGTACAGGACCGAAACCGCTTGTGCTTCTTCTGCTTACAGCCCTTGGAGTTCTTCTGGGCGGATGTCAGAGTCCAAGGTGGCACTGGACTTCTAAATGTGTAGGAGGTGACCCTCCACACTGGGCCCAAATAGGTCGGTGCCCAAGAATGATACATCCGCCAGCTCGTGCTGTGTCTCTGCCATGATGGTTGAGATCTGCAGTCAAGCCCTATGGCGCATGGCAACCGCGTCCGCCATCGAGTGGGTACAGGAATCTCCAATGCCCAGGGCCATCTGAAGTTGCTGTTTGGCCACAGTATGACCTTGGTTCTGGACTGGCTTGACCGTAGTCTGGAGGTCCACAGGAAGATGAGGAATAACCTCATCCAGAGAGCTCAGAAGGGCATGGGAGAAGTGTGCATCACGATGGCTGCACTTGCCTGGTGGAGACCGAGCGAGGAGGCAGCACAGACCTTTTTAGCCGAGTGGTCCAATTTCTTGGACTTCTTATCCGGTGGTCTATCGATGTCCCCTGTATTGCCTGAGCACCGGAACACAGTCATAGAGGAATTCCAGGACTCCGAGAAGCCACATAAAGGGGGCGACCACCTGAGTCACTCTTGACCCACCGCGGGTGGCCAGGTGTGAGAGTGACCGACAGCCGATAGGGGAAACCCCTTAGCTGACTGATAATTGGCGGCTCCACCATGATCGGTGGAGAAGCCAGCTTCAGCCGAGCTGAAATGGTCTGGACCAGCTCTGCTGGGGGAGGAACAGTGTCAACCGGCCTGGGCAGGGGTGTCAGCTTTTCAGGCGACAGCCAAGTGATGGCCGGGGTGGTAGCCGGCATCAGCCCGGTCAGCATTAACTGCTGCTACACAAGGTCTTCGTAGCGCTGAAGCCCCTCCTCGCCTGAGGAGGATGAAGACAAATAGCGGCAGCGCCGCTTCCCATGGTGTTGAGAGCGAGACCGCCAATGTCAACAGGATGCTGCCAGCCTAGGGAGGTAATTACCTCAATCTCGATCATTGGTGGTGCCAACTGGGAGCCTTAGAGGGAGCTGGGGAGATCCGTGGCTCGTCTAGGTCGATGACTGGAGGGGCTGACTCAGTTGGCTGGGCTGCACCTTCGGTGGTTGCTGGCAAGACCGGGGTACTGAAAAGAATTGTTGGCCTCTTCAAACGACAACTGGTCGACAGGGTCGAGAAAAATCTTGGTTGCATCGTCAGCCGGCGTCTCAGCCGACTGGCCTGATGGGGATTTCATGACACCAGTGGCCGCGGTTTCGACCATAGTCAAAACACACAGGTTACTCACCTGTAACGGTAGTTCTAGGAGTGGTATATGTTGTTCACCCACACTTCTTGGCATGTCCCTTTCCCCTTTAATTCTTGCCGGAAGGTCTTAATGCGGGTTCCTCCCACCCACCCAGTTGGTATAACCCTTGGCTCCATCCCATGACGCCAGATCTTTACTCGCTGGAAGCCAGGTTTGTGCGCTGCAGCTGGGGAGGTCGGGTAGGTCCGTGTGGATAAACAACATATACCACTCCTAGAACCACTGTTACAGGTGAGTAACCTGTGTTTCTATGGATGTGGATATGTTGTTCATTCACACTTCTTGGCAGTCTCCTAGCAGTTCTCTGGGAGGAGGGAAGCAAGGCGCACACCCCCTACTTTGGGAACAGAGACTGGAGAACTGAGGCCCCAAAACCAGCATCCCGGCATGACTGAGGGTCGATGTGGTAGTGAGTGATGAAGGTGTTTGCTGTCTTCCAGGCAGCAGCCCGGCAGATTTCCTGGCTAGGGATGTCCCTGGAAGCAGCCACCGATGCAGCTGTACGGCAGGTGGAATGAGCCCTTAGCCCTATGGGAGGCTCTCTATTTGCCAACCTATAGCAGAGATCAATGCACGATGTAATTCATCTGCCAATTATCCACATTGCTGCACGTCTGCCAGGTGCTGTTTCAGCATAGGTGACAAATAGCTGGTGAACCTCTCCCCGAATTTCTGCTGTTGTTCTCTCCTTGTAATATGAGAGAGCTTGTCTCAGGTCCAGAGTGTGGAGCCTGTACTCGGTATCCGAGGTGTAGTTTGGGTAGAACACAGGCAGAGTCATCACCTGGTTGAAATGGAACTCTGACACCACCTTCAGGAGGAATTTCGGGTGGGGCGCAGGACAATGTTGTCCCTGTGGAAGACCAGGTAAGGAGACTCCACCGAAAGTGCCTGGAGCTCCCCAGTCCTTCTGGCTGATGTGATATCCACCAGGAAGGCGGTCTTCCACAACAAGTGTGATAGCTCACACTTGTGCATTGGTTCAAATGGCTTGCCCATGAGTTTTGCCAAAACCAGCAGTAAATCCCAAAGAGGTGGAGATTCATGCACCGGAGGGGATATGTGATCTAGGCCCTTGAAGAAGCGCCAGACCACCCTCTCCTGTGCCGTCTGCTGACAGGCCCGTGCTCGGTAAACAAAGATGGCTGCCAGGTGCACCTTAAGGGTCATAGACCGAAGGCCCCCTTTGGACAGAGACCAAAGGTAGTCTAAAATGCTAGCCACGGGACAGGACAGAGGGTCCAGGCCCTTGCCATGACACCAAATGGAAAACCTTTTCCACTTGAAGGCATAGCCATTTCTGATCGACTCCTTCCTGGATGCATCCACTACTGTGAGAACATCCTCAGAGAGACCCAAAGCCTGGAACTCTAGCCACTCAGGTACCAGGCTGTCAGGTGCAGGGATTGAAGGGCTGGAAGGAATACCTTCCCCTGATTTACTGATATCAGATCTGGGAGTGCTGGAAGACGCCTCAGGAGCATGTTGCTGAGGCTGCGGAGATCTGGATACCAGAACAGGTGGGGCCATTCTGGGGCTACCAGGATCAACTGCGCCCTGTCCCTCCTCACCTTGAGAAGCACCTTGTAGGTCAAGGGAACTGGAGGGAAGGCATAGAAGAAGCCTGGGGTCCACGGCCTCGAGAAGGCATCCCCCTGCAGTGAGCCCTGCTGAGGGGGGCGGGCATGAAACAGCCTCAGCTTGATGTTTTCTCTGGAGGCAAACAGGTCCACTATTGGTTTGCCCCAGTGAGAGAGAAGGCTGTGAGCTACCTCTGGATGGAGAGGCGACTCGTGGGATGTCTCACCTACGTGGCTGAGAGCATTCACCAGTTAATTTCAGGCTCCTGCCACATGGATGGCTAGGAGATCTGCCTCCAGTCGGCTCACAAGTGTCCAGATGCAGAGCACTTCCCTGCACAGCAGCCAGGAGTGCGTACCACCCTGTCTGCTGAGGTAGTACATGGTCATGGTACTGGCCGTCTGGACTTGAATCACTTGACCCGAAGCTGCTGAGTGAATGCTGACAGTGCCAGTCTGACCGCTCTGAGCTCCAACAGGTTGATATGGTATTGGGGATTCCTCGGGGTCCAGAACCCGTGGGCCCTGTTGTTCCCCATGTGGGCTCCCCAGCCCATGAGAGAGGCATTGGTCATGAGGACAACTGTTGGTTCGGGGCGGACAAACCAGATCCCTTCCTGCAGATTGGCTAGGATGGTCCACCACTGGAGAGCATCCAACATCTTCTGGGTCACAGTGATCAGCTGGTTGAAGTGACCATGGCGCTGAGTCCACGGAGCGGCTAGCTCCAATAGAAGGGGAGCATTTATTTATGACTCACCCGGTTATCAAAGTCATAGATAAATAAATAAATAAATACATAAAATATGCCACCGGAACCATTGGATGATGGTGGTGCAGGCTGCCATGCACCTCAGAAGGCGCAGAAAGTCCCAGGCAGGGCACAAGTGCCCAACCAGAAATATTTGGACAAAGGAGGAAAGAACCTCTGCCCTGTCTGTGGGGAGCCAGGCTCTGGCTCAACTGGAAGTCTAGCTTTGCCCGATGAAGCATATCACCTATGAAGCCACGAACTCCAACTTGGCTTCGTTGATCAGGAGGCTAAGCTGAGTGCAGGTCTGGAGGGCCAGATCCCTGGACCTCTCCATGTCTTGCTGGATGGAACCCACTAAGAGACAATTGTTGAGGTAGGGGTAGACTCTGACCCCTCAACACCTGAGGTGGGCTGCCACCACTGCAATGCATTTGGAGAAGACCCGTGGGGCCGATAACAGGCCGAATGGCATGGCTCGGAACTCATACAGGGTTCCTTCTGCGCTGAAGTGGAGGAACTGCTGGTGAGATGGACGGATTGGGATGGGAAAAAACGCGTCCTGGAGATCCAGTGAGCAGAATGATCTGGGACTGAGTTACCATCCTGAAGGTGCGTGGCCTGAGAAACTGGTTCAGGTCACGCAGATCTAGAATGGGGCACCAGCCCTCCATCCACTTTGGGACCAGGAAGTACCTGGAAACTAACCCTGGGTTGACTGGAGGATCTGTCACTTGGGCCACTATCTCCTTGAGGAGGAGTTGGGCTATGTCATCTCTCAGAGGCAACCGAGTGTGGACTGATATTCTTTCCTCCCGTGGGGCACAGGCTCAGCTGGGAGGATACTGCTTGAACTCTAGAGGCAGTCCCTGGCCGACCACTTCTAAGGCCCACCTGTCCATGGTAACAGCGGACCAGGCGGAAAGAAAGTGTTGGAGCCGCCCCCCATGGGAGGACCCAGAGCTGGCGTGATGGGAAAAGGGGTGGCAGCCCCTATCCCATATTTGGGCAGGCTTGGAGGAAGAGGGTCCAGACTGGAAGCCGCCCGACCCTTGACCTCCTCTATGGGCCACTGGAGGTCAGGACTTGGGCTGGGGGCGCCAAGGCTGTGTCTGCTGTTGCTGCCCACCCTGGAAGGAGGGCTGCTGGCCACAGGAGCAGGGTACCAAAATGGCTTCTTCTGCTGTTTCCTGGCACCAGGGGCGTCTTTCTGAGCAGTAGCAGATGAGTCCAAGGTGGCACTGGACTGCTCGATTCGCTGAAGGTGACCATCCACACCTGGGCCGAAGAGATCAGTGCACAGGAAAGGAACATAAGTGAGTTTGTGCTGGGTATCCGTTGTGAAGGTGGAAAGTCTCAGCCAAGCCCTATGGCGCATGGCAACCACGGCTGCCACTGAATGGGCGCATGAGTCCCCGAGGTCCAGGGCCATCTGAAGTTGATGTCTGGCAATGGCCCAGCCCTGATCCTGGACCTGCTTGACCGTAGTCTGAAGATCCACGGGGAGGTGCGGGAGAACCTCATACAAGGCACCCCGCAAGGCATGAGAGAAGTGCGCCATGATGATAGCCGAGCTTGCCTGATGATGGCCTAGTGAGGAGGAGGCATAAACCTTAGTGGCAGAGTGGTCCAATTTTTTGGACTTCTTGTCTGGAGGTCTAGCAGTATCGGCAGAACTGCTAGTGCATCTGAACACAGAAGCAGTCACCAACCCCTCTGCCGAGAGGTGTTCCGTGAACCCCGAGAGGGACCCAATGGGCACTGCATACTTACGGGCCATTCAGGAAGACGATGCTGGGCAGGAGGCAGGTTGCTGCCAAAGCCAGACCAACAATGGCCTCGACCACTGGGAAAGCTTCTGTAGGAGTATCCCCTCTTAAGAATGTCTGTAAGAGGTACTCCACCTGTTTCTGGACAGGCTCCAGGGGCAACCCCATGGATTCAGAGAAGAGGCGGAGAATCCCCAAAAAGAACGAAAGACCTTCCTCTGTTTTTGGTTTTTTAACTTTATGTTTATTGTATATTGTTGACATACAGTTGTTACTTCAAAGTAAAGGATATACAGTCATTGTTTACATGTGAGGTTGCCACTCCTCTTAATAATATAATTTAGTCATCCTTACTATTTAGATACATCTTTGGAGAGTATTACTATTAGTTCCCTGCAGTTATTAGACTGTTAATGCTGTTTAATTAGAGTCCATGAGAAGCATGTATATTTTCTAAGACAAGTCCACAATAAACTTCAAGAAAAAGTCCCCCTTCCCATAGGAGAAGAGGAATTCAAACATGCTTAACGCTGATTAAGTTACACCTATGTAACTTCACCCGAATAAGGCATTAGCGTAGGAACATTTCTATAACTTTGAAGGCTAATCTGTTCAAACAGTAATATAAAAGGTTCTAGCATAATCAAGACTCCACTGAAAAGACAACAATTGGCATCATATTTTATATAAGGACAATGTTAAGAGCAAAAACTTAGCCTGTTACATGGATCAAATGGGTAGTCGCCCTAGAGACCAAAGTGGTATAGATTCCTTAATCATAAAGCAATGTACACTTACCTGGGGTCAGACCAAATACCCACTGTTCCCTTACTGTACAGACCACCATTTTAAATTCTGGCTAACATAATGTCCCTTTCTTCAGGGTTCCTCTTCTTCTGACTCAGAATCCTCTTCATCTTCCCTAGATCTGTGTGTTGGGAGTGTTCTTCTGCGACCACTTAAGAGCATCCGCTGGGTCATTAAAGATATAAATCTTTCCTCTGTGGATGATCCGGAGCCTCGCAGGGAACAAAACACCATGCGGGATTCCTGCCTTCCTCAATATAGTTTTCACCCCATCAAAGCTCCTCTTCTTTTGCCGAGTGGCGTAGTTTAGGTCCGGATAGAGATGGACCACTTGTCCATCCTGGAGCAGCTTTTCTTTTTTTCTTGCAAGGGCAAGAAGGTAGTCCCTTGTTCTGGGTCGAAGGGTAATGGGTCTGTTGCTCTCCCCCAAAGCCTCCTCATGGTCGTGACAGCCTGCTGCGCTCTCCCAGGACTGGACTGCCGGTACCCCCACCCCACCCCCCGAAGTCAGAAGCGGGTCGCGAGGGTAATGGGTCTGTTGCTCTCCCCCAAAGCCTCCTCGTGGTCGTGAGAGCCTGCTGCGCTCTCCCAGGACTGGACTGCCGGAACCCCCACCCCACCCCCTGAAGTCAGAAGGTACGACGCTCGCTGGAAGCCTGGACTCTGCTCCTTTGTTCAGATTTTGAATTTGGCGCCTTCTGCAGCTTTGCCCCTGCGGCTCGCGCTGTATTGCTCTGCCGTGGTTCTGGCCCCACCGCCCCCACCACCACCCTTGGTCCGGCTCTCAAATTTATAGGCAGCTGCAAGGTCAGGTGACGCTGCCAAAACCTATCAGCCTAGTTTCAGGTTTGCAGGTTATCATCTCTCACTAGCAGTGGCCACTACTACAACCTACAGCTCTGATCTAGTATTCCTCCACTTTACAAACATGTTCCTTTATCTACTAGCAGTGCTTACCACGGCTATGCCCCTCACCTCACTGCCCCCTGCAAACTTGCCTTTAAACAACCCTGATCTTCTCATTTTACTCTCACCTTCACCCTCTCCCCCACCCCTGCCTTACCCCAAGGGCTGGCAATTCCACACAACCACCCTCTCGTGGTTCATAAGCCCCTCAGTCATTCCCCTGTCCTTCTCCATGAGCCTACCAGTCCTAAGTAATCTAGGTGCTGGTATCCCTCCCAAACCCACACACCTGTCCCGTTCCAGTCCCAAGCCAAGATTTGCATGGTGTAATGCTACTAGATATCTCACCCTGCTGCTTCTCATGGCTGGCGATATTGAAACTAACCCTGGCCCGTCATCCGATCTCAACCACGCAACTCTTCCAAAGGGACTTAGCCTACTCCATCTGAACATCCACAGCCTTCTGAAAAAAATACCTGAGCTGCAAGTCACCATCCAAACCCTCAAGCCCGACATCAGCATCATATCCGAGACTTGGCTCAAACCTCACCATGCGGATGCCTCAATAGCCATCCCGGGGTATACTGCAATCAGGCAGGACCGCCTAGGACCTAAGAAAGGCGGCGGCATAGCCATGTATACGTCAACTAGACTTAACTACACCCCTGTCCAAATCACAAGCCTGTCTCCCCAGATTGAAACTAAGCTGATTAAACTCCTGCTGCCACACACCTCCCCGGTATACGTTGCTGGTATTTATTCCGCCCCGACTACTCCTGGTGATACCATCAACAATCATCTAGCCGCCCTAAAAGCTACGGCTGCCACAGGTGAACTCTACATCCTAGGCGACCTAAATCATAACTGGCTAGCACCCGCCTGTGCAAAAATAAGTAGCAGTGTCAAAGCCCTCAACCTCTCCCAACTAATAGAACAACCCATGCGCCTAAATCCAACAACAAGTAACCACTCCCTCCTGGATTGGGCTCTCGCCTCACACCCACACAGAATAATCAAGGCTGGCATCCTTTCTGACTCCTTGAGTGATCACCACATGGTCTACATGACTAGGAAAGTGCACAGACCTACAAACCACCTCCCTCCAAGGATAATCCTTACAAGAGCTTACAAATCCCTCTGTCTCCAATCACTCTTAAATGACATCTCACTTGCAGACTGGTCTTTTATCAAGCTAGCGTCCTCAATCGACCACGCTTTTGATATGTTCAGAAAGCAGCTCCTTACCATATGGGATTATCTCGCCCCCAAGAAAGAAAAGAGTCAGGGATTACCACCTCCCATGGGTATCTGCTGACATAATTGGTAAATGTATTGCTAGGGACCAGGCCTGGAAAAGTCACAGGCGACTAAACTCCCCTACATCTCTACAATATTACCGCACCCTCCGAAACAATTGCACTAAAGCCATAAGACAGGCTAAAAACAACTATTTCCGTGACGCTCTGACCACGAATCTGAGTCATCCCTCCAAATTCTGGAAAACCGTTAAAACCCTGTTCTCTCCCCCAGCCCAGCCACCCTCCCCTACCCTAAACCTACAGGGCAACATCATATCAGCCCCCAGCGAAGTTGCATCTGCTTTCAACTCCTTCTTCTCTACTAGTGCCAAAACTCTCTAGACTGTCCAACAGCCTCGTGCGACCGCTTACAACCATCCTGATATACCCCCGCCGACCTCAAGTGTGCCCTCCTTCTCCTTTCGAGCCGGTCTCCCCAGAAGTTTTTGCCACTCTACACTCCCTTGACCCAAACAAAGGCAAGTGCCCTCAAGGTCTGGACGCCAAACTCCTCTTCCTATCAGCCCCCGCAATAGGCCCCCCCCTAGCTGACCTCCTAACCCTCTCTTTCTCCACGGCAAAAATTCCAGCTGCCTGGAAGGAAGCTGTAATCATCCCACTACCAAAAGGGGGTGATCCACCTGAGCCTAGCAATTACCGCCCAATCTCTCTCCTACCGGCTCTGGCCAAGCTTCAAGAGCAGCTTGTACTCACCCAACTCACACAGTTCCTCGTCTCCACCTCTTTCTTCACTCCACTTCAGTCGGGCTTTCGCAAAAATCACTCCACCATCACAGCATTGCTAAGGCTCACTAACGATATTTCCTTGGGTATGGACAAGGGCCTCGTCACCTCTCCTATTTTTATTGACTTGGCCAAAGCCTTTGATACTGTGTCCCACTCTAAACTTCTCTCAAAATTGCAACACGCGAGCCTCTCAGCCCACCTCTAACTGGTTCCAAGTCTACCTGTCAGGCAGGATGCAGGCTGTAAAAATTGGCCCTCACATCTCCTCCTCACTTCCTGTTAACATGGGGGTCCCCCAGGGTTCGGTCCTGGGTCCCCTACTTTTCTCCATTTTCTTAAGCGATCTGCCTCAAGTCTGCTCCAACTCAGCATTACAAATGTACAGCGGGCGGACACAGTCCTGTACACCTCCGGCCCCTCTACCGGTGACACAATCGCATCTCTTCAACGGGATTTTGATGCCGTGCAAACTTGGCTTAGATCCAACCAGCTTATCCTAAATGCTAAGAAAACCGGCTCCATAACTTTTGGCACCCATTCTAAGCTATCCCGGCTAGCAGCCCCCCCTGTCTTCCACACCCTGGACGGATCCAAACTAGAATCCTGCACCTCCTTCAGGTATCTAGGGGTCTGGCTCGATCAACACCTTGATTTCCATGCCCACATTGAATCACTACAGAAAAAACTTCACCCTAAATTAGGCGCACTGTACCGGTACAAAGGCACCCTTCCTACCTCTGTCAGGAGGGAGCTAGTCCTCAAAATGATCCTCCCCATTTTTGACTACGGTGACGTGGTCTACAGTGCTGCCCCTCCATCTACCTTGGCCAGCCTGGACCCCTCTTTCACTCGTTCTGCCGTTATGTTCTCGACTGCCCTCCTTCCACCCATCACTGCGACTTGTATAGTGCCCTCTCCTTCCCATCACTAGAGTCTCAGCATAAACTACATTGTACAAATCTCATTTTCAAATACTGGTCAAATGCCCTCCCCCCCTACCTCAGCTGTGCTCTAGCAACCCAACCACCCCCAGCTTACCCCTCAGAGGTTCAGATTCAAAACAGCTTCAAGTACCTTTCATGCGCACCTCAAAGGGCAAATGGCCTTCATGCATCGACTGCCCAAACTATGGAATGAGTTACCAGCAGACATCAGGCTCTCCACCTCCCACTGGCTTCTCAAACTGCGCCTGATTACCCACTTCTCAGATGTATGTAATTGCCACCCACAGATTTAGCTGTCACATATACCTTTCAAGTATAATGCCTATTGAACCTGCTGTCTATTCACACCGATGTACTGTGATTACTGTATCTATTTTTGACCTATGCAACCCCAGGTTGCATCTGGAAATGAGCGGTCCCCGCTCAGAATGCTTATCTGGTAAATCTCTTAAATAAATAAATCTAGGACCACCGTGATGCTGCGCTGGGCCTCTCCATCATCTCTTCGACCACGAGGCATCACTCGGTAGGTCTTCTGAATGGGGATCGGTTTAGGAGTCTCTGTCTCCCCCAACTGGTGCAGGAGCCATTCCGTCAGGAAAAGAGGTAAGTGATCGCCTTCACAGTTCTCTGGCATCCCCACTATGCGTAAATTCGCTGCTCGTGCTTGATTTTCAAGCATTTCTATATGAGAACGGAGGTGGACATTTTCTTTTAGCAAATTTGCCGCAGTTCCCATTGTGGCTTCCGACTGCTTGGTAGAATCTGCTGTTGCGGTCTTAACTGAATCCATTGTTGTTTCCAGGCATACCACTCGGTTAGTGAGGCTGTCAAACTTCTCCGTTGCCACAGACTGGATGAGGCGGGAGATCTTCACTCCCAATGACTGCAGTGTCTCTTCAGCTGGCTCCTCGGGTACTAGAATAGTTGGTGCCAGCCTCGTGCTAAGCCCTCTCATAGCTCCCTTACTTTTTGCACCATCTGTCGGAGATCGATCTTTACGTGGATTCCCCATAATGTTCCTGGAGGATTCCCACACACTTATTTTGATTTCGGTGGAGCTTCTTCACTTGAAAACTTGTTTTCTTTTGCTGACTTATTCTCAATTAGTTCTCGTTCTCTATGCCTGAGCGTCCATCTTGCTCAGGCTCCACAGCGACCCCCTGGACCTTCCTCTGTTGACAGACTGTCCACTGACTCATCATCAAGCAGATGAGAGTGTAGGTTGGTTCAGAATCCGAAGTATCTGGATAAATCGGCAGGCCAGGGTCCCCTTCCACGAGCCTGGGATGGTCAGGCACGAGGGTGACCGAAATCCTGTGGGGAAGACCTGGAACAGTCCCGAGCTTCCTTCAAAGGAGACCCTTCTGTGGGCTGTTTAGGCGGTGGCTCCACCACTATCGGTGGAAAGGTCGATTTTGGCCGAACTGGGGTGGGTTCTACTGGCTCTGTGGGCAGAGGAACCGAAATGACTGGTTTTGATGGAGCCGGCTTCAGCCTAGAAGGCGAAAGCCAAGTAATGGCCGGTGTTGAAACCAAAGCCCGTTTCTGGCCGGACAAGATCAACTGTTGCCACATGAGATCTTCGTAGCACTGACTGAGCTTCCGTCGAAGCCTCTCCTCTCATCAAGGAGGCGAAGATGATGTCGGTATTGCCTTTTTCTTTGAGTGCTTATGCACCTCCGCAAACCTATCGGTCGAGGGGTCTGAGATATCAGCTTTGATCAGGCTGGCTGACTGGGCTGCTCGGGAGACACCGGGGGGAACGGTGATTTTCTCAGATCAGGAACAGTTTTCTCAATGAGACTATCAGCGAGCTGGGTCTCTTCATCGGGAGGAGGCAGGAACAGAGTCCTGGTAAGGGAATTGTTGGCCGTGTCCGGCAACAACAGATCGAGAGTGATCTCCAATGCATTGTCAATAGAGACTTTGATCGGCTGACCAGTTGGCAAAGTAGCCGTCTCAACCGAAGTCGAGACTGGAGATCCCTGGGACCGAGATCGCTCTCGATCCCAAGAACGTCTTCGCCAAGATGAAGAGTCTCTTGGTTCCTTGTTCTTTTTACGGGACTGGGAGGCATGCATGCCCGAGGGTCCCTCGCCCTTAGTGGGGAGAGACTGGCACATCTCCCGGAAGGAGCCCGCGAAGGTGGAGCCCAGGTTGAGTGGAACAAAAATCGGCTGAGAGGAGAGCTCCGCAGCCTGTGCTGCCTCTTCCTCGAAGGCCTGCATTTGCTCTAACTGCTTGGCGGACCCCGCAGCTGTGGAGACTGCCCACTGGGCCTCCTTCGATTTCACCGGTGGATTCCATTTTCGGGCCTGCCCAGCTTGAGACGTGCAAGACAGTCGTCGAGGACGTTCGGGTGAAAAGCAAGACAAATTTCACAGGCCTGAGTGTCATGGCCGACACCAAAACAGTAGACACATGAGGTATGTGGGTCTCTGCATGACAATTTTCTGGCCGTACGGACACCAGTGGAAACCGGGGGAAGATTTATCTTCCATGATCGAGAAGCAATTATTGCAATCGCTAGCTCGGCCGAGCTTAATCTTCAAAGAATCTGAAGGAAACAAAGCCAGGGCCTACAGAATGTGGGAGTGGTGAGGAGGCAACCTGAATCTTCCAGCTGAAATGAAGATCTGGCATCACGGGGTGGAGCTGAGGGTTATACCACCCGGGTGGATGGCAGGAGCCAGCTTTAAGACCTTCCAGCAAGAATTAAAGGGGAAAGGGACATGCCAATAAGTGTGAATGAACAACATATCCATGTCCCTAGAACGAAGATTCCTGAGAGTGGGAATGCTCCCAGTCTCAGGGTCATCGACGATGAGTCTTCTCTTCATCCTTCTTGGACTCCTCCTTGCATGAGCGGGAACTCTGCGATTCGGAAGGCCCTGCCCCTTGGTCAGGAGAGACTGGCACAGCTCCTTGAAGAAGGCCGAATAAGGGAGCCCAACTGGAGCAGAACGAAGGCCGAGGCAGAAGAGGATTGAGCAGCTGCCTGGGCCGCCTACTCCTTGAAGGCCTTGAGTTGCTCCAACTGCTTGGCAGACCCTGCATCCGCGGAGACCACCCAACGGGCATCCTTTGTTTGACAGGCGGATATCGTTTCTCCGGATGACTCAACTTCAGGTGGGCAGTACGGTCCTCCAGGACCGTCTGGTGAAACGACCGACAAAAGTCGCAGGCCAGCGGATTGTGATTGTGGCCCAGACAGTAGACGCACAAGGCATGGGGGTCGGTCTGCGACACCTTCTGCCTGCATAGGAACTGGCAAAATCTGGGTGAGGATTTATCCTCCATCGTGGTCATGATCAAAGTTCGAACTGAAGATGAAACTCGAATGAGTTTTAGTTTAAGTTCTGGAAGTAAATATTTAAGTGCCAGGGCCTACTCAGTGCGAGAGTGGTAAAGTGGGAACCTGCCTCTTCCACTGGAAAGGAAGATCTGGCATCGTGGGGCAGAGCCAAGGGAGTTACCACCTGGGTGGATGGAAGGAGCCAGCTTGAAGAAGTTTCCGGCAAATCTGAAAGGGAAAGGCAACTGCCAGAAAGTGTGGCTAGAACATCATATCCACGTCCCTAGAACCAGGACCTTTACCCACAGCCACACAAAGTGTCTCTTATCCCTACCCTAACCTCCAAGTGATGCATTAGGCAGGGACCCACAGAAACTCAGTTCTGTCACCTCTTAAAAAAATTGTAGGACAGGTCTACCACTTCTGTCATCTTTTTCCGCTGACTACCATAGCAGAGTTCCACCATCTTGAAATCTAGATGCAAGTTCCTCCACTTACACATTTCCAATTTAATGACTGCTAGTCCCCCACACAGACTACTTTCGATACCCCCCAGATAAATGACACAATTCCCTCTTTGCTGACAGTTGTGTGGAGCGGCTCTTCTCCCTTCCCCCTTCAACCCCCTTCCTCCCAAAGTCTGGCAAAGTTAAATGAAACACAAAGAAAATTCCATCCTCCCCAACCACTATCACTAGAAGTATGAAACACACACTCCTCCCCACCCAACACAGTAAATCTATTTGATGTATTACCCCTTGCCGTACTACCATCTCACTCCCGCTGTTTGACACCAAGAAAAGATACAGACCCTCTGTGGGTGACCGGCACAGCCCTCCTTTCACTTTGGATGGATGCTGTCTAATAAATGAATGAAACTGCACATGCTCCTATAGTAAACAGCTTATCAGGGATCGCACACATTTATGTTAGTTCATTAGATAAGACGGCAGCTGGCTGAGGTGGAAGAAAGGCTGTGCCCATCACCCATCGAGGGAGTGTATCCATTTTCTGAGGGGTAAATGGTGGTGGGGCAGTGGGTATACATCAATAAATTCTACACTGGTAGAGGAATATCAGTTGTTGTGCACCATGCCTTCACTCATTGTACGTGGTCTGACTGTAGGCAAACAGAGGAACTCAGTTTCCAGTGCTAGCAGTTCAACATATTTCATATGGTAAAACAAAGAAATGGAGACTAAATGGTTAAGAACAGCCCGACCTTTGTATAAATGTTTTTGCATTCCAGAAATTCAACCAGATTAGTGCACTATTAAAGGGGTCCCTGCGGCTAATAGTATGGTCTATACTATACTTTGTATTTTTTCTATAGCGGTGTTTCTTGGCCCTGAGCCTACCCTAGTCCACATACAATCGGCATCTAACCTCCCCTGGTGCTCACCGGCCTTGTTCCCCCATGGCTTGACCCTCAAGGTGGAGCCAGGAGGGGAAGGCTGTTTTCTCCCTCAGGACCACAATCTAGTTGAACTGGGAGCACAGGTCGGAAATGAGTCAGGCATCCTCTATCGGCTCCATTTTTCTCTCCTCAGCAAGTGATGTGCAATGACACACCCCAGTACCAAGAAGCCAGCTGTCCTGCACTGCAAGACACCTACTGACCTGCCGTCAAACCTCCACACAGCGGCAGCTTTGTAGTGGTGCAGCAAGTCCTCCTTCCCTGGGAGAGAAGAGCAGTCCATCGGATGCTCGATCCTCTCCTTCCACCCCCGGATGAATCACACCAGCCCAGTTCTGCTCCCAAACTGTGGCTGCCGGTATGGTCAGAGGTGTGGCATCCAGTGTCTCAACCCCCCGCGTCACTGTGCTGACTTGGCCTATACTACAGTATGGTCTTTAAGGCAGAATCTGGTTAAAGAAGCTTGTCTGGTCTACCCAACATATCTTAGTGGTACCATCCATCAAAACTGCTCCTCAAGATAAAACTGTCCAAACCAGGTTTAAACAATGACTTTGCAGAATTATTTATCACAGGCTAAAAGAAGATTCTTCCACAGTCTTGACAATACTCTGGGTATAAAATAAATTTATCTTCACCACTGATTTCCACTAGTGGGTCTGAGATGAAGTTGCCAGGACCCAGCGGAAGCCAGAACATGTGGAATATCTTGAATCCCACAAGTTACAACACCCAAGGCAGTACGGATTCACCGGGGGCGGGGGGAATGTTAAGTGAATCTGATACCTTTCTTTGACTGGCTGATCAAAGAATTAGATCAGATAGGAGTAGAGGATGTGGCCTATCTAGATTTCAGTAAGGCTTTCAACACTGTACAACACAGAAGACTAGTAGGAAACTGGGTAGCTCAGGAGTGGGTCCAAAGGTGGTAAACTGAGTAAGTACTTGGTTAGGGGATAGGTGACAGAGGGTGATGGTAAACAGAGTTCATTCTGAGAAAGGGAGGTTGAGCAGTGGTGTGCCTCAGGGTTCAGTGCTGGGACCGTCTTTAAAAGCTGCATTACAGAAGAGCTGGACAGGATTATAAAAAGTACATAAATTTTATATCTTCCATGAAGCAGTCTTCACCATTGATTCCCACAAGTGTGTCGGAGTACCAAGCTCAGAAAAAGTCCACCGGAACAGGGAGGCTGGAACTGCGTGATCCCTCAGGGTAGTAATCCATTCAGGATTTTCCTGCCAAAAGTGGCATGTTTCCTGGCCTGGACAGCCAATGCATAGTGCTTGGTAAATATGTGCACTGTGCTCCAGGTTGCAGCTCTGCAAATTTCTCCAATAGGCACACAGCATGTCTCTGCCAGGGACGTGGAAACTGCTCTGGTACAGAGGGCATGTACGCTGTCCTCCAATTTTACCTGAGCCATAGCATAACAGTGGTGAAAGCAATCTGCAATCTAGGTAGAAATGCACTTGATTGTAACAGCTGTCCTTTCTAGTTCGGATCAAAGGAGATAAAGAGTTGTGTGGATTGTCTGAAGTCCTTGGTTCTGTCAAGGTAAAACCTAAGAACCCTTTTTTATAGCCACTGATTGAAGAGTCCTCTCTCCCTCACTGGTAAAGTAGGTAGGCAGACCAGGGCTCGATTAAGATGGAACTCCAACACCACTTTTGGAAGAAACCTGGAGTGTCTATGGAGAACTAACTTATCCCTATGAAAAACAGTACATGGAGGATCTGTGACCTAGGCATGTATTTCAGACACTCTGCGTGCAAAGGTGATAGCCAGCAGAAATGCTGCTTTCCAAGTTAGGAACTTGAAGTTGCACGTCGCAATAGGCTCAAAGGGCTTGCAAGTGATCATATCCAACACAAGTTGATGTCCCAGGGAGCTACTGACTTTCTGATGGTGAGCCTTGTGTGTAAAATACCCTTTAGGAACCTCTTAAGCAGTGGCAGCTGTGCTATGTAGAGGGTACTGACGGGCTTGTGGTATGCTGAAATAGTACACAGATGGACCTTTACTGTGGAATACTGCAAGCCAGTATCAGAGAGGTCTAGTAAATAACTCCAGAACCTTACTGGGTGGACTCTGGAAGGGGTCCATATGGTTCTTGGAGCACCAGATGGAAAATCTTTTCCACCTGACTGTGTATGCCTTCCTGGTGATAAGTTGACATGACACCAAAAGTACTTCAGAGATCCTCCGAGATACTTTGTATCTGCTCACATCTATCTCTTTGGGAGCCAGGCCTGAAGGTGAAGGGAGTGCAGGTTGGGATGGACCAGCTGACCTGCATCAGTAAGTCTGTCCTGAGTGATAGAGTCCTCGGTTTGCTAACTAAATGTCTGTTCAACAGAGGAAATTATATTGTCCAAGGCCAGCAGGGGGCCACAAGTATCATTTGACCCCTTGTGCCTCCAGCTTGAGTAACACTTAGTAGATGAGAGGAACTGAAGCAAATGCATACAAACAATTTTGTCTTGGCAGTCAAATTGTACCAGAGAGAAAACACTATGTCCTGGATTTCTGCAGCAAAATCGAGGCAATCGGATGTTGAGAGGGGATGCAAAAACCTCCACATCTGGGGTGCCCAACTCGTTGAACAGCGAAATTACAAAGTCTGGAGCTAGCGACTACTCATGAGGCTCAGCCTCTGATTGGCTGAGCTGCTCTGCCCAAGTGTTATACTTTGGTTAATACTTCAGTTTTTGAGATAGAATTCAGACAATTTTGTCCATATACAATCTATCTCACAATTAGATGAGGTATCCATTGTAGTTTCATTGTTCCTTCCAGTTATCTAGCCTCTTTCTAGGAGCTTCTACACTGTTGCTATGTACTAGTTCTGTAGGCAAACTGTTCCACAACTGCACTACTCTGTGTATAAAAATTTCCTACTGTTTGTCGTAAAATATACTGCACCAAGTTGTTTGTTGTGCCTTCTTAACAAATACATTTCTTGTCCTCCAATAAAATGTTAGTTTTCCGGCCCAGTGGCGCTGAGGGTTGAGGTGCTGGATGCCACGCCGGCATACCTCTCAACTGTACCACATTACGAGGAACGTTCCTCATTTTACTTCACAAAAGCTCCCTGTTCCACATTGTGAGAACTTGTTCCACATTCAAAGTCAACATTTCATAGCAAAAATCTATAGTAAATGATGCAAAAAATATATTATTCAATTAATAACAGACTTTCTGAACATAAATGCAAAATGTTAACAGTGTTTTGAGCTTATTAAGTAAATATTTGATTAAGTGTTCCACATTTTGACAGGCAATGTTCCACATTTGGGGGAAAAAGGTTGAGAGGTATGCACGCCGGTAACCCGGGTTCGGGAATGAGCCTGGGCCACTGGAGGTCGGCAGGGGGAAGAGAGAATTGAGCGGCCAGAGGACTACTCTCCTCTCTCCAGGGAAGAGGACTAGTCATCCCGCCTGCTGACTGCCCTCTAGTGGTGGCTAGAGGGCAGCATGGTTCGGGAGGCTCAGAAGCTGACGTGCTTACGTCAGAGGGGAAGGAAGGGAGAAAATGGAAAAATGGCTGTGGCTCCATGGACCCGTGATTGCCTGACTGCTCTGGCGAAGTCTGCCCTCCACCACCAGATATGACGTACCAGGTGGCGGGGGACCGCCGGCACCCCCCCCCACCCACACACCTGGCCCTGCCGCAGAGGAGGATTCCGCAGGGGAACCTCAGGGGGCAAACGAGCTGGGGGTAGGGTTGGAGGATGTACCCCCACCAAGGGGGAAGGGGCCATAGCCCCGTGGAGCTCGCGGCATGGAAAAAAAAAAATTAGTTTTCTATTAGCTCTCTGTCATTATGCATTGTAAACAGCAACAGATCAAGCCTACTGCATCTTTGTTCTGAACTGTGTGGTCCCAAATATTAGAATCTTTCATTTGTCTCACTTTCTAAACCTCTAATGATTTTTGTTGCTTTGTGCTGTATTCTTTCTGTTTGTATATTTTCTCCTATTGACAATCCACTCCAAACTTGTGACCCATAATCTATAATTAGTCTAGCGCAAATGCGATATAGTGGCAATATAATAAGTTCTGACCTGTGTGAGAGTGCCTCCAAATTGTGCTCAATACATGATTGGTTTTATTAAATATTGTATTACCCTGTCTCCTGCTGTGCAAATCTTTTTCACATTCAGTAGTTTTTAATTTGGCTCCATTTACTGGATGTAATAATCCAGTTTTCTTGTTCCTCCCTTAAGTGCATTACCATACATTTACGTCATGTTCCATTACTTTGTCCGGTTCACCCTTTTATTCAGATCATGTTGTAATACTTCTGCATCTAATAGTGTATTGACTTTCCCCACTGAGTTTATCATCCGCAAATTCTTTACAGATGTTGTCAATGTCAATGCTAAGGTCACTTAAGTGTAACCACCCAGTCCCCTGGGGTCACTAGAATCCCATTAGTACTAGTCTTAGGCAGGTAAGAAAAGGCAGCTGGTGGGGAGCTCATTAGGGGCTTCCTACATAATGACATCATTGTTTACTCTGCTAGCCTGAGCGAGGGATGATTATGTCAAAGAATGCTCGTAGCAGCATAACCAATTTTGAGTCAGCTGCTCAGGGGAACTGAGAATGTTCAGTTGGTTTGAGTTAGAGTGTCAGAATGGCTAGAGGTCTGCTAGTGGGGCAATGCAAAGGGAGCCCTGGTCATTTCTCACTCTAGTTTGGTAAAATCCTCAGTTTGCCTTTGAAGTGGTGGAGACCGTTTGCCTGCAGGACTCTTTAGTTTCACTCCAGGGGGCGGGAGAGGGACTGCAATGTCTTGTGGATTCAAGGGGCAGTCCCCTGAAGGTCCTGAAGTTTACAGCTGTCTTAAAGAACAACAATGAGTAAAATCTGACAAGCTACCAGAGTGGAAAAGGTGCCTTTTCTTTTGTTCTTTCCATGACTGGGAAGAAGGAGCTACTAATCTGTGAGTACAGGTTTTTTTTTGTACTTAATCTTTTTATTGAAATATAAAAGAAGACATACAAGCAAGTACAGTTTTTTTTTTGTATTTTAATTTTTATTGAGACAATTTAGTACAGTTTTACAATTTTTTCATCACCACACAGGTACAATAGTCATATTATTGGGATCCGTATGGTTGCCCGTCATGACGTTGCCCGACAAGCTGTATACCGACACCAGTTTCCCGTCATAGCCTTTCCCCGCTAAATGAAATCCCGCTTGACATTTCCCCGACATTAACAATAGTGAAATCAGCAAACAAGTAGCACAGCACATTAGTCCAAAAACACAAAAGTAAATAAAAGGCTCCGTTTTACTAGTGCTTAGCCTGGAATAAAAAGCCTCTTCTTTGACCATGCATCTTGCAGCACAACTCATCGCTCTGCCTGCAAGTAAATAAAAGTGTTCCATGTAATAACAGCCACAATAAAATAGCGATCGTCATTATAGCGAATGTACAATGATCACTTAATGAGCAACAGGATATATCATTGAAACCAAAACTAGCACTGCCTAACACAAATAGTTTGAAAATCCTTAATGCCGAACATGCTGTACCCTCTTTAGCATTCAGTTTAGTTGTGTGAATAAATTGCTGAAAAAGTAAACAGAAGAGGTTTCTTTTATAATTATATATTGGTCTCCACATCTGTCTAATTTTATTTCAGCCCTATTTCCCAAACCTTTTGTGTTTCAACTGTACCTGTCAGCTGCATTATGGATTGACCAATGATGAAAACACACAAAAATAGCACTGCCTAACACACAGTTTGAGAATCCTTACGCCAATCCTATATGCACATATAACACAAGCGATGAAAACACACAAAATAGCGATGCATTCTAGGCTGCATTTGAAATGTGTGCAATGAAGAGCAGAGTAATCCTGTAGGTGACACTGCTGCTGTGAAGCTGAATACCCGCTACCAGATGCCAGGCCTGGCTCTCTCTAGGCACTTGCTATAACTAATTAATGCTAACATCAAAATAGCGACATTTGATGTTTAAAAAAAAAAAATGGCCGAAGCCAGATACCGATCCTTTATTTCATATTTGCGAACTTCAAACTTCAGCTTCAAACTTCAAGCGATACTTCAGTACTTCAAGGCACTTCAAACATCAAACTTCAAACAGGTACTGGAATGCTCAGACGTGGAATTATTCATTCACACAACTAACAGTTGAAACACAAGAGGTTTGGGAAATAGGGCTGGAAATAAAATTAGACCTGGAGACCAATGTAATTATAAAGAAATCTCTTCTGATTACTTTTTCAGCAATTCATTCACACAACTAAGCCCAACTATTTTGTGGATAAAGGACAAGGCAGTTAAATACTGTAAGATGCTTAAAGTCAGTGATTTTCATGATTCAAAGTTGTGCTCTCCTTGTTTCACACTTCTGTTTTCTGATACATTTAGAGCATATGCTGAAGGAAATAAGCACTGTTGGGTACCTGCTATTTTGACATGGTATTCGTCACCATTAATGTCAGCCGCTAAGATGTGCTGGTTGCTATTGCAGTTTTCGGCAATATTTCATCGCTATTTTGTACCGCGCCATTATGTTGTCGCTATTATTACAGGATACCAATAAAAGGCTCAGTTTTACTAGTACTTAGCCTGGAATAAAAAGCCTCTTCTTTGACCATGCATCTTGCAGCGCAACTCATCGCTCTGCCTGCAAGTAAATAAAAGTAAATAAAAGGCTCCATTTTACTAGTACTTCAATAGGTTATATTACCTTTCGGGGATACATATTTGAAAATATTTAAAAATCTGTCAGTCGAGCAAACAACACGTCGGCAAATTTAACTGCGGGAAAAAGAACACGGGCAATAAAGAGTCGGGAAAACTTATGACGGGCCACCATACTAGACCCATATTATTCTAGTGGATTCAGTCTTTCAACATATGGTTTCTTCTACTGCAGATTATAGACAGTGCTAAGTTTCTGTTAATTATTCTGGTTATCAGATCATTGTTCATCTATTCGTTCTACTTAAAGCCTTTCTGGATAGGTTGCCCGTGTGAGAGGAGGGACCCTGTAAGTATCTATCCTAAATAGATGCTTTTGCTCAGTATTTACTGAAGAGAGTAGGGCAGGGCCACAGCAGCTCATCGCATGGACACAGGGGAGGGAGGTTAGCACTACTCCCTTCACAAAAAGAAAGGTCCTACAGAACTTTTGCTAGCTCAGGGTGGATAAGGCAATGGGACCTGATGGCACCCATCCCAGGGTACTTAAGGAGCTAAAGGAGGGAACTAGCAAGAACCATGTAGCAGAATTGTTTAGTGAGTCTCGACACAGGAGAGGTCCCAGAAGACCGGAGAAAGGCCCATGTGATCCCACTCCACAAGAGTGGTAGCAGGGAGGAGGCGAGGAACTACAGACGGTCAGTCTTACCTCAGTAGTGGGCAGATTATGGAGGCACTCCTGAAGAAAGGATAGTGCAACACCTGGAATCCATAGAGGCACAGGATCCAAGACAGCATGGGTTTACAAAGGAAGGTCCTGTCAAACTAATCTCATAGATTTCTTTGACTGAGGTAACAAGAGTGGTGGACCAAGGGAGCAGTTGATGTCGCCTACCTTGACTTCAGCAAAGCTTTTGACACTGTTCCACATAGAAGATTGATAAATAAGCTAGGTAGGCTCAGGGGTGGGTCAGAAGTTGGTCAACTGGGTGGCAAACTGGTTGACTGAAAAGCAGAGAGTGGTGGTAAATGGTATACAGTCAGGAAGAGATGCAAGTCACAAGTGGGGTACCTCAGGGGATCAGTCCTGGGAACCCAGTCCTATTCAACATCTTCATTAGTGACCCTTGAGATGGACTAGAGGGGTAAAGCTTGTCTGTTTGCAGATGACACAAGATCTGCAACAGAGTAGATGATCAGATAGAATTGGGCAGATGGAAGAGATCTGGATAAACTAGCAGAATGGTCAGAAGATGGGCAACTGGGATTTAATGCAAAGAAGTGCAAAATCATGCAACATAGGAAGAAAACCCTGAAGCCACTTATAGGCTGGGAGGGAGTTTGCTAGTCAGACAAGGAAGAAAGAGACTTGGGCATCATCATCACTGATGACCTAAAATCATCAAGCAGACCTCTAAAGCAGTAGAGCAAGGCTAGGGGTGTTGGGGTGTATTAGTAGGAGTATCACAAGTCAGTAGAGGGAGGTAATAATCCTCTGTGCCAAGACATTGGTTAGGCCCCATCTGGAGTACAGTGCAGTATTGGGCCACACCTTCACAAGGACATTAACCAAATTGGGGGCAGTCAGAGAGAAGCAACAAAATGGTGCAGGGACTGCATCAGAAGACATATAAGGACAGATTAGCGGAGCTCAATATGTATACCCTTGAGCAAAGGGAGGAGAGGTGTATAGATCGAGACATTTAAACACATTAAGGGCATAAACAAGGTGAAAGGAGTCTAACATGTTTTAAATATAAGAAAAATAGCAGGACAGAGAGGACACAGCATGAGATGAGAGGAGGCCGATTAAGGGGAATGTGAGGAAATCTTTTTCACAGAAAGGGTGGTAGATGCATGGAATGGCTTACCACAAGAAGTGGTGGCTATGGAATACAGTGCAGGGCTTCAAACAGGCATGGGATAGGTATAAGGAGCAATACAAATGACTATGAATAGATAGGTCACTGACAGAGCAAAGGCCGATGGTACATTTATAAGGTAGAAAAAGAAATGGGCAGACTGGATGGGCCTTGCGGTCCTTATCTGCCGTCAACTTCTATGTTTCTATGTTTCTATGTTTCCCTGGACACCTCCCCATGGGAGTAGCAAGTCATCCGCCAGCGGTCCTATCATTAAAGGGCAGTCACGGCACTGTCCCCTCTACCCCAACATGTACCTGTTGTTTCTCGATCATATCTGCTGTTTTTCTTTTGGCCTTCTTTGACAATCTACTGGTTTCTCACCCGTTTTATTTTGTGCTTTTACCTTTTACTCTCTCCCTACTCTCCACAATTTGTTAGATAACTTTTTATGGCACAAATTCTGGACAGTGTTCTGATACATGTCGTATCCATTTCTGCCGGTTTTGTCTGTGTTGGTATTCCTTGTCTCGAACCCTGACCATGAATCCCTCCATATAACAGATGTCATTCATTATTTTTCTCCAATTCTCAACTGTGGGGGTGGGGGTCTACCTTCATCCATTTTTTTTTTTTCCTGCTAGTAGGTATAGCCATATGGGAGAGTGGGGCGACACGTGGAGTCCTCTCGGGGGTACTAAGGCCTGAGCCAGCTGTGGGGTAAGATCGAGAGGGTCTCTCTCCATGTGATAGGCTTGTGCGACTCAGATTCAGACACCAGTTGAAGTACCAAAGTAAACAGCTTTTATTCAGCAAAGAAAAAAATGCTATAAGCGAACTGTTCGACAAAGAAATAGAGGATTGGTTCATCCAAATAAACATACAGAACACGATTTTGTAAAGCACAAAACAATCAGCAACCACTAGCAAGTACTAGTGTAAAACAGGGGTCAGCTCCCTGCTGAGCCCAACAACAAACTGAATAAGAGCAGTACTTGCCCTTTATTTATAGTACTACAGTGCCATGTGATGGGGAAGCTCCTCCCCTTTTTGCATATTTACAAGAAAGTTCTTCATTAACTAAGCTTTATTATAATCTCTCATAATCAAATACCATGACTAAGTATATTCAATCAGCTAAGGATCCTTACACATATTTATTTTTTGTGTAAACAATTTCTTAAAGCAAAAGTAGGCTGTCATCATGATCTACAGGCTCCTCCCCTCGGTTCTTTGTATAAATTTAGCATTGATTCGGCCGGCTGGCTCTAAAAAGGAAGAGTCAGAAACAGAGGGAGGTCCTGAAGGCATGAGGAAATATGTCCAATCCTTTCCACAGAGTCGACTACACAGAATAGGTAAACAAAATAAAAAAACAAACAAAAAAAAAAAAAACTGTAAATTGTTTACATTCCTGCAATATATCCCCTTGAAGGTTCTGTCTTGCTTTCCCCTTTCAAATATTTGTTTCCTTAAAACGAGCGTTTCATGTTGGGCGGAAGCACTGCATAGTGCAGTTAAAAAAAAAACTAAAACATTCGCTACAGAACAGACCTCTTCCCTGCATCAATAGTGCTTTTCTAAGCATAGAGTTTAAGCGGAGAAAGGGGGTCTGTTCTAATTGCATGAAGTTCCTAAACTCTAGCAGCAGTTCGTTTCGGAGCTTGCATGCTTAAGGCTTAAGTTCCTCGCTTAGGACATACCAGGAATTTCACTATTCAGAAACAGGAGAACTCGTTACAGTTACTAGCAAAACCCTTACCAAAGAGCAATTTACACCATATCTTTTTTAGTCCGAGGTTTCTTTTCCTGTTTTAGCTTTGTATTTGCTCCTTTTGTTTTACCGAAGACTCGCTACTGGAACATTCGCACTATCGAGAAGCGAACAGTGCGAGCGTTCATGTAGACGGTTCGCTTACATTCGAGAAGGGAGATTGTTCGGGATTACCATAGCGGAACATAAAGAGACCAGAACGGAGGTAATAGTAGTCCGGGACAGAAAGAACATTAGACAGGTGGCCTTCCAGTCCAATGGGGAAAAGAATACAAGAAAGGGGGAAGATAGGGGAGAGAAAAGGAGTGCTGTTGCAACAGACTTTAAAAAAAAGGGGGGGGGTCTCGAAAGACACTATGCAACCCTGTCACAAAAACTCCTCCCCACCTAAGAGAAAACCCAACATAAGGGTTTTCATATAGCTTAGAGAAGAATTCCCTAAGCAGGTTATCATTCAAACAGATCTCTCAATAGAGAGATGGAGCTTCAGCCCACCCACTCTCCGAAGCTCCACCTCGGGGTCCCAATTCAAAAACAAACTAAAGAATAGAGAGGTATCAAAGGCTATCCTCTGATGCCGATATTTTCAATACCCAGAGGTCTGTTGTTACCTGATTAGTGTCCTGTCCTGTTCCATAGCGGGACAGGTAATCTGCATTTGTATTCGCAGGCCCTGATCTATGCTTTATGGTAAAGCGATAAGGCCGCAGAGCCAAATACCATCACATTATGCGAGGGTTTTTATCTTTCATAGCCTGAAGCCAGCACAGCGGATTGTGGTCTGTCCAGACCTCGAAATCCACTCCCCAAAGATAAAACATTAATGCCTCAATAGCCCATTTTAGGGCTAAACATTCCTTCTCGATGGTGGAATATTTAGTTTCTCTACTATGTAATTTTCTACTTATGTATATTACTGGATGTTCTTCTCCTTCAATCATTTGTGTTAACACTGCACCTATACCAGTGTTTGAGGCATCAGTCTGTACAATAAAAGGAAGATTAAAATCAGGACTTTTTAATATAGGTGATGCACATAAGTAACCCTTTATGGTACAGAATGCCTTTTCACAGTCTGGTGTCTATTTTACTATAGAGGGGTGATTTTTCTTTGTTAAATCCGTTAAGGGACTGGCTATGGTTGCAAAATCAGGTACAAATCGCCTGTAATAGTCAGCAAGCCCTAAAAAGGATCTTACGTGGCGTTTTGTAAGGGGACGGGGACTATTTGCCACCGCATCCACTTTCCCAATGTCAGGTTTTATTTGGCCCCCTCCAATCCGGAAGCCCAAGTATGTTACCTCTCTCATAGCTAGGGCACATTTTCCAGGATTTATTGTTAACCCAGCCAGTAAGCCTGTCCCACAGCTAAACACTACTGCCAGCCTCATTACCGATCCCCAAGAAGTGGCCAAGGCCCTCAACGACAAACTCTCTGACCTCACTATGTACCTGAGCAAACTCCCAAATGACCTGCAAAAAAACCCTGTCCCCCTGCATGCCCCCACGACATCACCCACCAGGCCTACCTCTCAACCTCCACCTCCCCCTTTTTTCTTCAAAATACTCTCACATGCTGACATAGCTCAACTCCTAAAGAGCCTCCCAAACCATGGCTCCCCTGGAGCAGACGGATTATCCCCTGTCTTCCTTAGATTTATCTCCCCTGCCATAGTCACCCCCCCAACGTTCATTCTCAACCTCACCCTGACCACTTTCTCCATGCCCGATACATGGAAAACCGCGAAGGTCATTCCCATTCATAAAGCTGGGGACCCACAATCCACAGACAATTATCGCCCGATCTCCATTCTTCCTCACCTAAGCAAGCTACTGGAAAAAGTCGTCCACCACCAACTTGCTGACTACACAGATAAATATGACCTACTATGTAGCCAGCAACATGGCTTCCACAAGAATCACTCCACCACCACTGCCCTCGCACTCCTAACTGATCACATCCTCACAAACATGGACTGTAGAAATGCAACTGGCACAGTCTTCGCTGACCTCTCCAAGGCCTTCGACCTGGTCAATCACTCACTCCTCCTCTCCAAATTGCATAACCTTGGCTGCTATCCGGAGGTCACCACCTAGTTTGGAAGCTACCCTACAGGGCGCTCCCAGTTTGTGTGCATTGGCCCGGCCCACTCGCTCACCCTGCCTGTCTCTACTGGGGTCCCCCAAGGCTCTGTCCTGGGACCCCTTCTTTTCTCCTTCTTCATTAACTCCCTTCCAGCGGATAGTCTCAACTGTCACTCTGTCCTTTACACTGATGATCTTGTGCTATTCTCCAGTGGAAAGTCTCCTATCCTCATCTCTGCAGCCCTCTCACAAAACTATATCACAGCCCATAATTGGTTCTCTGACAACCTCCTTCTGGTCAATGCCAAAAAAACAAAAACAGTGTTGTTCAGATCTAAGCCTTTCCTAATGAAATGCAAATAAACCCACCCCTAATCATCACGTCCCCTGATGGCCATGCCCTAGAGGACGCCAAACATTTCAAATATCTAGGAGTTGTGCTTGACCCCTCCCTTTCCTTTACAGAGCACATAAACTCCCTGGTTCTAAGATTTCACCCAAAACTAGAGGCCGCCTACAGATGCCGGCAATATCTCACCCCTGAGGCCCGCCATGCCATCATTCAGGGAAACCTGCTACCTATCCTGGACTACTGCTCTCCCATCTACTCCAGGACCTTTGCATCCACCATGGCAAAACTATCAGTAGCATACAATAGTGCCTGCCGCTTCTCCCTGCTGGCCCCTTTCTCCACACACCACTGTACACTCTACACTATACTACACTGGGGTGGCTCCCACTACAAGCTCGCTTTGACCTTGCACTGTACAGTTTTATTGATTCTGCCATCCGTATTGGCCACAAATCCCCTCTTGCTCCCCTCCTCACCATCCAAACCTCACACTGCTGCCTATGCTTCTCCAGTATCCCCTCCCTGAAAATCCCCAGAGTAGCCACAAACATGGGCACTAGAGCCCTGTCTGTAAGAGCCCTCACACTATGGAACAAGCTGCCCACTGAACTGCAACCATAAACACTCACCGCCAGTTCAAGACTCGCCTCAAAGACTGGCTCCTGTTGGCATCCACCTGCCACTGCTTTAAGGACTAGCGCCCCCCCCCCCATAGGTTCCAGGGGTAGGGCCAAATAGGTTCTCTTATTTACTGAAACTGTACCACCATAAGCCTTACTTTGCTTTGTTATTTGTTGTCCCTCAACTACTGCCACCATGTACTGCCAAATGTAAGAACTGTAACCGTTCACTATGTATTACCTGCTCTTGTTATGATGTTGTTATTCTGATGTTTCTACTCTGTGCCGCCTTATGTAGCCTGGGTCATGCCTGAAAACGGTTCCTGGGATCAGTGCACCTACCTGGTTAACAAAGTCATAAATGAAAATAAATTTGTTGTTGTAGTGCTTTGTATGCATTTCCTATAAGATGTCCCCATAGTGATCCCATCATTGTGTCTATTATCATTGTCATTAGTATTGGGGGATGTGGGGGTCTTTTGGTCAATGGTTTGCATTTGTGTAGTAAATACATTTGAACCTGTAGATATCTAAATTGGTCCCTACCTACTAGGTTGTATGTTTTCTGTAATTCCTCAAGGGTTGTACCCCATATTGATCTAAAAATTGGTATATATAAGATAAGCCCAGCTGTCTCCACTGGTGAAACACCAGGTCTATTCTTGGTGACATAAATTCTTCATCTGTTTTGAGGATTCTGCAAATAATAGAATATCTCCCGGAATGCCAGGTGCTGTTTAACTGCCACACTCGGAGGGTGTTTCGGGTTAATGGGGTAACATTTCTCAGCGGGATCGAAGAGTGAGATGTGGTTAGAAGTATGCTCCCTATGTCGTGGAGGTCATTAAGGTGGAATTCAGTCTGTTTCCAAATTACATTTACTTGTGGGGAGAGCCAGAGGAAAGCTGTATGCACATGGGCTGCTCTGGCTTATTCTCTAAGATTTGGTAGGTTAATTTCTCCCTGGCTAAGGGGGAGCTGTAATATACTTATTCTAATGGTCTCTGTCACGCCTATAAGAATTTCGATATTTTCTGCCATGACCTAAAGTAAGCAGGTGAGGGAAATAGTGTGAGAGTTTGGAATGGGTATAATAGTCATGGAAGTATGTTCATCTGCACGGTCTCGTCCCTTACAAAAAAGGAAAGTGGTAGTAGAGTTCATCTGTCCAGATCTGACTGTATTTGGTTGGTTAGTGGTTCATAGTTTACCAATTCTAGATGCGATAGATCCTGAGGAATTATTACTCCGAGGTATTTCATTTTTATACAGCGCCATTTAATCTGATATTGTTCCCTAATGGTTCACGAGTGCAAACAGGAGAGGAGATGGGGGCAGCCCTGCCGTGTACTGCGTTGAAGATGTATTGAGTGAGATAATGTGTTGTTAATCCAAACATACGCTTGGGGAGATGTATATATGATCTCAACCACTTTAGGAATTGTTGGGGGAAGCCGAAGGCCTCCAGGGTCTCCCAGAGATATTCCCAGGGTCTTTTCGGCATCCAAACTAATAAACACTGCTGGTATGTCTGATTTGCACTCTTTCTAGTAACAGTAAGGCCCTTCTAATATCGTCTGTGGTGTTTCTTTGCCATATGAATCCTGACTGATCAGGGTTAATCAATGCTGGGAGCATATTTTCCAGTCTTTTTGCCATAATAGCCCTGAAGATTTTATAATCAACATTTAGGATGGATACTGGCTGGTATGAGGTGGGGCATTGTGGTGTTTTGTCCGGTTTTATTATGGTTGATATTATGGTGTAGTTCCAGGATGGGGGGGGAGTCCCTCAGTGACCTCCCCGTAGGCCTTCTTAACTGATGTCAGTAGTTCTGAGAATTTCTTGTACTATTTGGCTGGGCAGCCGTCTGGTCCCGGGCATTTTAAAGTTTTGGTTTCTTTGATCTGGGTTGTGATTTCTAACTGGGTTACGGGTTCTATTAATCTTTCAGTTTGTGTTTCTGTTAATTTAAGGAGTTGTAGTTTAGCTAGGAAAGCTTGGTATTCATCTGTAGGGAGGGGGTCGGGGCCACATATACTGTAGCTGTTGGTAGAATTTGTAGAAGATTGCTTGTTTTTGCATATTGTTATGTGATTTGCTTCGTGTCAGGGTCTCTTAGTTTCAGGATATTTGTCTCTGTCTTTCTGGCTCTAAGTTGTCGGGCTAGGTTTCTAGTTCCTCTTGGCCCTCCCTCATACTCTGTATACCTCAGAAAAGCCAATGCATGTTGTACTTTGAGGTCCATTATCTTTTGTAGCTGTGCTTTTGTTTCTTTTATGTTTTTGGCAACTTTGTGGTCATTCTTGGTATACAGTAGTTGATATGTGGTGAGATCTTCTGTTAATGTATTGTATTGTTTTTCAAATTCTTTTTTCTTATTGAATGCATATGCTATTATGTCTCCCCTGAGCACTGTTTCTAATGTGTCTTAAAGTATGGTTTGAGAGGTCGGGCTATTTACATTATCCATTTATTATTCCCGGTATTCTTGCTACCATAAGGTCACAGAACCTCTTATCCTTTAGCAGGAAGAGATTTAGTCTCCAGAAGAAAAAAATACTCACCTTAGTAATGTTGTTTCTTCTAATGGAGTCTTGCTATATTATGACATATGCAGTGAGTCCCAACCTTTGAACTGCTCCGGAGGTGAAAGAGTTAACTTTCCATGCCAGGCATGGAACCTTGAGCGTGAGATCGGTTGAAAACTCTGTCTGTTGTTCTTCAAACTCAAACTGTCAGATCTTTACGAGCAAAACTCACTAAGGTTCTGTGTGGAAGCCGTAAACCTACACTAGCCAACTGGCTACTAAATATAAGAACACATTTTTCTTGGTCCCAAAACAAAGACTCAAGTCAGGGGATCCAAAAAATAAAAACATAACACCCAAACACCCCAGAAAGGAGGGGTGAAAAATAAGGTGGGCATCTACAAAGTGCCAACACTACAGTGCCCACCCACATCCCAAAAGTAGAGGTTCTGAGAGGGGCAGGCGGGGGGGAGGTCATAATATAGCAAGACTCCATTAGAAGAAACAACATTACTAAGGTGAGTAATTTTTTCTTCAAACAACATGAAGTCTTGCTATATTATGACATATGCAGACTACACAGCAGTACCTCCATGGAGGAGGGACAGAACCTACTTAGGAAATAGGCTCTGAAGCACAGCTGTGTAAAACCGAGCATCACTCCTAGCCTGGATATCCAGGGAGTAATGCTTGGTAAAAGTGTGAACTGTTTTCCACGAGCTGCTTGACATATCTCTAGGATAGGATGTCCTGGCAGCAGCCAGAGACGAGCTGTACCTCTGGTAGAGTGAGCCCTCAGGCCTGAGGGAGGAACCTTACCCAGTTTCTCATAGCAAAATTGGATACAAGAGACAATCCACCTGGCAATGGATCTTTTAGTGGCAGGTTTCCTTTGCAACCTCACCATAAGTGAGGAACAGTTGGAGGGAGTCAAACCTGTGACCCTTGAGTACGTTCTATGTAGTAACTAAGGGCTCTTTTGACATCTAAACTGTGCAGTCTCCTCTCGCCAGAGGAGGAATGGTCAGTGAAGTACACAGGAAGAGACATAGATTGATTAAGGTGGAAGTCTGAAACCACCTTAGGCAAGAACTTCCTGTTAGTCCTGAGGACCACCTTATCTCTATGAAAGGAGATAAAATCAGGTTCCACTGACAATGCTTGTAATTCACTTATGCGCCTGGCAGAAGTGATGGCTACCAAAAACACAGTTTTCCAAGTCAAGTACTTAAGCAAGGGCTCAAAAGGGGGTTGCATAAGCTGAGCAATGCAAATATTAAGATCCCAGGCAAGGGCAGGGGCCCTGAATGGGGGGTTGGTGTGAAGCAACCCCTTGAAAAACTTGGAGAATACAGGATGAGCCGAAAGAGAAGAGGGTTTACCTGTTGATAAGAAAGCAGACACGGCTGCCAGTGACTTTTAGGGTAGCTGGTCTCAGCCCCAAAGTATTCAAATGCACCATATAATCCAGGACTGTGGGTAAATCAGCAGATTCTGGGGAAATATGCCTTCCAGAACACCATATGGAAAATCTCTTCCATTTGGAATTATAAGTAGCCCTGGTGGAAAGCTTCCTAGAAGCCTTTAAGATATCCAATACACCTTGGGAGAGGTGTAGGTCAGCAAACTCTAACTCTTCAAGAGCCAGGCCTTGAGATTGAGAGATTTGAGGTTCGGGTACCAAACTCTCCCCTGGGCACAGGTTAGCAGGTTGTGATTCCTGGGAAGACACAGGGGAAAGTGGACTGCTAAGGACATAAGGAGTGGGTACCAGGGCTGTCTGGCCCAATCTGGAGCAATCAGGATCATCTTGCAAGTTTGAGATCTGATTTTGACTAGCACCTTGAACAGAAGAGGGAAGGGGGGAAAAGCATAGAAAAACTTCCCTTCCCAACTGAGAAGGAAGGCATCCAGAGAGACCGAGCCCAACACTGGGGGCCTGCAGCAAAAAAGGAGAAGTTGGTGATTGTCTGGGGCTGCAAAAAGATCTATCTGCGGGGTGCCCCATCTGGCAAATACTACCTCCAGTACTAGGGGATCCAGTGACCATTCGTGATGGCCCTGGGAAATCCTGCTGAGAGCATCTGCCAGGACACTGTCCTTGCCTGGGAGGTGAACTGCCGTAGGGAGGTGTTCAGGGAATGCCAGAGACCACAACTTCATTGCTTCGTGCACAAGGCCGAGCCAAGATGCCTCCTTGCTTGTTGATGTACCACATTGTGGTGGTGTTGTCTGCTCTGACCTGTACCGACTTTGTTCTGAACAGATGTGGAAAAAACTTGAAGTGCTAGAAAACTGCTCTGAGTTCCAACAGATTGATGTGGGAGCATAGATTCTGTGGGGACCACAATCCCTGGCAGTGAGATCGCCCATGTGAGCCCCACCCCAAGAGGGATGCATCTGTAGTAAGGATTAAGGAGTGAGACTGAGGGGTGAAGGGGAACCCCTGTCTCAGATTGCTCTGGTCCTGCCACCACTGAAGGGCTTGGATCAGGGTTCGAGTCACTGGGATCAATTTGGTTAGAGGGTCTCTCCTTTTAGACCAAAAGGCTCTCAAATGGAACTGGACGTCCCTAATCTGAAATCTTGCTCCCTGCACTACTGCTGTAGAAGCAGCCATGTGCCCCAGGAGCTGCAGAAAATGCCTTGCTGGTCGAGAGACCTGCAGGGTGAAAGAGGAGGCCAGAGAGACCAGGGTCCTTGCTCTTTCCAGAGGGAGGAAGGCTCTGGCCTCTTTTGTGTTCAGTTCTGTACCTATGAAGGTGAGGAGCTAGACAGGCTCTAGAACTGACTTTAGAAGACTGAGGAGGAAACCTAGAGATGTGAGCAGTTGCTGAGTTACCTGAAGGTGAAGTCTGACTTGTTCTGGAGACTGGCCTACTATGAGCCAGTCGTCCAGGTAAGGAAAGATGGCACCTTTTGCCTTCTTAAGTGGGCAACTGCTACTGCCAGGCATTTTGTGAATACCCTTGGGGCAGAGGTGAGGCCAAGGGCGTTGTTTGAACTGGTAATGGCCTGAGGGCAGCTCTAATCTGAGGTACTTTGATGGGAGCTCTGATAAGAACGCAAGTAGGCATCCTGAGGTCCAGGGACGCTAGCCAGTCCCCTGGCCTTAGAGAGGGTAAAATAATTCCCAGAGTCACCATTTTGAATTTTGGTTTTAAAAGGTGCTTGTTTAGGTATCTGAGATCTAGGATGGGCCGCCATTCTCCTGTTTTTTGGGGGTAAGGAAGTACCTGGAGTACAACCCTTTGCCCTGGTGTAGGGGTGGAACCCTTTCCACAGCTCTGAGAGCCAGGAGGGTAGAAACTTCTGTTTCTAGGGCAATTGCCTCTGATGGATTTGCAGGTGGAAAGGAACTGGGTCTCATCTTTGGAAATTTTTTGAAGCTGAGAACCAGTCCCTGGCTTACTACTTCCAGGACCCACTTGTCTGATGTTAAAGACTCCAGTCCTGACAAAGTAAGCCAACCTGCCCCTACAGGTAGTAGAGAATCGCCCCTGGCCACCCCATCAGGTGCCTGCTTGGCAGGGGCTTTGGGCTGAGGGGTGGAAGCAGGCTTGCTTGTATCCCGCCTCTGCCTCTCTCTAAAGAACCCCTCTGGGCATAAGCAGAAGAGGAGGCCTGGACTTGGTAAAAGGCCTATGAAAAGGCCTGCCCTGGATGCTGCCTTTGAGGAGTGGCCTGCCTTTCCTTGGCCTGTGCACTCTAAAGGTGGTCCTATATTCATCCATTTCTTCATGTAATTCTCTGTCTGCTCTCCAAACAGAGAATTGCCCACAACAGGAAAATCCATAGCCTTAGACTGGGTATCCTGAGACAGGGTAGTACATCTGAGCCAAGCCATTCTGGAAGTGCCACAGAGATGTAGCCATGACCCTTGATGACACATCATTAGAGTCTACTGCAGCATGAAATTGCACCTGATACCTCAATACCATCTGCAGCCACCTGTTCCAGCTCCCTGGCAAGCTGGTCAGGGACCTGTTTTGCCAGGGCCAGCACAGTATCCCATCTGATTTCTGGTACCTAGCAGCATAAACCATATAATTTGCCTGTCTGAGTCCCAAAGATGCTGCCATGTACTGTTTCTTTGCCATGGCATCAATCCTCCTGGAGTCCTTTTCAGGGGGTGCGGCTAGAGGAACATTTGCCTTGTCACAGGCTGCAGCCTGCACTACCCCACATGGCTGCATTGTTGTGTGAGGAACTCCCGATCACAGCTCTGATAATGTATACCTCTTGTCCATCCTTTTATCAACAGGAGGTATAGTGTGAGGAGTTTTAGAATTTAACTGTCTGTTTCGAAAAGATTTATGCAAAGGAATAGACAGTCTCCTAGACTCTGGAATATCCATCATTTCCACATAATCAGGCTCCTCTTGGTCATCAACAGCTTCCTCAACAGGGAGCTGAAGAGTTTCAGCAACTTTCTTATAGAACATAAAATGAGAAGGGGACTCAGAAAGCCTGGGAGGAGAAACCTCTGACGGTCTGGAGAGATGTCCGGTTCAATGGGCACATCCAGACTTTCAAAACCACATTCACTCTCCTATACTCCTCTTCCCCTTCCTCCGGTTCATAAAAATCCTCAAAACCATAATCTTGAACCGGTGGAACCGGCCGAACCGAGCGCTTCCCTGATGGTGTCGGTTCGGTTGGAACCGAGGAAAGTGACTGGACAATTTGAATTGCTTTAGCTATTTCCTCAGCGGCTGGGGAGAGAACTTTTGGCTCCTCACTAGCTGACTTTCTAGTCCTTTTAGTTGGAACCCGCTCCTCAGAGCTAGCTCTTCGTTTGCCCGAGGAAGTATCGCCCTGGTCAGAGGGCACTCCCTCTGGTTCGGTTGGAACCGAACCAGGCTGACCATCCGGTCAGCGGACTTTTGGCTTCCTTTCCTGAGCCTACCAACTCTCTTTTCTATGGTTGCAGCAGGGAAATTTTTACAAATCTGGCAGTCTGCATTGAGGTGGTCAAACCTCAGACAATACACACAGTAGGTGTGGGTCAGCTCTTAGCAAAGGCTTCCCACAAACACTACAGTGCTGAAACCCAGTGGGCCTGGTTTTTCTTTTGGGTTTCTCAGACATAATGCCAGCCTAACCAAACTTGCCCATTTATGGCAATCCGCCAAGCAAGACTCTCTTATCGGTTCCCAACCATGTCACGGGTCGTGGAAAAGCCGAATGAATTCCAGTTTTTTTAGAACCGAAGAACTGGAACCGCACTCTAAGAAGGACTAGAAGTTCTGTGTAACCTGATCGGTTCAAACCGAACCAAAACGCTTACAAGTTCCACACAGAAATACATAAATGTAAGCCCATCTATTACTTACGATACCACAGACAGAGTTTGAACCGACTGGTTGCGGTTTAATTTCGGTCGAAAAAATGGATAAAATAATACTTTAACCGACAAAATGAACCGAGCAGAAGGAGAAATCTCCGGAGCGACTGTTCAGTGAGGCGGAGTAAAGAATCTGACAGTTTGAGTTTGAAGAACAACAGACAGAGTTTTCAACCGAGCTCGTGCTCAAGGTTCCATGCCTGGCATGGAAAGTTAACTCTTTCACCTCCGGAGCAGTTCGAAGGTTGGGACTCACTGCATATGTCATAATATGGTAAGACTTCATGTTGTTTGAATGAGGTATGTCTGTTTATCTAGATCGAATTATTTTTTTGGAAATAGTAATTTTATTGATTTTCCAAAACATAACAACACAGATATTACAGTTCACAAACTAAAATCAAGAGACAAATTGATACTTAAAATGACATTGGACATTTACAAACACAGGCTAACAGAAAGAAAATAAAAGCAAAACCTGGGGCTCAGGGCTAGAAATGACTCCTTGAATATAGTTAAAACTAGAACCATCCAAAATCTGGATTGGGGGGGGGGGGTAAGTAACATTAGGACTCTAACACCCATAATGCCCACTCACCCACACTCTCCTTCCCCTTCTTTTTACACCCACTCTTCCCTATTGCCCTATCCCTCTGTCTTCCTCTCCCCCCTGTGCCTTTTCTCCCACTGGATCAACCTTAAAACCAACATACTACCTACCTCCCCCAACCTCCTAGACAAAGCCACTTCTTCTGGCTGTCCACTTCCCCCGTCTCCCCTCCCCCTCACCTTGACTCTTCCTTGGACTCTCACACTAAGTGTCACACCTGTTTATCTCCTTCGCTACATATAAACACTGTCCTTTAACCTAGTTGAATGCTCTTGACGCTGTACTATCACCATTGGTACTATGAATGACATTGTATCCTTACTGTATACTAGCTACCTACTATTCGGGTATTGTATGTAAATTGTTTGTTATTGCTGTCATTGTCACTGTTTGACGTGGAACCTTTGTAAAAGAGCTCTGAGCTCAAAGGTATGATCCGAATCCCTAAATAAATAAAAAAATAAATAAATAAACATGTGTAGGGACTCTAAATTAGGTAACCAATAAATGAATGGAGAATTAATTGTGTGAGGGTAAGGGTCAGGGAATATACCAGTCTGTGGATCTTTGTGTCTAACCAGCGTGTGTATGAGGAGCTCGTCCTATTAAGTATACTAAGCCTTTATTTCCAGCACTGTTTTATTTTCCTTCTCCGCTTGGTAATGGAAAAAGGGCAGCCGTCTCCCCTTGAATTTGTCCATATGCAGTCTTACGTGAGCAGTCATCTTCTCCATCACTTAAATTTGTAGAGACCCTGAGTTTTTCTTTTTTCCCAGCCAGTTTTTTGTAATACACTTTTGAGCAGCTGCTAACAAAATAAAGAACAGTGGGCCTTAGTGGTAAGTTATTTGGGGGGGGGAAGAGACCCAACACCCAACATTGGGAGTCTGTAGGAAATTGTACCTGGAATATCTTTCTCTACCTCCTGAGATTATCAGGCCCCAAAATCTCTGGATTTGTGGCCAACCCCAGAAGATATGAGCATGGGTGCCCCTCTCCCCACATCCCCTCCAGCATAAATCTGAAGTACAGGAGCCGTAATGCTTAGTAATAACTGGCATACGAAAGAATCTCATATTAACTTTCCAGCAGAATTCCCGCCATGAGGGGAGGACGACATGCAGTGAACCCCAGTCCAAATCCACTGCCAATCCTCCGCTCCCAACTGACACCCCAGCTCCCTCTCCCATGTGGATTCTAGTCTGTCCGAGAGAACTGGTTCATTTGAAGTGAAGAAAGTAACAATTAGGGAGACCAGGCCTGTCTTATCCCTACCAGATAGTATGGGAAGGAGGAATTCTGCCAGAGAGTTAGGGATTGGTGACCCTGAGAAAGTCAAAGCCTTGGTCATGAGAAAATGCCGTATGTGCAGAAATCTAAAATGATCTCTTGTTGGAAGCCCAAACTCATCAGCTAACCGTGAGAAACTTTTAAAGTGTTGGGAACTATAAAGTTGGCCTATACAACTAAGACCTGCCCTTTCCCACCTGTGAAAACCCAAATCTGTCTGAACTGGGAGGAAGTCCACACAGGCTCTGATAGGGGTCTGTGGAGTCAACCTCGGAGGGCACCCCCAGTGTTTGGTAACCCAGATCCACACCTGTTTTAGTACTGCTGCCCAGGGGTTTATTATGCAGAATTTTGAGAGACCTGCCTGGTCCAAAAAGATTATATCAGCCAGTTGGGCCCCTGGTATGTTGGGTTTCTGAAACTCCGTCCACAGAGGTTGATCTGCTCTGAGCCATAATGGGCTCAGGACCTGGAGCTGAGCTGCCCAGTAATAGTTTATGAAGTTGGAAAGATCCAATCCCCCAGCCCGCTTAGCCCTCTGTAGAATTTGCCATTTAACTCTAGGCAGTTTATGATTCCATATAAATTTAGAGGTGGCTGACTTCAGACTTTTCCAAAAGCCAGTAGGGGTCTTCAGTGGGAGAGACGAGAAATAAAAATTACGTACCTACCATAATTCCTGATCTTTTCTTGTATCTTCACCATTTATTACTGCTGGGTGTAAGCTGGAAGCGCGCACCTGCTACAGGAGGTTTTTTTTTGGGAGGGAAGAGTCGGTGCCTACGGCGCCACCCACAAGAGTGACACACTACATGGTGTGCGAGGGGCGGCCGTTAGGTGCCGTAGACTCCTCCTCCATCCCAGTTCTGTAAGCTGGAGAGGCGAAAAAAAAGAACAGAAGAATAAAAGTGAGGCAAGAGAGCTGAAGGATAGTAAAAGGAAAGGAAACAAACTGAAAAAGGAATAGGCCGATAGAGGACAGGAAAGAGGAGAACCCTACTCATAGGGACCGCAAGGCCTCACTCCTGGGGCGGATCCGAGGGGGAACAGATAAGGGATAGGAAGAAGAATGAAGAAAAAGAGGGGGGGGGATGTTTGGAGGAGGGAAAAATACTGCCAAGTTGTGAGTTAAACTGGCTTAAGGGTTATCAACTCGGAATCAAAGGGCAAAGAAGCAAGGATCCCTTCAAACAAAACTGGCATAAAGGTTCGACTGAACTGTCTGCACAGCTTGATACACAAAAGGCAGACTTCCTACACCTCCCATTATCCCGAAGCCCATCATCCAAGCTGAGAGCTCATAAATTGGCAAGGCACACAATCTGTTCCAGAGGAAGAGTGCCCAACTTAGGAAAGGGGAAAAAGGGACCCCACTAGCATATTGCCCTGTGTTAATACAGGTGGTGGGGGGAAGGGGATTGAAGCCCTAAATGGGGGCACCACCTTGAGAAAGTGGACAGAGAAGGGAAGGAAACTTGTTCTGACTCCCTGGGAGGCAGAGGCCAAATAATCAAACCACCAGTTCTTGAAGGCAATTTGGAAATGGACTAGAAAACTTCGACTAGCACCAGACTGGCATACACAGGACAAGATCCAGAGATTCCAGCGAAGTCCGAGAACTAAGGAACAGGATCATTCAAGAACTATTCCTGTTAACTGGTAATTGAACTAACTTGGCCTAAGAAAAAAGGTGCCAGAAGGGACACCTTCAAGGGTAATCAGAAAGCGTTCCCTCAGGAGAAAGATGAAGCTCTACTCACTCTCCTCCCTCTCCAGACTTATGTTACCTCTTCTGAGAGAAGAACGGAAGACCCGAAGACTAGGGGATTTAGGCTCTAAAGGCCAAAGGGGGGGGGAGCGAGCAGGGCAGAGAGGATGCCAAAGAAGGAGGCCCATGACGGTGGCCGGGATTCAGTAATGAATGGTGAAGATACAAGAGAAGATCAGGAATTACTGTAGGTACATAATTTTTATATCTTCCCTTGTCAATCTTCACCATTCATTACTGCTGGGTGAGTACCCAGCCCCCTAGAGGGGGACTAACACCCTGAGAGAACAAGACCCTCAGCCTCCTGTTGGTGAGAAACAGGCAGAAGAGACCCTGGCCGTACTAGACTGGAAGCCTAAGGCCGAGGAAAGCTAGAAGATGTCCCCTGAAGCCGAGGGGACAGAGGAAGCCCCTGCAGAAGCCTTCTAGCCCTGGTAGAAAAGAGGCGGGTCCCTTGGTAGGCAGAGTGAGTCACACTACGCCAGGCCAGGGGTGACAACCTTGATAGACAAAGCCATGCCGTCCGCCTAATGCAGATCGCTGTCTCTGCAAGCCTGGAAGCCACCTCACTGGCATTGTAAGATGCCCTTGCTTGATGCCTTGCCAATTCCAGGCCTATATCGGAGAGGGCAATGGCCTGTCGAGATTGCTCCGTATCAGGCATCGATGCTAGCACCTGAGCCAGCATCGACCACAAGTGCCTGTTATAGGCTGCATGGTGTGCCTTATGTGACGCAATGCACAACATCGCACGAGAAGAAGAGAACACTCTTCGCCCCCACCGGTTGAATTGTAGGGAATCCGAGTCCGGTGGTCGGTCGTCCGCCAGGCGTCGGCGCCCAGAAGGGATCTCTAGGAACACCAAGCCCAAGGGCGGGTTAGGGAGAGAACCTAGAGACTCAGATGGAGCACAATGCCTCCTCCTGCAGTCTGCTGGGGCTGGGAGAAGGTCGATTGGAGACAGCCACGTGCGGACAGACACCTCCTGGAAGGAAATAGGCCAGGATGGCACCACCCAAGTGCTGGGCACTGAATTCATTGAGGAATTTGCGCTTCTCCCGCTCAGTATTATCCCATCTAACATAGGAAATATGGAGATCACCAACCATCCTCAAAAGGAAGCGCTGATACTCAGTGAAATCAGCATCAGAAGAAAGATGAGCAGTAGGTACCTCTTCCTCCGAGGAGGGAGCCGAGGAGGATTGGGAACTCAAATGTCCAGAATACTCCTGCAGCAGTGGGGACAGGCAAAAGACCTGTTCGTGCATGTACCCAACATATGACGGCAAGGCCGTTGCAGTACCTCTGAACATCTCCCAGGATAACGGTCCCTCCCGTAGGACCCACGTGGCCTGGAAGAGAGGGGGGTGGCTGCAGAGGAATGGGAGAGGGACATCTACAAGGAGGTGACTGTCCTCTGCCAGGGCTCTGAAATCCAGGGAACGGAGCCTGAGCTGGAGGGATCCCTGAAATCAAACCGGGCCGCATGATGGAACCCTGGGAATGCAAACTCCAGAACAGCCCAAACGGGAGTTCTCCCCTGTGACGCACCTGGGGTTGCATGAGTCCAGAAGGGCCACCCACGGCGGCGCCACCAGAACAGACCACTGAACCTAAGAAGGAGAGATAGGACTCGGCGCTATGGCTCCTCCCTGCACCCCGAGGGGTGGCAGGGGAGCGCCGACGCCCCTCACCCCGACCCCTCAGACTCCGAGGACGCCCTCCTCTTCGACGCCAGTTAAGGGGTCCCTCGATCCAGAGGCATTCGAGGGAGGCCCCTGATGACAGGACTCCCAATACCCCCGTAGAAGGTGCAGCAGCACCATGTTGGCAGCTGCTGCAGCCCCCTCTGGAGGGACAGTCCCCTTCCCAACCCACAAGCCTCCCTCCCCCATGGACCCCAGGCCACCCCCAGCCTGGGAGTCCTCAGAGAAGACCACTGTGGAGATTCAGGAATGGGAGTGCTGGGCCGCCTGACACCGCATCCCAAAAAGGACTCTGAATCGGAAGAATCACGGAGCCAGACCGGGTCCATGTCCGAATCATCCCGCTCCGAAGAGGAGTCGACCAGGAGGACCTCAATGCTGGCCACCCCGAGAATTGGCACTGCGAATGGCACCTGTGTTGCCCGCAATGCCGGCCGTTCCCAGTGCACTGCCCGTGGCTCCGGAACCCGGCCCCAACCCATCTACGACCCCAGTCAAATCCCCGGCGCCGTGCGTTGGCACCAGAACCCAACATGGTGCCACCAATGGAGTCGATCAGGTCAATGGTGCCGTGAGCAGCATCGAGAACCAAACTGGTGCCACATCACTGGCGCCGTGAACAGCAACAGGTTCTGAGATGGCGCCAGAAGGCAGTGTCGAGGGTCCGCCAGTGCCGGGCCCAGCAACCAGGGGCAGCGACACTGGGGGAGCCTGTACCTCAGGAGAAGTGACTGCCAAGGTGGTGTCAATGACGTGACCCCGGGAAAGGCCACGATGTTCCTCCAACACCGCAAAAGAGGCCTCCTCCTCAGCAACGCTTGAAGACGAGGAGGCCCCGTCCTCCCCAGACTGTACAGGCCTGGGAGGGGACCCAGAGGAAGGGCCTAAAGACCTGGCCTGGGAAGCCCGAGAATGACGCCATCCTCTGAAAGTCGGTGGGGAATTGCCGACTTTGAATGCGCAGATTTCGAGAACGTGGTGATCCATGGAAAAACAGGTGTCACATCTACCCCTATTATGGCTTGGTCCTAGGATCAAGGCAACATCATGTCGATCCGTGCGGAGAAATGCCAGCCACAGGAGCACAGACATACGAGGGCATGCCAGCGCTGACTTTCGCTTGGCCCCAACCGACATTATGCTAAAACAATTTAATAAACAGAAAAGCTCCTTAGCGCTGTTGGAGAATAAAAATAAAACGGTCTTATCGGTTTCAAAGGGCATCGAATTCAAACCGGGATGAAGGATATCGAAAAAGTCATTGAAAAACGACACAAAGCCTAATGGCGCAGTAACAAACGGTTTCACTCACGTAGCAGGTGTAGCCTTGATGGCAAGAGAAACAGAACTGGGATGGAGGAGTTGTCTCTGGCACCTAACGGCTGCCCCTCGCGCACCACGTAGTTCGTCGCTCTCATGGGCGTTGCCGTCTACTCCCTCCAAAAAAAAAAAATAAAACTCCTGTAGTGGGTGCACACTTCTGGCTTACACCCAGCAGTAATGAATGGTGAAGACTGGCAAGGGAAGATCAGAAAAAGCAGCCGGGGCAGGACATTTATCCTCACTGCTTCTATGCGTCCAGAGAAAGAAAGAGGGAGTTCCTTCCATCTATTATAATCCCCTTGAATGGTTTGAAGCAGTTTAAGGTAATTGGAACAATATAACTTATCTAGATTTTCAGGTATCCACACTCCTAAGTATTGGAAACCCTCCCTGGTCCAATGGAACGCGCCCAAAGCAGGGAGGTCTCCTTGCCCCGGTCTGGAGATGGGGAGCATTTCCGTCTTAGACTCATTTACCCGGAACCCTGAGATGGCCCCAAACTCTTGTATAAGGGATAATGCCTGTGGGACTGAGTTCACTGGGTCAGCTAAATACAATAAAGTATCATCAGCATAGAGGGATAGCCGGACTTCGGACCCACCCCAATTCCCTTATATGATTCCAATTGTCTAATCATGGCCGCAAAGGGTTCCATACTTAATGCGAACAGCAAAGGGGAGAGTAGACACCCACGTGTAGTCCCTCGTTCTATGCTGAACCTACTAGAGAACATCCCGTTTACGCTAACCCTGGCACCCGGACTACTATACAGATTGGATATCCAGTCCCGAAATTTGCTCCTAAGTCTGAATTTTGCTAATGTTTTATTCAGGAACATCCAGTCCAAACGATCGAACACCTTTTCAGCATCTAATGAAATTACAGCCCTGAGTCCTGGGGGGGGGGCCTGAGGACAGCACATTAAGCAACAGCTGGCTATAGTCCTGTATGTGCCATCCAGGGACACACCCAGTTTGGTCGCAGTGTACCAGGTCCAGAACAACCCCTTTAAGTCTGCCTCCGATTAATTTAGCAAAACTTTTTGCATTCACATTTAACAGGGAAATTGGTCGATAACTGGCGCACTCCACCGGATCCTTTCCAGCTTTAGGTATAACTGAGATGGTAGCCTCTCCCCAGGACCCAGGGGCTGCACCTTGTTCATGGTCCTCATTACAAACTGCTAACAACATTGGAGCTACCTACTTGCTGAATACTTTGTAGAATTAAACAATAAAACCATCAGGTCCGGGTGCTTTCCCTGAATTCAGGGACGCTATGACTGAATTTAGTTCCCCCTCTGTGAACGGGCATTCCAGGCTGATGACTTGCTCCGTAGTGAGAGCCAGGAGCTCCACTTTCTTTAAAAATGAATCTATGCTCTGAATGTGATCAGGACCCCTCTCTTATCTGTAAAGTTGGGAATAAAAGTCTGCAAACGCCTCTGCGATCTTAGAGGGTTCAACCAATAGTTCCTCTGTTCCCTTCATATCTCTGATTTTAGGAATGTACCTATCCAGTTCTTGCTTTCTACGGCACATAGCTAATAGCTTACCTACCTTGTCCCCTCCCTTGTAGTATCTTTGATTTGTAAAGCGAACAGAGTTGAGAGTACAATGCACCATCAGTTGATTATATACCTCCCTAGCTGCTTGCACTTTCTGATATGTGGTGGGGTCTCGGGTTAGTTTATGCTCCATTTCCAACAAAGCTATGGAGGCCAAGGCTTGAGATAATTTGGCTTTGTGAACCTTATTCCGATAAGTGGCATGGCTAATAAATTTTCCCCGTAGCACTGCCTTGAGAGCATCTCAAATAAAATTTTACAGGGGCGTCTGTTACTGTATTCTCTTCAAGATACCACTTAATGTCCTCTTTCAGTTTTGCTACCAGAGTCTTATCCATTAAAAGGCCAGGGTCCAACCGGCAAGAACCTGTGGGGGCTCTCGGTTCCCAGACTGCCACCACTTGGACCACGGCGTGGTCTGAAAAAGAGACTGGAAGTATCTGAACTTCTTCAAACACATGATCCTCTGATTTCCAGGAGTATATCCTGTCCAGTCTGGAGCAGGCATTGACTGCTGGGTTATAAAAGAAAAAATTACTCACCTTAGTTATTGCTTTTCTTCTCATGGAGTCTTGCTGTATTAGGACTTAATGCAGTTAGCCACTGCACTCGAACTGCCCCGGAGAGGATAGGGTTAACTCCAGAGCAGTCTGGAGTTCCACAGCGCGAGGGTGCTGTTCAGTTTCATCTGGCTAGTTTCAAATGAAACTGCCAGGTTCTTACTGAGCTAAACTAATATAGCAAGTCTGTGTGGAAAAGCTCTACACTAGCCATTGGCTACCTACCAGTAGTAGGACAACAAAAACACAACAACAATCATACAATAATAACAAAATTACCTGTTATTGTTAGAATCACCCATGACAAGCACTAATAGGCCCCCTGTCCCCAAAAGACTCAAGTCCAGAGAGGGAGCCACCTATCACTTAACAAAAAACAGAATCACCTAGTTCCTAACCCAAATGAACAAAGGGGGTGGGAACTAGAGAGAAATTGAAATGGCATGACAGTGCTTGCACCAATTTGACAACTCCATACTCAAGTAGGAGTTCTGAGCGGGGTAGGAGGGAGGGTTGTCCTAATACAGCAAGACTCCATGAGAAGAAAAGCAATTACTAAGGTGAGTAATTTTTTCTTCAAACACCATGAAGTCCTGCTGCTATTAGGACTTAATGCAGATTATACAGCAGTACCTCCATGGAGGAGGTCAGAACTACTTGGGGAATAGGCTCTGAAGCACAGCTGTGCTAAACATCTCTCCTGGACTGGACATCCAGGGAATAATGCTTGGTAAAGGTGTGGACTGATTCAGGTAGCAGCTTGGCAAATTTCCAAATGGAATATCTCCAGCAGCCGCTAGAGATGCAGCTGTACCCTGGTGGAATGAGCCCTCAGTCCTGAGGGAGGTTCTCTACCTAGTTTTGGTAACAGAACTGGATACAAGAGACAATCCACTCGCAATTGTCCTCTTAGTGGCAGGTCTCCCTTGCCAACTTCTCCATAGATAAGGAAGAGTTGGAGGTTTGAACCTGTGACCTGGGTGCTCCAAATAGCAGCTTAGGGCTCTTTGACGTCCAGACTGTGTAATCTCCTCTCCCTGAGGAGGAATGCTCAGTGAAAATACTGGAAGAGAGATGGATTGGTTGAGATGAAAATCTGAAACCACTTTAGGTAAAACTTTCTGTTAGTCCTAAGACTACCTTATCTCTGTGAAAAGAAATAAATCTTCTTCTACTGACAAGGCCTGTAATTCACTTATACGTCTAGCAGAAGTGATAGCCACTAGAAAAACAGTCTTCCAAGTCAAAAACTTGAGGTCTGCCGAGGACAGAGGCTCAAAGGAGGGTTGCATTAGCTGAGCAATGCAAACATTCAGGTCCCATGCAGGAGCTGGTTCCCAAAAGGGGGGGTTAGTGTGAAGTAACCCCTTAAAAAACTTGGAAAATACAGGATGAGAAGAAAGGGAAGCAGGCTTCCCCACTGACACAAAAGCGGAGACAGCTGCCAGATGAACCTTTAAGGTAGCTGGCCTAAGGAATTTAAATGGACCAAATAGTCCAGTAAAATGGGCAGATTAGCAGATTCTGGGATAATCTGCTTCTCAGAACACCAAATGGAAAACCTCTTCCACTTAGAATTGTAAGTGGCTCTAGTGGAAGGTTTCCTAGAAGCCTTTAAAATATCCAGGACACCTTGAGAAAGGTGTAAATCAGCAAATTCTAGCTCCTCAAGAACCAGGCCTTGAGGTGGAGGGAATTGAGGTTCGGATACCACACTCTCCCCTGTGCACAGGTCAACAGGTCGCGGGTCCTGGGCAAGCTCAGGGGAGGATGGAATGTCAGGGACAGGAGGAGAGGGTACCAGGGCTGTCTGGCCCAGTCTGGAGCAATCAGAATCACTCTGCAGGGCTGAGTTCTGATTTTTACTAGTACCCTGAAGAGGAGAGGGAAGGGGAAAAGCATACAAGAACTTCCTTTCCAATCCAACTGAAAGGCGCCCAGTGGGACTGATCCCAGAACTGGAGGTCTGCAACAAAACAGAAGTTGGTGGTTGTCTGGGCTGCGAAAGATCCATCTGAGGGTGCCCCATCTGGCAAGACTGACCCCAGCACCAGAGAATTCAGAGCCCACGTGATGGCCCTGAGAAATTCTGCTGAGGGCATCCGCCAGGACATTGTCCTTCCCTGGAAGGTGAACTGCTATCAGGGAGGTGTTCAGGGAGTAAGCCAGAGACCACAACTTCATTGCTTCGGTGCACAAGGCTGATGACCGAGTGCCCCCTTGCTTGTTGATGTACCACATTGTTGTGGTGTTGTCTGTCCTGACTTGGACTACCTTGTTCTGGACAGTAGTCGAAAAAACCTGGAGAGCTAAGAGAACAGCTCTGAGTTCCAAAAGGTTGATGTGGAGCAGAGATTCCTGAGGGGACCCACACTCCTGGAGGAAAGGTCGCCCAAATGTGCCCCCCACCCTAACAGGGAGGCATCCGTGGTGAGGGTGAGGGAATGAAGAACGGGTAAGAAGGGGACCCCCTGAGTTAAATTGCTTCGATCCTGCCACCACTGAAGGGCTAGGATCAGGGTTTTGGTCACTGGGATTAACTTGGATAGGGGGTCCTTCCTTTGAGACCAGTAGGACCTCAAGTGGAACTGGATGTCTCTCATCTGAAATCTTGCTCCCTGCACGACAGCTGTGGAAGCAGCCATGTATCCTAGGAGTTGCAAAAAGTGCCTTGCTGGTCAAGAGACCCGCAGGGTAAAGGAGGATGCCAGGGCAATGAGTCTGTCCACTCTTTGGAGGGAAGAAATGCCCTGGCTGACTTTGTGTTCAATTCTGCACCTATGAAAGTTAGTACCTGAACTGGTTCCAGAACTGACTTTGGAAAATTCAACAGGAATCCCAGAGAAGTGAGAAGTTGCTGGGAGACTTGCAAGTGGATTTACCTGATCTGGAGACTGGCCACTATGAGCCAGTCGTCCAGGTGAGAAACACAGCAACCCTTGCCTTCTTAAATGAGCCACTACTACAGCTAAACATTTTGTGAAAACCCTGGAGCAGAGGTAAGGTCAAGGGCATTGCTCTGAACTGGTAGTGGCTGAGGGTGGTTCGAACCTGAGGTACTTTCGAGAAGACCTGATCAAAATATGAAAATAAGGCCCTTGAGATCCAGGGAAGCTAGCCAGTCCCTGGCCTTAGGGAAGGCAGAATCATTGCCAGAGTTAACATTTTGAACTTTGGTTTCAAAAGATGCTTGTTCAGGAACCTTAAATCTAAGATGGGCCACCTCTCTGTCTTTTTGGGGTAAGGAAATACCGAGTACAGACCCTTGCCCTGATGGCAAGGAGGAACTTCTTCCACTGCCTTGCAGCCCAGCAGAGAAGAAACCTCTGCTTCCAAAGCAAGGGCTTCTGAAGGATTTGCAGGTGGAAAATGTCTGGCTCTCATCTTTGGGAACTGTTTGAAACTGAGAACCAGACCTTGGCTTACCACCTTCAGAACCCATTTGTCCGAGGTTAGGGACAACCAGTTCTGGCTGAAATAAGCCAACCTGCCCCCCACCGGTACAGGAGAATCGGCCCTGGGCACCCCATCAGGGTGCCTGCTTGGCAGCAGCTTTAGGCTGAGGAGAGGGAGATGGTCTGCCTGTGCCCCGTCTACCCCTGCCTCTGAAAAAACCCCTCTGTGCAAAGGCTGAAGAGGCCTGAACTTGATAAAAGGGCCTGTGGTAAGGCCTGCCCTACCCCCTGGGGGCATGCCTTTTGTGGAGGGCATGCCTCTCCTTAGCTTGGGCACTTTGTAGGTAGTTCTGTATTCATCCATTTTCTTCATGTAATTTTCTGTTTGATCCCCAAACAGAGGTTTCCTACACAGGAAAATCTATAGCCTTTGCCTGAGTATCTTGGGACAGATTAGTGCATCTAAGCCATGCCAACCCACGGAGAGCTACAGAAGTGGCCATGACCCTAGAGGAAACATCATTAACATCAACGCAGTATGAAATTGAACTTTAGAGGCTTCAATGCCATCAGCAGCCACTTGTTCCAACTCACTAGCCAGCTGGCCCTGGGCCTGCTTGGCTAACTGCAATATAGTGTCCCATCTAGATTTCTGATATCTAGCCACATAAGCCATATAATTAGCCTGCCTGAGTCCCAATGAAGCTGCCATATATTGCTTTTCGCCATGGCATCAATCTTCCTGGAATCCTTATCAGGAGGATGTGATGCCAGGAATATTAGCCTTGTCACAGGCTGCAGCTTGAACAACACCTACATGACTACACTGCTCGGTGAGGAAGTCTGTATCAGGGCCTGATAAAGTATACCTTCTGTCCATTTTCTTATCTACAGGAGGAATGGAATGAGGATTTTTAAAATCTTTGTTGTTTGCTTCCTAAATGACTTATGCAAAGGAATAGACAGCCTTCTAGACTCTGGAATATCCATCATTTCTACATAATCAGGCTCCTCTTGCTCATCCACAGCCTCCTCTAAAGGGAGCTGGAAGGTTTCTGACACCTTTTTATAAAACATAAAATGAGAAGGGGACTCAGACTCTCCCCCTTTGCTGTCTAAGGGTCTATCTGGAGAAATGCCAGGTTCAATGGGCACGTCCAGACCTTCCCAGTCACAAATACACTGATCAAATTCCTCCTCCCCCTCCTGTGGTTCATAAAACTCCTCAACATCATAATCCTGAACCACTGGACCTGAACGAGCCACCCTTTTCCCAATTGTAGGGGGCTCAAACAGTCCGAGACAAAGACTGAACAATCTGAATGGCTTTGCTATTTCTGCAGCAGTTGGAGAGACAATTTTGGACTCCAGACCTGCTGATTTCTTTGTCTTTTGCTGGAGCTGTTTCTCTGAACCAGCTTTTCTTTGCCAGGGAAGTCTCACTTCCTGGTCAGAGGCACTCCTCTGGTCCAGTGGGTACTGGACCGGGCTGGCCATCCGGGTCAGCGACTTTGGCCTCTCGTTCCCTGAGGCCGCCCAATCTCTTTTCCAGGGTGGCTGCAGGGAAATTTTACACCTGGCAGTCTGACAGGAGGTGGTCAGCCCCCAGACAATAGACACAGTGGTGTGTGTGTGGATCAGGCCTACAAAGGCTTCCCACAGACACTACAGTGTTGAAACCCAGTGGGCCCGGTTTTTCTTGGGTTTCCCAGACATAATGCCAGCCTAACCAACAAACTTGCCCTTTAAACGGCGTGTGTGGCAAGACACCTTTATCGGTTCCTAAATCGTGTCACGGGTATTGGAAAACCCCAAATAAAATTAAGGTTTTTTAGAACTGATAAGAACCCGTACCGCACTTAAAGCCCAAAATCAAAATAAGTTAACCGATCGGTTCAGACTGAACCGATAATGTATTTCACACAGACTTTATTTTTAGTACTTACTGTTACCAGATAGAGCTTTTGCCGAAACGCCGTAATTTTAAACACTTGTTGGTTCAAATGAACCGAGTAAACTCGCTTGAACCAGAAATGAACCGAGCTGAAGGAGCTGATCTCCGGAGCGACTGTTCAGTGAAAGCGAGTAAAGAATCTGGCAGTTCATTTGAAACTAGCCAGATAGAGTTGAACAGCGCCTCGCTGTGGAACTCCAGACTGCTCTGGAGTTAACCCTATCCTCTCCGGGGCAGTTCGAGTGCAGTGGCTAACTGCATTAAGTCCTAATAGCAGCAAGACTTCATGGTGTTTGAAAGTATAGTTCCTGGTTGAAGGATGCTGCCACCGCCACAGGTCCACCATTCCTGATTCAGTAACGCGGGTTTGTAAGAGTCTGGAATCCCCCCAATACCTCTTATGCTGGGTGGATTCCTATCTAAATTGCAATTTTCCACGCAGTTCCAGTCGCCAGCCGCTAGGAGGTGTCCAGGCTCCAGGGTCCCAATAACTGAAAATAGATCTCTAAAAAAAGCTCCTGAAGAGGGGGTGGGGGCGTATACGGACAGGACGTGTATGAGTTGACCCAGCAGCTCCCCAGATAATAACACCGATTTACCACTACCGTCCTTTAAAACTGAATGGGTTTGGACTGGGAGCCCTCTCTTCAATAGAATAGTCGTACCAGCTTTCCGGGATGAGGGTTGTGAGTCTGAAAACACCGTGACAACCCAAGATCTCCGTAACTTAGTATGCTCCAGCGGAGTAAGCTTAGTTTCTTGTAAACATGCTATGTCACACTGTAAATCTTTCAATTCTTTCAAAATTCTGGCTGTTTTAGTTACATTATTAATACCTTTCACATTCACCGTGCAAATATTAAGTGACCCCCACTGTGAAGAAGAAAAGGTGAAATTTCTGTCCTCTCCATCCTCCCCTTCCACTGTCCATTCCCAGAGCCCACATAAAACACTTCAAAACAATAATAAAACAAAGTAACAAACAAAAGCAGACAGATTACCAAAGAACATTTCAGTTAACTAGCAATCTTAACTGGAGAAGCAGGGTAACCAAAACTGAGTAGAAACTGTCCAAAGGACTTGGGCAAAGAAGGTAGCAAAACCGCCCTAGGGTACGAAGCTAGTTTTAGCCTTACCCGAGTGACCTCCTGCTGCTGCAGATCAATCACTGAGGATATGAAGCCCTCCAAAACTATCAGAAGAGTACAGTACTCTCTGCGCAAAGGGTAAATCAGCCTGCCGACGCCAGCTGAGGTACACCTTCCCTTCTAGCAAAACGACTTCCGATGAGACAGGTCCAAAGCCCCCACCTGCTGTCCCCGGGTCCGAAGATTTAGACAAAAACCTGCCATCTTACTACACACAGGGGGATTTATGTAATGTATCCCCTAATTGGTGAAAACATTATAATGAAACAATCCTGCCAAATGAGCTACCCTATTACTATTTTTTTTTTATTTCTTTTTATTACAAGTTTTCGTTACACACATTGCAAGTAAGAAAAGGATTATAGTTAATTTATAAATGTTTACAATGGTAGCATTATTTTTGCAGCAGAATCATTAATCTCTGAGGGCAAAAATACTTTGTCCTATGAGATCAGTACACCAGGTAGTGATATATAATAAGTAGTCCATCTCCATGTTGCACCCCAATTAATAATGTCAAGGAAAGGGGATTAATCCTATAGTTTTAAAAGGTATCCAAATAATCACCATGGTATAAAGGAGCGTATTTGGGATTTCCTTCCCCTCATAATATAGGTGAAGTATAAGAGGAAATCCAAGTGAATTTGACCCTTCTCTGACTCCCTCACCTCATTACCTGCTAGGTGAGAAACTCAGGTATGACAACCCACAATAAGGGGAGAATTATGGGCAGAAGGTGGGGTCCACCATTGACTGGTGAAGAACCCATCGCTGCCATTTCAACAGGTAAGATGGACCCTTATTTTGTATTTTAGCATTGAAACTTTCAGAACAGTATATATCAGACATGATAATTCTCCATTCTTGGACCGTAGGAATCAGAGTTGACATCCACCTACGAGCTACAGCTTTTTTAGCTGCCAAAAGGCAGACAGGAAGGAGTGTCTTGTACCATGGGGGAGTGTGGTCCGGAAAGATCCTTAGTATAATTTGTTCAGCCGTTAACTCCACCGGCTCATTGAATATCCCAGAAAGTTCTATCTGAAGAGACAGCCAAAAGGGCATCAACAAAGGGCACAGCCAAAACACATGACCCATGAGGCCCTAGGACACCCGCACTCTCTCCAGCATCTCACATATTTTTCTGGTAGAAACTTTAGGAGAACCGATGGAGCCCTGAAAAACTGGGAACAGCATTTCCAAGCAAATTCCCTCCAACAAGGAGATGATGTAATCTTTATAGCTTGTAGTGCCGATCCCAGCCAAGCCTCAAGAGAAACCTCTAGAGACAAATCTCTATTCCATTCTTGTAAGATTGAAGCCATGGAACTGCTTACTCCTCAACCCCCTGTAAAGTTGTCCTATAATGTGAGTCCCCAAATTTCCTCTGACAGCTTCAATAAATACTTTTAATAAATCAGGAAAAGGGGAGGGCATTTTAACCTGAAGGCCTCTGTTACGGACTTGGAAGTATCTAAATAAATCTGAGTCCCAAAGGCTATATTGAGATTGTAGTTTTTCAAAGGCAAGAATCCCTCGGGGAGAAAGAAACTGGAAGACATGGGATAATCCCATCTGACTCCAAGTGGAAAAGGCGTTATCCATATGAATAGGGGCCAAAGTTTCATCCTGGGAAATTAACTTGCAGTACTCATAAATGGTATGAATTGGTTGGGATCTTTTCATATGCCTCCACAGTCTAAAAACCAGAGAGGCAACCTTCGTAAGGGCTGAGGCTGACATCGATCTCTCGTCAGAGGAAAATAATATTCTATTAATATCAAATAAATCATTTAAGTGAAATTCGATAGTTTTTCATGGCGAGACACAAGATCCCGCCAGCCACAGTATCAAAATTCTTAGAAATGCTGCCCTTGCATATAGGTTAAAGTCTGGCAAATTAAAACCTCCCCGGGCCTATGATAACTTAAGGATGGATAACCTTATTCTTGGGAGTGCCTTACCCCAAACCTGCTATCATTTTATTCCATGATTTAAGGTAAAAAGTCGAGGGAAAGAAGGGGACATTTTGGATCAAGTACAGGGGACGAGGAAGTATATTTATAAGAATAATTTCAATTCGCTGATAGAAAGAAGATATACCAGAAGTCCACCTATCCAGATCTAACTGGATTTGTAATGAGATGGGTTCATGATTTATTATTTCCATGACAGCTGGGTCCTTGGGTATATGAAGGCCCAGGTATTTAATTTTAATAGAATGCCATTTAAAGGGAAAATCCTTCTTAAGTTGCTGAGAAGGTTTAAAATTGAATGCCAAAATTTCCATTTTAGACAAATTTAGTTTAAATCCAGCTATTTTCTCAAAACAGGTCAAAACTTTCCAGACTGAAGGAACTGAAGTATTAGGGGACAATAATGTTAGTAATATATCATCAGCAAACATATTAATTTTGTATTCCTGTTGACCTATGGGTACGCCCTCTATCTGGGATGAAGATCTCAAGACAGAGGCCAGGGGCGCAAGGTATATTGCAAAGAGATAGGGAGACAGGGGGCAACCCTGCTGCGTACCCCTACTCAAATGGAACGAAGAGGATAGAGCCCCATTGGCTCATATATAAGCCCTTGGAGACCTATAAAGATTAAACTTGTGATAAATGAGGAGGGGAAATGAAATGCCGTTAGGGTGTCCAACAAAAAGGACCATGAAACACGGTCAAAAGCCTTCTCGGCATCAAGGCTAAGAAACACAAATGGGATTTTCCTGGTACAGACATATTCTTGGAGAACTACTGTTCGGCGAATATTATCCATAGTACTCCTGTTTTTGATAAAGCCAGACTGGTCAGGGTGTATAATTTGTGGAATAATAGATTCCAATCTGGAGGCCAAAATGGGTGTGTAGATTTTATAGTCCACGTTTAATATGGAGATGGGTCGATACGATCTAGGATCCGAGAGGTCCTTCTGGGGCTTGGGGCAATTGTTGCGAAGTCCCAGGATGGAGGAGGGGCACCACCCTGAAAGACTTCAGTAAATAAAGCATGAATTTGGGGGGTAATTTCCTTAATAAACATCTTATACCATTCTGATGTGTAACCATCTGGTCCCGGGCAACGACCTGTATTAAGATTTTTAATTGTTGTAATCATCTCAGCCTAGGAAATTGGGGCTTTCAAATCACTGATTTGGGAGAGTGACAATTTTGGGAGAGTCAATCAATCAATCAAAATCTTTATTTATCCAGCGGGCACCATTGAGCAAGGCTCATTTGCAAGGTGGACCTGGTCATGAATACATCAAAGTACAGTACAGAAGCAGGTATACAAAAAGCAATAATATACAAGGAAGAAAAAAGTACATACAGTGTATACAGTACAAGGTTGAAATAAATAAAAAAAAAAAACAGCATTATTTTACAATTGAAATAGTCAGCAGATGTACAATCAACCATAGGCATACAGGGGTTATAAGCAGAGATCTTTTGAGTGAGGCAGCTGGCAACTACACATATAGGGAAAGAGGCCCTGTATGGGGTGGCAGGTTAGAGAGGTAAAGAAGAGGAGGGATATATTACCAACGACTGGGGGAAAAATTGGGTTAAAACCACAGAAAGTGACGATGGCTGTTGTGTACTTGTTTATTATGATAATGACCGAGGAGGAGTAGATAACTGGGACACTACTATGGATGGGGTGGGGCTTTAGCCAGGCTGGAGTGGACAGGGAAGGGTGGGTATAGCAGGAAGAGTTAATAGGGAAAGAGTGAGACCCAGGGGTAAAAACATGGCCAGCATCAGGATGGAAAGGGGGAGTTGCGGAATTAGTGGGCTAGTGGTGAGGAAAACACTTCTGCAAGGTGCTTTCATGAAGCGATCGAGAGTGCCTTGAAGATATCTAGGCTACAGGGCAGCTCAGCTTCAAGTTCCTTTGTAAACTGTTCCACAATGTGGATAAAGAGAAGCTTACAGCAGCTTAGCGAAATGAGTTTTGACCCTTGGAACTCTGGGAGGGCAATAGGGAATAGCTCCTTAGAGCATAGCTGCCTAACACACTCGGGGAATACAATCTGAGACATATGAGGGGAGTTGTTGTCACCGCCTCTCTGAAGACCCATAGGCGCGCTCTATTCCTTCTATAGTGAAGGGAAGTCCAGCCTAACGATGAGTACAGGGAGCAGTGGTGTGTGGAAAGTGGAAGGCCAGTAATGAACCTGATAGCTCTGTGGTAGAGGGTGTCCAACTTAGCCAGTGCAGAGGCAGTAGTGCAGTGGCTGTAGACCAGGTCCGCATAATCTATTAAAGATAGGAAGGTAGCTTGAACCAGTTGAATCTTGGCTTCCTTTGTGAGCAGGTGGCTAATTCTGTAGAATAGTCCTAATCTTTGCCTTCGTTGCTTCTGTAGTTCTTTGAGATGGTCGGTGAAGGAAAGTTTATGATTGAGCCAGACTCCTAGATATTTGAATTTAGCTACGTACTCTAGTGTTTCTCCAAGAACAGTAATAATTTTTGGGATAGCCCCTCCCAAGCAGGAACTGCCACATGCAAGGAGGGGGAGAAGAGCATGGCTTTTGTCTTTTTCGCACTGAGCAAAAGCTTTTGTTTATGAGCTGGTATTGTAGAAGGTTAAATTCAGCTTGGAGGTCTTCACAGGCTGCTTCCAGCATGGGACGACTCAAGTACAGTACAGTGTCGTCTGCGAATAAGTGGATGTTGGCTTTTTTGATGGGGTCATTGATGTTGTCAATGTAGACTGCAAAGAGGAAGGGACCAAGGATAGAGCCCTGGGGCATGCCCCTCAGCATAGGTTTTAATGGAGAAAGAGCACCTTCAGCTTTAACCTGCTGTTTCTGTTCTCTGAGGTAGTCTGCAAACCAGCACATAGATTTATGGTCCAGGCCTAAGGTGTTTAGGGAGGAAAGAAGCCGGCTCTGATCGACTGTGTCGAATGCCTTACTAAGATCCAAGAAAACGGCACAGACATGCTTCTTGTTGTCAAGGTCTAGGAACCAATCATTGGTCACCTTACCTAGGGCTGTTATGGTGCTGTGCTTTGCTCTGAATCCAGACTGAACCAGGTTTAATAGGCTTCTGGATTCTAAGTATACCCCTAGCCGGCCACACATTTTTTCTAGTAATTTAGACAGGATGGGGAGGAGGAGGTCAGTCTGTAATTATTTAGATCGCAGGGTCACCTGCTTTTAATAGAGGGATGACATGGGCTATTTTCCATTGAGGGGAGGCTACCCTGGGGAGTGACATATTGAATAGGTGGGATGATTGGCACCGCAAGCACATGGTAGGCACATTTCAGATAGTATGGTTTCATGAAGTCTAAGCCTGCTCCCTTCCTGGTGTCTAGTTGCAACAGTAGGTCTTCCACCTCTTTTAGAGAGGCAGGCAGGAGGGAGAAGGCCTCCTCGGTAGAGGGGGACTCGTGGGTTGGTGGGCCCTGAGCTGTGCAGAGGTCACTGGCAGGGGATGTATCAAATGCTAGCCCTGCTGTTGCAAAATGGTTATTGAGGACTTCCAATATCTCCGATCGGTTAGAGCTGATGCTGCCACCGGACTTCATTTTTGCTGGAATGGAATTACCAGGTGTGTGACCAGACATGTCTTTTAATGTTTTCCAGAGCTTTGAAGGATTTCTTGAGGCAGAGGCTAGCTCCGAATGATAGTAGGCGACCTTGGCTGCTCTGACCAACTTGGTGCACTTGTTACGTGCTCTCTTAAAAAGACACCAATCCGAGGCATTCTTGCTTCTTCAGGCTTTTTTCCATAAAGTATCCCTTTCTAACAGGGAAGCTTTGAGCTCAGGCAAGAACCAACGGCAGGTGCTGCTCCTGACCCACACCTTAACCAAGGGTGCATGCTTATTTAAAGCCTCACTTAAAATATCGTAAAAAATAGTATATGCCCTGTTAACCGTTTTGGCTAGGAAGAATTCCTGCCATCGCAATGAATGTTTCAAGTCCTGGATGTATGCAAACAAACTGAAGTTGCGTTTGCACCTCTTGATAGAGGACTTTGCCATAAACTGTGGGTTGTGCACGGATCTAATGGTGGTGATTATACAATGATCGCTAATGTCTGAGAAAAATATTCCGATATGAGAGAACAGGTGTTGCTTGCTAACCAAAATTACGCCTAAGAGGGAGCTGTTGATAAGGTTTTTTTTATTTGGGCGAGTAGGCTCGCCAGTGAGTTGCACCAGCCCTAGAGTGTCACAAAAGGATTTCAAGGGAGCTGATGCACTGATAGCCAATCGAAGTTCAGGTCACCAAGAATAATGGTTTCCAAGGAACTGAGCCCCAGTACGGAACGGAGGTGAGATGGGAGATGAGGCCTGGCAGAAGGGGCCTGTAGCAGCCTATTATACAGAGTGCACTGGAAGGAGAAAGTTTGATCTTTAGGGTCAGCACTAATTCTCTGGGGAGGATGATGCGCTATGCATGCGGCTGAGTATTATCCCTCACATAAATTGCCACCCCACCTCCTCTTGATTGCCTATCCACGGAAGAGTAAATAATTTGGGATATTGATTTCATTGTCTGGGGTGGCTGGCCTAAGCCAGTCTCAGTGATCACTAGGACGCCAGGTAAGGTGTGGCTCACCCAAGCCTGGATAAGGGTGAACTTTTCAGCAAACCACGGGCATTAAGATGCTAAAAGACATTCCTTTGATACCTGCCAGGTCTGATGGAGAAGCAAGGGTGTGTAATGGTCCTGGGTTGAGTTCGACATTGCCTGAGCACAATAGTAAAAGAAGCAGGATTCTTTTTAAGGCAACGAACTGTAATTTGTAAACATCGTTTTCTGGGCGATAGGGGAGGCGGTGTAGATGGGTAGGCCTGTACCCACTCCTGGTGTTATATTGGCCTAGTGTTGCAGCCACTAGTGTCCTGGCAGGAATTTGCCATGAGTAGGAAGTCTTGAGTCTGGATGGGGGAGTAATCTGCAAAGGCAGCTCGGGAGATGTCCCACTTCCCTCAGAGACAGCTGAGAAGCCCAATAGTCCAGAATGGCTATCTGAAAGGAGCTGTTAGACGCAGGACAGGGAGAAGCGCAAGGGTCATTCCTCTTTAGGGAGGGATGAGGGTTCTGAAGAATTGAGCTGAGCACTAGTAAAGCTAGTGACACACCGAGGAACCAGCTGTAACTTCCCATGGTAGATCTAAACGACACAACAGGCGGCAGTAAAAGTCAATAGAAGCCTAGACCAATCAGCGATCAGGTGTCATAAGTTCAAAATCCTTTTGTTGGCTGAGAGGTGGTTTTGGCACTGAACGTACCTGTGGAGCAACTCTTGCATCTGAGCCAGTGAGGGGTTCAAGGCTGCAATCTGGTGTGGCAAGATTGGTCTGTAGCTTGCTTCTGTTTCTGGCTCTGCTCCACCAGTACAGAATGGGAGTGCGGGCAGGCGTTCAAGTCTTGCAGCCTTAGTGGATGAGCATGGTTCGGCTTGAGAAACAGGCAAAAAACTCCGGGGATGGTCCTCAGAAAGAGAGGTATCCCAGGTCCACTAGAGCAGAAGAGGAAGTAGAAAATAAAATGCGTTTCCTCTTTAACAGAAAAGACAGCTGTTGTAGCCCTCTAGTGGCTATGTAGTATAATTTGCGAATGAGAATGTATACAAAAAAAAAAAAAAAAAAAAAAATGAAATTCTTGCTTTACAAAAAAGGATAGTCCCAGGGTCAGCAGCGCTGATAAACGTCTGTAATGAAGCAAGGTAAAACGGAGACCAGCAGGAAGAAGTCAGTGAGGCCGAGATCCTCCAATCAGAGTGTTGGCGCTGAAAATTCAGAATGTCCAAAGGTGCCAAATATCAACGCACCTGAGGGGGTATACGGCTTTTGGCTGTTTCTGTAGATTTCTGGGCCCTGCAACAAACTGGAGTTCGGAGGATCCCGGGAGGCAGTTTCAACAGGGGAAGAAAGACTCAGGGTCTGCTAATTTGCAGTAGCAGAATTGTGGGTTGCTTCTCAGGACAGGCTTGTAGCTTTTCCTCTGGCGGCAAGGTGTGAGCCCCAGGTGGGCATGGCACACCTGAGGGGGCAAGGAAAGGACATGGATTGAGTAGGGGCAGGAAGGGGAGGTGTGGTTAACTCAAACAAAGAAACAGGGTGGTCACTATTATTTGGAAGGAAGAGGCTAAACTACAAAGTGGGTAATAGAAACAGGGAGGAGACATAAGTGGGTTAGAGGGCAGACAGGTGGCAAAGCGAGAGGCAAGGATTGGGCTTTACATTTAGAATGCTAGGCAGTACGCTGAAAAGTCTGGTCAATTTAAAACTACAGCTTTACACAGAAATTAATTCTAAAAAGGATTCAGCTGTTCACTTAGAATAACTTGAGTAGAGTAGCTTGAGTTGAGTTGAGTAGAGTAGCTTGATTTAGAAATTGTGAGGGGTCAGCGGTTTAAAGGTTCCTCCACTGAATATAATTTGGCATAGTAGGACGAAAATGCCTGAAGGATATGTTCGTCTGAGTGATGAACCTTCCCTGTAGTTAAGTTTTTAAGTTTCAAAATAGTGGCAGTGTGTCTATGTGACCTGAGCCTCTGAGCCAACTTCCTGGTCCCTCTTGGCCCGCTCTCATGGACTGTTTGTCGAAGATAAAATAGAGACTGTTGGATCTTATTATCTATAATTTTTTGCAATGCGGCCTGTGTATCTTTGATCAGCCTTTGCACCTCTGTATCACCCTCTCTAAACATCTGATAGTTCAGAAGCTGCTCAGAGAGTCCACAGTATTCAGCCTCTCTTTATATTTTTTGTTGGAATAGGCTATTATTTCCCCTCTGATAGTTGCCTTCATTGCATCCCATTGGATAGCCTCAGGAATATCCAGCAAGGCATTTTCCAAAAAGAAAAGGGGGAGTCTAGATCTGATTTCGTCTTGAAATCCCTTATCAGCTAGAGTCAAGGAGTTCAATCTCCAGAGGGTTTGTTTCTTTTCCCTACCCATATCCACCTTCAACATTAAGAGATGGTGGTCCCAGAGGACCTTAGGGCTTATTGATATATCTTGGACCGATGTCAACTTTTCACATGAAGTAATAAAATAGTACAATCTAGAATAAGACTTAAATCTGGGAGAATAGTAAGTGTAGCCAGGGGAAGAAGGAAATAGGCAACTCCACCCGTCTATCAACCCCAAGTGGACCATGGTATTTCTAAACTGTTTAGCAGTGGATGAGTTCCGATGTCTCTGTGGATTGGAACAGTCCACATGGGGCAGCAAGGTTAGATTAAAGTCTCCCTCAAGGATCAGTTGACCCTGGAGAAGCTCTAACAAGGTTGTAATAAATCCCCGGAAAGTAGGGAATTTTGTCTGAGGGGAAAGTAGACACTGGCCAAAGTGACCCTCTGACTATGCAAAAGGCCCTTAATAATCACATACCTCCCTTGAGCATCAATATGTGTCTGTAAAATTTCTAGGGGAGTAGCGTGGGGAATTAAAATAGCTGCACCTCTCTTTCTACCCCTCGGGTGCGAAGAAGCAATCACCTTATATCTGCCTCCCCAGGCTAACTTGAGGTGCTCCACATCTGAGAGGTGAGTTTCCTGGAGAAAATTAATGTCCGCCCCCTGCCTCTTAAGATGTTGCACGAGGTGGGCCCTTTTAATGGGGTCATGGAGACCACTGACATTATGTGATAAAAACTTAACCGGATTAACTGGCATCATATAAAATTTCTGAAGTTGTAACCAGGATTCGTCCCCCCCTCCCCCGGGGCGGTATAAGAAACTTCAGTCCAGATCACACTCCCCCAAAGGCGGCGGTCCAGCTGCAAAAAAAGAGATATTTGCTGACTGTGATTTATAACTGTAACCAATAAAACATATTTGATTATTCAAGAGTCTAGATGTGTGTAATTTTTTTCTCTCCCTCCCTTCCCCCCAATACTTTCCTTGTTTATCAAACTATTAAACAGTTCTATAAAATTACCTATAAGGGTTCCAAAATTAATATTAAATGTTATCTTAGTTTGTAAAATAGATGGGCCTAAAAGTAAGTACAGATAACAACCATAAACCCATAATAGCTGTTGTCGAGCTTCTTGACACCCAAAGGAAGTTCAAACCCTCCCACCCCACCCTACCAAAGTAAAAGTTTGAACACTCTGGGGTAAACTACCCACAGTTACAAATTGTGGACCCTCACTACAAGGAGCCAGAGTAACCATAACAAAAACTATATACAATGACTCCCAAGTGGGAAGTGCTCATTCTGAGCTCCCCCTGGGACATCCTCCTCCTACCTCATGAAAAGGGGACAGGGAGAGATGTGGGGCCTCAATAGCACACTCAGGGTTTACTATCCCCAAGTTTAGCGGAAAAGCCCCTTGATGGAGCGGCATAAATACCTCTCTGAAATGGAACCAGTATAACTGGGTTCTACGTCCAGACATACCCCAGGAGAGGCAATATGCCTGTCCCCTTAATAGAAGGTTGGCAATATTTACATTTGTCGTGGAGAGAAGGTTTAACAATAAAAATCAGACCTTTATTATAATCCTGTCTGTAGGTTCCCCCCAATTCAGTTGCTGGGGAACCAAGCCCAGCTTGCCTTTCTATCAAAAACCGTGGACTGACGCAAGCATGGGAGATTAAAATGTCCAAAATGAACACCCCATATTTCTTGTCTCTCAAGAAAGCCTAGTAACTATTGTTCTATATGCACCTCTTGTAACTGAGGAATGACCATCATGTCCAGTCTCTCCCTCCAACGGATAGCAGCCCAGTCATAGTTTTCTGCTGTTAAACGGGGAGGAGGAGAGGCGGCAGAGGGGAGGGGACGCTGCCAATGAAGGTGCTGGAAAAAAGAAGGGGGAAGCTTCCATGTCCATACTCCAGCATGGGATCTACCCCACCATCTGAGAACAGAGAAAAAGTCCAAAGGGCATTCTAGTGCCAAATCATAGATATAAAAAGTTTTTAAATGCCTGGACTGTATTAGGAGCACTCCCTCTCCCTCAACCTTGGCAGCATCCCACTCCAACCCCCACCATCCCCGTTCCCAGCATAGGAGAATCAAGCCCCCAAATGGGGAATTTTGTTATATCTACCAATCCAGAAGGGCAGGTCACGTTGGTAAAGTAAGATTCCTATACTGCTGCAATTTCTTCAGGATTTCGTCAAGTGGCAACGATGACGCATGTGAGTGTCTAGATCGTTCCATCTTCTCCATCTGGTTCTGTCGTGTTTTCACCACTTCAGCAGTCTTATCCGAGATGATGCCTCTAGCCAAAAGATCTGCCGTTGCCTTAGAAGCTGAGGTATAAGTCAGCTGGCCCGTGGAGAGGAATACTGTGAGTTTAGCTGGACAGGGGGTACGAAATCTAATCTTTTGGGACCGAAGTGCAGGAAACAGCAAGCTATAATCCCGGCGTTGTTTCTGGGTACAAGGGGCATAGTCATTATCAAAAAGCAAATGCTGTTGGCCCCACATTACTTTGCCCTTCTGCCATGCCTTTTGTAGAAGGGTCTCCTTGTTTTGGTAGTTCAACATTCAAATGACAAAAGAGCGTGGCCTTGCCCCAGGGCCTAAGGGTTTAGGGCCTAGGGCTCGATGAGCCCTCTCCACATCGATCTGAAAGTCAGGCTCTAAGCTGAGTACCAAGCAGCACAGTAGGTAATCGGCGAATGCTCTGGGGTCATTCCCCTCTTCATCTTCGGGGAGACCGAAGATACGAATATTCCTCCTCCTGCCACTGTTCTCTGCATCCTCTTGACGTAGGGAGATGGCTAGCTGCTCAGCCGCAAGAATTTTAACGGTCCCCTCAAGCCCATCCAGCCTAGTAGTATTCCGGGATATCTGGAGGTCCGCTTCTGCCACTTGACCTTGCAGTACTCCCAGATCAGTCTGAATGTCTTTTAGAGAGACTCGGACCTCGCCACGGAATTCCGTAATCGCCTGAAGTATAGCTTCATTGTTGGGTCTGGAGGCTTTTATGGGCCCTTTGGACGAGATGAAGCTGTGGATTTTTTCCCTGAGCTCGGAGCAGGCCCAAGCTGCAGATCGCCCTCGTCAGACATGCGGTCTTCTACGTCGGTCAAATCGACGATGGGCTGGAACCGACTGTGGCTATTTTTTGCCATCACTAGTTGACGGAGTGCAAACCCCAACTATATCTTTTGTCAGTTTGCAAGATTCAAGCTGTAGAAGAGGGTTCAGCACTCTTATTTTTGATATAGGCAGGAGCCTCTCTGTCTGCTTGCTCACCCAAACATACCGGAACCGGAAGTCCCTAATCCTGTCTACTTAACTCCAAGGCATCCATATAAGATGTGAAGTGCCTGGCAGGGAAGGGAGACCCATAGAGCACTGATAAAGAACTAAACCCAGGCAAACAAAAGCTTCAGGGGGGCTGACTGGAACCTGATATAAATCCCCAGAAAACATGTAGCTCTTATATGGTGGAAACCTTGTGAAACACCTAAGTAAAATAACTTCAAACTTGGTAGCTTAGAGATGCAGAGCAAGATCCAGATGAAGCTCACAAAAACCCATTTTTGGTCCCTTACTCCCATCCCAACATTAGCCTCATTTAATGACAGGAGTGAGGAGTGTAGCTAGGAGAGGCCCTAGACCAGTAGGAGTATAATGTTTAACAGTGAGCCCCCTCTCTACTCCCTCCAAGTCAAAAAGTGTTTTGCTCTCAGCTCTGAGTAGTGAATTCTCCCCAACCTATGCCATATTTAGCAAGAAAATCAAGTTTAACAGTGACATTGGACATATAATATTCATATGAACTTGCAACAGTTCCCAAAATGTGTTGAAAAAATTGAAAGCCTTCAGTCTGTAAAGCAACAGTCGTGGAGTCTGTGCGGGTGGTAGGAGGTCCCAAGATAAGGGGGAGTCGTTTGGGAGCGCACAGGGAAGATGGTCTGTTCCCTAGGCTGCTGTCAGGAAATAAGCACCAAGTCCCAACAGTTCCTCCCCGGGACTGAAAACCCAGACTCGGGATAAGATGTGAAGTACAGCTGAACTGTTCCTTGAGGACCAGCAAATTAAAATTCCAGAAACCTGGAGAGTCCTCAGGACGAAACAATTCAAAGATACCTCCAACAAGCTCACAGGTTCAAGGAGGGGAAGTTACTGAGGGAGAACCCATCGAGCCACATCATCATGTAGAGGTATAAGAGATTCATTTCTTCTTCCCTGGGTGCGCCGTCCCCCTGGACCTATTCCCACAGCAAGTTTTCAATTTTGGATTCCGCTTGTTCTGCACTGGTATCTGGGATTGGAATACCCAGCTTCACCAACACCAGGGTTGCCTGCAGGAGGTTGTCATAAATCTGTACACTCTCCCCATCGTGTAACCACAGCCACGAGGGGTAGCGGAGGTAGGCCCTCAACCCCTTCCTCCCACAGAACTTTCAACACTTGGAGCACTTTTTTCCATTTAGCCATCATACCTGGGGGGGGGAGCCTGGTCGAAAAAACACTTTTTGACCGTCCAGATTTAAGTCTCTCTTTTCCCAGGCTAATCTCAGTATTTTCTCCTTAGTAGGATATTTAAGAAATTTCACCACGATGGACCTAGGGGGAAGCCCCTGGTTTAGGTTTTGGTACCACCACCCTATGAGCCCTCTCAATGGCGAACTCGAAGTTTTCTGGTAAAGCGAGCTCCTGTTGCAGCCATGACTCCAAATACCCCGCCATATCTGCCTGCTCACTGCCTTCAGGAATTCCAAAAATACAGATATTGTTCCTTCGGGTTCTGACTTCTGCGTCCTCTGCCTTGTGTGTTAGCTCGCGCTCCCTCTGGTGGAGAAAAGCTAGGGAACGCCTGAACGCCATGTGCTCATTTTGCAGTGTGTCTAGGTGGGTTTCCATAGCCGATGTGCGGGACTCAAGTTTTTTTAAAGCCTGTCTGTAGGCTGGAAATCTTGGAGTCAATCCAGGGAAGAATGGTTAGCATGTGCTGACCTTGGTAAACGTACACGTAGATTCAGACTCTGAGTCTTCTTCACCTGAGGCCGTTACTATGGAGGACCGCGATGGTGAGGGACTAACAGGCCGATCCTCTTTAGATACTGTAGAACGTTTAGATAACACGGCAAAATCCTTCTTTTTAGTTTTCCCCATTCTGCCCACTGTCTACAAGTCTGAAGGGGATCAAATTCTTGCAAAATATTGGTTCGATGGCTTTTGATTACTATTTTACTCGACCTGGGACTCGGGAGCGGTGGAGCTAAGCCACCAGCAGGCATGCTGCATCACCAGAAGTCCTATCTAGATCTAATTTTAACGTTAAGGAGTGATGGTCTGAGAGAATTCGAGGTCCATGACTGAGGTCCCGAATATTTGTAAAGTGTTCTATAGTTCTAAAAAAGTAGTCAATTCTAAAGTACGTCTGGAATCTGGGTGACAGATGTGTGTACACTCGTTGGGATGGGAAGTGGTGTCTCCATGTGTCTACTAGGCCCAAATGTTTAAAGTTCTCTTTTATATACTTCTGAGTAGATGTGGTCCTATGTGCCTTCCGGGTTGTGACATCTAGCTCCGCGGAAATGACAACATTTAAATCCCTAGCCCCCATAATTAATTGACCGTAGATTAGTTCCAAAAGTTTTGTCAAAAAAGTCCCCACTGCCTTACTATCTGTCCGTGGAGGGAAGTAGACACTTGCAAGGGTTACTTCCTGCTGGTAGAGACGTCCCTCGGCTATTACATATCAACCCTTGGGGTCAGAGTGTATAGTTTTGGCATCAAAGGGTGTTTTAGCTAGAATCAAAATAGCTACCCCCCTTTTCCTGCCACTGGTGTGTGATGACGCCATTACCCTGTATCTACCCCCCCCCAAGATAATTCTGCATGTTCAGTTGGGGAGAGATGTGTCTCCTGTAAGTAATACACATCTGAGGGGTGTCGCTTGAGGTACTGCATCATTCTAGTTCTTTTAATGGGGTTGTGTAAGCCATTAATATTTTGGGAGAATATACTGACTGGGCTAATTATCATTTTTGTTTCACTTTTTTTTCCAGGTTACAGTTGGTCCCAGAGCAGTGTAGGAGGACAGTGCCCCACCACTTTCCACTAACCTTGAAGTCCAGCCCTGGCCTGCAGCCCCATCCAGGTTTCCTTCCAGCGAAGTGAGAGTACAGACTTTGTGCCTGTTCTCTTAGGGAGCTGTCTAAGGTGTGTGTGCCCTAGATAAGGCTAGATCACATTGGTCAGGGCTCCTTTCACCACGAATTTAAAGTTGAAGTTGGGAGTCTTTAGCAAATCAGTAGGAACTGAAGACTCTTTCGGTGTAACCCTGAAGAAATCGCAGAGACTGTTTTGGGGCAAAGGGTGGGAGCAACGCCACCAGGAGTCTAAGGCAGGGCTAACTGGTTCATGGATGGGCACCAGTGTTCCCTGGGCAAAGGCCATGCGCCAGGAGAATTTTTAAGTGTGTGGCACAGATCATGGGTATACACTTTGGAAATAGAAATGTGTTCTGGAAATGTTTTAAGTGTGTGGCACAGACCACAGGTATACACTCTGGAAACAGAAACGTGTGCAAATGGTTTAAGTGCATGGCATAGCCCACAGAATACACTCTGGAAGAGGGATAGAGATGTTTTTGTGGAAAATAATACTGCCTAGCAAAGTGTCCTGCAAACAAGATTGTGCCTATATTGCAAAGACAAACCACTGGGGGACCACCCTTGCTTTAAGCTATTCCGTACTGTGGACAGACTGTGCAACCCAGCCTGTCTCCAGGTTCGGAAAGCGTTTTTGCAAACAGAGTGCGATGACCTTGCTCATTGCTTTGCTGATAAGGTGGCAGACATCAGAGCAGGGCTCCAAACAGCGCGCTCTCTGGGTGTTGCTTGTGATCAGCATGAGGTCACTCCCCTTGGTTTTCCTGGAGTAACTTCAGCCACCCCGATTTCATGGCTATCATGCGGATCATCCAGGGTGTGCGCCCTACATGCCGTAGTTTGGACCCTGGACCAACTTCCCTGATTTTGGGTTGTCTTGATGTTATCGGTCCGGTCCTAGCGCAGATAGTTTGGCGCTCCTTGGAATCTGGGGAGTTTCCTAACTCTCTTGAAGAAAGCTACTTTGGACCCAAACTGCCACGCTAACTACAGGCCAATCTCAAACCTCCCTTTTCTAGGGAAGGTGACAGAGAAAGTAGTGGCAGCGCAACTGGAGGACCATTTAACCATCCATGACATCTGTGAGCCCCTCCAGTCCGGTTTTCGGAAGAGACATAGTACTGAGACAGCACTGGTTCGGGTGCTCAGTGATCTCCTGATGGCGAGAGATCGGAAGAACTGTTCCATCTTGGTTCTTCTGGATCTATCATCAGCATTTGACACCGTGGACCATGGGCTGTTACTTAGCCATCTGAGGTACATCTGTGGAATAGCTGAATCTGTCCACAGGTGGTTTACATCGTCCCTCACTGGAAGAACTCAGAGAGTGGTATCTGGGGAGTGTTTTCTTCAGATCCAATGTCTCTGTCTTGTGGGGTTCCTCAGGGTTTGGTTTTGTCGCCCATGTTGTTTGCGGTGTACAAGCTACCCCTCAGAGACATTGTAAGAAGGTATGGGCTGAGGTTTCACTGTTATGCCGATGATGCCCAGCTCTACCTTTCTTTTACACCTGACCAAGGTAGTGCTCTCTCGGTCTTTAATAACTGTTTCAAAGAAATCCAGGAGTGGATGGATAAGAGCTGACTAAAGTTGAACTGTGGCAAGACTGAGGTGATGGTTGTGGAATCTGGTCGCTGGACAGGAGGTTTGGGTAGTGGGTCACCCTTTGGACTTGTTCTTGGGAGGAGTCCCCCTCCCGACTTCTAACCAGGTGCGAAACCTGGGGGTGATTTTTGACTAAGGGCTGACCCTGCAATCACAGGTGTCGGCTGTCGTCAAACCTTCCTTTTACCATCTAAGGAATATCTCCAGGATTAAGCATCTGGTTCCGTCCAGCGACCTTCCTGTTTTAGTTCACGCCTTTGTGTCCTCTCACTTAGAGTACTGCAATTCCCTATACCTAGGGCTTCCAGGGGTGGAAATCCGCCGCGTGCAGAACGCAGCAACCCAGCTTTTGACAGGATCTTCTCGGTCCTGTCATATTATGCCGGTGCTGCGCGAACTGCACTGGCTGCCAGTTCAGTGGCGGATCACCTTCAAAGTTGGCTTGCTGACTTTTAAGGCACTACATGGACTGGGCTCGGACTACCTGAAAGAGCTGCTGGTCCGCTACTGCCCGGGCCATTGCTTCGCTCGGCCAGTGAGGGGTTGCTAGAGACTCCTAAGGTGCGTTTGAAATCTTCGGGAGCCACATCTTTTATGTTCGCAGCTCCCACATTATGGAATTCTCTACCTCACCGGTTGCCGGAGTGCACAACTGTGGAAAGTTTTAAATCAGCCTTAAAGACCTATTTATGGCACCAGGCTTATGGAAGTGATTAGTTGGTCGTAATAGTATACTGATGTCCGTTTGATTTTAAAATAGTTTTACTCTGATTTGTCTGATTTTACCGTGTACGGCACCTTGGTTTTTGACAGGTGCCTTAAAAATAAAAATATTATTATTATTAATAAGTATCATCTGTGAATAAAGCCATACCGCAAAATCCCAGCTACTTCTTTGGACATTTAGCTTATTGCTTGTGTGAACATTATTGGGGCCCCTCAGCAGTTAGGTCTAGCATATACCTAGCATCCTTTCATCTGGACCTGGTTTTAAATACAAAGTTTAATTTTTAGTATATACCCCTCTAGATAATGAGCCTGGTATGCACTCCAATGCTAGGGGTGGTACCATGTGTTTAGTGTTCTGCCAAAAGTAAATCATATATCACATATGGGGCACTACACTATATGGGGGACTACTGTGCCCTTTCGGGCTATTTCCTCTCAAGCAAACTGCATTCTGCAGTTTGATGACCTGCCTAAGGCGAAGCTGCCCGAAGCTCACCCTTACAAGCAAGGGGACTACTGTGCCCTTTCGGGCTGTTTCCTCTCAAGCAAACTACATTATGCAGTTTGATAACCTGCCTAAGGCGAAGCTGACCGAAGCTCACCCTACAAGCAAGGGACTACTGTGCCCTTTCGGGCTGTTTCCTCTCAAGCAAACTGCATTCTGCAGTTTGATAACCTGCCTAAGGCGAAGCTGCCCGAAGCTCACCCTACAAGCAAGGTACGGGTTGGAACTCTGAATTCTGGCATCTATCCCTGGAGGAATCTCACTTGCTCCTGTTTGCCAGTTGAGTTTTTCCCCACACTATGTGCAGCAATCCAGAAATCCTCTAGGAACTGCTGCCAAGAAATTAATGCAAGGACTGATCTCTGCTCGAAATGTTTTGATTTCTCACTTTAAGCAATGTTTAGTCTGATGTAGAGATTTCTTGGAGTTGATTTAAGTTTTGAATAATTTTTTTTTTTTTTTTTTAAACCCAACGGTATAATTACCCTTGCACTGTGCTTGGGACCTTGCGTGTGCCCTTACTGCTGCACTCCTTGGTATCATAATAAATCTTTATTTGATTTAGTGCCTTTCAAATTGCCAAAGAGCTTTACAGAAATGGCTAAAAGCAACATAATGTATCTCATAATGGCTCTATTTCCTAAAAGCATTATATTGCTCTCTCTGTTGACCCTATCTGACCTTGCCAGTGATAAGTTTCTAACATCTACCTCGCCAACATTGAATAGTACTCATTTATATGTTCATAGTACTATCACCTTATCCCAATGCTGCGACCCTCTTACTGTGCCATGGAACCTGCATTCCCCTGGTGACTGGGGGTTACTATTTCATCGCCCTAGCTGTCTACCCCCTTTGGCACTCCTCCCTGGGATCTTCAATATACAAGCCAACTGTAAAGTGTGCTCAGCTCAGAGGAAGCTTCACAAATTCAGCAACAAGCAGTTAAAGGAATATCTGTGAGGACTGGTCTTAATGTTGCTGCTGCTCTCTGGCAATATTCACCCCAACCCTGGCCCTCCACAACTTAAGGCATACCCACAGTCATCTACTGGGTTACTTACAACTGCCTCACTTAATATATGAAGCCTCCTTCCCAAAATGGATGTACTGAATGTGTGGATCTTACAACATAACCCAGACATCCTCTCGGTCATAGAAACATGGTTTCTCCAAAAGTAGCAGATGCTTCAATTTCCACTCCAGGCTACACAGTCTTTAGACAGGATCGTCTCTCCAAGCATGGGGGCAGCTGTGCGATCTACCTCCATAACAACCTTCACGGTCTCATCCTAACTCTGCCCAAAACTGATGATCATATGCAAGCCCTTGCCATAAAAGTGCTTCTAGGTGCGCACAATACAACCCTTACTGTGTTTTCAATCTATATTCCTCCCAGACAGATAGCCTCCTGCTTTGATTTACTCCTGGAGTGTTTTGGCTCTCGAGTCTTAATTCGGAAATTATCATGTTAGGAGATTTCAATATCAATTGGTTCTCTCCTGACATAAGCCCTTTCAAAGATGCAGTTTCAGCAGTTCACCTCACTCAGCCAGTCGAGTCCCCCACTAGAAGCAACTATAAAACTGGGACAGGTACCTTACTGGACTGGGTGCTCTCTAACCACCCTGATCATATATCGGACACAACTGTACTTTAAGATGACTTCAGTGACCACTCCCAAGTCGTGTTTCACTGGTCGAACAAATTCTCTAGACTGTCCACTAGAACAATTACTACCAGGGTACTCATCAGTGGGCATCTTGACTCACTAAAAGCTGACCTGCGTAATCAGGACTGGTCAATGGTTTACACTACTAACAATGTTGACATTGCCCTTGACCAGTTCATTCTTCAGTTCAACGCTATATGCGATAGGCACCCCCCCCCATAAAAAGTGTAAAATCAAAGGCTGCTGTAATCCTTGGCTCTCTCCAGACCTCCTTGAGCTTCTGAATGCCAGGGACAATCTATGGCACAGGTCTAGATCCTTGTGTAATCAGGCCGACATCCAGAGGTACACAGCAGCTAGAAACAACTGCACGAGGGCTATTTGTGCAGCTAAAAATCAATATTATAAGGAAGTGCTCTCTCGGACCTGGAATGATGGCAGAAAATTTTGGACTAACCTTAAAGAGGTCACTGTGAGAGACCTCAGATCTGCCCCTACCATGCTTAACATTGATGGTGTAACCTCACTTGACTCCAAACTTATTGCTAACACTTTTAATAATGCCTTCACGGACCCGAGTGGTGCCCTCCCACCTGGCTACTTCTCTCACCCCCTCACAAGTAACTACTCTGGATGTAATGAAATGGAGGGTAATGAGTACCAATGCCCATAGTCTGGGCAACAAGCTCCCTGAACTGATGGCCTTGATAGAAGAGGGATGCCTGGATATCGTAGCAGTCACAGAAATATGGTACATAGAGAACCATGACTAGGATGTTAACATACCAGGGTACACAACCTACAGGAGAGACAGGGAGGGGAGAAGAGGGGGAGGAGTAGCTCTCTGTGTAATGGAAGGGGTAAAAGCAATGGAACAAGAGAGTAAACAGGGAGGAGAGGAGGCACTGTGGGTCACCTTAGAGACCGGAAATGGCACCACAACCCGCATAGGGGTTGTATTCAGACCCCCATCTCAGGGCGAGGAAATGGCCAAGGATATGATAGATGGCATCCTTAGGATGGCAGAGAAAGGGGAGATAATGTTGATGGGGGACCTGAATATGCCAGATGTTAACTGGAGCACCTTTGCTACAGCCACATCCAAGAACAGGGCCATTCTCGATGCCCTACAAGTGGCATGCCTCAGACAGCTAGTTTTGGAACCCACTTGTGAGGGAGCAATCTTAGACCTCGTACTCTGAAATGGGGACAGTGAGAGGATCTCATATCTAGAAGTGGGTATCCATCTGGGAACAAGTGACCACCAAACAGTGTGGTTCACGATAAACTCAGCTACAGAGTCCAGCCATACAAAAGTGAGGGTACTGGACTTCAGGAGGGTTGACTTTGGCAAGATGGGAGAGTGCCTTATAAAAGCACTAGCAAACAGGCTAGAATGAGGGATGGAGCAACAATGGGGTAACATCAGAACTGCCATCAGAGAGGCAACAAGCTTTTGTGTGAAGCAAATAAACAAATCAAAACGCAAGAAAAAGCCACTATGGTTCTCAAAAGAGGTGGCAGGGAAGGTTAGGGAGAAAAAGATAGCATTTAGGAAGTATAAGGAACATAGAAGGAGCAGGACAAGAGAACTATACCTGTTAAGACAGAAGGAAGCAGGGAGGGAAGTCAGAATAGCAAAGGCCCAAACTGAGGAAAAGATAGCCAACTCAGTTAAGAAAGGGGGATAAAACCTTTTATAGGTATATCAGGGAGCGTAGAAAGACAAAGGGAGGTATAGTGAGACTGAACAGAATGTACGGCGGGTGGGCAGAGAGGGACAGTGAAAAAGCAGGGATACTGAATGAATACTTCTGCTCAGTATTCACAAAAGAGGAGGAAGGGGAGGTGCCTAATCCAATTAACAGAAGCACTCTGGATGGGGGAGTCGATCCCAGTCCTTTCACAGAAGAAAGGGTTCTGAAAGAACTCCTAAAACTGAAGGTGGACAAAGCAATGGGGCCCGATGGAATTCACCCCAGAATTGTAGAAGAATTAAGGGGAGAACTAGTGACACCACTGACAACCCTTTTTAACAAATCATGGGAAGATGGTGTGGTACCTGAGGACTGGAGGAAGGTGGATGCGATTCCCCTTCACAAAAGTGGGAGCAAGACAGGCAGGAAACTACAGACCTGTCAGTTTGACCTCTGTGGTAGGGAAAGTGATGGAATCACTTCTGAAGGAAAGAACTGTTGAGTGCCTAGAGGCCAGTGGAGCACAGGACCCAAGGCAGCATGGGTTCACAGCGGGAAGGTCATGTCAGGCGAATCTAATTGATTTCTTTGACTGGGTGACCAAAGTGGTAGACCGGGGAGGGACTGTGGACATGGCCTACATAGACTTTAGCAAGACATTTGACACAGTTCCACACAAAAGATTAATAATCAAATTAACCAGCCTGGGAGTGGGTCCCAGGGTGGTAGCCTGGGTAAAACATTAGCTGGACAACAGGACACAGAAGGTAACTGTAAATGGAGTCCACTCTGAAGAAAGGCGGGTTACTAGTGGGGTACCGCAGGGTTCAGTGCTGGGTTCAGTCCTTTTTAATGTCTTTATAAGTGACATTGCAGAGGGATTGGAAGGAAAAGTATGCCTCTTTGCAGACGATACAAAGATCTGTAACAGGGTCAATACACAAGGAGGCGTGGAAAGGATGAGAAGGGACTTGGCAAGGTTGGAGGAATGGTCAGAAGTATGGCAGCTTGGATTCAATGCAAATAAGTGCAAAATAATGCACCTGGGAAATAAAAATCCAGGGAAGATTACACAATTTGGGGGTATAACAACAACAAAAATGGAAAGGGACCTGGGGATAGTCATATCAGATGACCTTAAGGTTGGCAAGCAATGTGAGAAGGCAGTAGGGAGGGCTGGGGGTATACTCGGATGTATAGGGAGAGGCATCACCAGCAGAAAACAGAAGTTGTTATCCCTCTGTACAGACAGCTGGTGAGACCCCATCTTGAGTACTGCGTCCAGTTCTGGAGACCCCATCTCAGCAAGGACATAGGATGGAGGCAGTCCAGAGGAGGGCAACTAAAATGGTGCAGGGTCTGCAAGAGAAGCCATATGAGGAGAGTCTAAAGGAGCTTAATATGTATAGCCTTGAGGAAAGGAGGGAGATGGGGGACATGACAGAAACTTTTAAGTACCTCAGTGGAATCAACAAAGTCAAAGAGGTAGCATCTTTCAGAAAAAGAGAGATGTTAGGGCGGCCCTTGCAGTAGTGATTATTTCCACCAACGCCAGTGACCGGGTTCGTGAGCGAGCCGGGAGCTAAAGAGACGCCTGGGAGGGAGGACTTGGCGTCCCAAGGACCACTCGTCCTCTCCGGGGAGGGTACCAGAGCTTGGCTCTTGTCTGACCAGGTGGAGACCGAGTACAGCAAGCCCGATGCTCCAACAGAGGGGGGCAACGTGCCAGACGTCGGTGCTTCAGCGCCTTGACGTCAGGGGACCTGGCACGTTGAGAGAACATCAGGAAAAAGCCTTGCAGCCTCCCGGTAGACGGAGCACCAGGCCCTGACCTTCAATGCCCCTACCTGCCCGGAGACAGCGTGCCGACGAAACACAGAGAAGCGTTGGGGTGTAAGGGCTTCCACCCCATACCCACCTGGGGGTACAACCACGGCTCCATGGGGCACGGTCTGCACCGGTCACCAGGTAGGTGAGCGAGGGCTGAAAAGACCGTAGGTGTCTCCTGAAGGGGATGAGCATAAAGAGAAAGTAAAAAAAAAAAAGATGTTCAAGAACAAGGAGACACAATTTGCAGACAGAGGGGGGACGGCTCAGGGGGCAATGTGAGGAAGTAGTTTTTCACAGAGAGGGTGGTGGACGCATGGAACAGCCTTCCTGAGGAGGTTGTGGGGTCTAAAACTGTGGGAGAATTCAAGTATGCATGGGACAGACATAAGGCAATTCTTGTGGGGGGTAGGAAGAAATAGGCTGTTAGTTAACTAAGATCAGCAGCTTATCCTGTAGGTAGGGAAATGGGCAGACTAGGTGGGCCAAGCGGTCCTTATCTGCCGTCAAAGTCTATGTTTCTATGTAATAACACAGGGCTGGGGTTGCAGAGGCTAAGTTTCTTTGCCACTAGAGATGAATCCCTGCCCGTTTAGTTATATCAGGGGTTTCTAAGCTAATAGTAGTTTATAGGATGTTCCTGTGGCTTTTTCATGCTTGTTCTCTCATAATGTTTTATCGCCTTAATAATTTAAATTATATAGTCGTGCTGCCTTACTATGGAGATATATAGTCGGAAAATGAGCCTGATAAGTTTCTTTTTTACATTACTTAGTATACTTACTATGGTAAAGCATGGTACCTCTGTCCCTGTCATTAGGGAAGAAAAGTGGACAATTAACACTGTGGACTATTAAGACTAAATACACCATGCAGCTCATGGGCTCTATTACAGCAACAGTATTATACACAATGTATTCTATTATAATGGTAGTACCCTCCAAAGACATATCTTATTTCATTTAATGGTCCAAAAGAGAGTATTAAGAGAGTGGCGCCCTCATCCTGATCTATTTTTGTGAAGTTGAATGATGGTGTAATGACTTATGCTTATCTTTACAAAAAGAATAAACATGAAGTACAAAACAAAAAGTAACTACTCTGGGAAAGAGACTCAGCACCCTTCTCATCCTCCTTTCTACTTTAAAACCCTCTCAGCCCATGAAGCCAGGAATTACTTACTCAAGGTACTAGGGAAATCGAAATTTAGTGGTGACACCCTGGATCTTAAGTTTGTAGCCCTTACACTGGATGAAATTCTGTCACCTCTAACATATATTAACATGTCATTTAGTTACTCTCAATTACCTCAGAAATCCGCCACTATGACACCAGTTCATACGTCTGGGGATCGCACAATTACTGGGAGCTACAGGCCTATCTCTATACTGCCCCCACTCTCGAAAGCTCTTGAGCGTATAGTAGCTAACCAATTGCTTGAATACTTAGAAAACTATCAGCTACAATGCCCGCAACAAAACAGGTTCAGAAATGGTCATAGTACCACTACCACCCTTCTAGAGTTCACTGGCTTTATTCACCACACCTTAGATCAAGGACACCTGGTCGGTACTGCTTTCATCGATTTAACCAAAGCTTTTGACACAGTGAATCATGCCCTCCTGGTCAAACAGCCTGCCATCATTGGCCTAGCTTGTGACAGCGTAGCCTGGTTTGAAAACTACCTGCATTACTGTACACAGCAGGTGAAGATTGGTAACACCGTGTCAGATAGCAGAACTGTCCTATCTGGAGTTCCTCAAGGGACCACCTTGGGCCCTCTTTTATTTAGCATTTTCCTCAACAACCTTCCTTACTCCTGTCAGGGTCACATCCTTTTATATGCTGATGATGCTGTCCTGTTTATCAGTGATCCAGACCCTAAGGTTCTTGAATCCAGGCTACAGGGTAATTTTGTAGTTGTAGAAAGATGGTTCCATAAGCATAAGTTAGTTATGAATTACAAGAAGACTAAAACTATGCTGTTCTCCAGCTCCCAAAATAGGCACAGAACTTACCCTCTTTCTATCACCAACGAAGAGGGTTCTCCTCTGGAGCTAGTTCAGCTCTTTAAATATCTGGGGATTACAACTGATAGTACAATGACCTATGCCTGTCATACTGACAATGTTGCTAAGGCTGTTAACACCCACACTGGGCTACTTTACAGGCAGAAGCAATGTTTGACTCCAGAGGCTCTTAACCTGGCTATTCATAGCTCTTGTCTCACTTAATGATTATGGCTTACCAATCTATGGTTCAGCTACTGCTACAACTCTTCATCGCATCATAGTTACACTCAACAAAGCATGCTGGCTCCTTACCAGCTCAGCCAGTCTGTCCCATATCTACAACATGTATGCTCAGGCTAACTGGCTCCAATTGAAAGGTAGACTCCTGTACCAAACATGTTTACTGTCCAAAAAAGTACGCTTAGGCAAAATGCCCCCTGGTGTGCAAAAGCTTATTACCCCCACTATCAACCGTCGTTGCACCAGAAGCTCTACTAGCCAGATTTTTAATATACCCCGCTGCCACACTTCTCTGGGACAAAGGTCCTTTCCTTACTGTGCCCCGCTATGGATAAACTCTCTGCACCACAACATCACTTCAGCATCCACCATGGGCTCTTTCAAGGTTAAACTTAAGCAGCAAGCTAGTTGCTGATGCCAGCTGTGACTGCTTCAAATAACCTTCCTTCTTGTGACCTGCACTTATCCTAACCTTATACTATCCTGACCTTATGCATAACTGTTCTCAGCATGTAAATAACTGTTCTGTTCTTAGTTGCTAATCATTCTCCTTTCACACTTCCTCTTGATCTCTTCCACTCTTTCCCCTCACCCCTCTATGGCTGTCCCCCATCCCCCCTTTACCTCCACTCTCCCCCGTTATATATCCTGGGCTCCCTTGCTCACTCTAAAATGTGTTGTCCCATACCTACACATCTCTGACGAGGCCGCTGGGCTGATGCCATCCCTTACCTTGTTGATTATTAGATATTAAGCTGAGTCTGTTCTCATTTTCCTGTAAAGGGTTGTTTCATAAGACTCCACCCCCTCTAATATGACCCTCTGAATTCCAGGTTTTAATCACATATGCACCTTGGCATACATTGTACAATGCCAACATGTATTGGAACTTCTCTAGTTATACACTCTTGTAATGTTTTGTATAATTCCTTGTGTTGATTGTTCTCTGTCTCATACTTTTCTAATATGTACTGTCGTCTGACGTGGAACCTACGAAATGAGCTTGTTCTCAAAGGTGTTATCCAAAATTTCAATAAATAAAATAAATAAAAATAATGGGGGGTGCCAGCTAGCCAAAGGTGGCATGGGGGATACAAAAACGTGGGGGTTCGTCCAAGGGATATGTTTTTGGGTGAGAGGAAAAATGCTGAGGCTGCGTCTAGGATCTTTCTGTCTGGTGGCAGTGCACCATAACAGAAGACTGCTGCCAAGAAAGGCAAAGTCTGCGCCAAGGAAAATGCCATCAAAAAGAATTTGCTGCTTGTGGTCCTGTGAGAGAAAGTGGAAAATGTGCTGCTTGTGTGTTTCAACTGTGCTTCAAAAGAACTGTTGAGCTGTGCAATGTATACCCTTTCCCAGTCAATTAAAGTGCTTTAAGAACTGTTTAAAAGTTACAAATTTCAAGCAAAAAGTATTTGTGGACTTTAGAAACATCAATGTCTAAGTGCCCAGAAAGTCTAAAGCGTTTGCAAGGAAAACTTGAGGAGCTGCTAACAAAAATGTGCTGAAAACTACTGAAATGCCTAAAAGTGCTTTGCCCTACTGAAATTGCCAGTCGAGAAAAAAAAAGCGACAGTTTACAGTTTAAATTTTGCCCTGCTTGACAATCATCGTGAAGGAGTGCATTACAGAGAGAGAGAGAGAGAGAGAGCATTACAGAGAGAGAGAGAGATCATTTGCATGGTGTCATGTGATTGGTCCAAAAAGTCAAGCCCCGGCCTTGCCTGAATCTCTGTGCCAGAGGAGTGTTCGAGGAGGACTGCGAGCAATGTAGCAGCAAGAGAAATTGTCAAGAGGGAAGAACTATTTGAAAAACGTCACTTTCTGGACTTCACAGTTTCAAACCAGGCTCAATCCGTTTTCCGATTGCCGGAGTAGCGATCGAAGTGATTTTGCAACCAATCAGCAGGTCTACCAGCCCAATCCACTGCAAAGGCCTATCCAAACCGGCACCAGGCTGCATACCATCCAAGGAAAAATCCAGCTACTGCCCAAGTGAGTACAATAAGCAAAGTAAAACAAACTGTGAGCACATCGGAGAAATGTAAAGCAAGAGCAGCAAAGTTTAAGCAGAGAGAGAGACTGTGATATTTAACAAGTGGACTGTGTGTAGTGACTGTTCGATAGCAAATCCAGTGCAGTACTGATCAACAAGTCCAAATAAG